>OX578134.1:12519859-13719859 GCA_951213105.1 Amaurobius ferox
GATATTTTATTTCACACATTTCTCCTTTTATACGTATATTTTCAGAATTACGGCGGGATAAAAAGTGTTTTTCATTTCACTGCACATAGAAAGATGAAATGAAATCACATGGCGCGCATTATAATCAGTTAAAGATGGCTTCTACTTCTATCTTGGATGGTTATGCATAATTCACGGGGTGTTACAAATCGTAGGAGGAATGTTTGGCGGATTTAAACAACCGGCGTGGAATGTGTTTCTGTTTTTCTATGGCGGACGAGAGAAATTCATTTCCTCAATGTATTCACTTTATGAACGCGGAAGCATAGTAAATGACCTGGTACGGGTTTAAGAAAAGTTGTAAGAAGCATAAACTTAAGCAGTTTGAAAATATATATATATATATATATATATATTAATTGCCAAGTATCTGCCTGTATATCCGTCTATCTGACTGTCTGTCTATCTGTACCCGTCTATTATGTAATTTTAAGCACTTCCCGTATAGATAGAGACTTGCAATTTCGTTTAATAAAATCTTCTGAAAAATAGAATTTTTCTAAACTGTTCATTAGAAATAGGGCTACACACCAAAAGATTCGGAATGTGAAATGATAGATAAACATGCTTAACCAGGGAATAAAAACATTAAATTTGCTGTAAAAGTAGATATATCGAAAGGAAGAAAGTCCGTAATTTTATTTTCTCCATATTTTCTAATTTAGGACAGTGCCCATACCAAAATGTTAGATTTTCTTAATACGAAACGCCTTCTTTTAAGTGAGATACATACTTGCAATTTGATATACAGGTCAACTGTTTGACAAAACCAGCGAGAAAAATTGTATTTTTCAAAAATATTCATTAAAAGGGGTGCTTCACAACACAGCGTTTGAATTGCGAAATGATAGGGAAAAAAATACTAAACGATGAGAGAGAAACTTTAAGTTCGAAGTAAGCACAGACATATTGAATGGAAAAAAGTGTCTAATTTCAATTTTCCCATATTTGCTAATTTAGGGTTGCCGTACATCAAAATGTTCGAATTCCCGAATGAGAGATAAAAGCCATTTTTTAATTGAGACAAAGACTTGCAATTTGGTAGTCAATCTCTCGATAAATCTACCGAGAAAAATCAAATGTTTCTAAAATGCTCTTAGAGGTGAAAAGATTCTACACAATAAAACATTTAAAATACAGAATGAGGAAAAAATATGCTTAGCTATGAGATAGAGACTTTAAATTAGAAGAAATACCTTCTTTTGAGTAAGATAAGGACTTGCAATTTGGTATACGGATCAACTCTTTGATACCCCTATGGTAAAAATTAAATTTTACAGACACATTCATTTGAAGGGGTGCTACACGCCAAAGAGTTCGAACTACGAAATGGTAGAAAACATACTTAGCAATGGAATATAGACTTTGAGTTTGGTGTAATGGTAAACAGTTTAAAATGAATAAAGTGTGCAATTTTAGTTTTTCCATATTTGCTACTTAAAGTAGCAAATATGTAAAGCATATAATAATACATAAATGAATGCAGCAGACTAAAATATTTGAATTTCTGAATAAGAATGAAACTCGTTTTCTATTAGAAATAGAGACTTGGAATTTGGTATATGGGTCAATCGTTCGATAAAATCCCGAGAAAAATCTGTTTCAATAATGTTCTTAGACGCAGGAAAGATGCTCAAAACGTTCGAAATGTCAAACATCAGAAAATTATACTGCGCGGTGAGATTGAAACTTAAAATTTGGTACAAAGGTAGATCATTCAATTTGAGACTTGAAATTTGAATGGGAAGATAGACAGTTTCAGTTATCCAATATTTGTTACTTTAGGGGTACGTCGCACAACAAGATTTTCGATTTTCCAAATAAATGAGGAACTCCTTCTTTCAAGTGAGGTAGATACTTGAAATACGATACATGAATCATTAAATCGATTACACTTTCAGGAAAATTCGAAATTTTCAAAAATATTTTGTAAGGGGAATTTGTATACCAAACTCCAGCTAAAACGTTCGAAAAGTGAAATGATAGAAAATGACACTTTGCGATGAGTTAGAGACTTGGTGTAATGATAGCTTGTTCAAAATAAATAAAATTTACAATTTTAGTTTTTCATTACTTACTACTTCCGATGTGTCTCACGCCAAAATGCCTGATTTGTCGAATAAATGAAAAACGCTTTCTTGTAAATGAGATAGAGACTTGAAATTTGATACACGGGTTGAAAAATTGAAATCTCGGGAAAAGTAAAATATTTCAATGACATTCTGTAGAGGGGTAGTGTACACCAAAATGTTTGAAGAGTTAGATCATAGGAAAACAAACTTCGTAATGAGGTAAAGACTCTTAATTTAGTGTAATAGTAAATTGTTCGAAAAAAAAATAAGAAACTGTAGAATTTCAATTTTCCAAGATTTGTTACTTTAGGGGGTACCGCCCACTAAAATATTCGATTTGCAGAATAGATGAGAAATATCATTTTTTTAGTGAAAGAGAAACATAAAATTTGACATACGAGTTAACAATTCAATACGATACACTGGTAAATATAATTTTACTAAAATATAAATTTGAAAAGTAAAGAATGATACAAAATAGAACGTTCGAAGTATGAGCTGTTGAAAAAAAGCACTTAAAAGTGAGACAGAAAATTGAATTTTTGTAACAGTATACATAGATTGCATGATGGAACATAGGAAGAAAATTATTGTGTTGCAATATTTTGTACTTAAAGAGTTGTGCACTTTGAAATGTTTGATTCACCAAATTTATAAAAAAAATACGCTGTCTTAAGTGAGATAGAGATTAGAAATTGGATCACGGATGAACAGTTAACCCTACTTTAAAAATCAAATTATATAAAATTCACAATATTCGTAGTGTACTTTTTGTGAGACAGTTAGTTTCGACTAGTTATTTTTACTTTCCCTACATACATAGTATAATTTAAAGTATTGTGACGGGGTCTAAATTTTGAGTGTTCGACTGAAGAGCATTACGTTTCAATCATTTCTGAACTCGAATCGAACGTTTTTGAGAACGCCTGTGTGTATGTGTGTGTGTGTGTGTTAGTGTATGTGTCTGTGAGTCTGCGGATGCGATGTCTCACAAACGAATGGAGCGCTTCGAACGTTATTTGGTGCAATTATTACTGCATAGATACTAGAATCCTATTGATTTTACCCCAAATTTTCGAACGAATTTTTTAAAAAATCATAAAAAATAAGGACATTCAGTAATGTAAAATACATAATCATATTTTACGTATTCTTTATTATAAAACGAATGGTACAAATCTGAAAAATTTTGCTACATTGCCTGCTAATTTTGTAAAATATCCCCAACTTGACGACTTTTTCACGTACCGTAATAAAGTGAAAATTTTATAGATAAAAATATTTGGCAATATGAAAATATGGGTTAAGTTTAGCTCTCTACGTACTCTGAGAATAGAGAACGAGCCCGTCAAAGATGTTGAATGAAAAGACAAAAAGAGAAAAAAATATGTTAGTGATGTTAATATGAGGTGTAGAAAAAATAAATATATTGTAATACATTTTTAATTCGCACCTCCATTTTATATGTTTATATTCAGAAAGGTTACTTAACCAAAGTGCTTTTCGTTTTACCACACCTCACTATCCAAAGAAATGCAAACGAAATCGCGCAGAGCATGGTATAATCAGTAAAAGATGACTTTCATTTCCATTTTAAATGTTCATGCATAATTCACAGGGAGTGGCATAACACGGATGGAGTGTTCTAGAGATCTGAACTCGTAGTTTGGAATGTAGGCTCTCACTTTTTGAAGGCCTTGTAACTGCGAAGAAGAAACGTTCATTTCCTTAATGCATTCACTTTGGGACACTAGAAGTTTTGAAAATGGAGAAGCATCAGTTTCACAAAGTATGGGCATATAACTTTTCAAGTATTTATACTTTAATGGTGGCAAATATTTTGCCATACTGTTGTTTTTATTACAAATTTTTCCTCGCATCATCGATTTTTCGGATTGCTATAAATCAGGATTAAATGACGACTGGTATGAATTCAATATTTAATTTTAGAGGACCATGGAAGATCACAAAGGATTTCTACTTGGTGTTATTTTTTTCCTTTTTGGTTAAAAAATTTCCATTTTAATTGAAACATATATTTTTCAAGATTGTCTATAGTTTCAGGGGACGGTAGACGTTGAAATTTTTTTATTTATTTATTGACTTTGAAACATGACAATTTGTATACATATTTCTCTTAACATTCCTATTAAAATGCCATTACATTTTTTTCAATTTTGTTATAATTTTGTATTTTTTTTAATTTAATTTTTTTAACAAAAAATTGAAAATGCTCCTTGCTTGCCATTTGTTCACATTTTTGATTTATTTTGCATTATGATCACTCAAAAACACATTATGAACAAATTTGGGTATTTATTTTTAAATCCCTTAGAAAGACAATTTTTGAAAAACATTTTTCTGCATTGAAACTTAATTTTTATCATTCAATTAGGTTCTTATTCACTTTTAATTACATTAATGAAGTCCCATTGTAAAATGCATAACCAGTTTCATTAAAAAGTATGAAAGATGTCTTCTTATTAAATGGCATGCATCTCAAACAAAAATTAAGACGCATGGAGCATTTTAAAAATGTAAAACCTTTGAAATTTCCGTTTCGAAAAAAATGCATTTAACCTTTCGCTTGCGAGTAGAACAGCGTCCATCCCAAATGAAGAACCTCCCCAAAAGGCAGGGCCTGCAAAGGGGGATCGAACTGTTTTGTATAGGGTATGTCAAATACCTGTCTTTTGGGGAGGTTCTTCGTTTGCGATGGACGCTGTTCCACCCGCAAGCCAAAGGTTAAATGTGTAAAATAATGTTATATATTAAAAAAAAAACTTTTTTAGTCGATTTCTGCTCATTTCAACATCCACCGTCCTCTTAAATGATATCTGGTATGGATTCCGCATCAAATTCTGCTGGAGATAGGATAGTTCACTTAGGATTTTCCCGGTATCTTTTCCTATTCATGCTCAAAATTTTTCTTTAAACCGTGTATTTCTCAGTTTGGGCTATATTTAGAGCTTTGATAATAATTAATTTGGGTTCAGCATCGAATTCCGGAAAATCCTTTGGAGGTTCCTGAAGGATTTTCCTTTACGGTTTTCCTTTCACTTGCGGCTTAAAAAAAATCTTAAAACATCTACTTCTCGGACATAGCCATAGACAGAACGGAAATTATTACTGAATATGCATTTAGTGTCCATTTCCAGAGTGGAAGGGGGGTTTACTAAAGAATTCTACTTCTGGTTTATTTCACACGCCCGGTTCAAAAAATTTAAATTTCATTGAAACATTAATTTCTCAGAATAATTTCTGGTTACAGTTTAGATGATGATTGATATGAATTCAACATCAAATTTCTTCGGAGTGGAGGGATTCACTAAGGATTTCAACTTTCAGTTATATTCTACTTCCGGTTATATTCTACTTCCGGTTGAAAAAGTTTCTCTGAAATGTCTATTATTTTCTTTTCAGAATTGGCTATAGATATAACTTAGATGGTGACTGATATGGGTTCGGTATCAAATTTTGGTACGTGTTGGAGATTCTCATACAGGCTTTCCACTTCCGGTTCTAAAGATTTCACTTTCTGTGTTTCCAAAAACTTGTAGGATTGTACAAAATAAACAAAAGAGATAAACATGCTTAATAGATTTGTCTACAATGAAATATACACACCACCTTACCACTAAATATGAAGGCTCCTTCATAAGCTTCGTGTACTTTTTATATAAAGGAAATATAATGTTCTCGAAACATTTCTTTGAGAATATGGCCAAAGTAAATTTTTGAGACTTCCTGAACACTATTTAAACATTTTATAACTGTTATGTTGCTCTAAAACAACAATCTGGAATTTAGAAAAGATATATTTAGAGTGTTTCAAAAGCACAAATACCTCAGAACCTACGCTTTTCAGCAGTGGTACACGTGTGATAAAATTATCTTCCAGTTTTACACGTAATGCCCAACTGTTTTCCCGGTCGTCCAAACTGCTTCTCATGTCCAAGGATGAGTCGGACTGTATGGACTTTCGACGTAATGCCCAACTGTAGGAGAAGACATTCGTCAAAAAACTTTCAACTTCTATAGACTCTTCCATTGAAAATTTCAGATTTTGGATTTGTTATCAAAATGCAGAATGTATTCTTTAAACTGAAAATAAAATTAATAACCCTATTTCGCTGTTTGTGTTCATTGCTATTTATTTCTTGCATTGTATATGAAATAATTGAGTTATATCAATTTTTACTTTCCTTATATACATAATGTATGAGGAAAGTATTGTGACGGAGTCGAAAATTCGAATTCGAGTTTTTGACGGGAGAGCACGTTTCAAGCATCCCTGATCACGACTCAAACGTTTTTGAAGTGATGTCTGTGGTGTGTGTGAGTGTGTGTGTGTGAGTGTGTGTGTGTGTGTGTGTGTGTGTGTGTGTGTGTGTCAGTGGGTCTGTGGAGGCGATAACTGACGAACGAATGGACCGATTCGAACCAAATTTGGTACAAAAATCACAATCTGTAAACACTGGAAGCCTATTGTTTTTATGCGCAATCGAATGATCAGAACCCCCCTAAATTTTCGAATCACCTTTTGAAAAAATCGTCAAAAAATCAAAACCACTAATAAAGTTACGCAAATAGACATTTCTTATGTAATTTTTCATTAGAAAACGATTGGCATAAATTTTAGAACGCTAACATGAACCGTTCTCGAGATATTGTACAATTTCCAAAAAAATTATCAAAAAGTCATATAAAATAAAAATAAAAATTCCTATTGAGAAACATGTTCACTTTTCATATGTAATACCATGGGATAAATTGAGTGACATCATTCTCGTGGATCTAGCTCGTTCCATTCATGAAAAAAGATACTTTGAGTAATACTTTTGCATTTGAACGCCAATTTATCTGCTGTAAGAACAACTTATTTCTTCGTCCATAACGCTTGGCGAGATTTTGGCGACAAAATTGGCGGAATGTCGCTAACTTGGCGACTTTTTGAAATGTTGCTAAATTAACGAAAATCTCGCCAAATAGATAAAAATGACGCTACATCAATGAAAATGACGACTAATTGTGGAAAATTCAATATCTAATAAGTTATATATACATATATATATATATATATATATATATATATAACTTATTTCTTCGTCCATAACGCTTGGCGAGATTTTGGCGACGAAATTGGCGGAATGTCGCCAACTTGGCAACTTTTTGAAATGTTACCAAACTAACGAAAATCTCGCCAAATGGATAAAAATGACGCTACATCAATGAAAATAACGACTTATTGTCGAAAATTCAATATCTTCGAAAGGATATTAGTATCTACTAGAAGAATAACCTATTTATTTTACTCTAAAAGTAGTAAATTCATTTCATTATATAAGGAAAGTCATGTGTTGCCCACATCAGATTTTTTTCCTTATATGATTTGAAAAGGCAAACTTTAATAAAACTTATAAATTAATACATTGCTCACAAGTACATAAAGACCACTAAAGTGCAACTTCTTCTTAAAGATTTTCTCTCATAAAATAATACAATTGGTTCACTAGAAACTGCAAATACATAAATATAACTTTTAAAATGATGTCCGTATATCTATCTGTGGTCGATTTTTTGAGTTCACGATAGCTGCCACACGTGTTAATGGAATTTTACTAAACTTTTTACTATCCTGCATTATTAACAAAAAATCCAAAACTACATAAAATTTTCTGAACATCGAATGAAAATTTCAAAATTTATTCGAAATTTTATGTTGGCTTAACATGACAGCATAGAAGAAAATTTAACACAATTATGCATAAAAGCTGTTATTTAAGTCTCAGTGATCACCAAACTTAACAGTTTCAATCATTGCAGTGAAAAACAGCCGGGATACAATTTTTGTGTTCGTGGCGTTATTTGCCCTCCCTCGAGGGGGATAAGTTCCCCCAGAGGGTTACATTGTCAAACTTGGTATCAATCCAAATATTTTTCAACTCCTTTAAATCCTTTAAATTTAAGGGCATTATTCTATCATTATGATCATTTGGACAAACGGTACATATTTTTTAAATTCTTGTAAAATTTGCAGTAGAATAAACATCACATGCCATTTAAAAATAAATCCTGGTACGAGAAAGTCGAATTAACTTTTACTCCAGTTAGTCTTCTCTCGTGCAAAGTATAGAGATAGTGATTGTAACTTGTATCACTTCTCTTGATAAATAAGTTTTAAGCAGTAAATTAAGTAAACTTCATAGTTTTATTGATATATCCTAAGAAAAATATTGTGATCATGATTTAAGAGTCGAGCTTTCACCATAAAAATACATCGGTGGTGTAATGTCGATATTCAAATCGAATTACTTTTATGTAAAATATATAAATATATGTATTATATTTCTTTATATACAGTTATGTTACAGATTTTAATTCTGCCTTGAAAACCCCCTTTTGTCGTTTTATGTGTTCTCGTGGAATATATATTATTCTTAAACCAAAATTAAAATCATTTCTAACATATTATTTAAAATGTACGAGCGCTTTGAGAGTTATTTCTTCTGTTGAGTTCAAGGTCTTTTGGCAGTCGAAAATGAAAGTGCCAATGTAAATAATTTCATAGTTTCTATACATTTATGCTGCAGACGATAATGAAGTATTGCAACGCTTGTTTATAGCAGGTGGCTCTCCAGACATCCTGTCGAGACATACTGGCGTTTGGCCGTGAGAACCTTTCTCGGCGAGAAAGATCATGAATGTTTTCTATTGGCTGTGACGGACTGGAAGCTTTCGTCCAGGTCCGTGGAAATGTTGGCTGAAAAGGTATAAAAAGCCGTGCACACCTTTTCTCGCTCTCTTATGCTCTTTTGCCCTTCTGCTCTTACGACTTGGTAGGCAGTTCACGATAGCAACGCTCACTCCGAATCTCGGGAGTCTGACCTCCAGGCAGATTCCTAGAGATTCGTGAGCTGAGTAATGCTGCCTTTATAACGTCCATCTTTGGTGCGATCCCGAGGTTAATACCGGGAATGGAGTAACGTCGAAAATACACGTAGAGCGAACCCGATGCTCATTCCGGGATTACTACCAAAACATCGAGCTGGCTTGTGGAATGCTCCCGAGGCTCATACCGGGAAGGTAAATCGAATCGTCGCTACCCGAGTAGTACTTCGTGAATGATGCCATCCATCCAGGCTGGGCCATTCAGGGGAAATCTCTGAATGTGTGTGCCGGCCTTTCATTCTGAAACACCGATTCATCGCCGTGTGGGTGAGTGGCTGATGGTGAGAACTACTACCTTACTTACAACGCCTTGATGACCGGGGTAAGCGACTTTTAATGTATAACTTCATGAGAGAGAGATCGTAACGGAGAGTGAAACCATCTGTTGAGTTTTGTAACTTCAATTCAATGCTTATTCTAAATTTAATTTCTGTTTGATTAATTTTCAAAATGCTTTATTTTACCTCTCAGAGTGCTCGTCCCGTTATGTGGCCATACCTATGTTTGATATCAGTATGATCTGTTGTTTGCCACTTAGTATTGCATTATGTGGAAGTATAGAGGCTTTAAAGCCAGTGGCGTTCTGTTAAAATCTGCGCATGTGTCCAGTGGTGAGCAGTAAGATTCAGCTGTTGTATCTGATATACAAATTGAATTTAACTTCTTAAATAAATGAAAATTCATTTTAACTTCAAAATTCTGTGTATTTATTTGTGTATTGAAATTCCTTTTGATTTTGGTGAAGAAGAAAATTTTTAAAGGTAAGGTTTTGATTTTGAATGTTTTCAGGTTATTTAGGTTCTTCTGGGCTGTAGGTCATCGCGGAGATTTACTTCTCCCGACAGGAGTGTGTGGACCTGTGTGGGTTATTTTTGCGGCATTTTTCGATCATGGTTTTTGTATTGGTGCTGGTGCTGGTGTGGCTAAATTCTAAATTAAGAGGTCACGTTCGTTTCATTATAAACCCCGCCATTACAAATTGGCGCCGTGACCTTTCCTCCTGAGTACCTGCCCTGTTCTAAATTTTTAAAGTTGTTGATGAAATGTTCTTGTTTAGAGTTTTTCGAAATTTAAATTTAAAAGAATTTTTGCGCTGGACACAGAGTGGTATGTGGTATGGAATTTTGTACGTGGTATTGTTTTTGTACAGGGGACGTATAAAAATTTAAATTTTGTATTTCTTAAAATTTAATTCCCTTGAAAATTTTAATCGATTTCATAAAATTCTGTACTTTTTTTACTCAACTTTGTAATTTATTATATATGTCTAAGATCAATATTTAAGGAAAAAAGCCAAGGTTAATGTTTTGGGGCACCCTGTATATATACTGTGGTGCAGAAAAAACAAACGTAACTTTAAAGATGGGATATTAAATCATTAAATTCTATACTAATTGGCATGGCCGTAAATTCGTAATAGTGGAACTCCTTATTAAATTAAATATTGAGTTGTTTGCCGCTATTAAAACCGACCAATTATTTCCTTTAGCGTGAGTTCTATAAAGGAATGTTAATTAACATAATACTAAATTAATTTCACCATTTTAACTTTAACAATAAACTATTTATTAACAACATAAAATACCTAATTACTTAATAACAATTATTCTTCTTGTTCGCGCCAGAGAGATACAATATGCGACCATTAGTTAAAATACCTAAAATGTATTTAGAACCTGCAATATTATTTGAGGAACACATACCTTCAATGCTGCCTTGGCTTGGTCACCAACGCGTACTTAATGTCGCTCATTTTACTGGAATTAACTCGAAGTATTATTCGCCCACACGTAATTCGCCGATTATATTGTACTTCTGGCTAGGTGTTAATATCGAACACTTGTACTTATGGCATTCTCTTAGTCAATTCTCTGTAAGTATCCTCGTTCTGTATCTCCGTTCTTATGTTATTATTAAGTCTACATATCTATAGTCGTTCTGTCTTAAGTGTAGTACCGTCGTTGTTCTCATGTCCGTTATTTTACTTCTTTGGTTGTGTCTCTTTTGCCTCAGGTCTGACACTCCTCTTTTGCTCCGGCCGTCCATACACCTTACACCTTTCTGGTAGGTCGGACGGTCTGGGTCTCAACTCCTCTTTTGCTGGGCGCGGTAGCCCATTGGTTAGCGCGCTGGAGTTGCACTCGGTAGGCCCGGGTTCGATTCCAGCCACTGCCAAAACAGCCGCCGTGTTCATGCGGAGTACGACCACGTTAGACATGTGGGTCCGAAAGTCCTTCCGAGAGGTTGGTGGTAGGGGAAGGAGGGTACGGTCCCTGTGGATGCCTCCCCCACTGGGTTCCGGTCTAAATTGGGTGGCACTTCCCGACCGTCCAAACAGTTACCTTAAACCTTTCTGGTAGGTCGGACGGTCTGGGTTTCAACAACAACAACTCCTCTTTTGCTCTTATTGGTAGCCTTCATAGCGACGCCACAAACATCTTCTCCATTGGTCAGCCTTTTTATCCAATGTCGTTACTTCACATTTTCTTAAGAGTCATTCGAACCCTCTGTCTTGACACCTCTAAATCTATGGTTTTATCTGAGCTTTGGGTCAACATGCTGTAAACTTTGGCGTCACTGGGACTGAAGGTATTGTCTGACGTTTCAAATACAATAAATAATGTACATAAAACTGTCTCACATTAACTGGTGTGAGATCTATATTTGATCACACACACACACACACACACACACACACACACACATATATATATATATATATATATATATATATATATATATATATATATAGGTAAGAATTGAAAGATTCTAACCTAAGAATTTAATTCAGTTTGTTTAATTATCAGCATATGTACAAAGTCTTAGTGGAATATAAATAAATTTTAGCTGTCAGCGCTCCATAGATGTATACTGTACAATATTTTCTTGAGATTTCTTAATTGCAAAGAAAAATTCTGAAATCTGTTAATTTCTTCGCAGAAAACAAAGATTTCCGTACCAAGAAAACTCTTAACAAAATATTGCCTAGTAAACTTTCAGCCTACAGAGACTTTCACGAGCTGAGTTATTTATTTTTAAATAATGATTAGAAAAGTTATGAGCAAGTAATATTTCAATGCAATTACACTTGTTAAGCAAACCAAAGAGTGGAAAATTACATCATGCAGTTTATGTCTCAAATTTCCCTCTATTAATTTCAGAAATACAATGGCGCACATTCGAAGTGCTGTGCATTTAACTGCCCATAGAAATGCAAAACGAAATCGCACAACACGCATTATAATCTGGAAATGATGGCTTCCATTTCCATCTTAAATGTTCATGCATAATTCACAGGGAGTTGCAAAGCATAAGAAGGAATGTTTTGAGGATTTAGACTCCAGGCTTTGAATGGGGTCCTGTTTTTGCATTCACTTTTTACTGTGGAAGTGGGACTTTCATTTCCTTAATGCATTCTCTTCGGGAATGTGGTAGTGGTGAAAATGAAGAGGTATCACTTTTAACGTTACAGAAAATTATGTCTTATAACGTTCAATAAGTGTTTTCTCAAAATATGTGTTTGAGTTTGAATGAATACTATTCACGACAACATCTCAACAATTGTTGGATTTTGAGTTTCATTATTTTTTAATGCTTAGGTAACACTATTTGTGCTACTTGAAGAGGCAACACAATGTTTTCTCAGCTCCATTTTTGTTGGGTGGTATTAAAAACCTAAAAACATATCTAGTGTCTCCTGTAGAACATAAGGAGAAAACATTTTCAAAAACATTTAAAGGGCGGTAGAAATAGAACCTAATGTTTATGTTTTGCAACATGTAACCTTGACCCTAACAATATTCCTGAGAAGCAATAATCATATATTTAGACAATGTAGCAACACGTAACTTTACTGTCACTGTTAAACTAAACAACCTAGGGTACAAATATAAAATACTTTCTGATTGCTGTCTTAAAACATATGTAAGTAAAACCTTCCATTAGACACAGCACAACAGAAGATACCCGATAATACAATTTTGTTAAATTACTTGTTGCAGGATTTAGTTAATGGAGTGATTAGCTATGATTATTCCGAATTTAGGAACTGGCGAATTGGGTTTTGAGGCTTAAATGCCTAGTGATTTCTACAAAATTAAAGGCCGCCAACAAAAAACACGCGACGGTTCAATAATGCTTAAGCAGATTACGGGAATATTTGCAGTTATTTTTATAATTAGTGTTCGGGTCGGGTATTATATTGTCGTTCTGTGACCATGTTGAGGTATTTGGTTTATGCTGGCAATAAACATTTTTAGGACGTGCTCCCCAAGTAAACTTTCTAAGGAAGCTGCAATAACTTCTAAAGATAATGCATTCTGAAAAAGTACATTTAAGGTATGTAAAAAGCAAAACAAGCTATATATATATATATATATATATATATATATATATATATATATATATATATATATACAAGCGACTAATGAAGATCCCTTTACCAGTGATGACCGTTATGAGTATGGGAAGAATGAAATAGAATGAATAGGATGATATATGATCAAAAGTAATGGGGAAGTAATAGTTATACTTCCTTCCATAAAGATTGGAATTCGTATAAGACAGGAGACTTGGTTGGGCGAAGTGGAATGAAGAAGTGTCAGTGATACCTGGTTCGATAAAGATTGGGCAAAGTATTGGATGGAATGTGACGTTGCAGTTCTGCCAGGCTGTATAAGGTTTCATTAGATAATGCATGGGGTAATTAGTTTTATTATTTTTGTGATTTATTGAGGCTTTCAGTCAGAAGTGGCGTTGAAGCTTTGTTATGAAATCCTTTACAAATTGTCCTTTTGGAGCTGATTATGTGAATGATCGTAAAAGTAGTGGAATGTTGTTCATACTAAAGGCTGAGAGTTTGATAATTTTCATGTACATTGCTATTGACTGATTGGGGAAGGTAAAATGGATGGCTCTATGCAGGAGGATAAATGACGTTTGGGATCTAATAACAAGATTCATTCTTTTTAATATAGATCCTTATCCGTGAAAAATTCTTCCTTATTGCTTTATTTGATAGCATTTAGATATTTATAGAAATATATATTAAAAGTCCACATTATTTCTTGATTTCTTTAAAAGCTTAAGTAACAATTATTTTATTGGCCTAGGTATTTCCTGTACTTCCACTAGTATGAAATATAACTGCAAGATAGGTGTTCACATACCCGCCATTGTTATCAATTTCCCTATTCATGATAAATTAATAAATAAGAGGAATAATAACCACTATATGCCATAGGTGTGATGTGTTGTCTGTAAAGTATAAAAACCTCGGTTCGCAGCGTCTCAGCCACAAATTGCAACATGCTAGTGAGCAATAGCCATTTTTGTTGTAAAGAATGTGGTTAATATTACTTATTACTCATAAATTGTATCTTATAATTTATGGATGAAAAATTTAAACAATAACATTAATATGTCATTGAACTCCATGCCATCTGTTGAATTTTAAATGGTAGTTAGTTTCACTGGTTTATTCACTAAATGAATATTTTGGAGAACAATAAAAAATTTCAAATATCTGACTGTCGAAATTGTGACTAATCTAGTGTAATACCTTGCTCCAGATATGCTAAACAAAAAATATAATTACTCTATGGCATCTCCTGCTACAACCTACTTTTAAAGCATAATCTACTAAATAAATCTAAATAACCTCGTTTCCAGAGAATAATCTAAAAAGGAAAATAGTGACTTCTTGTATTCCTGTTGATTTCTTAAAAATCTGTAATGATGCAGAACTCAATATTCTTTTCTATTTAGCTGCATAATGCGATGGATAGACGACGATAGATACGCAAATGAGCATGCATTACAATCAGAGCTTCATTTCCATTTTAGAAGTTAATGCATTATTCACATGGATCCCGTCCCAAACGTCAGCGAAATATTTAGTGAATATTGCCAACAGGCCCTGTTGTATTTCACTGGATTTCTTTCATAGCTTTGTTGTGACGGGGGAATTCAGCGTTCACTGAGCTGGTGTATTTATTCTATGGTAATAAAAATACTTTAAATGAAAGTCTTTAAATATTGGAAAAGTTGTTCGAAGTAAGTTTAATGTAAAACAAGAAATACTTTTTGGAATAGCATAAAAGGATGAAGTTAAAGAAACACAAAACTTTTTGCAATTATTAGTTTTAACTTATGTCAAAAATACATAAAGTTAAACATTTTAGTTGGTGAATATCATAAAAATGGTGTCCGGTTTCAGAGACGCCATTCTTTAAGAACATATCAACCAGTTTTAGAGACAAAATGTGCATCCTTCTTCAGAATGAGGAATAGAGATCAAACACAGAAGCAAAATTAGGAAAGAATCCAACAGGTTTCGAAATCAATACTTTTACTATTTTTTGTGCGTACCTGCTCAGTCTCTCATGAATGCCTTTGATACCCTTGGATATTTCTTTCTCAAACTATATATAAAGCTTTATACATGTTAATAGAGCTAATTATAAATATTATTAAAAGCACGTTTTTAGACAGAAAGCTTTTCGAAAGATACCCGTTTGTTTGTGTATGTGTATCTGAAATATGTACAGGTTAACTGAAACATTGCTATAATATTTTGTAAATACATTATGTTGAATTATATAAAACTCTAGAACAAGATTGGATTTATTTGTAAATCACATAATCAGAAAACGAATTATTCCAAATTTAGAAATTTTAGATTTTTATTTTCTACAGAGACCAGATATAAATTCTGAAACAATACTACAATCAATGCAAAAAAAGGGAAGCAGTAAATAGCAAGAAAGATCCATCATGCTTAAAGCATTGAATATGAAACACTTTCCAACTTCCATGCAATTTTATTTAAACATCTCTAAAATGCAATACATTCCTCGGTAATATTTTAAAACTTATCACAATACTACATTAATTTATTATATTTGAAAACTTAAACCTTCATCGAAAAAATTGAACTTCATTCAAATGACGGGATTGAAATATAAATAACTGGTTTAAACATCTCTGAAATGCGATACATTCCTCGGTAATATTTTTAAAATTATTATAATACTACAATAATTTATTATATTTGAAAGCATCATCGAAAACAACTGACATTCATTCAAATGACGTCATAGAAAAAATACCTCGCCTGGCTCTCACTATAAAAGCAGCATTTCATTCATAACATTTGCCCATTCATTTCATTCATTACAGTACTAAAATAATTTATTTTATTTAAAAACTTAAGACCATGGAGCTACAAATATTTAAACTCTATGCTTAAAACTTCATCGAAAAAAATCGTCCTTCTCTTTGTAAAATCAATGAATATTTCATTCATATCAGCTATGCAGACTCCATGAGCTAAATAATTTTGTGTTAAAGAAATACAGCAATTCTTGCACGACTCATCCTACATATTTTGCTGTTTACATTTTACATAAGTGAAATATAGGCTTCGTTGTAGAAATAATCAAATTTGAATAATTATTTAAACTCAAATATATTGTCATTGTGTTGTTTCAGTATGTAGATGTACAGAATTTAAGCAAAAAAAAAGCGGTTTTAGGACAGATACAACACTCAAAATGAATTAAAAAGAACTTTAAAAATCACGATTTTGAGACAAGATGGATACCGTATTTCATTTCGAAGTGGGTCACGTGATCTTTTCATATCAGGGTCAAGCGATCGTTTCATATAAAAGGTGTAATTATTATTTTATTTTTTATTTAAAAAACTACAGAATATATTTTGCTGATTTTTTTTTATATATTTTATGGAATAATTTGAATATCACCTAAAATTTTCGAAGCAATTTGTGAATTTTAAATCCGCTTAAAAAATGTTTGAAAAATTAGGTCCCATAGGGTTCAATGTATTTCTTTTTTTCAACCTGAATTCAATCCAAAACTAATTGGGTGATACTATTCACTTATATTCCCATAAATCCCACAGACCGTCTGAACAACATACTAAAATTTCATTTTGATTAAGTCATTTTTACAGCAGGTATCGTGCTAACGGACAGACAGACAGACAGACAGACAGACAGAATGCATAAAATCATAAACACTTTTCAACTTTGTTGTAAAGTGTTAAAAACACTTATGTAAAGGATAAAGAAAAATTATTTTATACAACGCGTTAAAAATAACCTGCTGTATGAATGTAATGAATAATTGCCTTAGGCTGTACGTACTACCCATGCAACATAACAATAATATTTGCGGTTTCACAACCCAGTATAATTATATATTGACAACTAAGAGCAATACTTTCAACATCATGTAAACTTTATAGTTACTAAGTAATACATTTCTTTTATTTCAATAAAGCCTAAAATACTTATACAGAGAATATTTCTGAATGCACTGTACAAAGCAGCATAGTACGGATGTTTCAAGGATACGTTGTATGGTAATCATTTTGGGTTGTGGATTTGAATAAATAATAGATTATGTTGTAATTCCCATACTCGTTGTGACTGCAATAATTTACCTTT
Organism: Amaurobius ferox; assembly: GCA_951213105.1. Taxonomy (NCBI): domain Eukaryota; kingdom Metazoa; phylum Arthropoda; class Arachnida; order Araneae; family Amaurobiidae; genus Amaurobius; species Amaurobius ferox. The sequence continues at coordinate 12,537,392 of OX578134.1, forward strand.
GAATTTCTATTGTTGTTGCTGCTATACACCTAACAAAAGTCTGAAAGGAACATTATTATTTTTTGGAGTCTTAATAAAAAGGCTGTATTCATTTCAAAAGCATTTAATTTAACATAATTTTCAAATTTATATATTTACTAGCAGCATACCCGTTCTTCGTACGGAATATATAATATAAAAAAACTTATAATTCGCAATCATGTGCAAATTCTGTTGAAATATTAAATTTATTGCTCCTAAAGAGAAGTTTAAGAATATCTGTTCTCACTATGCAAAATTATCGTCACGGGCAGATCTGAAGAATAAAACATCCAGGCCCCTTTTGTAAGCAAATTTACAAAAAAAAAAAAAGAATTGAATCATTATATACAACCCCGTACTACTTATATTGTCGCAGATTAGAAAATATGCCAGTGTGTTAGTAGAAGATTACCCGTATTACAATATGAGTCTCAAAAATATTTGTCAAAATAAAAGATATGACGTAATAAATGGAAAATATCAATAATCCCTGTAATCTTCATACCAGAAAGTCGTAATTGATTCCAATATATGCCAATATATATCAAAATATATGCCAATATACCTGTACTATATCATCAAATATATGCCAATATACCTATACCTATTCTCGTAGATTAGAAGATATAATGCATTTGTAGAAGATTACTCGTAACGTACTATATATGAGTTTAAACAATTTTCGTCATAATAAAACAATAGCATAATAACTTGAAAATATCAACAGTCCCCGAAAATATCAATTATAATAATGCTTAAACCTGAAGACCGTAATTGATATTATCCAGTCAAAAATGCAATGTCAATGACATTTATTTTATATACATATCTTTATTATTCAAATCGGAAAAGATTTAATATAAAATCGTATGCCGCATAACGCATTGGATCCGCTGCTAAGCGACATGATATCATTTGCTTCATATAAATTGATGGAAATCATATCATCTGAATAATGGGATCTCCATGGAAGGTTTGGCGACATTTTAGTCAATTTAGCGATAACTTAAAAAATCGCCAAATTTATCGCCAAGTGGGACTGTAGAACTGATAGTCCCATTTTGCGACAAATTGACGAAACATCATCACAATACTATCCCCTAACAAAACACAATTATTTTCATTTATTAAGCGCGATTTTATCAATTCCATGATATTTTTATGGACTCACAAATACTTTTATCAATTTTGCGATATTAAAAAAATTCGTTAAATGTGTTACTAAGTAGGATGGATGGATTGACCGACAAATGCTACCGAAACATCATTTCAGTACTCTATTCTAAAAAACAAATCATTGATTTGCGTCAATTTTATAAATTTGGAAACATTTCCGCTAATTTGGTAAAGTTTAAGAGAAGTTACCAAGTTATTTAGAGATATTCCGCTAAATTCGTAGCTCTGAATTTGCAGATCTGAAGAATAAGATATCCTGATCCCGTTTGTATATACTAAATGAAAACACTAAAATTGTGTTATAAAATACACCCGTTCTACTCTTTTTCTGCTTCAACAATTGGCTAAATGAATTTATTGGGTAAACACAATATATGAGTTTATTAGCTAAACACAATATATGTGCTGGAAACCTCTTTGCTAAAATAAATGAAAGTGATGTACGCAGTTCGCAATTTATATAATTAAAAGAACAATCAAACCATTCATTTAAAAAATATATTTTTACATCCATTTATTTATTATTCAAATAGAAAAAATAATAATAAATATTAACAACATATTCAATTTCATTCCGTTGCCGAGCAACATGATATAAAATATAATCTTCCTCATAAAATGCGAAATTTAATAGCCATTTTGATTTCTTTATACCTTTCATCGTTGAGTAAAAATTTGTGAAAGATGAACCATGGAGGTAGATTTTTCCATTTAAATTCATGTTTCAAACAATTCATGCTTTCCTAAAGTGACTAATTAATGCAAAAATCCTGCACCAAACTCGGAAATAAAGGTTTATTTCATTTTGGCGTTTTAAACAAACGATTTTTATCCTTTCCGTTTGGATAAACCACGGAGTTGGAGAGTAGATCTCCTAAGAAAAAGTTCCGTTCTTCATTAATATCTCGACAACCCCTGGTTTTAGAAACTCGAAACTTGGACAAAATTTATGGGGGGCTATTTCAAGGCTATCCACAAAATTTCATTAAATTCGGTTCAGTCGTTTTCCCGTGATGATGAGAGAAACGAAAATTTTGTTTTTTACTAATATCTCGGGAACCACTGGTCGTAAAAACTCAAAACACGGACTAAATTTTAAGTGGGGCTATTTCTAGGCTACCCACAAAATTTCATCAAATTCGGTTCAGCCGTTCTCCCGTGATGATGGGACAAACAGACAGACAGACAGACAGACAGACAGACAGACAGACAGATTTTCATTTTTATTTATATAGATTTGCTAATGTCCAGGCACTGGATACATTCAATCATTCGCCTATACATCGGCCAGAATCGCAAACCATTTCGCCGTCACATCACGTTGCTCGACACACCAGTGGAGGCGAAACACACTACGCCCAACAACACAACATCCATTCTCGCAAGTGGAACTCGTATCCATAACCCAGCAGCCGAGCAAGAAAGAGAAAACGCTTGCCTTGACGATCAAACACCACGTCGATTAATTTTCAAATATAATACTCATTAGATAACATAGTTTTCAATATACATATTACTGCCCTTTTTAAATAACATTAAATTTTTGAAAAACGTATCAATATGATGACACGAAGCCAAGAACTCATGATCTTATCATTTTGGATGTTAAGCACATTTTTCTCATAATGTTTAATATAAACAAAAAGTAATATATACAACATAAAGTCTGAACAATTTGCCATATCATTTAAATTTTATTACTCAGAACTCAATCTGTACACTTGTGTAACACTTTTTGTAGCACATTTTTGTTCAATCTTATTTAAAATATTTCTCTAAACTACTCAAAATTCTGTTTAACGTCATTACAGTACCATTAAAATTTTTGCAAGTTAACGTATAAAGAAGAGCTGCAATCAGAGCCAGAAGAAAGAAAACGAAGAATAGAAATATATTAAAACAAGAAAGATCAATCATGCTTAAAGCAATGATTGTGAAACACTTTACAACTTCAATGCCATTTTATTTAAAAAAGTCTAAAATGCAATACATTCCACGGTAATATTTTAAAACTTATCACAATACTACATTAATTTATTATATTTGAAAACTTAAACCTTCACTGAAAAAAATGAAATTCATTCAAATAACGGCATTGAAATATAAAGTGTCTGGTTTAAATATCTCTAAAATGCGATACATTCCACGGTCATATTTTTAAAACTATCATAATACAACGGTAATTTATTATATTTGAAAATTCTATCGAAAACAACTGAAATTAATTCAAATGACGTCATAGGAAAAATAACACGCCTGGATCTCTCTATAAAAACAGCATTTCATTCATAACTTTCTCCCAATCATTTCAGTCATTACAATACTATAATAATTTATTTTATTTAGAAATTAAGACCATGGAGCTACAAGTAATTAAACTCTATGCTTAAAACTTCATTGAAAAAAATCGTCCTTCTCTTTATAAAATCAATTAATATTTCATTCATATCAGCCATGCAGACTCCATGGCCTAAATTATTTTGTGTTAAAAAAATACAGCATTTCTAATACAACTCATTCCATATATTTCGCTGCTTACATTTTACATAAGTGAAAAATAGGCTACGTTGCAGAAATAATCAAATTTGGATAATCATTTAAACTGAAATATATTGTATTTGCGTTGTTTCAGTATGTAGATGCACAGAATTTAAGCAAAATTAAAGTAGTTTTTGGACGGATACGACACTCAATATGAATTAAAAAGAACTTAAAAAATCACAATTTTGAAACAAGATGGATGCCATTTATCATTTTGAAGTGGGTCATGTGATCTTTTCATATCATGGTCACGTGATCGTTTCATATAAGAGGTGTAATTATTATTTTAATTTTTATTTAAAAAACTACTGAATATATGTCGCTGAATTTTTTTTTATATATTTTTTTAAATAATTTGAATATTACTTAAAATTTTCGCAGCAATTTGTGAATTTTAAATCCGCTTAAAAAATGTTTGAAAAATTAGGTCCCATAGGGCTCAATGTATTTCATTTTTTCAACCCGGGTTCAATCCAAAACTAATTGGATGATATTATTCATTTATATTCCCATAGGTCCTACAGACCGTCTGAACAACATACAAAAATTTCATTTTGATTAAGTCATTTTTACGGCAGTTATCGGGCTAACGGACAGACAGACAGACAGAATGAACAAAGTCATAAACACTTTTCAACTTTGTTGTAAAGTGTTAAAAAGGGAACAATATAGTGAAGAATGGCGTTCCTGAAATAAGAGTATATCAAGTGGTTCTAGAAACTCAGAAAGAAATTGTCAAGTTAGAAAAGTGTACAGTGGTCAAATGTGAAAAACAGTTTGTTAAATTAGAAAATTTTACTGTGAGGAATCCTTTCTGTTACTCTGATTTTTTTAAATGTTGTGTTTAATTTGTTTCAATGAAATCCCAAACGGACGCTACACAAATAAAGGTACTGAAATACAAAACTAATAACAAGATCGTTCGAACTCGGAACAGATTTGAAGAAGGAAGTTGCAGAAATAAAATTTTGATTATGTAGTTGAAGTGTTTAAACAAAATTAGCCTGCTATCTAGAATATCTCCCATATATATGACTAATCTCTCAAAACACACAGACTGACTTGTGGTGGAGAAAGCACAAATGGAAGAAACAGTGGGGTAGAAAAACTTGTGATGCTGGATTCCAAGACCCACCAATTTAGAAACAACAAACCAAGGGTGGATTTGGAATCTACCTTAAAGAGCCAATCAAACAGCAGATGAATAATAGATAAACCAATCTGAAATAGGAAACTAACATACAAGCTGTAGGATCCCAAAACATCACAGAAATGTACCAATAAGACGACATAAGCCCCATAAACGTATCCCAAAAAGACGAAAAGAACTCCGTCATAAAAAAATCCCAAAAAGTTATGAAATGACCACAAATGGAACGGCATAATATTACAGGACATTCAGTCAGACTGTGTGAATAATAAAATCTAAACAAGTCAGTAGCTAAATAGCTGACATTTTTCTGAGCAGATAGTATTGAAATTATTAAGTATGTTATATTATGCATAAATAACAATATATGTTAGCACAACCTAACTATTTGCACTCAATGCTCCACTGACTTTTTTACAACTTATTTTTATTTTTTGAAGAACCAAGAAACGTTTTATAAGAATTACCTGAAAACGAATCTTATAAAATTTTCTATGTAATAAAAATGCACGTAAAAACATAAAATGAGTGTATGAGGTATTTTCGTGGTAAATGTCAAAGAAAGAACGCTCACTCTGGTAAAGTGAATAGCAATAATAAATCTTTTGGGAATGAATGCTTTCCTCATAACAAAGAGTATTACTTATGCATGAGGTTTCGCCAGATGCGGGCTGCGATCCAAACATTCTGAGGTCACGTAGTGAGTGAAATCGGAAGCTGAATAATAACTTAGAATTTCATTGCTTTTAAAATTTGTAAACTAAAGCTCAAGTATTGAAGAGCCTATAAAAGGATTTTTCAAAACAAATATTAGTTCCGTCAAAATTCGTTTCGAATAAGAGATATGATTTATGAGATATATGAAAGAATGTATGTTTTAAAACCACTCCTGTTTTGGGATTGTAAAAACAATGTTTTGCAAAGCGTTTAAATATTTTACCCGATTTCTAAAAAATGTGACGTTTCCCAGGATTTAAAATGCAAACTAAAAAAAGCGAAACATGAAATACTACACCAGAACTCCCAACGAATTCCTGAAAACCAAATAACATTTCAACAATAGACTCTCTTATAACAAAAATAAATTAAACAAGAAAGATCAATCATGCTTAAAGCATTGATTATGAAACACTTTCCAACTTCAATGCAATTTTATTTAAAAAAGTCGAAAATGCAATACATTCCTCGGTAATATTTTAAAACTTATCACAATACTACATTGATTTATTATATTTGAAAACTTAAACCTTCATTGAAAAAAATGAACTTCATTCAAATGACGGCATTGAAATATAAATTGCCTGGTTTAAATATCTCTAAAATGCAATACATTCCACGGTAATATTTTTAAAACTATCATAGTACTACGATAATTTATTATATTTGAAAACTTCATCGAAAACAACTGAAATAAATTCAAATGACTTCATAGAAAAAATAACACGCCTGGATCTCTCTATAAAAGCAGGATTTCATTCATTTCATTCATCACAATACTATAATAATTTATTTTATTTCAAAATTAAGACCATGGAGCTACAATTCATAAACTCTATGCTTAAAACTTCATCGAAAAAAATCGTCCTTCTGTTTATAAAATCAATTAATATTTCATTCACATCAGCCATGCAGACTCCATGGACTGAATTATTTTGTGTTAAAGAAATACAGTAATTCTAATACAACTCATTCTACATATTTTGCTGTTTACATTTTACATAGGTGAAAAATAGGCTTAGTTGTAGAAATAATCAAATTTGAATGAGAATTTAAACTCAAATATATTGTCATTGTGTTGTTTTAGTATGCAGATGCACAGAATTTAAGCAAAAATAAAGTAGTTTTAGGACGGATACAACACTCAATATGAATTAAAAATAACTTTAAAAAATCACGATTTTGAAACATGATGGATGCCATATATCATTTTGAAGTGGATCATGTGATCGTTTCATATCATGGTCACGTGATCGTTTCATATAAGATGTGTAATTATTATTTTAATTTTTATTTTAAAAACTACTGAATATATTTCGCTGAATTTTTTTTTATATATTTTATGGAACAGTTTGACTATTACCTAACATTTTCGAAGCAATTTGTGAATTTTAAATCCGCTTAAAAAATGTTTAAAAAATTAGGTCCCATAGGGCTCAATGTATTTCATTTTTTCAACCCGGGTTCAATCCAAAACTAATTGGGTGATATTATTCATTTATATTCCCATAGGTCCTACAGACCGTCTGAACAACATACTAAATTTCATTTTGATTCAACATACTAAAGTCATTTTTACGGCAGTTATCGTGCTAACGGACAGACAGACAAGACAGACAGAATGAACAAAGTCATAAATACTTTTCAACTTTGTTGTAAAGTGTTAAAAACTATTGCGTGGGTATACCACGACTATGACCCGACCCCTCATTTTAAATCACGACCAACTCCGGGTATTTTTTCTAGTATACTATACGTTGTGAAATTGGGAAAACAAATGAAAGCTTTATATCCTTTGTAAAGAGCCTTCCTGCCCCAACCGGAAACTGGACCAAAGAACTTCGTAATAGCTCGGAACGCTCTTGTTGTCGAAGTGGAATCTGCATTCTCCACTCTCTAATGTCAGATTAGTGTGCAACTGGCTGACAGTCTAATTCAGTGCTTTTTAACGTGAGCGGTAGCGCCCCCAGGGGGCGTTTTGCTTTTTCCAGGGGGCATTGGGGGGTGTTGGCCCCCAGTGACTTTGACCCTTCCCACTATTGTTGGGGCTCTGCGACAGTGCGTGGGCAGAGCGGAAGGAATTGTACGGGAAGAAACGTGGCGAGGCATGGTGATAAAAAGCAGTGTGACGTTAATTGTTAGCAAAGTAAAATCAGTGTTAAGTGAAATGTTTTTGCCTTGTGCATTTTAAGTCGTGTTTAAACTATCGCAGTGTATGCTGTGTGAGGTCAAAGGATTTTAAAGAACACTTTTAAAACATAACTGAAAAGAAGAAATGTCGCCAATACTCAAATGAATGCTTGAAATGCGGTTTCATCCCTTCTCCTACAAACGTACAGCATCCCTTCTGCCTTCTTTGTGAAAAATTCTAGGCTGAATAAACACTTCACGAAATTGCATTCTAACAAAGTAAAACTCATAACATTTTTTCCGATAACATTTTTTCAATCATATTTCATTTTTAAACCCATAAGATTTTTCAATCATAAAAACACTGAACAGAAACTGGATGCATCTCATTGGTTCCCGTAATATTTACTGTCCTAAAACAGGTTTCTCTAACATCCTTTAACTAAGTTTGCTACTTAAAACTGTTTATTAAAACGTAATACCAAGAAACGTTCATACCTTTCTTTTGGTTTAAAAAGCCTTAAAATGCATTGAGATTTCGTTTGAGTTCGAAGAAAAGGGAAAGGTGTAACACAGAGGTGGGGGGACGTTGGCCACATTACCTTTTACCACAGGGGGGCGCTATTCTGAAATAGGTTGAGAGCCGCTGGTCTAATTGACCACTTCATGCTATAGGTTAGCTTGCGTAGCCGTTATCCTCTACATTTGGAATCGGCGTTCAATATACCAGAGTCCACTGAATCCGTGCAAGTCGTACTGATGTAACTTTTAGATTTTCCACACCTTTGTACTAACCTACAGTGTTAATTTGTTCTGACGCCATTGTAAAGAAACTTCCGAAACTGGGAAACGAACACTGGATCTTCAAACTGGCCAATCGACGCTATTAGGACGTTGAACTACTAAGACAGATGTACTTAAAAAAAGCATGTAAAAGAGTTCAAAAGCAATTTCAAAGTTTAAAATAGGAAAAACATCGTTTACAGGATTTAAACCAAACACTGTTATCAAACAAACTTTTAATCAAGGCTGGACAGCTGTATTAACATATGACAAGGATAGTGAACTTGGCGAAATATCACCAATTTTAGTCGTCTTCTAGGAAGTTCGAATACCGAAGCCGGAAGTAATATTTTTTTTGCAATTTTATAATGTTCCATAGAAGCTACTTAAAAGTTCCCGTGATAATATGGTTCAGCTTTTTAATGATTTCTGACGTGTAAAGGTTCAGTATATTGTGAATATGTCAGGGTTTTGATTATAGAATTTTTTGTTTGTCACATGGTAGAGAAAAATTTGATTACATTGTATTAAACTATTGTTTAGCAATATATTTAGAAACTTTATATTTGTATTTAAATCCCATTAACAGATGTTGCTGCTTTAAATGAAACTAAAGTGAATCAGATCATAGAAGTCGTTCTTGTATATTTAAAAGATACTCGCCAAATCAGACAATACAAAATATAAATATTGGTAAAAAAGAATTGCAATGAATGGTATTTGTTCGAATTCAAGGATCCTTGTAAATAAAACTGATATTGAGACAAAGGTGAGAATACATGAAATTAAATATTTATAGAAGAGTAACCTTTTATACAAGTTCCATGAACGTCAGTATCCTAATTAACATTTGACATGCAGCGTAAAGCTCTTTCGCCACTTTAATACAATTTTAAAATCTCACTCCATACTCATATTCTACGATCGATCGCAGTTCGTGCAGTAATTGTAAATATCTGATATGAGCAGCACATGACTTTCCTTGCAGATTCAAATTCATTTTTTCACTATACATTAAATTTAATTTAATTACAGAAAAAAAACATTAATACATTTCTGATATTATGTCTAATTTGCCTTTTTATTGTATCTTTGTTTCATATGGCAACTTAATTCACTTTAAATTCTTCAGATTCTCAAAATTCTAAAAAACTAAAATGTCTGGAGAAGGGTCCATCCTACAGTCATGGGGTCAGTCTTATTCGCTTAGTTGTCAAAATTTGCCTGACGAACAAATACTTAATTAACACATTAATATATATAAACAATTTTAGTCATTTAAATCAGATTTTCACTATCTTTGCTGGCAATTTCGCAGGAAATAGTCTGATATAATTTTCCGAAATATATCAAAATTGAACCAGCATCAGGTTAACTATCAAGAGACTTTACTACTAAGTTTTAAGAAATTTCATTAAATAGTTTTTTAACTACAGTGATAAACGTTTTCAGTTCCTCAAAATTCAAAATTTAAATATCTCGATAATGATCCATCTTAGAGTAATGGGATTGATCTCATTCCTTTTGTCGTAAAAAATGATGTATAAAACAAGCATTAAATTGATACATTTGAGTATATGAAGTATTTTATTTTAGATCAAATATTTTAGACTTGCGGACTATTTCACAAAAACACAAAAAAAGCAGATTTTTTTTCCGAATCATACCAAAATCTCACCAGCACCACAGTATCCCACAAGCAACATATCTACCAAATTTCGTATAATTTGGTCAATTAGTTGATCAATTAGAGTGCATAAATACAATTTTTACCGGCCGTTTTGCAAAAAAAGGCAGGTTCTGTTTTTACGAATCTTTCCAAAATCTAATCAGAGCTTACAAGATAATCTACAAGTAACCAAAATCTAATCAGCACCATCAGGGTACCCTACAATTGACGTATCTATTACATTTTATGATATTTAGTCAATTAGTTTTTCAGTTAGAATGGATACATACAGTTTTTGCTGATCATTACGCAAAAAAGGCAGGTTCTTTTTTCCAAAATTGTACCAAAATCTAATTAGCACCAGCGTCATCCATAAGTAACGTACCAAATTTTATGAAATTTGGCCCATTAGTTATTCAGTTAGAGTGGATATATACAATGCACAGACACACACACAGACGACATTCTAGAAATAAATTTTTCGTATTGTAGACGTCCCAAAATGTGCCGTCGAAAACTCGATTTACGATTTTCGACATGATTCCAATACTTTACCTATACATTACCATGTATTGCAGGGAAAGTAAAAAATCTGATGTGGGCAGCACATGACTTTCCCTAAAGACTCATATTCACGTTCTCTTCATTTCTTCAATAATTCATTTTATTGAGTTTAATTGCACAAGAAAACACCCATAATTATTTTAAATGACACTGAACTTGCATTTCGAATTCAATTTTCGTTCTCATTTATTAAGTGAACTTATTTTCAAAGATGGCGTAACGAAAATGCGAAGAATCTAAAATATCTCTAGAACGGCTAGATTTAGTGTAATGGGGTTGGACTTATTATTTTTATCGTTAAAAATTACGTATTTCATTGCGTAACTTTCCCTGTAATACATGGTCATGTATAGGAAAAGTATTGGAATCATGCCGAAAATCGCAACTCGACTTTTCCACGGATCTATGCGTTTCGGGACATCTGGAATACAAAACCACTATTTTTAGCGTGACGTCTCTGTGTGTGTCTGTGTGTCTGTCTGTGCAATGTATGTCACTCTAAGTCAAAAACTAATCGACCGAATTACATGAAATTTGGTAGGTAAATCACTTGTGTGTAACCCTGGTGCTGATTAGTTTTTGGTACAATTCGGGAAAAATAACATGCCTTTTTTGTGAAATAACCCGCAAGAATTACCTGTATCCACTCTAGCTGAAAAACAAATAGATCAAATTTTACAAAATTTGGTAGATAATTTACTTGTGGATTACTCTGCTGCTGATTGGATTTTGGTACTATTCGGAGAATAGTAACCTGCCTTTTTGTGCGAAAAGGTCCGCAAAAATCGTCAAAATCTAAAATAAAATACTACGTATGCTCAAATATATCAATTAATATATATACTCAAATATATCAATTATCTTGTTTTATACATACTTTTTAACAATGAATAGAATAAGACCAACCCCATTACACTAAAGCTAACCGTTCTCAAGATATTTCAGTTTTTTCGCATTTAATCTGCGCCACCGATGGAAAAAAGTGCAGTTACCAACTGAGAACGAAAATTGAATTAAAAGTGCCAATTCAGTGTCATTTTAAATAATTATGGGCGTTATTTTGTGCTATTAAATTCAATATAATGAATTATTGAAGAAATAGAGAACTTGAATATGAGTCTGAAAGGAAAGTCATGTGCTGCCCACATCAAATTTTTTGCTTTCATTTGGAAATTCGACAATTTTTCATAGTTGGCATAACAAAAATGCGAAAAATCTCAAAAATCTCAAAAACGGTTAGTCCTAGAATAATGGAGTTGGTCTTATTTATTTCCTCCTCAAAAATTATGCATAAGACAAGTTTTTAATGGATACATTTGAGCAGTAATTTTTGCAGTAATTGATTAGTAATTTTTTTTCTTAGATTTTGGCCATTTTTGCGGGCTATTTCATAAAAAAGGCAGATTGTTCTTTTCCGAATCGTAACAAAATCTAATCAGCACCAGAGTTTCCCACAAGTAACTTATCCACCAAATTTTGTGAAATTTGGTCAATTAGTATTTTAACTGGAGTGGATACAAAATTTGCAGAGACAGACAGACACACACAAACGTCACGCTTAAAATAGTCTTTTTGTGTTCTAAAGGTCGCAAAACATGTAGATCAGTCAAAAATTTTTGCGGGTCATTTCGTAAAAAAAGGCAGGTCGTTCATTTAGAAGCGTATTAAAATCTGTTTAGCACCAGATTATCCCACAAGTAACTTATCTACCAAATTTTGTGAAATTTAGTCAATAAGTATTTCGGGAAATTTCACAAAAAAAAGGTGTGTTCTTTTTTCCGAATTGTAACAAAATCTGATCAGTATCAGGATCACACCCAAGTGACTTACCTACCAAATTTTATGAAATTCGGTGCGTTAGGTTTTGAGTTAGAATGGATACATGCATTGCACAGACAGACACACAGACTAACGATACACAGACACACACAAACACACACACACACACACACACACACACACACACACACACACACACACACTGTGAAATTTAGTCAATTAGTATTTCGGGCCATTTCACAAGAAAAAGGTGTGTTCTTTTTTCCGAATTGTAACAAAATCTAATCAGTATCAGGATCACACCCAAGTGACTTACCAACCAAATTTTATGAAATTCGGTCCATTAGTTTTTGAGTTAGAATGGATACATGCATTGCACAGACAGACACACAGACTAACGACACACAGACACACACACACACACACACACACACACAGACACAGACGTCACGCTAAAAATATTATTTTCATATTCTGGAGGTCTCAAAACGTATAGATCCGTTGAAAACTCGGGTTGCAATTTTTGGCATGATTCCAATACTTTCCCTATACATTACCATGTATTGCAGGGAAATCAAAAAATCTGATGTGGGCAGCACATAACTTTCTCTTCAGATTCAAATTCATTTTCTCTTCATTTTTTAATAATTCATTAAATGGAGTTCAATTACACAAAATAACACTGAATTTACCCTTTTAATTCAATTTTTGATTTTATTTGGTAACTAGACTTTTTTTGAAAGGCGGCGCAGTTAAATTGCGAAAAGTAAATTAGAGTAATGGAGTTATTACCTTATTTTTTTTCTCGTCAAAAATTATGTATAATTCAAGCATTAAATTAACATATTTGAGAATATGTAGTTTTATTTTAGATTTTGGCTATTTTTGCGGGCTATTTTGCGAAAAAAGCGGATTCTTCTTTTCTGAATCGTTCCAAATTCTAATCAGCAACAATATATCCCACAGTTGACTGATCTACTAAATTTTGTAAAATTTGGTCAATTAGTTCTTAAGCTAGAGTAGATACAAGACATTTTGGCAGGCCATTTCGTAAAAAAAGGCGGGTTCTTTTATCCCGAATCGTACTAAAAACTAATCAGCACCAGGGTCACGCACAAGTGATTTAACTACCAAATTTTACGAAATTTGTTCAATCAGTTTTTGAGTTAAAGTGGATACATATATTGCACAGACAGACACACAGACAGACAGACACATACACAGAGAGACAGACAGACACACACACACACACAGAGAGACAGCCAGACACACAAAGACACATACACACACAGAGACGTCACGCTAAAAATGGTTTTTTCGTAATCTAGATGTCCCAAAACATGCAGATCCGTGCAGGGAAAGTAATATAGAGCCGATAATCTAAAATCCAAAGGGCGCCTAATTTTCCAAAGACTTTAAAAACATGCGACATCAAAAATGAATAAGATAAAAAGGATAGATATTTAAATTCACTTCAATTCACTTAATTTCATTTAAATTCAAGTTTAAATTGACATTAAAATTCACCTTCCGCAGGGTGAAAACAGCATTCACGAACAAGAAAGTAGTTTATTAAAACATATATTGGAAGGTGGTGGATTTTTTGTTACTTTCCCTGCAATACATAGTAATGTATAAGGAAAGTATTGGAATCATATCGAAAATCGCAACTCAAGTTTTCGTCGGATCTACACGTTTTGGGACCCTTAGAACAAACAAACACTATTTTTAGCGTGACGTCTGTGTGTGTGTCTGTGCGTCTGTCTGTGCAATGTATGTATCCACTCTAACTCAAAAAGAAATGGGCCGAATTTCATAAAATTTAGTCAGCAATTCACTTGAGTGTGACCCTGGTGCTGATTAGTTTTTGGTACGATTTGGAATAAAAAAAAGCTGCTATTTTTTTAGAAATGACCCACAAAAATTGCCTATATCCACACTAGCTAAAAAACTAATTGATCAAATTTTACAACATTTGATATATAAGTCACTTGTGGATTACCCTGGTGCAGATTAGATTTTGGTACGATTCGGAAAAAAATAACCTGTCTTTTTTTTTGCGAAATGGCCCTAAAAAATCGTCAAAATCTGAAATAAAAACTACGTATGCTCAAATATGTCAATTACATGCTTGTTTTATGCGTAATTTTTAACGATAAAAAGAATGAGACCAACCCCATTACACTCGGGCTGGTCGTTCTTGAGATATTTTAGTTTTTTCGCATTTTCGCTACGCCACCGTTGAAAAAGTCCAGTTACCAACTTAGAACGAAAATTGAATTAAAAGTGCAAACAGTGTCATTTTAAATAATTATGGACGTTATTTTGTGCAATTAAACTCAATATAATGAATTATTGAAGAAATAAAGAGAACGTAAATTTGAATCTCCGGGGAAAGCCACGTGCTACCCACCAGATTTTTTATCTCATCGTGTGTGTTTTTGGTGATCTTCACATAACATAGATACACAATGAAACTGTGTTACAACAGAATTGTGACAGACAAGTCATTATTTTCTGAAGGGCAAGGGATCTTCCTTCACGAAAATAGCACATCAAACATGAAATCTTTAAGCAATATTAACACCGGGGATTACTGGGAAGTCCACCATAATCCCATATTCAACTTCTAGCGACGTTCTTCTCTTTCCATAGGGCGGTATGTTCTAGTGGTTTCTGCACGAATATTGCAGTCGAGGGATAGCGATTTCGATTCTCGCCTCTGCCCAAACTATCCCATTGTTTACGCGAAGTGTGAGCACATTAAATCTGTGTGTCCGAAAGTCCTTCCGAGAGGTTGTGCGAAGTGTGGCTCAACTCGACTTTCTCATACCAGAATCCATTTTTAAGTAGCTTGTAATTTTTTGTAACGCGCGTTTCACTTGCCTCTGCGAGTGGGGGACTAATGACGTCACGGAAACAAAAATTGTATGGAGGCTATTTTCTTACTACGATAATGGAAATTGTTAAGTTTTGTTATCATTGAGCCATAAAATACCCCTTTTATACACAATTATATCAAATTTTGTCCTTTGATGCTATGCTAAAAAAATATAAAATCTCGAATACATTTTGATGTTTTCACTCGAATTTTAAAAAAAAATTGCTTAGTTCTGGATTTTACGATAACAAAAGTTTCATAAAAATTCATTAATATTTATGACAGCTGTCTTGTATACAAGAAATTGACCAAAGACAGGCGGATAACACGAAAAATAGTAAAAACGCGTTTAGGAAGTCATAAAATATATATTAGCGTTAAAATCTCGATATCGAAAATTTTCGTGGAGGCAGTACTTTATACTATATTCTATAGTACGAGAATGTAAAAATCTGAAATTAAAATACTTTAGAAACATCATGGTTGATTAAAACACACACGGTTGATAAAAAGTATCAACAGAATTTGAAGACGACAAAAAAAATCACTCTTTTAAAATATGAAAAGATAAAACAGTCGCACTTGCAAAGGCAGTGAAAGACGCTTTCTTCTTTTTACTCGTGTGGTTCCTCTGACCTGAATTAGGAGACTATTTGTCTTCCTCTGAAACCAGTTAATACTTTTAATGAACTGGTTTATACTCTAAATAACAAAGTATATTTATTTCAAATGAAAAAGGAATTTTTTCCTTGCCAATTGAAAACTTCTAATAAGTACAAAATAGTATGCAGACTTCTGTTTAATTAAATTAGGTCATTGCGCATCAATTTGTAATAATAAATAATAAATAATAAATAATATGTAATAAATAATAAATAATAAATAATATGTAATAAATAATAAATAATAAATAATATGTAATAAATAATAAATAATAAATAACGATACTTAGATTTATATGTAAGAACTGACGGCATGAATTCTCAACAGTTTTTGCATTTTCTTTTTAGAATGTGCTATGTAATATCTTTATATCTGTAAGCCAAAGTACTTATGTATTTCATCTGTATTTGCAATAAATTATATTCAATGTAAACTGTCTGCGCAAATTAAAAACAAATTGGCAGCAATAAAAATGTATTTTATTATTGCAAGGTTACACGAGAAAAATTAATAACTATTACTATGACGGAACTTTCCAGTCACGTTAATTAAAACACTCAATATACGTCGAAATAAATTCGGCACGAGGTCATTATTATTCGACGTACATTTCCCAGCCCATTGTTTCGACATAAGTAGCACCTTAAGCTGTTTTTCTCTTACTAATTGAATGCTTTGTTCGCTGGTTTTAATTTTCAGGAAAACAAATCATCCAACAATAAATGACCCGTTTACTGTGGGTGTAGTAGTATTTCATTATATTTTGTTGAGTTATTTATTATTGAAACTAAAATGATTAAATCTGTATCATTTCTTTTGTACTGAATATAATTCAAGAATATTACGAAAAGACAAATATTTATAGAACTACATTTTTAATGCAAAGACCTATCGAAGTTATAGAAATATTGAATAAGTACACTGTAAAAAATTTCCTTGAAAAGAAACATAAAAAAATTTCCTTGAAAAAAAACATTAAAAAATGTCCTTGAAAAGAAACATTAAAAAATTTGCTGTTGTTTAAAGACTGAATTCCCGTTCAAGAAAATTATTAACAAGGTAATTTTAGAGTCGCAAATACAGACAGCCTGTCAATAGAGAATTTGCGTGAACTACTAAAGGCTGTCGTCCGTAGCCAAACAGTTCACTGCCTACACTTGAGAGACATAAGTTACAAAATTGAATTGTTCGCATCAATCAAAATTTAAAGTGTAAAATTAAAATTAAAATCAATCTATATAAACATAATATGTATATATAATATGTATATGTAAAGGGAAAGTATTTTAATAAGGTCAAATTTCCGACTCCCACATTTTGTTGGATTTATGTTTTGACATCCCTGAATATAAATCAAACATTTTTTGTTTCAAAGTTATTAGTTTCAATGCGTTTATGCACTTAGCTTTTCTCGAGCAAATTGATTAAAGCAAAACAGAAATTAGAGCGATTATTCCAAATCATAAACGTAAACAGTCCTCTAATTTTAGGGAGATGGAACCAGTTTTCTTAAAAAATCTAAAATATGTAAAAATAAATAATTTTTTAACAATTTGTTATAGTAAAAGCCATTACATCAATAACCATGAAATGTATTACTATTTAAAACGGGATTGTATCATCATGTGTCTCTATGGAAGATCCCCAAATTTCGAATAAAATTTTGAAAAAGTCCTTTAAAAATCATAATTTCCAAAACCGTTACATAAATGATCATTTCTTATGTAATTTTTTATTACAAAACAAATTATGTAAATTTTAGAACTCTAACAAGTATTGCACATTTTTCACACAAATTCATAAACAAAATCACACAAAATTAAAAAATCTGATGTAATAAGCACATGAATTTCCCTTCAAACTCATATTCACATTCTCTTTATTTCTCCAATAATCCATTAAATAGACTTTAATTGCACAAAATAACATCCATAATTATTTTAAATTACACAGAATTTGCACTTTTAATTCAATTTTCATTCTCAGTTGGTAACTGGACTTATTTTCAAAGGTGGGGTAACGAAAATGTGAAACAACTAAAATATCTCGAAAACGCCTCGTGCAAATGTAATGGGGTTTGATCTTATTCTTCTCATCGTCAGAAATTATGCATTTAATTAACATATTTGAGCATACATAGTTTTTATTGTTAGACTTAACGATTTTTGCTGGACATTCCGCAAAAAAGGCAGGTTCTTTTTTTACGAATTGTACCAAAATCTAATCAGCACCAGATTAACTTTCAAATCTACACACATCTATCTACTAAATTTTGTGAAATTTGGTCTGTTAGTTTTCCAGCTGGAGTGGATACATGCAATTTTTGCAGACCATTTCGCAAAAAAGGTCAGGTTCTTTTATCCAAATCATACCAAAACCTAATCAGCACCAGGGTCACCAATAAGGGGTACATACATTGCACAGACAGACAGGCAGGCACATACACATACGTCACGCTCAAAATGGTTTTATCGTATTCTAGAGGTGTCAAAACTTGTAGATCCGTCGGAAACTCGAGTTGCAAGTTTAGATATTGATTCCAATACCTCCCTTATATATTACCATGTATTGCAAGGAAAGTAAAAATCTGATATGGGCAGCACATGACTTTCCCTACAGATTCGAATTCATTTCGTCATTTTTTATATTAATTGCAGAAAATAACATGCCTACTTTTTTGATAGTATATCCAATTTGCCCCTTTATTGCATCTTTGTTTCATGTGGTAACTTAATTCACTTTAAATTCTTCAGGTCCTTAGAATTCCAAAACACTAAAATATCTCAAGAATGGTTCATACTACAATCATGGGGTCAACCTTATTCAATTAGTTGTCAAAATTTACCTGAAGAACAAGTACTTCATTAATATATTTCAACAATTCTAGTAATTTATTTTAGATTTTCACTGTCTTTGCGGGCCATTAAGCAAAAAAGAGTCAGTTACACTTTTCCGAATAATTTTAAAATCTAATCAGTATCAGGATAATCAATAAGGAATTTAACTACTAAGTTTTAAGGCATTTCATTAAATAGTTTCTTTAATTACAGTAAAACACTTCTTCAGTTCTTCAAAATTAAAAATATAAATATTTCGAGAATGATCCATCTTAGAATACTGAGGTTGATCTTAATCCTTTTGTCGTTAAAAATTACGTATAAAACAAGCATTTCATTGATACATTTGAGCATGTATAGTATTTTATTTTAAATCAGATATTTTATATTGGCGGACCATTTCGCAAATAAATGCAGGTTTCTTTTTACCGAATCGTGCCACCAGGGTAACCCACAAGTGACTTATCCACCAAATTTTGTGAAATTGGTCTATTTGTTTTTTAGCTAGAGGGCATAGAGGCATTTTGTGCGGGCCACTTCGCAAAAAAAGGCAGATTCTTTTATCACGAAACGTACTAAAATGTAATCAGCACTACTGTCTCCCACATGGAACTTACCTACCAAATTTTATGAAATTCGGTCGATTAGATTTTCACTTAGAGTGGATACAAAATTTACAGAGACAGACAGACACACACAAACGTCACGCTTAAAATAGTCTTTTCGTGTTCTAAAGGTCGCAAAACATGTAGATCAGTCAAAAACTTGAGTTGCGATTTTCAGCACGATTCCAATACTTTCTCTATACATTACCTTATATTGCTGGGAAAGTAAAAGGTATTAACTGTTGTGAAATATGTTCAGTTTCCATATGTAATATTATGCGATAAATTTGTTGACATCATTCTCGTGTATCTAGTTCGTTTCATTTAAGAGAAAATACTTTATGTAATAGTTTTGTATTTTGGCGTCTAAAAATTCAGCTATAGCCATTTACATATATCGAAAACGCTCGTCTTCGTTTGTCTACAACATCTGGTAATACATTTGAAGAACTTGTCGACTAATGTAACAAAATTTCGTCAAGTTTGCAATATTTTGCTTCAAATTGACAAAAATATCGTCAAAATTATAAAAATGAAGCCAAATTGATGAATTAATGAATGATATATTTTATATTGCGGATGGTAACAATATTCATAATAGTCAATTTAGATTTGCGCGAAATATAAGTTAATCGGGTACTTCTGGCCTGTATTGCTTAACCATAGTGACAAATTCAGTTACTTTGGTGACGAATTTGGAGAAATATCGCCAATTAAGCATTTCTGGGCGAACTCTAGAAACTTGTCGAATTTTGTATATTGGCATGAAACTTCACAAGTTACGTGTTAATTCTAAAACTTTCCACGTAGATTATATTATCTCGTCATATTTCGTTTGGTGTGATGACGTGATGTGAGACAAAATATCTGCCCAAATCAATTTAAAACTCAATATGTAATTTTTCTTCTGATTGTATGCCATTTAATTTGTATTATGAAACAATTTCGATAGGAAAGTGTAAAAAATTAAATTTTGATCTGCGACGTTAGTGCATCGAGAAATGAATGCAAACATTATATAAAAACCTTTCGTTGTCAATAATTTTTATCATTTGTGGTTCATCTCAGATGAAATAAAAAGCATTCTATTAATCTATAAAAACTGTATAATTTTCCAAAATAATAAACATAATAATAATATTAATAATAATAACTTTAAAAAACAGAAGATATCGAAACATTTCTATCCGTATCTTATACCATACAGCACACATCAACGTTTTCCTATTCGAAACATGCAAAGGCATGATATTTTATATCAATCTATAACAATTATAACATAGTTACTCACTGTTTTTTCCTCCAAAAATCAACAGTTAAAAATCACCTTCTAGCTCGTAAAACTGAACTGATATATTTTTGTTTGTTTGTTAACTCGTAAAAATTGTTCTAAGAAGCATACATTTATTAATATTTCAACCCTTTTTAGTTGAGATATGTCTATCAAGAAACGCATCAAAACGCCCCTTATCGCAACCATGGAATATAATGCCCTGCTACCATTTGTATATATCGCCCACTTCATGAGTGAAATCACCTCATCTTAGATTCTTAAGGATCTCAGCGTGGGTTCTCCAAGTTCCCAACCTGGACAGTATTCCGATTTTAATAATACATCTCTAAAATGCATCTCGTTCTCTTTTCTTCTTCATTTGTTCATTTGTAAACTGAAGTAAAACTAGTTTAACTTCAGAAGCTTAACTAGTTTTACTTCAGTTTTTGTCAGCCGTGGGTAATTCAATGAAAATTAATTTCAAATGTTTAAAAATAGTTTGAAAAATTATTCACTGTTTCGGCTCATATTAAAAAACAGTTAAAACCTTAAACCATTTATACTTCGCGTACTTTTCATAGCTGGACATTGAAGACAATTGAAAGTGAAGCAAGCCACCCGTTAAACCATGTCCTTCATTAGTGGCAAATTCCTTCATCAGTGGCAAATTCCTTCACCAGTGGCAAATTTCAATTTGTCACAGATGAAGAGCATGTTAATGCCCTAAAGAGTTATGGTTGAGTAATTTTAGTATGTCGAAAAAGGAGATTTTAATAAAAGACTTTTAATTATGGCCAATTTTTTGGTTGTCTTTAATTTTAAAGTATTGAGTATTTTGATGTGTTACAGTTTTATTTTACGTGTAATCCCATTGAAAACTCGAACTCAGATTTTCGACCCTTACTATACTCCTTTCCTTATATATTCCCATGCATTATAAGTAATTTTCTCCTTAAAGGTTAGCTCGAAGTTTCAAGTCTGATAACAGATCATCGACATTTTTGTTTTCAGCAATACCAAGGAATCACAACTTGCTAATTATCTCAACTCATTTGCCTAATGATCTCTAATGTCTATGTGTTCATTCTTTAGATAACGGTCATGTGAAAAATGCGGTATGTCAATGTCAACTACTCTAATTGCTTTGAAGACATTCGGCGTTTTTTATACAGAATGATTCGAAACTCTCTAAACAAACTTTAATGGGATATAGGTAACACTGAAACAAACATTCTTATTAATAAATACATGTCATGCATCTGGGACGGGCTATTACTGGAACATGTACAGTAGTCATGTGTGAGCTCCTCGTACGATGCTCGAAGCCGCAGCAAACTATCCCATGTTTACTTGGAGTATGTCCACAATAAACTTATAAGTCCGAAAGTTCTTCCATGATGGTATGAGTTAGCGGAAGGATGGTATGGTCCCTGTGGTGACCACAAAATATTTTCAAAGTGAATTTTCTCTTAGAAATGGATGGTTACCACTACATTGGGACTTAAATGGGGGTGGGGACTAAACAGAATCCTTACACCTTCGGGTAGGTTAGAATGTCTATTACGACATATATCTAGTGTATGAGACTGCCAATCGGAACGACCGATAATTTTGCAGCAGATCTTCCATTTCTATTGGTCCCTCATACGCTAGATGCATGTTGGCCAACTTAGATCTCGTGCAATGTTCCATGTTGATGACGAATGATGATGGCGAATACTAACCAATTGATGCGCCGTCCAATAGCGCCCTCTAGCGCAAAAGGGTGACGTCTGCGGACATGCATTCATTAACGAAAAAATATGTTTTAGTGTTCCCTGTTTCCCATTACAATTTATACAAAGTTAAATGGAGACAATTGTGAAATGAAGCATTCGTTAATCGCTCATGCTCGCATTTAAGCTCGCCCTGTCTCCCAGCTCGCACCTGATAGGGCCCCGCAATTTTGAAACTTTGAGAAACATTTTTATTTATATTTAACAGCTAATGGATATTTTGTGCAAAAATGGTTTTGTACATATTTATCACATCATTTTCATTAATCACGAATAAATACAAATAATTATTATAAAAACCATATACTTTTATTTTTTCAATACCATTTTGAGTAAAAATATTTTTGTTCTGGGTTTTAAATATCTCAGCTTGCTCTGTGCCTTTATCTACCGTATTAAGCGTGGCTTATCCGCGCCTAATACTAGTTACTAGACTTCCATTAGATCAAGGTTATACAACTGTAAATCAATTGGTCAGAGTTAGGGTTTGAAATCGGGTTTCCTGGATTGAATTCAGACGAACTGAGTACTACAACAATCGGACCCATGAGTAATTACCATATTATAAATAAACGACAGAAGCAAAGTCCATTCTCTATTCCTAACGAAGTGAAATCCACATTTGCTTGAATATTGTTATCTCTTTTACTCGAAAACTACAATAAGCAGAAAGAAAAAAATTTGCAAACATGCGTAAAATTGCACGCAGATTTGCAGAATCACAATTCAAGTTATTATAATGAACTGCAACAGGGCCAAAAGCCCATTTTCAAACTGAGCTTGTTCACTAAGCTTCCGACAAATAACATGTATAGTAAATTATAGACCTAGCAGCAATTCGGATATGAATAACCATTGTTGCACAAAAGTTAAATAAAAAACACGAATAATTAATTATGCATAAAGCATTATTTGTGAAACACTCTCCAACTGAAATGCCATTTTATTTAAACATCTCTGAAAAGCGATACATTCAGCGGTGATATTTTGTAAATTATCACAGTACTATTATAATTTATTTTACTTGGAAACTTAAAACTTCATCAAAAAAAGCTATGCTATAAACCGTCTACTTCTCTATGTAAAATCAATTAATGTTTCATTCATATCACTTATATTCCAGACTCCAGAGCTAAATAATTTTGTGTTAAAGAATTTCAGCATTTCCTGTATAACTCATCTTATAATCTCTTGATTGCTTACATGCTGCATACGCTAAAATTAGGCTTCGTTGTAGAAATAATCAAAGTTTAGTGATCATTTAAAATTTAAAAAAAATTGTAATTGCGTTGGCAGAGAATTTAGATACACAGATAATATGCAAAAGAAGCGATTTTAGGACGGATATAATACTACTGAATATAAATATAAGAGTTCCTTAAAATTCACGATTTTCACCAAGAGAAAAGAAAAGGTATGCCATATTTTATTTTGCAATGAGTCACGCAATCTCTTCATATAATATGGGTGTAATTAATATTTCAATTTTTAGTTAAAAAAACTACTTAACATATTTTGATGAAATTTTTTTGCACATTTTACGTGATAATTTAAATATTTCCTAAAATTTTCTCAATTTGTGAATTTTAATTCCGCTTAAAAAATGTTTAAAAAGTTAGGTTCCATACGGTTCAATGTATTTCACTTTTTCAACCCGGGTTCAATACAAAACTAATTGGGTGATATTATTTTTTTGCATTCCCATATGCCCCATAGATCGTCTCAACAACATACTAAAATTTCATTTCGATAAAGTCATTTTCACGGCAGGTAGCGTGCGAACAGACAGAGAGACAGACAGAATGAGCAAAGTCATAAGTACTTTACAACTATGTTGGAAAATATTAAAAGTTCAATGTTAAGCTTCACTACCCTATTATTTCACAATAGAAAAACGTGACGAATTTAAATGCATATCATTTAAATGCATTAGAAAGTTGCAAAGTTAGAAAGTTGCCATATGAGACATACAATAATAAAACGCAAATCTACGGAAATTTGTTTTTCTCATTTAACAGTGTTGCATTCATTTCATTGCTTTCCTGCACTGTAATTTGTTTAACTTAATATTCACATTCTAAAAATCTGATATGGGCAACACATGACTTTCCTTATATAATGTAATGAATTTTATACTTTTACAGTAAAAAAATAGTTTTGTTTTTTTATAGTATATTCTTTCCAAGATATTGAATTTTCGAAAATTAGTCGTCATTTTCATTGATTTAGCGTCATTTTTATCCATTTAGCGAGATTTTCGTTAATTTGGCAACATTTCAAAAATTCGCCAAGTTGGCGACATTCCGCCAAATTCGTCACCAAAATTTCGCCAAGCGTTATGGATGAAGAAATAAGTTATTCTTACAGCAGATAAATGACTATTGGCGCTCAAATACAAATGTATTACTCAAAGAATCTTTCTTCATGAATGGAACGAGCTAGATCCACGAGAATGATGTCACCCAATTTATCGCATGGTATTACATATGAAAAGTGAACGTGTTTCTCAATTGGAATTGTTTTTTTATTTTAAATGACTTTTTGATAATTTTTTTGAAAAATGTGCAATATCTCGAGAACGGTTCATGTTAGCGTTCTAAAATTTATGTCAATCGTTTTCTAATGAAATATTACATAAGAAATGTCTAGTTTCGTAACTTTATTAGCGGTTTTGATTTTTTGACGATTATTTCAAAATTTCACTCGAAAATTTAGGGGGGTTCTGAACATTCGATTGCGTATAAAAACAATAGGCTTCCAGTGTTTACGGATTGTGATTTTTGTACCAAATTTCGTTCGAATCGGTCCATTCGTTCGTCAGTTATCGTCTCCACAGACTCACTGGCACACACACACACATACTTTCACACACACACAGACATCACTTCAAAATTGCTTGATTCGTGATCAGGGATGCTCGAAACGTGCTCTGCCGTCGAAAACTCGAATTCGAATTTTCGACCCCGTCACAATACTTTCCTTATACATTATGTATATAAGGAAAGTAAACATTGATATGCTCTTTTGTATTAAAAGTTCCAAACATTGAAATTAATTTTTACTTTCCTTATATACATAATGTATAAGGAAAGTATTGTGACGGGGTCGAAAATTCGAATTCGAGTTTTCGACGGGAGAGCACGTTTCAAGCATCCCTGATCACGAATCAAGCATTTTTGAAGTGATGTCTGTGTGTGTGTGTGTGTGTGTGTGTGTGTGTGTGTGTGTGTGTGTGTGTGTGTGAAAGTATGTGTGTGTGTCAGTGAGTCTGTGGAGACGATAACTGACGAACGAATGGGCCGATTCGAACGAAATTTGGTACAAAAATCACAATCCGTAAACACTGGAAGCCTATTGTTTTTATACGCAATCGAATGTACAGAACCCCCCCCCCTAAATTTTTGAGTGAAATTTTGAAAAATTCGTCAAAAAATCAAAACCGCTAATAAAGTTACGCAAATAGACATTTCTCATGTAATTTTTCATTAGAAAACGATTGACATACATTTTAGAACGCTAACATGAACCGTTCTCGAGATATTGCACATTTTTCAAAAAAATTATCAAAAAGTCATAAAATAAAAAATATATTTCCTATTGAGAACCATGTTTACTTTTCATGTGTAACACTATGCGATAAATTGGGTGACATCATTCTCGTGGATCTAGCTCGTTCCAGTCATGAAAAATGATACTTTGAGTAATACGTTTGTATTTGAACGCCAATAGTTATTTATCTGCTGTAAGAATAACTTATTTCTTCGTCCATAATGTTTGGCGAAATTTTGGCGACGAATTTGGCGAGATGTCGCCAACTTGGCAACTTTTTTAATTATTGCCAAATTAACAAAAATCTCGCCAAATGGATAAAAATGACGCTAAATCAATCGGAATTACAACTAATTGAAGAAAATTCAATATCTTGGAAAGAATATAAGTATCTACTATAAGAATAACATTTTTTAACTGAAAAAGTAGTAAATTCATTGCATTATATAAGGAAAGTCATGTGTTGCCCACATCAGATTTTTTGTACTGTAAAAGTAGTAAATTCAGTACATTATATAAGGAAAGTCATGTGTTGCCCACATCAGATTTTTTAAATTAAATTAATTTCAGATCAAGTAATATATAATTTCATTGTTTAGCGAAAGCCCGAAGAAAATTGTAATATTCCAGATATAACCATGGAAGCAAAGAAACTTTCTTGAAACTCGTTGGCAACATTTTGTATCAGTGTTACTCAGAGATAGATAGATAACCAGACAGATAAATCAAAATTCCAAAAAACTAAAATATCTCGAGCACGGTTCATCCTAGAGTCACGGGGTCAGTCTTGTTACTTTCCTTATATACATAATGTATAAGGAAAGTATTGTGACGGGGTCGAAAATTCGAATTCGAGTTTTCGACGGGAGAGCACGTTTCAAGCATCCCTGATCACGAATCAAACATTTTTGAAGTGATGTCTGTGTGTGTGTATGTGTGTGTGTGTGTGTGTGTGTGAAAGTATGTGTGTGAGTGTGAATGATTGTGTGAGTGTGAAAACGATTGGCATACATTTTAGAACGCTAACATAAACCGTTTTCGAGATATTGCACATTTTTTAAAAAAATTATCAAAAAGTCATGAAATAAAAAAAAATATTTCCTATTGAGAAACAGGTTCACTTTTCGTATGTAATACCATACGATAAATTGGTTGACATCATTCTCGTGGATCTAGCTCGTTCCATTCATGAAAAAAGATACTTTGAGTAATACGTTTGTATTTGAACGCTAATAGTCATTTGTCTGTTATAAGAATAACTAATTTCTTCGTCCATAATTCTTGGCGAGATTTTGGCGACGAATTTGGCGGAATGTCGCCAACTTGGCGACTTTCTGAAATGTTGCCAAATTAACGAAAATCTCTCCAAATGAATGAAAATGACGCTAAATCAATGGAAATGACGACTAATACGCGAAAATTCAATATCTTGGAAAGAATATAAATATCTACTATAAGAAAAACCTATTTTTTGTACTGTAAAAGTAGTAAATTCAGTACATTATATAAGGAAAGTCATGTGTTGCCCACATCAGATTTTTTATACATTGAATTCCATAATTATTTGTGAAATTAAGTTTACATTTTAAATCTCTTCAAGCTTACATACCTTATACCCGCTAGTCCATTCAATGTCTGGCTTTTTGCTGATATGCTACATATTCCGAAACAAAGCCGAGGGTTACCTAAAAAAATTTGTACGTATAGAAAAATTATGTATTTCCCGAAATTTACGGATACTATAATTTTTAAGTAGAGGCTAATTTCAAAACCTCCATCAAACATCCCAAACACTTAAGTGGGTATCGGTGTTGAACGGGGTAGTGGATACATTTCCCGCAAAGGGCACTGGAATTTGATTACACTCTCTAAACTCTTTATCCCACATCGTGCGTTGTTCAGTAAAATCGATATGTACTACTGCTCGTCGTTAACACAGTTTTTCGAAATACGTAGCCAAATTGGATATACTATTATAATAATTTGAAGTTTTTAAACCAATTTAAATCACATTTTCGTTTTTACTTTCCCTGCAATGCATGGTAATGTATAGGGAAAATATTGGAATCATGCCGAAAGTCACAACTTGAGTTTTCGACGCATCTACACGTTTCGAGACCTCTAGAATACGAGAAAACTATTTTTAGCTAGACGCCTGTGTATGTGTCTGTGTGTCTGTCTGTCTGTGCAATGTATGTATCCACTCTAACTGAAAAACTAATGGATCGACTTTCATAAAATTTGGTATGTAAGTCACTTGGGTGAGACCCTGGTGCTGATTAGTTTTGGGTAGGATTCATAAAAACAGAACCCGCCTTTTGTTGAGAAATGGCCTTTAAAAATTTCATTTATCCACTCTAGCTAGAATATTAATTGACCAATTTTTACAAAATTTGGTGGATAAGTTACTTGTAGGATGCTCTGGTGCTAATTAGATTTTGGTACGATTCGGAAAATAACAACCTACCTTTTTTTACGAATGGCTCGCAAAAATTTGATGTATCCACCCTAGCTAAAATACTAATTGACCAAATTTCACAAAATTTGGGAGATCAGTTACTTGTAGGGCACTCTGGTGCTGATTAGATTTTGGTACGATTCGGAAAAGAACAACCTGCCTTTTTTTACGAAATGGCCTGCAAAAATCGTCAAAATCTAAAAAAAAAAAGACTACGTATGTTGAAATGCGTCAAATAAATTCTTGTTTTATATGCAATTTTTGATGAGGGAAAGAATATAGCACACTCCATTATACTTTAGGACTAACCGTTCCCAAGTTATTTGAGAGCTCTTGCATTTTTGTTACGCCGCTATCGGGAAAATGCCCAATTATCAAACAAAAACAAAAATTGAATTAAAAATGCAAATTTAGTGTTATTTGGTGCAATTAAACTCAATCTAATGAATTATTAAAGAAATAAGGAAAATATGAATTTGAGTCTGCAGGGAAAGTCATGTCCTGCTCACATCAGATTTAATACTTTCCCTGCAATACATGGTTATATATAGTGAAAGTAATGGAATCATGCCGAAAATCGCACCTCGAGTTTTCGACGGATCTACACGTTTCGAGACCTCTAGAATACGAAACACTATTTTTAGAGTGACGTCCGTGTGTCTGTCTGTGCAGATTTTGTATCCACTCTAACAAAAAAAACTAATTGACCGAATTTCCTAAAATTTGGTAGGTAAGTCACTAGTGGGCTAATCTGGTGCTGTTTAGTTTTGGGTACGATTCGGGATAAAAAAAACGAGCTTTGCGAAATGGCCCGCAAAAATTGCCTGCATACACTCTAGCTGGAAAACTAATAGAGCGAATTTCACAAAATTCGGTAGATAAGTCGCTTGTAGGCCACCCTGGTGCTGATTAGATTTCAGTGCGATTCAGAAAAAAATAACTTGCCTTTTTTAGTGAAGTGGCCTTCAAAAATCGTCAAAATCTAAAATAAAAACAACGTATGCTTAAATATATCTATTACATGCTTGTTTTATACGTAATGTTTAACGAAGAAAAGAATAATACCAATCCCATGACACTAGGACTAGCCGTTCTCGAGATATTTTAGTATTTTCGTATTTTCTCTACACCACCTTTGAAAATAAGTCCAGTTTCTAAATGTGAAAGAAAATTGAATTAAAAGTGAATTAAATTTAATTAAAATAAAGAGAACGTGGATATAAGTCTGCAGGGAAAGTCATGTACTACCTACATCAGATTTTTACTTTCCCTGCAATGCATGGTAATGTATAGGGAAAGTATTGGAATCATGCCGAAAATCGCAACTCGAGTTTTCGACGGATTTACCCGTTTCGAGACCTCTAGAATACGAAAAACTATTTTTAGCGTGACGTCTGTGTGTCTGTCTATCTGTTTGTCTGTGCAATGCATGTATCCACTCTAACTAAAAAACTAATGGACCGAATTTCATAACATTTGGTAGGTAAGTTACTTGGGTGGGATCCTGGTGCTGATTAGTTTTTGGTATGATTCGGAAAGGAACCACCTGCATTTTTTTACGAAATGGCCCACAAAAATGTCATGTATCCATCCTAGCTACAATACTAATTGATCAAATTTATCAAAATTTTGTAGATGAGTTATTTGTGAGATACTCTACTGCTGTTTTGATTTTGGTACGATTAGGAAGTGAACAACCTGCCTTTTTTTACGAAATGGCTCGCAAAAATCCCCAAAATCTAAAAAAAAAAATCTGATGTGGGCAACACATGACTTTCCTTATATAATGTAATGAATTTACCACTTTTACAGTAAAAAATAGGTTTTTCTTATAGTAGATACTAATACTCTTTCCAAGATATTGAATTTTCGACAATGAGTCGTCATTTTCATTGATTTAGCATCATTTTTATCCATTTGACGAGATTTTCATTAATTTGGCAACATTTCAAAAAAGTCGCCAAGTTGGCGACATTCCACCAAATTCGTCGCCAAAATCTCGCCAAGCGTTATGCACTAAGAAAAAAGTTATTCTTACAGCAGATAAATGACTATTGGCGTTCAAATACAAAAGTATTATTCAAAGTATATTTTTCCATGAATGGAACGAGCTAGATCCACGAGAATTATGTCACTCAATTTATCGCTTGGTATTACATATGAAAAGTGAACATGTTTCTCAATAGGAATTTTTTTTTTATGTGACTTTTTCATAATCTTTTTAAAAAATGCACACTATCTCGAGAACGGTTCATGTTAGCGTTCTAAAATTTATGCCAATCGTTTTCTAATGAAAAATTACATAAGAAATGTCTATTTGCGTAACTTTATTAGCGGTTTTGATTTTCTGACGATTTTTTCAAAATTTCATTCGAAAATTTAGGGGGGTTCTGAACATTCGATTACGTATAAAAACAATAGGCTTCCGGCGTTTACGAATTGTGATTTTTGTACCAAATTTGGATCGAATCGGTCCATTCGTTCGTCAGTTATCGTCTCCACAGACTCACTGACACACACACATACGTTCACACACACACACACACACACACACACACACACACACACACACACACATACACACACACAGACATCCCTTCAAAAATGTTTGATTCGTGATCAGGGATGCTTGAAACGTGCTCTCCCGTCGAAAACTCGAATTCGAATTTTCGACCCCGTCACAATACTTTCCTTATACATTATGTATATAAGGAAAGTAATATAGGTTATTCTTATAGTAGATACTTATATTATTGCCAAGATATTGAATTTTCGCCAGTTAGTCGTCAATTTCATTGATTTAGCGTCATTTTTATCCATTTGGCAAGATTTTCGTTAATTTGGCAACATTTAAAAAGTCGCCAAGTTGGCAACATTCCACCAAATTCGTCGCCAAAATCTTGCCAAGCGTTTTAGACGGAGAAATAAGGTATTCTTATAGCAGATGAATGACTATTGGCTTTCAAATACAAAGGTATTACTAAGTATCTTTTCTCATGAATGGAGCGAGCTAGATCTACGAGAATGAGGTCACCAAATTTATCGCATGATTTTACATATGAAAAGTGAACATGTTTCTCAAGAGTTAATATTTTGTTTTTAATTTATGGGATTTTTTGAAAAATTTATTTGAAAAATGTGCGATATCTCGAGAACAGTTCATGCTAACGTTCTAAAGATTATGTCAATCGTTTTCTAAGGAAAAATTACATAAGAAATGTCTATTTGCGTAACTTTATTAAAGGTTTTGATTTTTTGATGATTTTTTCAAAATTTCAGTCGAAAATTTAGGGGAGTTCTGACCATTCGATTGCATTTAAAAGCAATAGGCTTCCAATATTCATGGATTGTAATTTTTGTACTAAATTTTATTCGAATCGCTCCATTTGTTCGTGCGATATCGTCTCCACAGACTCACTGACACATACACACACACTACACACACACACTGACTTCACCTCAAAAATGTTCAATTCGTGATCAGGGATGTTTGAAACGTAATCTCCCGTCGAAAACTCGAATTCGAATTTTCGACCCCTTCACAATACTTTCCTTATACATTATTGTATATAAGGAAGGTAAAAATACAGTAAGCAATTGCAGTGGGCTAACTCAATGTGGCATAAAAATATCAAATGTTGTACTATTATAATAAGGATTAAAAACTTATAAAAATAATTGCAGATCAATCTGTCCAAAATTATTTCTAAAAACAACTACAGCATTAAGACCAAAATTGTAATTAAAGCTATGTGCAGAATTTTAAGTTTTAATGACCTTTAAATAGAGTTAATTGTTTATTAATACTTCTGCATTTGTTTTGAGTTTTAAAGTATAGAGTTTTGCAATGTGACACAGTCTTATTCTAAAAAATCTGATGTGGGCAACACATGACTTTCCTTATATAATGTAATGAATTTACTACTTTTACAGTAAAAAAATAGGTTTTTCTTATAGTAGATACTAATATTCTTTCCAAGATATTGAATTTTCGACAATTAGTCGTTATTTTCATTGATTTAGCATCATTTTTATCCATTTGGCGAGATTTTCATTAATTTGGCAACATTTCAAAAAAGTCGCCAAGTTGGCGATATTCCGCCAAATTCGTCGCCAAAATCTCGCCAAGCGTCATGCACTAAGAAAAAAGTTATTCTTACAGCAGATAAATGACTATTGGCGTTCAATTACAAAAGTATTATTCAAAGTATATTTTTTCATGAATGGAACGAGCTAGGTCCACGAGAATGATGTCACTCAATTTATCGCATGGTATTACATATGAAAAGTGGACATGTTTCTCAATAGGAATTTTTTTTTATGTGACTTTTTCATAATTTTTTTGAAAAATGTACAATATCTCGAGAACGGTTCATGTTAGCGTTCTAAAATTTATGCCAATCGTTTTCTAATGAAAAATTACATAAGAAATGTCTATTTGCGTAACTTTATTAGCGGTTTTGATTTTTTGACGATTTTTTCAAAATTTCATTCGAAAATTTAGGGGGGTTTTGAACATTCGATTACGTATAAAAACAATAGGCTTCCAGTGTTTACGGATTGTTATTTTTGTACCAAATTTGGTTCGAATTCGCAGATTCGTTCGTCAGTTATCGTCTCCACAGACTCACTGACACACACACACACACACACACACACACACACACACACATACACACACACAGACATCACTTCAAAAATGTTTGATTCGTGATCAGGGATGCTTGAAACGTGCTCTCCCGTCGAAAACTCGAATTCGAATTTTCGACCCCGTCACAATACTTTCCTTATACATTATGTATATAAGGAAAGTAAAAAGACTACGTATGCTCAAATGCACCAATTAAATTCTTGTTTTATACGCAATTTTTGACGAGGAAAAGAATATAACACACTCCATTATACTTTAGGACTAACCATTCTCCAGTTATTTGAGATTTCTTGCGTTTTTGTTACGGCGATTTCGGGAAAATGACCAATAACCAAATAAAAACGAAAATTGAATTAAAAATGAAAACCGAATGTTATTTGGTGCAATTAAACTCAATCTAATGAATTATTAAAGAAATAAAGAAAATATGAATTTAAGTCTGCGGGAAAGCCCACATCAGATTTTTACTTTCCCTGCAATACATGGTAATGTATAGGAAAAGTATTGGAATCATGCCGAAAATCGCAATTCGGGTTTTCGACGGATCTACACGTTATGAGACCTCTAGAATAAGAAAAAACTATTTTTAGCGTGACCTCTGTGTGTATGTCTGTGTGTCTGTCTGTGTGTTTGTCTGTGCAATGTATGTATCCATTCTAACTCAAAAACTAATGGACCGAAATTCCTAAAATTTTGTAAAGTCACTCGTATATAACCCTGATGCTGATTAGATTTTGGTACGATTCGGGATTAAAACAACCCGCCTTTTTTTGAAAAAAATGACCCTCAAAAATTGCCTTTATCCACTCTAGATGAAAAACTAATGGACAGAATTTCACAAAATTCCTTAGTCAAGTCGCTTATGGGTTACTCCTGTGCTGATTATATTTTGGTACGATTCAAAAAAGAACAACCTGCCTTATTTTATGACATGTCCCTCAAAAATCTAATGAAAACCAAATATTGCCAAAATCTAATGAAAACTAAGACTACGTATGCTCAAATGTATCAATTAAATTCTTGTTTTATACGAAATTTTTGACGAGGAAACTAATATAACACACTCCATTATACTTTAGGATTAACCGTTCTCAAGATATTGGAGATTTCTTGCGTTTTTTTACGCGGTTTTCGGAAAAATGTCCAATTACCAAATAAAAACAAAAATTGAATTAAAAATGCAAATTTAGTGTTATTTTGTGCAATTAAACTCAATCTAATAAATTATTAAAGAAATAAATAAAAAATGAATTTTAATCTGCAGGGAAAATCATGTGCTGCCCACCTCAGATTTTTACTTTCCCTGCAATATATGGTAATGTATAGGGAAATGATTGGAACCATGCCGAAAATCACAAATCGAGTTTTCGACGGATCTACACGTTTCGTGACCTCTAGAACACGAAAACTCTATTTTTAGCGTGACGTCTGTGTGTGTGTGTGTCTGCCTGTCTGTGTGTCTGTATGTGCAATGTATGTATCGACTCTAACTCCAAAACTAATAGACCGAATTTTAAAAAATTTGGTAGATAAGTCACTTGTGTGTGACCCCGGTTTTGATTAGTTTTTGGTATGATTCGGGATAAAAGAACCAACCTTTTTTTGTGAAATGTTCGCAAAAATCGCTTGTATCCACACTTGCTGAAAAACTATAAGGTCAAATTTTACAAAATTTGGTAGATATGTCACTTGTAGTGCGAAATAATCTGCAAAAATCGTCATATTCTATTATAGAAAACTACGTATGCTCAAATATATCCATTAAATGCTTGTTTCATAGGTAATTTTTATCGATAAAAAGAATAAAACCAACTCCATTGCACTTGGTCTAGCCGTTCTCAAGATATTTCAGTTTTTTCGTATTTTCTCTACGCTACCTTTGAAAATATGTCTAGTTACCAAATGAGGACAAAAATTGAATTAAAAATGTATTAAATTGACATAAAATTAAGAGAACGTGGATATAAGTCTGCAGAGAAAATCATGTGCTGTCCACATCAGATTTTTCAACTTAATTCATTTTTAACCCACTGAAGACAGCATACTTTTAAGTACGTGTGTACATAACGAAATCCTCAGGAAAAAAGTGGGCTGTGATCATGTCGCATTTTTTAATGTGATTTAGGGCGGTTTATAGCGTTGGATTGGAGTGCGAATATTGTGCTTGGGAGGTAATAGATTATACTAGCATTATACATCAACGGAAGCGCCCATGATCAACTAGCTGATCAATGGAAATATCAGCATGTTTTGCTTCTGATGTTTCCATTGATCTCTCATCAAAACCAACTCCAGAACCTAGACCTTAATGCATTTGGATATCTTTTGTTCATTTAAATAACACTAGTGTTTAAATCTTTCTAGTCGTTTAAGGGGAAAGATCATGCCAGTTTTTAAAGCGAATGGTTAGCATTCCTGATTAAATTTATAATGGCACACTAAGAAATGAAACTCGAAGTCGCAAAAAGAAAAGTTCCTTTACACCTGAAGTGAATTTCGCAAAATTAATTGCTATGTCAACAAGTTTTCATTCGATTTCGAAGTTTCAAAAAACACTTATAATATTAAAACTGTTCTATGTTCCAAAAATTCAAAATCTATCTTTTAAATTCACAAATTTAGAAAATCACGATATTTAGTGCAGTCTATGTCTACGATATTGCTTGGAACGCGACCACAGAATAGAGTCTGAAGCTGCGATTTTTAAAGTGATTTCACGAAATGGTGGAAAATGGCGATTTTCGACTTTAAAAGAATATAATTTTTAAACTTATTCGAATTAAAATATCCCACAAGATTTGTCGTATCAGTAGATCAACTAAATTTCTGTCGAGTTTCTGTCGAATACCCGAAGCTTAGATTTTTTGCTGCAGAAGGTACACATAGACAGATAGAACGGCAAACGTATTTTATTGTGTAATGAGTATAGGAGAAAGACAAGTGGGGATCCACGCTC
Source organism: Amaurobius ferox (assembly GCA_951213105.1). Classification (NCBI taxonomy): domain Eukaryota; kingdom Metazoa; phylum Arthropoda; class Arachnida; order Araneae; family Amaurobiidae; genus Amaurobius; species Amaurobius ferox. The sequence goes on from OX578134.1 coordinate 12,573,570, forward strand.
CAGGTGTTTTTGTATTTAGAACACCATTTTAGTTCAAGTGAAAATAGCAAACTCCATAATTCGTTTCATTCTTTACCACAAACCTAATTAATTTAGGTGATAAAATCATTCTCTTTACCGCAAAAAAGCTTTTTAATTAATTAAAAAACAGATTAATTATATTTACTCCTTATAACAGTATCAAATATGTTTTGCTCCTCAGGAATTCGAAAATTGCTTCTGCACTGCATTTTCGTAATTCTTTTAGTCGTATCTTTTATCTCTTATTAGCTCCGCTGGTTTCGAGGCTCTAATAAAAACTTCAATTCGATGAATGCGGCTAAAGAAACAAGCCATTCCAATGATCGCTGAGATTAAAGAGCTGTTTAAGAGAAAAAACAGAATTGCATGCGTTGTAAGGGAGGATCTTGTAATTTCTTTTCATAGAGATAGATTTCGATAATTAGGAAGAAAACGGATATCTGTGAAAAAATCTGATGTGGGCAGCACATGACTTTTCTTATATAATGCAATGAATTTACTACTTTTACAGTAAAAGAAATAGATTATTTTTATAGTAGATATTTATATCTTTCCAAGGTATTGACTTTTCGTCAATGAGTCGTCATTTTCATCGATTTAGCGTCATTTTTATCCATTTGGCGAGTTTTTCGTTAATTTAGCAACATTTAAACGACATTCCCCCAAATTCGTCGCCAAAATCTTTCCAAGATTTATAGACGGAGAAATAAGTTATTCTTACAGCAGATAAATGACTATTGACGTTCAAATACAAAAGTACTACTCAAAGTATATTTTTTCATGAATGGAACATGCTAGATCCACGACAATGATGTCACCAAATTTATCGCATGGTATTACATATGAAAAGTGAACATGTTTCTCAATAGGAAATATTAATTTTTATTCATATGACTTTTGATAATTTTTTGAAAAATGTGCAATATCTCGAGAACGGTTCATGTAAGCGTTCTAAAATGTATGTCAATCGTTTTCTAATAAAAAATTACATGAGAAATGCTTATTTGCGTAACTATATTAGAGGTTTTAATTTTTTGAAGATTATTTCAAAATTTTACTCAAACATTTAGGGGGGTTCTGAACATTCGATTGCATATAAAAACAATAGGCTTCCAGTGTTTACAGATTGTAATTTTTGTACCAAATTTCATTCGAATCGGTCCATTTGTTCGTCAGTTTTCGTCTCCACAGACTCACTAACACACACACACACACACACACACACACGCGCGCGCGCGCGCGCGCGCACACAGACATCACTTCAAAAATGATCGATTCGTGATCAGGGATGCTTGAAACGTGTTCGTCCGTCAAAAACTTGAATTTAAATTTTGGGCAATACTTTCCTTATACATTATTGTATATAAGAAAAGTAAAAAAGTGTATGGTTTAATAGATCTCTCAAATATATAGAATATAACTGTGTCCAATAGAATAATTATTTACCACGGAAAACCGTCTGATGTGTGCATAATATGACTTTCTTTACATATTACAATTACTTAAACTACTTTTACAGTTAAATAATAGTGCACAAAATCTATATCACAATGTTTCTTTTACTGAATCAATGCCACGTAAATTAAAATTAGACATGTCAACTTATCAGTCCAAACAGACTGACTTATTCATACTCGCATGCAAAATTCCCATCAAAATGCAATTACTATTTATTTATAACTCCTTTTAACTAATTTACTATTGGCGAATTCATTTAACGTCTATATACAAAATTGTTACAAAAGCTATCTTTACTAGTGAATGAAGCGAGCTAGCAACACAAGTACAATTTTTGCGGATGTGTTGACCAGTTCTGCATATGTAAAGTGAACATATTGGTTGATACCGACTACATTTTTAATTTTATGCACATTTTTTAATAAAATTATTTGAAAAATGCACAGTATCTCGAGAACGGTCCTTGTTAGTGTTCTGAAATTTAAGTCGTTCGTTTTCTAATGAAAATTAAGCATAGAATAATTATTCGTTTATCATTATTGAAAGTCTTGAACTTTTAATGATTTCCTTTAATCCTGTCAAGAGTTGAGAAAGTCATATTGCATTAAAAATCCATAGGGTTCCAGGTAATACTCTAACTGTAAAAGTTATACCAAATAATGCTCAAAACTCATCATTTGTTCGTGAGATATCATATCACAGGATCACAAACACCACACACTAGTATAGATACACACACAGGAACAGACATACACACACGCTAACAGACACACACACACAGGGACATCATCTCAAAAACGTTGGATTCAAATTCAGAATTGATTGATCTACTTCCTTCGAAAACTCAGATTCAAATTTTCAACCTCTTTACAATATTTTCTTTGTACTTTATAATGTAACACATTATACTATGTATGTAGCGAAAATAACAATTTTTTTATATTTGCTCATTTCAACTGTATTATGCATGTATTTTACTTAAAGAATTTGAAGATATCTTCGGCACACACTCAATTTTCGTAAAACTTTCAGCCGTATCTTTCATATTTTATTAGCTTCGTTGATTTCCAGGCTATAATAAAGAAACAAGCCATCCCGATGATCGCTAGGATTAAAGAAGCGTTTAAGAGAAAAAAACGGAATTTCATTCGTTGTAGGAAAGGATCTTGTAATTTCTTTTTACAGGGATAATTTCCGACAATTTGGAAGAAGCTGGATATCTGTGAAAAGTGGTTTATGGCTTGTTAGGCTCTCAGATGTTATAGTATAGCTGTACTTCTATAAAATAATTCTTTATCGCGTAAAAAATGGCACATGTGAGCAGCACATGACTTATTTTACAGCAGCGGTTCCCAATCAAGGTTCCACGAGAATTTGAGAAAATATTGTGATCAAAAATACAACTTGCCACGTTTTTGTAATTGAGTAAATAATGTAAAAATATAAAAGTTTTAACATAAGAATTATATTAACCTCAAATCACTGCAAAAAAATTCTGATGTGGGCAGCACATGACTTTCGCTACATGATACAAGTACTTTGTTTGCACAATGTTCTTAACGTCGAGAAGTACTCTGGCATTAGGTACTTTTCTTGATGGCTGTCATAAGGTAAAATTGTCCTTATCAAAAATTACCAGTATAGGACTTACCTATGATGCCGCCACTAAGGGTGGAGCATGTAAGCTCCCGGTTCTCAAGCTCGGATACGAACACACAAAACATAAAGAAATACACATGCTTAATTGCTCAATTTATTTTAATATTTTGCTTAATAGATATCCATTGTAATCTTGAGTAATTATACTATAATTAAATCAATTATTAAAAGACACATAATACTGACAATATTACATTAGTATATATATTTACACACATAATAACTTTGACTTAAATTTCTTAAAAACAGTTTCCTTTAAACAATCGATAAAGAATAGTTCTTATAATTCAATATTTACGAACTCGTTCATATGATCTACTCATACGAACTGGTAGTTAATTATTTTAATAATCGTTAAAGGTGTGCCTTCCGTGCTAATAGTGACAATTGAAAGTTGGTTACCTCTACTCTTTGTGTTACGTGCATGTTCGTGCCATCTCAATGATGTAGGAAAACCGTTGCACCTCTCATACTTGCACACGCTACCATTCTATTGCTCACATTCTACAGACACTTTTCACAAAAACCAAAAACATGATGCTGACTCGTTCAAAAGTTTTAAGTCGACTGAAGTTTTTTTTAATACGGCATTGGGGCGCTTTTTTCTTTCCCCCATTCATTCCCTACCACATCTACCATTCGCTGTTGCTGCAGACGGGGATGACCACTGTTTATATATGCATTTGTTGTGATTGGCTCCCTCTGCAGCATTTAGATAGTTCATTATTTTAGTTGGCATTTGTAATTGGGGTGGAAACATGTAATACAAATATTGTGTTACATGATATCCCCCCTTGCAGAGAGAAAATTTCAGCACACGGTAAACATTGCACTGAAAACATCTGTGTACACATTGCGGCCACTGTGGCAATGTTGCTTTGATCCACTACACATATATCTGTCACACAAATGCAGATCACCGCATGTAAGACACACTATATTGTAACATTGACATACATATATCGGTGCATTACAACCGACATGTCACTAAAATGAAGGAACTCACTGTTCGGAAGATACACCATATCGTACTTGGTAACACATATACTGATGCACATGAAGAAATTATTACTGTTCGGAAGGCACACTATATTGTCACATGGAATTATCATGAGCACGGAAGACACCTTATTGTCACATGGAATTATCATGAGCACGGAAGACACCTTATTGTCACATGGAATTATCATGAGCACGGAAGACACCTTATTGTCACATGGAATTATCATGAGCACGGAAGACACCTTATTGTCACATGGAATTATCATGAGCACGGAAGACACCTTATTGTCACATGGAAGGCACACTATTGATCTTATAAGCATATATTTGTTGTATCACAGAAGAATGAGTCACCATCCTGTGACTTACTTTCAAAGTTCAGGTACTTAAATATTTATATTTTCATTATGTTGCTTAGTACAGTCTATTGTACACTTCAAAAGAAGACTATATCATAATTGTTATTTGCATATCTATTTATATACAAGTTCACAACATTACATTAAAATATACGCAATTCATTACCTTCATTTCTCATTTTCACAGACGTAAATAATTTTTAGACAATTTTTTAGCTGTATATATTTCTTATTTGTTATAATGAATAACATATTATATATTTTTGTGTGTATAAATCATGGCTATTTTGAACCCCATATTTATATCATATTACATCGCGGCATTTAACATATCACATATATATCAAATATACTCATTTCGCTACTCCAAAATACTGTGCATCTCACAATACGCACTTTAAATTTCCTCTTCGACTGCCCTTTCGTGTCAAACAACTGCGCGGAAGGAAGGGGAGAAAAGAAAAAAAGAAAAAAAATTCGCTTGACCCGTAGCTTTCCTCTGTTCCCCTCAACGCGTTTCCATGACAACTGCGAAATCGGTCATGCATGGAAACCCCTTGCGGCTCGAACTTCTGATGTTCGTAACATTATATAAGATTGCAACTTTGTTCCCCGTGTTCTGGCACAATAATCGTAATCGTTTGCTTTTGGCGGTATACTCTTCACAAGCGCGGGCTTTTAGAGTGTCCGGTGGTGAATGTACGCTCTACATTGACGTGGGATTTTCTGGCTGTATCTTTTAAGGAATTTATTTACAATTTTTCTTTCAAGTTCTTTTTTTTGTATTCTTACTTATATTTATTCTACTTATCTTGTTAATAATTCTATTTAATTTGACATATATATATATATATATTTTTTTTCTTATCTTATGACCGTAACACAGATCTGATTGTTAACTACCCATGATTTTAATTTCATGTACTCTTAATTCATTGGATTTATTTATCCCTTGTTGCAACAACGCGTGATATATTATTTTATGTGTAGTATTATGAATATACCATGCTTTTGTTATGTTATTGATATAACTGACTTTATGTTCCCGTTTCAGCATAAATTTACATATTTATTTATTTAAATATAATTCTTTTATATTTAATTTTATCTGTTATTTCTTTTTATTTACTGTGATGTCTCATTAATGCATTAATTTCTTAATAATACCAAATAATTCATTTATCATTTACATACAATTTAATGTCTTTTCCTAATGTATTTTATTTTTATATACCGGCCGGTATTTTTAACTAACTATAATTGCCTGCAATTATAATTTTAAATTTTGATACATTGATTGTATGCTTACAATAGAACTCTTTTGTATTATTCTCGTACTATGCAGGGGAGATTTTCTCCGATGTTTATTTTTAGCCTGTCTATTTATTTTAAAGGTGACTAGCTTTCGCCGTACAATGGCCATATATGGAGCTGTTACGCTGCCTGTGAAGGATGGGAAACTAATCTTACTTATTCAAGTTTTATTAATTAATTTATGTAATTAACCTTTATTTTGTTTTTTAGATTGCGTGTTTTCGTAAAAGGTCTGTATAAACTATTTATGCCATATATATTTATTAATTTACTAATTATTATTTATATCAGCTGTGACTGTTATTTTTGACTTAAAATTTTATTTATTTATTTATTTATGATTTTGCTTTTATTCTGTCAGCTTTTTATGAGGTATTTAATTAATACTTTTATGATTTTGAATATTATATACTTGCATTTACCATGTTCCATGACTTTATTTTGAATTTTATTAATTATGTTATACTATTTTTTCAAGACCTGTACAAGAAAAATGAAAGAGAAAAAAAAAGAAAAAAGAAACGATATCGTGAAGAATTCCATCCCACACATCTTTATCATTGGAATGTCTACCTTGATCTTAAGCATCTATCATTGGAAGACTTGTATTTTTGATGCCCACTACTGTTATTCCATTTTTTGTTTTTCAAACAAGACAAATTGCAAGTAAGTGGCATTTAATTATCTCTCTCCTTCTTTCTTCTAACACCTTAGTTTATTTTATTTTAGAACATTGAGGGGTATTGTATGTATTTTTTTTAACACTTCTACATATTTTTTCTGATATTTATTGCTCTATTCATAAGTTATGTATCCATACATAAATGTTTATTTATTACCTATATTTTTATTTTATCCTCATATTTACAAAATCCTCATATTTATTTTACAAAAATATTATCCTCATATTTATTTTACAAACTACCTTTATTTAATTATTAAATTTTTAAAATTATACATTCAATGCCTTCATTACCGTTACACTAATATAACATATTTTGCGTTTTCGCACATAAAATTTTCATATTACATTTTTATAATTATATATTATTTTGCTTTCGAATACTATTTTTTGCGTGTCCTCAGATTATAACGTCTAGTACTCCCATCATTTGGATTATTGGCGTTCTATTCTTTGTTTACATGCGATTGACTTCTGTCAACAGTTCGCCGTGTTTGTTTATTTTGTAAATACTTTTTACGCGGTTCTGCTTTATATAATTTATTCGCGTGAACAACTATCCATTTTTTATTTGGATCGTACATAGGCGTGATAGCGTAATTATTGTTACGGATCACCTTTACGATGCGATATGGCCCTTGAAATTTTTTTTGTAATGCTGTGGTGGGTCTGAGGTTTTTTAAGTAAACAATTTGGCCTTTTAATAATTTCTGCTGTCTAACTCTTCTAAAAATTCTTTCTTGGCGACTTTGGGCTTGAATTTGTTTTCGTTTTGTATATCTATTAATTTTTTCCGCTAAAGTAAGTGCTTCACTGACCTCATTATCATATTCATTTTGCGTTAAAATCGGACTGTCATCAGGATCCGCTATTTCCAGATTATTTTCTCCGGGTAATTTCAAATCTCTGGTAAGAAACAAGATAGCGGGACTGTGGTCTATATTTGCGCTTGGTGTTGCATTATGAAATAATTTTACATATGGCAAGACCTTGTGCCAATTAAAAGTTTGGTCAGCCATTGCTGCCAAAGAATTTTTTATTCCCAAGTGACTTCTTTCTAAAATTGCATTTGAGCTGGGTTTGTAAATTGAAGTATATTTGAGTTTTATACCATGTTGCTCTGCGAATTTTTTTAAATTCCTCTCTTTTCAGTTGCCTTTCGTTATCTAATAACAACCACATTGGAACGCCATTTTGTGAAATCCAATTCGTTAGGACCTGTAATACACTCGCAGTTGTAATATTTCTCACGGGTACTGCCTCCAGGAATCTCGAGTAATGGTCTATCATCGTTATGATGTACTCGTGCTGTCCGTTACTTCTCGGTAGCTTCCCTACAATATCTAATGCCACCGTGTGATTTTGTTTACATGGACGTGGGACACGTTGTAATGCCATTGGTCTTATAGCCTTATTTTTGTAACATAAACATGCATCACATGATGCGCAAATTTTTTTTACATCACTGCATGCTCCTTTCCAGTAATATTTTCTATTCAGAATTTGATAGGTTTTTTCTACTCCAAAATGTGGTGTATGAGCTAACTCAATAACTGCAAATTTTAGACTGTGAGGTATTAGAATTCTGTCGTTTTGCATAGGATTTCTGATATATCTAGCAGTCTTTATCATAATTAATCCCGTATTTACATCTTTATAGTATTTATTTACATATTTTGGCTGCTTAGATTTTGCATTCATTCCGTTACTAATTTTCTTTATCTCTCTATCTTTTGCTTGCTCTTCTAAAGTTCTGGCTATTGTTATAGCGCTGTCATTAGCAATAATGTTATTTATTAATTTAGTCTTAGTTTGTTCAGAAAAAATTTGGAGTGACATAAAATCACTGGGATTATCTTGTCCTTTAATGTATTTTATATCGAATGAATATTGTTGTAAATTTAATAACCATCTTGCGATTAAATCAGAATTTTGATTTTACAAATTAATAAAATGCGTTAATGCTTTAGAATCAGTAAATACCGTAAAATGCGTACCATATAAAAAATCTTTGAAATGTATTATAGCGTCGTGAATTGCTAACAATTCTAGCTTCATGCTCGGATATTTCTTTTCACTGTCTGAAAGTTTCCTGCTATAATACTCGATAGGATGAAAATTTCCATTCACTGATTGAAGTAAAATTCCTGACGCGGCTACTTTTGAACAGTCAGTCGACAAAAAGAACGGCTTTGACATATCAGCTGCCCTGACTACCGGTTTCGATAAAATCGCGTTTTGCAATGTTACAAACGCTTCTTCGCATTTCTCCGTCCATAAAAATTTCTTATCTTTCTTTGTTAACTCAATTAATGGATTGCATAGTTCAGAAAAATTTGGTATGATCTGCCTGAAGTAATTACATAAACCTAAAAATGATTTTACTTTTTTTACTGTCGTTGACACAGGGAAATTCGTTATTTTTTGTACATTATCATCTGAAGGTGTTATGCCTTCCTTACTTATCTTAAATCCTAGAAATTTAATATTCTCTTTACACATTTGTAATTTTGAAGGGTCAATGGTTAAACCAAATTTACCTAATCTCGAAAAAACAATTTTTAATCTCTCCAACATTTTCTCGAATGAATTTGCGGCAATTACAATATCATCTAAATAAAATTCAATTTTCTGATCTTTCAAATCTCCTAAGCATTTCATCATTAGTAATGAGAAATATGAGGATGAGTTTTTTGCCCCAAAAGGTAATCTCTTAGGTCTATAGGCGGCGTCCTTCGTTACGAAAGTGAGTATCGACCCATGTTCAGGTTTGATTTTTATTTGAAAGAACGCGGCTTTTAAATCAATTACAGTATATAATTTGTGGCCTGCGATGTTGTGCAGAATGTCGCTAATTTTACCAATATTTACGGGCAGTAATTCGGTAATCTGATTCAGCAATCTGTAATCTACGGCTAAACGATACTTTTGTACTTTATTTGTATGACTATTATTAAAATTATTTTTTTTCTTAATTAGTAAACATGGGAACGCATAACTACTTGTACTCTTTTCAATTATTCCAGCTTCACACAATTGTTTTACTTCACTTTCGAGTACAGGTTTTAACATTTTTGGCAAGGGATAAGGTTTACACTGTATTGGGTACTGGTGTAGTAAATTAAATTCCGGTACTATTTCTTCCGTCATTCCCAGCGTTTTGTATGATTTCGAAAATACATCATAATTTTGTAACAGTAATTTTAGCAATATATGTTTTTCATTTTCTTGTAAGTGATCTAGTTTAAAATCTTGCGGTGTTAATTCCGCTTTTCGTAACGCTGAAATATCAATTTTTGGTGGGTTATTTAAACTCTCTATATTATTTACCTGTAAAATTTTATCATCATTATGTTTTTCTTCAAAAATTTCAAATTGCGGTGTTACAGTTCCGACAATCATATTTTTATTAAGTTGAATTTCTTCTTCTGTTTTGTTTGTTAAAAGAGTAGAAATAAATTTTCTATTATTTACATAATGTAAAGAATACTTAGCGTGTAAATCTTTTAACGAATTTGTAATATTTAACAATACCTCCTTATCCTCAAAATAGTTTTCATTTAATTTTAATTTTATTGATTTTGTTTCTTGAGGGAGTAATTTAATTTTATGCGCTAAGCTTGCATTTAAGCATTGAATATGTTCAACTCTTGTATTATTAGTTTCTGGTTCCTGTGCTTTTTTCTGATTTTTGTTTTGAAATGGGATAGATATGGATTCTTTAATAAATTTTAATGTTAATTTATTTGTATCAATTATGGCATGATGATTTTTGAGAAAATCAAATCCTAAAATTATTTCGTAGGGGGTGTTGTTTAATTGTTTAGTTATAAAAAATGAATTTTTGCATCTTTTGTTTTCAATTTTAAAGCTGAAGCTGATACATTTTGAAAATTGTATGTTTTCCTTGGTCATGGTTTGGATTTTAACTTGTCTAGATAAATAGTTAATTTTAATTTTATTTTTGATTTTTTGAAAAATTCTATCTGATAATAAACTGACACTTGCGCCACTGTCTATGAGAGCCACTGTTTTTATGTTCTCTAAATTTACGTTGATCATTGGCAGTGCGTCACTCTGTCCATACGTTGAATTCAGTAAATGTTCATTTAAATTTTGTGCATCCTTATTAATTTTGCTTGCAATTTTATGGGATCTCGAATCCTTATTTGATGCATTACAACTTTCTATTTGTCTTTTATTTCGAGGTCCCTTTCTTAGTTTAAATATTCATTATTCTGATATTGCCTATGATTGCTTTCATAATGTGGTCCATTATTCTGATATGATCTTCTGTTATTACTCTGAAACTGTCTGTTGTTATTTCCTGCACGACGTCGTATACCCCGGTTATTTATGAAATTACCTCTTCTGAAATTCGCCCTACTATAGTGTGCATAATTATTTTGATTAGTGGGTCTTTGTTGATAATTGGTGGTTTCTTGACTGCTGTTTTCATTTGTGAATGCCCTTTTTAAATTATTTTGTACTTTTTGAAGCGTAAAGCATTCTGACATCCAGTGATTGTTGCGACCGCACGCTATACAGAATTTCTGTGGCGGCTTTTCTGCAGTATTTTCAGTTTTTACATGATTTATTTCTACATTCTCACTTATTTTATTTTCTACTTTAATATTATTTACACAATCATTATCTTCCTCCAATGCGGATTCTATTACCTCAGCTATTTTCACTGCTTCGTCAAAGGTTTTCGGGTCATTTTTTTTTATTTCTGTTCTTAAATCTTCTCTGACTATCTGTAAAAATTTGGTCAGTTTAATTTTCTCTATAATTTTTTGTACATTTGCATCAATTGTTCCGTCTATCTCTAAAATATTATCGCCTGGTTTTCGATTTCTTGTGCAAGCTCCTTAATTGTCATATTTGGTAAATGTTTCAGATTGTTAAAATTGTTGTGTTTTTGCACTAAGGTTTGTTTTTTCTCAAATTTGTTTTTTAATAATTCCATGAATTTTTCATATGATTTTTCTTTTTGCAGAGCAATATTTTCTGCTAGAAATTGTTGTGCCTTTCCCCTTAATCTAGATTTGACAATTATAATTTTCTCTTGTTCGGACCATGATGTTAAATCCGCTATTTCCTTAAATTGTATGATAAAGAAATTGACATTATTTTCCTTTTGCCCATCAAATGATGGCAACATCTGCATAATTGGCAACGAAGTATTTTGCTGCGCTTGAATTGTGGGCATTTGCACATGGACCGCGTTATTTGTTACAGCCGAATTATCTGTTATACTGCTATTTACATTTACCTCCTGCTGCATATTGTTAATCGGAGGATCTTGTCTCGCTCTTTTATTTGATTGCCTAGTTTTATTCGGCGCCATGATTTAATACACTGTTATACACTTCTGACTATATACTAAATATCTATACTAATACACACAATAATACAATACATATTTAAATTATCATTTTCATGCATATTCCTATCATTATACTGAGTTACATCTCATTATTGAATTCATTATTAAATTCACTATTATATTCAAACTCATTATTAAACTTAATTTTGTCTTTTATTTATATTTTTACTTTCTCTTATTCAAATTATAATTCTCTCCGAGCTTGACCACATACGGCACCAATTCACGCGGCGACATCATGTCATAAGGTAAAATTGTCCTTATCAAAAATTACCAGTATAGGACTTACCTATGATGCCGCCACTAAGGGTGGAGCATGTAAGCTCCCGGTTCTCAAGCTCGGATACGAACACACAAAACATAAAGAAATACACATGCTTAATTGCTCAATTTATTTTAATATTTTGCTTAATAGATATCCATTGTAATCTTGAGTAATTATACTATAATTAAATCAATTATTAAAAGACACATAATACTGACAATATTACATTAGTATATATATTTACACACATAATAACTTTGACTTAAATTTCTTAAAAACAGTTTCCTTTAAACAATCGATAAAGAATAGTTCTTATAATTCAATATTTACGAACTCGTTCATATGATCTACTCATACGAACTGGTAGTTAATTATTTTAATAATCGTTAAAGGTGTGCCTTCCGTGCTAATAGTGACAATTGAAAGTTGGTTACCTCTACTCTTTGTGTTACGTGCATGTTCGTGCCATCTCAATGATGTAGGAAAACCGTTGCATCTCTCATACTTGCACACGCTACCATTCTATTGCTCACATTCTACAGACACTTTTCACAAAAACCAAAAACATGATGCTGACTCGTTCAAAAGTTTTAAGTCGACTGAAGTTTTTTTGAATACGGCATTGGGGCGCTTTTTTCTTTCCCCCATTCATTCCCTACCACATCTACCATTCGCTGTTGCTGCAGACGGGGATGACCACTGTTTATATATGCATTTGTTGTGATTGGCTCCCTCTGCAGCATTTAGATAGTTCATTATTTTGGTTGGCATTTGTAATTGGGGTGGAAACATGTAATACAAATATTGTGTTACAATGGCAACATGTAAAAGTATTTTTAAGGGCAAAGTTAACTTATATTTCGCGCAAGTATCACTTGATAATTGAAAATATCGCTAACATCTGCTAAGCAATATACCCCAATACATTACAATGTGTTAATTATTATTCAGCAATTTCTCCTCATTTTTGTAAATTTGATGTCAATTCTGTCAATTTAGCTTCATTTTCTTCCACTTTCTGCACAACAATTAAAAAGTTACCAAGTTGGTGATATTTTGCCAAATGAGTCACCAAGGTTGCCAAATTTAACGTCAAATGTTACATATTTTATGATACTACTGTTCATTTCTGTTTGTAATTTTTTAGATACATTTATTTGAAAAACGTGCAATATCTCAAGACCGGTTTAAGCTAGACTTCTAAAGTTTATGACATTCGTTTTAGAATAAAAGAATACGTATCAAACGATTATTTAGTTAATATTATTGAATATCATGATTTTTGTATAATTTTTTCAAAAAATCAATTAAAAATTGAGAAGTCTTGTGAAGGTTTGATCAATGGGGTTCTAATATTCACGGACCACCAAATAACGTTCGAAACTCGGTATTAACGAATATATATATGCACATATATATCCATAAGGTCTTAAATGACGCATGTTCTGAACGGGGCTCTTACTTATACTCTTACTTAAAGAATAAGTAGTTTGTCCTCATGTGTCCTCTTTCTCCGCAAATCCAGTACACCATTCCTTTCGTGAACGAATTAGATGTTCACTTGCATTTAACATTGCTTCACACTTGCGACATGTCCTTTATTTCCTTGATAGTACGTAGCATCTCAGATTTCGATATGATATCAGTCACGACCGTGCCACTTGCGATGGATATATGAAGTCCGCGAGATACCTGTCGAGATGCTTCAAATATGTTCGATAGGGTCAGTGTAGCTCTCTAATCATTGCATTCGACCATGAGAACAGCTTGTTGAATTTCTGGGTCTCGAAGGGCATCTTTAAAATTATGGACTGCAAGTCTATCACGAACATCCATAATGTACAAGTATAATTGTGAAAGTCTTTCAATATCTGATGCCAGCTCCTCTCTCCAGATGTTTTGCTACGATACTTTTTCTGTTGGGAGCGTCAGTAAGGCATCAGCCGCAGGACCTAGAAGAGAAGCAGTAAGTTGACAGGCTATTATCATTTCGTTCCATTTCTGTGATAATGTCAAATTGCGTCAAATTGCGTCAAATTGCAAGAAAATGCGTCCAAATGCTCTGTCCATCATACTGATACTGCTTTGCATAATGGTCGAATGTACAAATCGGGATTGACGACTTGCGCCTTGGGCATCGCTTCTTATCTGGTTTTTATTGCTTCTTGTTCACCTTCCATTGTTTCTTATTTGGCTTTCATTGTTTTCATCTCTTCATTTATAGCTTCTTGTCCGGCTTTCCTTAATTCCATCATGTCGCTCAACTGTTTCTCCATCGTTCTTCTAGCTGAAGAGGCCATTACCGCTTGATCAGTTTCCAGAAAATCGCATTTATGACACCTATTTTTTGCGACGGAATATTGACTGTACTTTCAGGATACAAGAATGAAAGCGTAAACAGGAACAATATACAGCTCGATAACTATCTCACAAGGTCACTAAACAACTGTCAGGTACACCAACACAGCAATTACATGCTCCTAATTTCAAACTATAGCCGATATTGTTCTTCAAGCATTGCCGTACCTGTATCATTTGCCTAGCGGATGGTCCTTAATAACCCGGGTGACGTCGGAAAATTAATTCTTGTACCAAATAAAAAGACATGCACAATTTCTGTAAAAACGTTTATTATGTCGTATTCACTTTGCAATTGAAAAATATCTTTTATATCAAAAACGACTCGTGATGACCCCTTAATAGTGGTGTAATACTTTGTTAAAATTAAGGATTACTAAATATTACATCGTTTTATTACTTTCCTTATATACATAATGTATAAGGAAAGTATTGTGACGGGGTCGAAAATTCGTATTCGAGTTTTCGACGGGAGAGCACGTTTCAAGCATCCCTGATCACGGATCAAACATTTTTGAAGTGATGTCTGTGTGTGTGAAAGTATGTGTGTGCGTGTGTGTCAGTGAGCCTGTGAAGACGATATCTCACGAAAAAATAGAGCGATTCGAATGAAATTTGGTACAAAAATCACAATCCGTGAATACTGGAAGCCTATTGTTTTTAAACGCAATCGAATGCTCAGAACCGCCTAAATTTTCGAGTGAAATATTTAAAAAATCATCAAAAAATCAAAACTATTAATAAAGTTACACAAATAGACATTTCTTATGTAATTTTTCCTTAGAAAACAATTGACATAAACTTTAGAACGCTAACAAAACAGTTCTCAAGTTATTTCACATTTTTAAAATAGGTTTCACATTAAATAAAAAATATATTAACTATTACAAAATAATTTCACTTTTCATATGAAATCAGAAAAAATACTTTGGGTAATACTTTTGTAGATGGACGACAATAGTCATTTATCTGCTATAAGAATAACTTATTTCTCCGTTCATAACTTTTGGCGATATTTGGCGACGAATTTGGTGGAATGTCGCCAACTTAACGACTTTTTGAAATGTTGCCAAATTAACGAAAATCTCGCCAAATGGATAAAAATGACATTAAATCAATGAAAATGACGACTAATTGACGAAAACTCAATATATTGAAAAGAATATAAATATCTACTATAAGAAAAATCTATTTTTATTGTAAAAGTAGTAAATTCATTGCATTATATAAGGAAAGTCATGTGTTGCCCACATCAGATTTTTAATTGACGAGACACGTGTAATTAAAATCTATTTCAGTTATATTTCACTGATGGTCTGTTTTTCGTCATTGTTTATTATGAACACTCATAAATTTGCATAAATCACATAGCATCATAGGCACATTGCACCAAGGGGGTCATTTAGAAGAAGATGGGGGGGGGGGGTCGTCTGTCCCCTGCCCCTAAAAATTATATTAACTTGGTAATTGCTGTCTCTGGCAGCCTGAGCACAATCTTTAAAAACACTGATGCTAGCGGTGTGATAGAGCTGAAATTTTCGGTCAGAGATTATTAAAATTATGATACTTAGCATGTCTTCATGCTACCATTGCACGTATAGCCAATTACATTCTGATAATGCTTTAAATGCATGATATTGCTTCCTGGACGCTGTTATATACAATGGGAAGGTGATATCAATTCTTTTGAATGTTAAGAAAAGACTTCTAATTAATTGAATAACAAATGCATTATATTTTCTCCATATAACTGTTTCAAATATATCTAACATTTAAGGACTTCAGTCATCTAAACTCTGTATACAGTCACTTCACAGTTACTGCTGTCACTACATAGTCACTTCAGTCACTTCACAAGTTACTTAAGTCACTACAGTCACTTCACAGTTACTTAAGTCACTTCAACCACATCACAGTTACTGCTGTCGCTACATAGTCACTTCAGTCTCTTCACAGTTACTTAAGTCACTTCAGTCACTTCACAGTTACTTCAGTCACTTCAGTCACTTCACAGTCACTTCTGTAACTTCACAGTTACTTCAGTCACTTCACAGTTACTTAAGTCACTTCAATGTCACTTCAGTCCCTTTACTCTCATAATACTTCGATCGTATCCTTTATCTGTTATTAACTCCCTGGATTATTTCTAAGCAATAAAAGAACCTTCAATTGGAGCAATACGACAAAGTAACAAGCCATTCGAGCAATCGCCGAAATAAAGAAGCGTTTAACAGAGAAATACAGAATTGCATTCGGTGTAGGGGAAACAAGAAATTCCTTTATATACATAAAACATTCCTATAATTAGAAGGAAAGGGATTTACGGTTAGGTAGATTAGATTTGTCGAAAGACGAAGTGCAGTTTTGTCTCAATCGTGCAAACTTAGAATAGGAAACACAGGTAACATAAAAACGAAGTCCAAATATAAAAATAAATTAAAAGTGCCTCCACCACTTTCTTATCTATGATAATAAAAGATAATGTCTGTGAGTTTATTTGTTTATATCTTCTGTAATAGAAAATCTACTAGACATGCAGCCATGAAATCTGGTACAGGAGTACATCGGTTTTCAGAAGAAAACACCCTTGTCAATTTTTTCATTCGAATTAGTTTAAAAATTAGAAATCTAAAAAAAGAAATTCGACCTATTGGATTAGAGACGCTAGCTATTAGATTGCTAAAACTAAAACAATTTTTTATTACTAAAACAATTTTTTATTGCTAAAACAATTTTTTATTGCTAAAACAATTTTTTATTGCTAAAACAATTTTTTATTGCTAAAAGAAATTTCGAATATTTTATTGATAAACAAAATCCATTTCGATTTCTCAAACTAATAAACTACGAACAAATTCGTAGATGTTAGATTGCTACAGAAATAAATCGATTGGATTAGTGGCGCTATTTATTACATGTTATTAAATCTAAAATTTATTTCTTCCCCAACTTAGACGGCTTGCCGTTTGAAAATTTAAGTGAATGAATTCAAGCAATCCTGGTTTTAACTTCCGGACAACGCCGGTTATATTTTTCGAGTACATTCATATTCCACATCGTGTAGCTACGCTGCCTTGCAAAAGTTATGCACGGGATACAAATTATCAGTTAGTGAACGCATCCACAGATTTTGCTGATGAAACTCACTATTCTCATCGATGGGGATATGCAAATATCAAATTAGCTGTCTAATAGCGATTTGCTCCTCGAACATTATGAAAATTAGGAGTGAAAACGACTCATTTGCGCCTAAGAGATTCAATTCTCAAAGACAATTTTTCGAAGAGTGCTAGGGTTGCTTTTGTATTAGATTGTCCTTGTTATGACACAAGGAATACGCTTGAAAGATTCACAACGCTGGAGTGCCGTTAGACAGCTTGAAGCTGGAAATTACATTAAAGAATTCGACAAATTCATTCCTGTGGACCATATTGTCATTTTTCGCTTATGGAAACAATTCCGAACAAGTTGGACAGTTATTTGAAGACACTTTCCAGGTCATCCTAGTGATACAACATCCTGTGGCATCGCATTACCGTCCAAACGTAATCGGCTAGGTATCACACCAGCATTCCGACCAATGGCTATCACAACAATAGAACAGTCGATATCCACCAGTACTGTGAGGCAAAGACTACATATCAAAGGGCTCTATCCCTGTGTGCATAAATTTTTATCTCTTTCAGTGCGGAGGCCAGAGGAATACTATTAATGTGGGGTCATCAGCATGCGACTTAGAAGCACTATGATCCAATGCGCTTCCGTCTCTTCATGGATGAGTCACAATTTTCACTAGATTCAGAAAATAAACGGTCTGGAAAGAACAAGGAACACACAACCAGCGTAATAATATTATGGAATACCACGCCTTTAATCGTGACAGGGCTATAGCATGGGATGGATTTTCTTTGAGATATTCCAACGGCCTGCTCATTTTCAAGAGGTACCGTGACAGAGGATAGGTATCCGTATCAAACCTCTGAACTCTTAGTGAGACTCTATACTGCAACAGTAGGTT
This sequence comes from Amaurobius ferox, assembly GCA_951213105.1. Lineage (NCBI taxonomy): Eukaryota > Metazoa > Arthropoda > Arachnida > Araneae > Amaurobiidae > Amaurobius > Amaurobius ferox. Next base: position 12,592,095 of record OX578134.1, read on the forward strand.
CAGATTTTATTTTGATGGACTTTAACGCTCATATCCATAAAGAGCAGAGCTGGTGGACGAGTACCCGCAAGTATTGCTTGTACTCAGTGGCCAGCGTATTTTCTGAACCTCAGTCCTATAAAAAATACTTGGGATGTCCTTGGAGGAGTTGTCTCTACACCCTCCAACTACTCTCTAAGTTGAAAACTGTCCTTTTACAGGAATAGCAGTCATTGCCCTCTGCTACGCTAGATCACCTAGTTGAAAGGGTAAAAAGTTTATACGAAACTCTTGTCAACATCAAGGTAGGTCAAATCCCATATTAAGACTTGTCTGGTTTGTTTGTATAGCACACAAAATTTCTTTGAATGTATTAAGTGTAAAGTAAGCAATGTATTAAGTGTAAAGTAAGCAATGTATTAAGTGTAAAGCAAGCAATGTATTAAATGTGAAGTATGCAATGTATTAAGTGTAGAGTATTGGGATAAAAATATACCTAAATATATTTTCCTTAATTTTATTATTATACTCATTAATATATTACTCAATTTATTATACTTTCATGTGAAATTTGGAGTCAATCAAAATAGAACTTTTTGAGTTATGTCGGATTTACTGTCGCGGGCTTAACTTCTTAACTTTTGGAAAGCTGCGTATATTTATATCACAATCAGTATCAAAATACAAAAAGATATCTTTTTCAGATTGTTTACCCCAACTATTCTTTTTTCACACTTTTATTTTCATTCATTAAATATATCCCACTTTTTACACTTTTATTCTTGTTCATTAAATATATCCTACTTTTTACACTTAAGTTTAACATGTCTCACATTTGTATTCTGATTCTCAGACACTTAATTTTTAATTTGACTTTCTGTAATCTTTGGCCATGTTTATAGTCCACAGTCCCATTATTATTGACAAGGCGTTGCAAAAAATGAACAAGCCGAAATTTGTTTCTAACCTTCAGCGTCAAGAGGTTGTCCACATAATTCTATTTTTCCTCATTTTATTCATCTGATAGCTGTAAAGTCGCCAATATTATTTACCGTTTCAATTTTAGGTGTGTCTTTAAACCTCTTAACAAAATTCATTTCCTTTCTCTTAAAGAACCATGTTTCTAAACAAGAAGTTTCTATCTCTGTAATTTCTGATTATTCTAGGGACTATAATGATGTTTTTAATTTTTCAACAACTTTAGCTCATATTTACTCTAATTATATTTTAATCTGGGCTTACTTGAAAGTTCCTAGATTATTTCACAGCTGCTACACTCCCTTAGTAATGATAATTGTCGTATTTTTTTTCTGCTTGGAAATCTCTGGTCATATTAATTTTTTTTTATTTCGCTTGCTTCTTCCTGTTATTTCGGTAATTTCCATCCTTTACTTTCTTGGTTTTTTGGAGGGTTTTTTTTGTTTCTGTTTTTTAATATTTGTTGACGATGTGAGCTCTTTTGCCTCCCAAAACCATTTTCTGTTCAACTTATTTCTCATATTTGTTTAGGGTCTGATATTTTTACCGTTGATTTGGTAGACTCGTGTAGTTCAGAAACCGATATGTGGACATTTTTATTGAATAGGGCTCTTATGTTCGTATCTTTACTCAATGAACAAGTTCTTTGAATTCCTTTTGGACCTCAACTTCCCTCCTTGGTAATTTACCTTTCATGCATTGTATCCTATCTCTAGTCCCATCCTCCTTGGACTTTTACATATTTTTTCTTCTATAGCCGTTTGCAATATTTTATCCCTGCTTCTGTTGAGTTTCTGCTTGTTTAACATCAGTCGCTATTTAGCTCTCATTAATGATGATTGCACTTCCTGTGAGTACTGACTAAGAAGGCTGTTTCTTTCCTTCTATACCAGTCAACACTATATTATTTTATGTTGCAAGCTGCTGTTATTGAAGTTACTTTAGTTGTACTGCAAGAAAATCTTATGTGGGCAGCATGATTTCCCTAAGTAATCCTTAACTTCTTTCAATGAGAAATAATGGTGGACAAGATACATGGAACAATGTTTTTAGCGTTGGAAAGTACACTGACATTTTGGCGATTTTCCGGATGACAACATGTAAAAATAATTTAAAGAAGCAATTTAACTTGTCTTTTGAGCAAATCTAACTGTACATTTGGAAATATTGCTAACATCTGCTAAGCAATACACTCAATTATATTAAAATATGTTAATTATTAATTAATCAATTCGGCGTTACTTTTTCAACTTTACAGCCATGTTTGCCAATTTGGAGAGATTTTTGTCAATTTAGCACCGCATTAAAAAAATTCGCTAATTCAGCAATATTTCGCTAAATTAGTCACCAAGGCTGTCAAATTTAACTCCAATAGTTACATATTTGATACTTACTAAATACTACTGTTCATTTTTATGTTTTCAGGGGTACATTTATTTGAAAAACGAACAAAATCTTGAGAACTGTTCAGGCTATCATTCTACATTTTGTGTCATTCGTTTTTTAATAAAGAATTACATTTAAATAATTATTTACTTAACTTTATTGAATGTCTTAATTTGGGGGGGGGGGGATCTTTTCAATATCATTCGAAAATTTAGGACTTTTTCGAACGTTTTATCACGTTTTACATCCATAATGTTTCAATATTCACGAATTGTGCCAAATTTCATTCGGAATGCTCCATTCGTTCCAAAGATATCGCATCTACAGACTCACGGACACATACACACGCACACACATACATACACACACATACATACACGCACATACATACATACATACATACACACACATACATACACACACATACACACACATACATACACGCATACATACACACGTACATACACACATACATACACACACATACATATACACACACAGAGACATCACTTCATAAATGATCTATTCGAGTTCAAGGATGCCTGAAAAGTGCCTTTCCTTCGAAAACTCGAATTTTTGATCTCGTCACAATACTTTCCTTAAATGTTATACCATGCATGCAGAGGAAGTAATAACAGTTTCTGTGAGACCAGAAATTGATCTCACATGTGTTTTGGTGAGACAGTTTTATGCCAGTTATTTATTGATCTGAAACATCGGACAATACTTCCAGTCTGAGTGACGCCGCGGTTTACCGCAAACCATAAATTTAGGAGCGTCAAGACAGAGGGGGTTGAGCGGGCTCTTAAGAAGATGCCAAATAGTTCCATTGGATAAATGATTAACCAATCGAAAAAGGGGCTTGTTGCGTCACTCAGTATCTGCCATGAATCATTCTTCTGTCACAGGTTGTGGCTTATTTTTCCCTCGGGGGAGTTATTCCCTATTTACTTTCATTTGTATCATTGAGAGTGACGCAACAAGCCCCTTTTTCCATTGGTTAATAGTTTATCCAATGGAACTATTTGGCATCCTCGTAAGTACCCGAATTGCCCCCTCTGTCTTGACGCACCTAAATTTATGGTTTGCTGTAAACCTCGGCGCCTACAGACTACAAGTATTGTCCAACGTTTCAGATCAATAAATAACTGGCATAAAACTGTCTCACCAAAACACATGTGAGATCAATTTCTGGTCTCACAGTTTCATTATCTTTACAACAAATTATATGATAATTTGTATTAACAAAAAATGTTACATTTATTTGCGAAAATTTTTTGAAGAATTGAAGGTGTTTTCCTGTTCTGACACATCCAGTAATAATAAGACTTCTGTTTTCTACTAATCGCAAAATCATACTAAATTCAATTTTCTCAATTTTTTTCAATTAATTTCTATTATGATAATTATATTCAATTTGCTCAGAGATATAGCACACCAAGTAAGAAAAACAAAATTTAAATACCTCGAAAAATGAAAAATGGCTAATTCAAACCGTCTACATGTTAGTGGCCTTTCATTACAGAATAAAAATATTTACGAAGCATTCACTCATTTGATTGTAGCTAATTTATTAATTCATTTTACTTTTATCAATTTTTTCATTTCAAATCAAACACATGAAATGTCCCGAAAACGGTGCATATTAGGGTTTTCTGTCATTCACTTTCGAATAAAATATCATATTAAATGAGTATTTCTTAACATTTTTATGTCTCATTATGTTTATATAAAAAATTTTCGATTTTCGAAAACAAAAACGAAAAATTGAAATCCTCCTTTGTCCATTCGTTCACCCCGAATATCAACAGGCATCTGACGTTTACCGATTGAAACAATCAAACCAAGTTATGTTCGATTTTACTAATTTGTTCGAAATATATCATACCCAAAAGCAGACACAGTCATTACTAAAAAGTTATTGACTTGTACTCAAGGATGCTGAAAATTCATAGATCTATGAAAATCCAACATGAGATTTTTAACCCTATCACAAAATTTTTCTTTATATTAGTATGATAGGAGAAATAAAAACAGTATGTCATTTTTCCACAGATAATTGTATATACCTTTTTCTCATTGTTGATTACTCACTACAAGAATGAAAAATAATCTTAGCGTAAATGTACCAATAAATATTCCGACTTTTTTTTCCTCTTGTCAGAATTAATCAGGCTAAACAAATAATGTTTGTCTCGATATCGGAATCGCTAATTACCAGAACTTTCAAACTCAAACATTCGCTAATTAAATATTCGATGACGCTGTCTGATTACTGGAAACATTTGGGCATTTATTTGTTTATTTAAAAAATGCCGTTTTAATTCTTCTTTTTGTTTGAGAGTATGTTGGTTTAGAACTGCCGTTTGCTATTCCGTATGATTGATTAATTGTTCCGGCTGTTGTGTAATTCCTTCCAGTTTATACAATTCGAAAATGAAATGCAAAAAATTTATGTGATCAGCACATGACGTTCTCTGTATAATGCGATGCATTTACATCTTTCACAGTGAAAAAATGATGTAGAAGATCCATGGTACAACTTTTAAAACTTCGAATTGTACATTTAGCGTATTTTAGCGTTTGCTATTCCGTATGATTGATTAAGTGTTCCGGCTGTTGTTGTTGTTGTTGTTGTTGAAACCCAGACCGTCCGACCTACCAGAAAGGTGTAAGGTAACTGTTTGGACGGTCGGGAAGTGCCACCCAATTTAGACCGGAACCCAGTGGGGGAAAGTGTTCCGGCTGTGTAATTCCTTCCAGTTTATACAATTCGAAAATGAAATACAAAAAATTTATGTGATCAGCACATGACGTTTTCTGTATAATGCGATGCATTTACATCTTTCACAGTGAAATAATGATACAGAAGATCCACGGTACAACTTTTAAAACTTCGAATTGTACATTTAGCGTATTTCCAAATGACAACATATAAAACTATTTCACATACCCAATTAACTTATATTTGCACAAGCCTAAATTGACAATTATCAATATTGATAGCATGTGAAATAAAGCAATATAGGATATACAGGGTGTCCAGTGCTATCGGTGCCCAATGGCTATTTCCTCAACCGTTAGTCACAGAGATATACTTCCAATTGCAAAAATGTTTTAAATTTTAAAATCTTTTATCTTAGAAACAATTTAAATCAATAAATGTATTTCTAAAAGAAATACGAAATATAAATTTTCATACGGCTCCTCGGTCCTACCAGTTATATTTAGGAAAATCATCCTCATACAATTTCATGCAAAATAAAAAAAATCATCATTTTACGACCAAAATTCACGGAGTTATGAAGCATTAAACTTTATGACTTAAGTCGCTTTTCCGCCCACGAAAATGTTCCGTTTCAGACTATCTTTAAGAGACCGTATAAATATTGAAATTCCGTATTCAAAGTATTATGTTTCGATTGCATTTGTTGACATAATGTTGAGAATGAAGCAAAGCTGTTTATCGAATATTTTTATATTTATGTATTACAAATAAGTATAACTTTAATATTGTTTAGTGTAATGTATATTGCTGCAGAAAATAATGAAATTGCTGCGAAATATTTGTCTCTCCAATTATTTTGTGTATAACCCCCATTTCTCAGCACAAGAAGGGCTCCAACTTTAAGCAGATATAACTCCGTGAATTTTGGTCGTAAAAGGATGATTTTTTTTTATTTTGCATGAAATTGTAATAGGATGATTTTCTTAAATATAACTGGTAGGACCGGAGGATCCATATAAAAATTTATATTTAGTATTTCTTTTAGAAATACATTTATTGATTTAAACTGTTTCTAAGATAATAGATTTTAAAATTTAAAACATTTTTGCAATTGGAAATATCTTTGTGACTAACGAAAAAAACGCCATTGCGGAAATAGCCATCGGGCACCGATAGCACTGGACACCCTATATATTAAAATATATTTCAAATTCATTCCTCAATTTGGCGTCATTTTCGTTAATTTAGCGTCATTTTTTTTCAGCTTTGACGATATTTTCGTCAATCTCTGGCAAAATATTGAAATGCTGTCAATATTCCGCTAAATGAAACATCAAATCCACCACATTTATCGCATCATTTTAAGTATTTCATACAGACGGGCAGAAGAGCTTTTCTTATAAATGGCAATGAGCGAAACATTGGGCGTAAAAATACAAAACTATTACACAAATTATCTTGACGGTCTGGCTTTCAACAACAACAACAAATTATCCTCTATCGTGAATAGAAAGAACTAGATCTACGAGAATGATGTTAACAAATTTGTCACAAATTATTACTTATGAAAAGTGAACATACTTTACGTTAACAAATATTTTTTAATTTTATGTCATATTTTTTTAATTGCATGAAAAATGTGCAATATCTCGAGAACGGTTCATGCTGACATTTCAAAGTTTTTGTTATTCATTTTCGAATAATAACTTAATAAGAAATGAATATTTATGCAACATTATTTAACGTTCTTATTTTTTAAATTTTATTCGAAAATTTAAAATTAATAGGCTGTAATATGTGTACCAGATTATGTTCGAATCGCTCCATTTGTTCGTGAAATATCGCAACCACAGACTCACCGACATACACGCATACATCAATACAGAAAGGTTTGCTTCGAGTTCAGGGATGCTTGAGCAATTCCAATTTTCGATCCCCTCATTAAACTTTCGATATACTTAAACTATGTATATAGGGAAAGTAAAAATAAAGAGCTTTATTGTCTGCAATTCCGGGTGTCAGTTAGCCCATTTCATTTGCGTTTCTTCTATTTTGTGTTTCTACTGAAACTCTGCTATTTAAATGGTATGTAAGAAAACAAAAATTACGTCAACTTTTCTTACAAAACATTCTATAGCAGTGGATTTCAGCCTTTGTGATTTGCCGATTAACTTTTAGGAATTAATTTTTTTTTTGTAAAAAAATAAAACTTTTTATATATTTAGAATATATTTTAAGTTTTACAAAAACAAATATTTTTAAAGCAGTTTTAAGTACTTCTTTTAGAAAACCCATGTAATAAGAAGTTTTATTGTAGATGTTCCAAAATGCATATGCGTAATGCGTAATGCATAATACATATACAAAATACATATACAATATGCATAATTGGAATTCCCCGAATCTTCTAACACCACACGACTCTATGGAAAACAGTAAAGTACTCAAAACTCTCTTTTCTTTGATTTAATAAATTAAATATTTTAAATGTCCGGGACAAGAGAAAATTTAGTAGTGTAGTGAAAGGTCACCATCACCAAAATGTGGCATAAATATAATTACTAATTAATCATTATTGATAAATAATATGTTATGAAAAATTAGTTTTCAAATGCTCCTTAAAGAGCTGCGTTATAAATGGAACTCCAAATTTCCAGTGAGAGTTCACTACTTACCGTTACTGTAAAGCAAATTCGAATTAGAATTAAAGAATTTTAGTAGTATTTAAATTTATTTTTATTTTAGTTATTTACAAATACACATAATTATTACAAAAAGACATGTGTGTTATTAATTACAACAATAATATGTACACATCTCAAGCAATGTGAGACTTATGAAGCGAGAGACAGTGAGACCAGCGTTGTGTTTGGCATTAGCAGGCCTAAATCAATTTTTATATAAAACTCTTGACATGACGTATAAAAAATCATACATACCTTTATACATCATGGAACACTCGTTGATGCCGTTGCCGCACTGACTAGGCCTTTACCTGGTTTTAAATCGCACACTATTTTAACATTTTCGAAAAATTACCCGCACCTTTTGGTCCTGGGATTTTAGGTAACTGTACTCATAAAAAGTATTTTATCCACTAAAATATATTTTTCTGTGTGTGTGTGTTTATAAAGTTGGGCTCTTTTTTAAACTCGGCTTTGAGGAGACACTTTCTTTGAAGACCCCTAAACCCAATTGGTGATGCAAGTACCCTCATCATTGTATGTGATTTATGGGTCAATCCCGATTGGATGCAAATTTTCCTCCCTTTGCTGAAGTTGTAAGTTGTTTCTTAGTATTTGACCGTATAGAAGATTGGGCTTCTCATAAGAAAGCGTCTGAGTTTCATTTTCATTTATTGCACATAAACTAATATCTCACTTAATGTCACTTATGTGCCGTGTCGTGTCATCTAGTCTCTATTCTTTACTACTCGCTCATACTGTTAATTCAATTATTCAAATTTATTATCATGTTTTGGTCACTTTTGTCTCAATATTAGACAATCGCCTGATACCATAATTAGGATAAGGGTGGAATGAGTTTCACATTTTAAAGGAAACGATGTCATACTAACATCACGTTTTAGAAAAATAATGAAAACGTCAAACACACAACTTAGGGAGAAGTTCTGAGCTGATGAACCACATTCAAAACTTCATTCAAATCCGTAGCATCACCGCTATTCAGACATGATTATCATCCTCCATTAGAAAGAGGCAAGTAGTAGAACAGCTAAGATTCAAAATATTCAGTCATTCTGGAGTTAAGCTTTAGGTCGTCAACTTGAAAAAAATTTTTAAACTGTAGGCTTCCTTTCGATGTTCTTGACCTTTAACTATGCCCATTTTCAGGTACAATCAGTCTTTCTCCTACTTGAACCTTAAGTTTTACAAAAAGGTGGGGAGACGCGGTAATTTACTTAAGAGTGCTTAAAATTTTGTAACAGAAAACTTCCAGCATAACATTTTCTGATAAATAGCAGTAGGCATCACAACTGTCGAAGAATGCTGATGCAACGGCTATAATTTCAGTTCTAGGTGTAGAGTCATTCTCCTGAGAAAAGTCCAATATAGGCGAGCGGAAGTGGTGCTCTAGCCTCCATTCCGAAAGCGGACGTCTTTATAGTTGGAAGCGAGTAAGAAATATTTAAGTATTTTTGTGAGTACGCGAAGTTCGCCGGTATCATCAAACCCATTATAATATATTTTGAGTGTAATCAACTAATGGGCCTGTGCAATAATTTGTCTTCTAAAGTATACAGAACTTTTGCTTAACCAGCCAGTAGCTGTATTTTTATAACCAGTCACTAGCTATGTTTAACCAGCCAGTAGCTGTCTTTATTTAGCTCTGCTAGTAAATTAGATGGATTTTAAATCCAAGTCTCTGTGCGCTCTTTCCTTGGCCGTTAGAGGCACCAGTAATGAACTAAAGAAAGTTTTGAGTTGTACTTTCCATTTAAGAAGTAGCAAAACACAAAATAGTTACACCAGATATATTAAAAAACAGAAGAAAGAAATACAGAAATTATGTGTTTTGAAAACAAGTGGACCAAAAATTTTTCAAAGTGCTCATAAAATTTCAGTTCTAATTATACTGAGTTTTGCTCTCCATTTGACCAATCCCTATACTATTTCAGGGTGAGCAATAATAAGTGAGGAAGGTGGTGATAAGATTTCAGATCCTCTACATCTTATGCAACATTTATTTTGGGCCCAAACTGCACCTTTATCACCTATTCACTTTAAACATTATTTTAGGAATACGACAGCGTTCTGCAGACGTACCACAGTGTACTACAGAGTCCCGCCAAGTCGTCATGTCCGAATCCGTGTCTGACAACTGTATTTTATATTTGAAAAACCCATATTTTTATGGATCTAAATTATTGATCCAAGGAATTTAAATTATTGATTATTTTTTCTCTGTAATGCTCTTTCAAAACTGAGGTAAATAAAATTACAATTAGTGCGGTAGCACTCCAGAAAACAGAACTTCTAAATGACAATTTTTATAACTGTCGCTTCGACCTTTTACTCTTCAATATTGACAGACCAACAGCCTTAACTACTGAACCGATTTTACTGAATGATGGGCCAGTTTATGTGTTCTGGTGAAAGATAATACGTTTCTTTTAAAACTAAAATATAAATATGTTTAAAAATTTCAGAAATTCAATTTACGAAAACCAGGTTTTCGTAATTTCATCCAGAAAAGCAGATTATACTTTAATCTCAAAATGAGGCCGAAAATATATATCTAACAAGCAATAAGACTTCACTTTCAATTTAGTAGCAATCGTAATTTAAAGCGATCGTTTAGTAGCGATCGTAGTTTCAAATTATGAAATATCAATGTTACGTACTGTGTTCATTTTGTCCTGTCATTTGACGTTAGTGCCGTAGCAACTCTATTTGGCGTCTGGTGCAAAATAATTTTGACTGTGCCCCTTTTTCCCTTTATTGGTGTTAAAAATTTCCATATTGATGTTAGAAACTGTGAGGCCAGAATATGTCCTCACATGAGGCATTTTTATTGCAATATTTATGGTGCATAGAACGGCTAACAAAGCTCGAGTCTGGCTGGCGCCGGTGTTTACAACAACGTGAACTTTTAGGTCAAATACCATGAATTTGTGTGTCCCAGGCCAAAGGGGCTGAGAGGGGCCTTGATAAATGTCAAGTGATGCCATTGGGTTCAGAAGAACCAATGAGCGCCAAGAGGAAGAAGGGTGGAGGCCGAAGGAACCACATGTCACTTGGATACGAAATGTGGTAGAAGTAACTCTTATACAAAATATTGCAGAAGCAAGTCGGATACGAAATGTGGCAGAAGTAACTCTTATACAAAATATTGCAGAAGCAAGTCGGATACGAAATGTGGTAGAAGTAACTCTTATACAAAATGTTGCAGAAGCAAATCGGATACGAAATGTAGCAGTTGGACGAATACGAAAGGAGTTGGGAACAGATACTCATACGAAAGAGGTTGCAGTTGACTATAAGTACGAGATGCAAGCCACACACGAAAGAGTTATGGTCGTACGGTCAGCAATAAGACGGATGCAAGCCTCAGCGTGATGAGCCGAAGATTAAACTGTAAGGTATGTGCTCATTTCCCCAGGTCATAGACATTATCGAAATCTAATTTTGCTGGTCACATATCTCCCATTACTAGAGTAATTAAATGATAGTCGATAATTATGATAAATTGTTGTTAGTGATAAATTGATGTTGTTAATAAATGATATTGTTAAAGTTTTAAATAGTCTAATCTTTTTAATATTAATTAATAATTCTTTTCAGGACTTACACAAAAGGTAAAAATAATTGGAGGGTATTGCGGCACAACAACGAGCGATGTACGTTTAAATGTTAATTCCACTTTATGAGATCAACGGCCATGTTTTCAATGATTAATAACAATTAATGTTAATTGCAAGTTAAACTGTTAGGTTCCTTTTTCTCTTTTTCGTATTGCCACATCGGCGCCAGCCAGACTCGAGCTTTTTTAGCCGTTCTATGCACCATAAATATTGCAATAAAAATGCCTTATGTGAGGACATATTCTGGCCTCACAAAAACCGTGAAGCCTCCTTATATGTACAACGTCCGTTGAGGGGCGCCACTGCCATACTACACTACTCTCGCTGCGGCGCTGTTTGACGGGCTATATAGCCCACGGCCGTTTTCTTACCATATGCAAAGCAGACAACTGTCAAGATACTCAATTACTCGGATTGGAAGGCCTTTCGGCTTGAAGGCTTTTCGACCACAGCGTTTTTGCACACTTTTCCACCACAGCGTTTTTGCAGACTTTTCGACCAGAATATTCTTGGCAAAGGGATTTTTCAAGGAGTTTCTTAGCCAGGAAGGGATAATTAAATTAAAAGGGATCCCCATTCTTAATAGTAAGAGCTTGAATTTTAATACAGGATCATAGAGGACGCCATTTTTGTTCACTTTACCTTTTTCACGCCATTTTTGGTAAGTTTTATTATCATTTTATTAAGATAAAGGGCTTTTTCTTACAGTCGAAAAAATAGTTGTAATGTCGATAATAAACTTAAACTTTTGTTAATTGCACATGATAACCAGTATGCAATAATCTCTAACTGCAATGACAACAAGAAAACGATATTTGCAGCAATTACAAATAATACAATACCGGTACAAATAATACAATAAGCTAATACTGAAAGCCAATCGATTTTAAACGCAATTGAATATTCGAGAGACTCCTCAAAATTTTGAATAACGTTTTGAAAAAATCACTAAAAAATCAGTACGTAAATTATCATTTCTTGTGAAATATTTCATTAGAAAATGAATGGCACAATCTTTAGAAGGCTAAAGCAAAAACCGTTCTCAAGATATTGCCCTTTTTTCAAATAAATATATCAAATATATTACATAAAATTAAAAAATCTGATGTGGTCAGCACATGACTCAAATTTATTTTCTTATTTTTTTTCATGATGCATTTAATTGAGTTTAATTGCAGAAAATAACATGAATACTTTTCGGATATTATATCCAATTTGCATGCTTAATAAATCTTCGTTTCATTTAACAACTACTGCATTTAAGCGCCTTCAGCTACTCAACATTCTAAAAAACTAAAATAGCTCGAGAACAGTTCATCCAAGAATTCTGGGGTCAGATTTATTCATTTTGTTGTCAAAAATTGCAAGAAGAGCAAGTATATAATTAACATATTTCAGCAATTTTGATCATTTCAGCATTATTTTAGATTTTCACGATTTTTCCGGTCATTTCGTAAACAAATGGTAGGATATATTTCGCTAATTTGTCGGTTTATATGCTAAAATCTAATCAGCATCAGAATAGTCCTCAAAAAGGGATAACCCTTACTCCACTATGAAATTTGGACCCTCACCCCTTCAACCCTGAAGAATAACCCTCACTCCACTAAGGAAGTTTTAAAAATTTCACTGCATAGTTTTTAACTACAGTGAAAAACGTCTTCGGCTCTCCAAAATTAAAAAATATTAACCTTTGCTTACCGGTGGGCAAACGAAGAACCTCTCAAAAAGACAGGTATTTGACATACTTTATCCCAAACAGTTCGATCCGCCTTTTCAAAAATGTTTCAATACTTTCTTTGCCCACGTCCATTTTTTTTATTCGGAGTTCTCTTAAAATATTTAAATAGTGTTTATTTTCAATAAACATGAAAGTGTATGAGTAAAATTTTAATCTGATGATTTCATCTCAAATCACTATTCCAGAGAATATGTCAAAAATTAAAACAACTTTTCATTGTAAATTTCGTATCGTCACTAATTTTGCCATATAAACTAACTTTTCATTTTATTTTATTTATAGTCCGAAGGGTCATAAGTCAGGTTTTTTAAAGCTGTCATTTGGACAATCATTTTTTAAGTCCGAAATCCAAGAAAACAGTATTACTTTGTCTCTCGCAGCATGGTATTACTAAAAATGATAATAAAATATATGTGCAGACTTCTAATATCCATCCAGAATACTTTAATGATATATTTTATATAAAATACGCTTTTGTTCAGTCACTTCTTTTATTTGTTTCAAAATGTTTCACTCAAAAACGCTGCACCACGGCGGATCTAATTAAAAAATTCGAATGTAGGCAGCATATACTTCGCGCAACTAACTCTAAATAAACAATCATCAATATTGATAGCATCCTCAATAAGCGATATAATCCATATACTTGTATTAAAATACTTTAATAATTACATCACTAATTAGGCGTAATTTTCATTCATTTAAAGTCATTTTCGCAATTTTGACGATATTTTTGTCAATCTGAGATGAAATAGCGCCAAGTTGGAAATACTTTGCTAAATTATTCGCTAAATTTGCCAAATGCATCACCAAGACAAACAGACAAACGGAGAGAAGAGTATTTCTTATACATTGGAAGATATATGACGGAAATCAGAATTTGCGAGACATTACTTCCCATTTAGCGTTATTTTTATCAATTTGACAACATTTCTGCCATTTTAGTAACACTTAAAATAGTCGCCAAATTAACAACGTCATGCTAAATTTCTGGCCAAGCGTTACGCATTGACGGACGGTGAAATGTGTTATATTATAAGAAAAACACATTTCTCCGTCCTAACTACGCTTATGTTCTTTCCAAGATATTGAACTTTATCATCTAATTGTCATTTTCATTGATTAGTAAATAGTAACACTTAAAATAGTCGCCAAGTTAACAACGTCATGCTAAATTTCTCGCCAAGTGTTACGCATTGACGGACGGAGAAATGTGTTATACTATAAGAAAAACACATTTCTCCGTCCTAACTACGCTTATTTTCTTTCCAAAATATTGAACTTATCATCTACTTGTCATTGTCATTGATTTAGCGTCATTCTTATAAATTTATCGACATTTTCGTTAATTTGACAACATTTAAAAAGTCGCCAATTTGACGACATACCACCAAAATCCTGCAAAGCGTTATGGACGGAGAAATAAGTTATTCTTGTAACAGATAAATGACTATTGGCGTCCAAATACACAAGTATTACTTAAAGTATATTTTCTCATGAATGGAACTAGCTAGATCCACGAGAATGATGTCACCAAATTAATTGCATGATATTACTTATGCAAAGTGAACATATTTCACAATAGGTAATATTTTTTTTTATTTAATATGAGGTTTTGATAGTTTTTTAAAACTGTGCAATATCTCGAGAACGGTTCATGCTAGCGTTCTAAAATTTGTGTCAATCATTTTCTAATGAAAAATTACATAAGAAATTACTATTTGAGTAACGTTATTAAATGTTTTAATTTTTTGATAATTTTTTTCGAAATTTCACTCAAAAATTTAGGGAGTTCTGAACATTCGATTGCGTATAAAAACAATGGGCTTCCAGTATTCATGGATTGTAATATGTGTACCAAATTTCGTTCGAATCGGTCCATTCTGTCGTCAGTTATCGTCACCAAGTCTTACTGACACTCACACACACATATATACACACACACAGACATCATCTCAAAAACTTCTGATTCGTGTTAAGGTATGCTTGAAACGTGCTGTCCCGTCGAAAACTCGAATTCAAATTTTCGTCCCCGTCACAATACTTTCTTTATACATTATATGAAATTATTTTCGGTTTATCAATTTCCTTATACATTATACGTATAAGGAAAGTAATAAAAAGGAAAACGTATTCAAACTCCATGATTAAAAATTTAAATATAATTAAACACAAATACACAAACACTGCAGCATACAACTGTTTCAGTTATACGTTGAATCACAGTTTTTACAAGGATACTACAGTAGCGTCTTTCTTCTTTTTGCCAGGATACGCGTTTTTGAATATGTGGCCCGCGAGTAGAAGAATCAGAAGAGTTCTGAGTCATGCGGAGGCGTTGGAACCCTATACTAAACATCTTTAGAAGCCATAAAATTAGTTCTGCAACAGAGGTAGTGGAATTGTGTTCCTATAGAATATGTATGGATAGAAAGAGGATGTCACGGAAGAAAAAGAGGTTTAAAAGTATTATGTGTGTAGAGTACAGTGCTGTCTTCCCCCAATAATCCTCTATTGAGTATATGTCGGTATTTTAGTAAAATGCAATATTTTTAACGGCTGACCCCACCATCACCACCACCCGATGCGCATGCGCATCGCGACAATCTCAAAAATATGAATATATTCCGTATATAAATATATACCTCGAAAATATGAATATATTTCCGTTCTCGAAAATATGAATATATACAAAAAGTAATTTTTAAAAGATTGTCCCCGCCACCAACCGATGCATAAATCCACCGAGACAATCTCTGTAACTTTTTTCTTCTTTTTTCTTTTTTTAATTTTAAAGTGTCCGTCGACCTAACTTGTATTATCATTATCATGTAAATGACTTTTGTCCTCACTGGACGACAAAACCACCTTGTTCTGGCATACAGTGAATAGTTTATGACTGCTACTATCAATTCTAATCTCTTCTTCTATGGTAGATCTAACACTCAACAGCCACTGTCTATAATCACTGCGTTGTTGTTGTTGAGACCCAGACCGTCCGACCTACCAGAAAGGTGTTGAAGACCCAGACCGTCCGACTCGTCCGGAGGACTTAGAGTAACTAGTTGGACGGCCGGCTACCAGAAAGGTGTAAGGTAACTGTATGGACGGCCGGGAAGTGCCACCCAATTTAGACCGGAACCCAGTGGGGGTATAATCACTGCGTGTAATTTTCCGTGTTAGCACATACGTAGAAACACCTTTAGTTCTTTTCTTTTCTCCAGCAGATGATAGAATAGAGTACATCTTAGGCCTATGAGCTCTTGAATAGGGGTTGAATTAAATTCATCCTTAAAGTATCCAATACGTTTTTTATTTTCATCACTGAAGAGAGAATGGTCTTTGGGATAGTCAAAAAAAAAAAAATCATAGAGATGCTTATGCTGGTTCATATCTTCATAGATATCGGGAATTTCGATTTCATAAGCCAATGAATCAATATGAATGAGGAACAATGAAGTTTTTTTCATCCTATTGGCTTTTATAATGCTTATAATGGAACTCATGCATGAGTAGTTTTGACAACTCCAGGATAACAAAAGCAACGTATATATGTTGATTCATTAAAATATAACTCTTTAAACGATCGATGCCCTCCAGATCTTCACAAAATCTGCCAGCTCTATAACCTGAAGATGCTACCATCTATAGGACCTGCTTTGAAGAATTCACTAACTCAATATTAACCCGATTTTGAAGATTCTCCATCGTTTTTCCAAACACAGCGTTATTCAGCAATTTAAACATATCCTTCTCAAAATTTGTCTTCGCCGACATTCTCTTTTCTGTATTGAAATGAATATATTTCCGCAACCAGGGCTTCTGAATAAATTTTAAGGCCTTGTGAATTTTCTTGAGTCTTAAACCTAGTGATAGGTACAGTTGAATGTTGTGATAGTGAACAATGTAATGTTTCTTATCATGTAGGTTGGGTACCAATTTCGTAGTACTAACGAAGTGACCATGATTTAAATGTTGAACCAACCTTTCAGCGTATGGGGAAAGCATTTTTCGCTTAATCTTCACCCTTTCAGGGGCCAGAGATTACGCATTATGATAATCATGTAAGGATTCTGGATACTCCAAATCCACTTCAAATATATACCCCTCTTGAGTATTGTCCTTTAGACTCATTATGCAGGAGCCATTTAAATTGTCTATAGATATCGATTCAAACCCACCATAGGGTAGTGGTTGAGACATAGCCCAACAACATAAGTTAATGGCTTCAGGATATATAATGTGCTTATTAGAGTCATTGTTTTCCAAATAACGATTATTAGCCAAAGATCGACGCTGACTGACTATACATATACCACTTCGAGTCTCGCGTTCTATGAACAGTAGCATATTTTCATCTTTGAGAAATTATAAGGATTGCTCAATCATTTTCAAGAATGCCTGCAAGGCCAGCCCTGGTGAAATCATAAGAAGTGCACAATCAATACTATAATGGGATAGGCAGAGTTTTCGAAAATTATCGGTTAATAGTAGAACATCTTATTTCACATATAGATTGTGATATTCTCCTAAATTCCTTATATTAAAGGTATTCCACACCGTCTGTGTATGTCGATAATCTTCACTCTTAATGTCTTCGTCTTTAATCATTATGAAATGCAGAAGGTGAATGCAGTACGTCTTCATAAAATTCTTAAACTGATATCATATATCTATAGGGATATATCTCTTTCCTAAGAACAGCATTCTGCTGTACCACATTAGGGAGATGTTCTCTTAGAATATGAAACTTACTCAAGTCTAAATTGGAAACTAGCTTTTCCAGGGAGGCATTCAGAAACTGCAAACTGCCAATAAATTGTAAACAGACACAGGGCCCCCTATTTCTTTGAAATCTTGAATGATATATATTTTTCAATATTAGAGGCAGTAACATCGATTCCATGATCTTGCAGCCCTCAGCGTGATATGATGAGCATCGTAATTTTCGGAATTGTGAAACACCACAGGAATATTAGTAGTTTGCCTATAGTTAAGATTACAGGCATCATGCAGGGCACCTCTGTCGGTTCCAGTCACGTGATTGTGATCACGCACACGATCTGTTTTCAGTTCAAGATGATACACATTATGATGAGTAGCTCTTTCAAACTCAATTTCATCCTCTCTAGTCAATATCCTGTGGCTTAATATAAAGCAATTTCTTCCCAAAATACTGTTTTTCTTTTATCAAGTTCTTGAGAAAAGGAACCACAGGGTCAACACCTTCATACACAGTAGCTTGCTTCAGACATTTTCCATCAGGTCCAATGATAACATAAGCATATAAACAAGGCTTATGAATCGCCAGTTTATGAGTGTAAGATCTACTATTCAAGGGCTAAGTAGTATCATCCGTAGCGACCAAAGCTTCAAAGTCAGCATAGATTATGAAAGGGATAGAATACTGATACTGCTTGTTCGTAAATTGAAGATATTTCTGCTCTTCCGATTGTATTTTTATGCGCAGCGATGCATGTTCTTTGCAATATTGTACATGATCTTCTAAAAGATCATCTCTACTGAAACAATGTAAACATCTATACCACACGTATTGGGTTCCATTGTTGCTTATTTTCATAACTAATACAGAAGAGCGAAAGTTGACGAAGACTAATTTTGGGAAGGATTTCTTTAAATTGCTTAATAACGCTGTGTTTGAAAAAACGATGGATAATATTCGAAATTAACATTGAATTAGTGAATTCTTCAAAGCGTGCTCTGAAGATGCTAGCATCTCCAGCTTATAAAGCTAGCAGGATTTTTTGTGGAGGTCTGATGGCTATCGAGTGTGTAAAAAGTTACATTTTAATAAATCGACCTATATACGTTGGCTTTGCTATCTTGGAGTTGTCAAAACTACTCATGTATGAGTACCATTATAAGCATATTAAAAACCAATACTGTGAAAAAACTTCACTTCTCTGATTCATTGACTTATGAAATCTAAGTTACCGGTATCTGAGAAGATATGAACCAGCATAAGCACATTTATGATCTTTCTGACTATCCCAAGGACCATCCTCTCTTCAGTGATGAAAAAAGAAAGTATTGGATACTTAAAAGATGAATTGAATTCAACTCTTATTCAAGAGTTCATAGGCTCTCCATAAGATGATAGAAAACAATACATCATTCTAAAATGTATTGTTTTCTATCATCTTATGGAGAAAAGAAGAGAACTAAAGATATTTCTAGGCATGTAGTAGCAAAATTACACGCAGTGATTATAGACAGTGCCTGTTGAGTTCGAGATCAACCATGGAAGAACAGATTAGAATTGATAGTACCAATCATAAACTATTCACTGTATGTCAGATCAAAGTGGCTTTATCGCTCATTGATGCCAGAAGATATTTACATGATAATGGCATTACAAGCTATGTTTACGGACACTTTAAAATTAAAAAATAAAAGAAGAAGAAGAAAGTTACAGAGACTGTGGTGGTGGTGGTGTCGTGTCCATGCCAGTCAGTCGCTTAAATAGATCCATGTGCGAAGATCACGGCCCTGGCAATCGCAATGATGCTATGGGAGTAGAGCATCTCCTGTGGAAATTCCACGATGTTTTGAAGTGCTGCCAAAATGGCAGGACATGTAAAGACATGTTCAGGAGAGAGTTCAGTTTCGGGACAGTTTCTACAGTCCCTGTAGACCCTAGCTCCATTTTCATCGATCTTCATACCCCTGTAGTGACGTGTACGAAGCTTTACAATTATTTTTGTGATGATTCTTTCTTCATTTATTTCACAGATTTGGTCACTTTCTCGAATTGAGCATTCCCTAAGTCTGAATCTTGCCATTGCATTCTTATCATCAAAGGTGGCGCGATTTACGTGGCCACTATTTAGGTCTCGCTTCTTTGGGCAGAATGTCGGCAATCTCATTTCCTTCGATATTAACATGTGCAGGAATCCATTGCAGGCTGCAACTTTTCTCTAGTTGCTTGATCCTGTCAAGGAGGAGATGTATATCACCAGCAAGTCCTGAGCATCCCAATTGGATTGCCTCAATGGCAGCCTTAGAATCACTAAAGATAACCAGGCCATTAGCCCTATCGGAATCTGAAAGAGATATAGATATTCAGAGCTTCCTGTATTGCAATAAGTTCGCTGGTGTAATTGGATGCAATGAGGCCCGCTCCAATTTTTTTCTGTATAATTTTGTCATTTGGTAAGATGAGGTGTATTCCAGATCCTCCATTTAAAATGGTGTCATCAGAGGAACCATCAGTATAGGCATGAACAAGAGTCTCCCTAGAAAAGGATTCAATCGTTTTAGCTCCTTTGGCTTTGATGGTATCTGCCAATTCTTTCTTTGAACAGGAGTCCAAAAGTTGCGTGTTTAGTTTGGTATTATCAGGGAGGCAAGAAGGAAGAACCGGTTCTTGATAGATCTCAAATTTGCTGTGTTCGAGGTCATGGTTCCTCCTTATTTCTTGGTCAAATTGAAAAGGGGATGAACGCTTGAGTCTCATCCTACCTGTGCAATTTTCAAAAGTCTGTCTGGATAAATGTTCCAAAGTGCTACTCCTAGCCTTATTTGTAAATTTGATGGTATTATACATTCTCCTTCTTTCAAGTGTTTCAAGACCACATTCGCGCACAATTTTGTCATTGCATGCAGAGGAGACAGCTCCCGCTATGATCTTAGCAGCTCTTGCCTGGACCCTTTCTAGTTTATCCAGGGCAGTCCTAGAGGCGTGGGCCCAAATGGGCGACGCATATTCCAAAACAGGTCTCACTAACGAAGTGTAAGTAGTTTTAAGAGTCAGTACAGAGATTGTCGCGGTGCATTTATGTATCGGGTGGTGACGAGAACAATCTTTTAAAAATTACTTTTTGTAACTAATATTATAATACAGAAGATATTCCGTACTGCTGTGCGCATGCGCATCGGATGGTGGTGCGGACAGCCTTTTAAAATATTATATTTTACTAAAGTACCTAAATATATTCAATAGACGACTATTAGGGGAAAACAATAATCTACTTTATACGCAGCATTATTTTTTAACCTCGTCTTCATCTGTGACATCCTCCTTCTATTCATACATATTCTATAGGATCACAATTCCACCGCCGCTGTTGCAGAACTAATTTAATAGCTTCTAAGGCCCATGTTAAAGTATAGGGCTCCACCGCCTCCACATAGAGCAGAATTTTCTTTATCCTTCTACTCCCGGGATCCTCTAACTGACTCAAATGTGGCCAATGGTTTAAAGAAGGTTGAAACCACTGTTTTAGAAGCTTATGATGCACATACACTTTATCGAAGACAACTACCTCAAGTGTGATATATTTGGATGTTTTTACAATTATCTTTTCCTTTTGAGCTAGAAAAGTTACATAAATTACTTTTTTATTTGAAAATAGATTATTAAATGTCACTTGCTGTAGTTAGTAGCATCACCAGAAAAATATATTGGCAGGATGTTTGGTAAACAAATTTTTAGTTCCCATTTATCTATTTGAAAATAGATTATTAAATGTCACTTGCTGTAGTTAGTAGCATCACCAGAAAAATATATTGGCAGGATGTTTGGTAAACAAATTTTTAGTTCCCATTTATCTGAACTTCAGTGGGTTACGGAGGAGGTTATGACCCCGCCCCCCTAGACAACACAACTGGCTAGTGATCCATCTATATTTTTTACAAAGCTTGACGATAAGACGATAAATGTACTTTTTTAGAATCGAAGTCGAATTTCAGGAATTCATAAAAAATCTAATTGCATAAATTCAATGCATGGTATGTTACGAAATTCGGATGTCACTTTCAAATTCAATGCAAATTCAATTCAAATTTTTAAAAAAATACTGTTTATTCTTTTGCCCTAAAATTATCGCAAGCTATAGTACTATTGTTGTAAGACCAACATACCAATAATAGTGTTATATAGTTTAACAATAATGCTGCTTTAAGAACAATATAACAAATTATTTATGTAAACCACACTCCATATTCGTCATTCTAGTTCCCTAACAATACCTAAATGCAAATTGTGTTCCATGTAAATTTACCTTCACCTTTGTGATATTGTAACCATTCTTATTTGAATTATTAAGATTGATTAAATGTCTACGAAAGTGTAAAGGATAAAAAAGTAAGCCTCAAAATCAAATAAACCGCGAATTAAATATGCAAGAACAGCATTTCAATTACAGAAGTATGCAATCATTAAAGTGCAGACGATAATATCCCACAATGTATTATTTGATTTTTGAATTCTTTCAAATCAAGGAGATTAAGCGGCCTGCTCACTTAATCAATCGCATGGAAAAGCAAACAGAAGTGTTAAACCGACAGAAGTGAAAAGTAAAAAGAAAACATAATAAGCATCTTTGGAAAAACCAAATAAATAACCAGATATTTGCGCTAATCAGTAGATTCATCAAATATTTAATTAGGAAATGTTTACTTTCGAAATTTCTGGTAATTAGTCGATATCCCGACAAACCTTGTTTGTTTAGTCTGATTAATTCCGACAAAAGTTTTTAAAATGTAAGAATAGTTCTGCATAAATTTACGGTACGATTATTCTTCGTTACTAATGCGTTTAATCATTGATTGAACTGGACTCGATAATTATTGTTTGAAAAATGATGATATTGTTAAATAATTTCCTTGCAGAAATCTGTGCGGGTTATGCAAACAGAAGAACAATTTCAGTTCGATTGAATTGCAAAAGTATTGATTTTATTTTATTTGACAAATTAAAACATTAGTTTCAAACAACTATTTCACAAGGGCTTCAATTGTTCTTAATGCCTAGTGGTCATAATATATGCTAGTGGTCATAATATTTAGGCATAAAAAGGAATGACGCACATTTTTGACATGCAAATTGATGTAAGCTTTGTAAAGAACCTTGCTATCCTAACCGGGAATCGAACCCTGGAATTCGAATTGGCCAGCCGACGATCTACCGTTGAGCTACTGGGACGAAATTGCAAGCTCTTATCATCGAAGTGGAGTCTGTATTCTACACCCTGTCAGCTTGGCGGGCAACTGATAATCTGACTCACCACCAACTGATACTTTTACTTCAAGTTAGCCTCCTGATACTACTATTTTTACCCAGGTTAGTATCCTGCGTGGTCGTTATCCTCTCAATTGTTGAAATCGGCGCTCGATCTTCCAGATTCCACTGAATTCGTACTAGTCGTACTATGGTCACTTTCAGATCTCCGACATCTTTGCACGAACCTACACGGTTGATTTGTTCGCGCGCTATTGTGAAGCACCTTGCTGTCCCAACCGGGAATCGAACTCTGGATCTCCGAACTGGCCAGTCAACGTTCTCCCGTTGAGCTGCTGGGACTAAATTGCAAGCTCTTATTATTGAAGTGGACTCTTGGTTTTTTACTTTCCTTATATACAAAATCTGATGTGGGCAACACATGACTTTCCTTATATAATGCAATGAATTTACTACTTTTACATTAAAAAAAATAGGTTTTTCTTATAGTAGATACTAATATTCTTTCCATGATATTGAATTTTCGACAAGTAGTCTTCATTTTCATTGATTTAGAGTCATTTTTATCCATTTGGCAAGATTTTCGTTAATTTGGCAACATTTCAAAAAGTCGGCAAGTCGGCGACATTCCGCCAAATTCGTCGCCAAAATATCGCCAAGCGCTATGCACTAAGAAATAAGTTATTCTTACAGCAGATAAATGACTATTGGCGTTCAAATACAAAACTATTACTCAAAGTATATTTTTTTATGAATGGAACGAGCTAGATCCACGAGAATGATGTCACCCAATTTATCGCATGGTATTGTGGTATCGAGATCTCTGAAAGTATATTTTTCTGTTTAAAATGCTCTTTTTCATGTCATGTAAATGTAGAATCCCTCAGCCGATTTTCGGTGGAAATAGGTCAAATTGTGGAGTGTTTGCGACCTTGAGAAGGCGCGCCTGCCAGCCGGCTGAGAAAAAGAAAAACCGTTGAGTTTTAATTTGGTTTTGTTGATTATTTTCCAATGTTCTGGATGTACGTGTGCGATATGTATATGTGTGTGGTGACGTCAGAAAAAGTAAATGTAGAGGGACGCGCTTGGAAGTAGAGGAGAGCTTACCATGGACGAGAGGGCTGTCGGTCGCATATAGATTTTGTTCCAGTTTAAAAATGAAACTATTTTAAATTTTAATTTAACTTTACTAAAATTGCTCTCAAGATGTTTTTCGACCGACAGAGCCCCTCCGAACCGAAATTTAGGTTCGTATGTAATTTTCCTTTAATTGGGAGATTCTAAAATTGAATTGCTGGTTATATGTCTAGAGAAATTTTAATGTAAAAAGCCAGCTTAAAAGTAATATATCTGTATCAATCTCCCCTGGTATATACTATTGTTTGATAAGGTTATTAAATTTGAATAATGTCTATACTTAAAGATTTTCAAGCTGGATATATTGTTTTGAAACCAATTTTAGAAAGACTGACTCATGATTAAAGGAGTTAGAATTGCCTTTTGGAAAATGTGTTTAAGTTTGAAATAATGTCTTATTTGTGCTTCATAGAGTCAATTAAAGAATGTTCCTTTACCATAATGAAATATATAGAGTCTTCTTTTCACTTGTTGTTTTACTTGCTTTTGATTGTTCCCAGCCATTGAGTAGCAGTTTCGCTTCTCACCAGGGAGACGGATTCGTCCTGGAGTTAAGTACTTACCACTAGTTGATAATTGTGTTTATTTCAGTTTCTACATTTGAATGTGAAAGCAAAACGCTTTTACATGTTTGGCGCCGTGCCCTTTTGTCTCCCTGAGTGCTGGAACACTTTCGATTTCGGAAGAAAAATTATTTGTGTTATTTTCGGTTTCTAAAAATGATTTTGAAATGGCAAGATTGGTACTAGAATAGAAATATATTTAAAATGTTTGTGAAAAGAAAGTGTATTTATATGTATAGTTGCAGATATGAATGTGGTCTTTGATACCACCAAAGTAAGTTAGTAGTTATGGTATATTTGAAAATGAAAGTGATTTATGAAATTGCTGCATATTTTTAGTATAAACATTTTTCACAACAAGAACACTTTTTACACAACACATTTTCGACTGGATTAAAATAAACATTTGTTAAGAATAAAATTTGAGAACAAAATTAAAAATGTCAGGCAGACAAAGTAGAAGGAAAAGAAATGTGAGAAGTGACTCACAAGCCCAAAGAAACGCGAATAATGTCAGACAAGCGTCACCTTCACCGGTACGCTCACCTCCTCAGCGTCGGTCACTTTCTGTGAGCACCACTGGGACTACTAAATCAAATATCGGGAAGACTCAATTTTGGAACTCGGTTCCAGAGTTCTCCGGAGCGGAGGATAGTTCACTTCAATCGTTTTTGGATAGATTGGAGTTGATATCAGAGAATGCGGGATGGACGTCTCAAGAGAAAATTTTTTGTTTGAAAATGAAACTGTCTGGTGCAGCGAGTCGGCTAGTAAACGGCATCCCGAATTTAAAGAATTCGAAGAATTATGATGAATTAGTTTCGGCTCTTAGGGATAATTTTGAAAATAAAGAAGATATGGCAAAGCGAATTGCTGAGTTAGTCAACATAAAACAGAAATCGGGAGAAACAGTGCGTCAGTTCGCTGTGCGAATTGAATCAGCTTCGTACGTAGCAGTACCTGAAGAGTTAGAAAAAAACAATAATTACTCCATAAGAAAAGCGCTTTTGAAAAATGCATTCATAAGGGGATTATATCCTGATTTTAGAAGATTAGTCCTAGCGCAGAATCCGAAAACATTTGAATCAGCTAAAGAGTTAGCGGTGCTTGAAGAGCAGTGTAAAAACGAAAATGAAGAACATCTAGAAGTAAATTCGGTTGAAAAGAAAAATTTAGAAGATGAGAAAATAGCAAAATTAGAAAGACTACTTGAAATTCAGAGTAAACAGATCGAAGAATTTAAGGGCGAACTAGAAAAAAGGGACAGACAGGAAGAAAATTGGGAAGACGAAGAAGAAATATGGGAAGAAAATGACGTAACACAGAAATCCCCTAGAACACCTAAATCAAGAAATTTTCGATCAAATATGGACATACATATCCCCGGGAAGCAGAAATAGAAGAAAATTCGAAAGAAGAATTCCGGTTACCCCGAAGAGAGAAGAAAGCAGAAATAACTACAGTAGAGAAGTAAATCAGCAGAGAGGATTTTGTGGCTACAGGAAACCTGGTGAAAGAAATAATTTTATTCCGGCTACACCAAGAGCTAGGGGAAACAACAACAATAGAAGAAATACTTTCGACATTTACAAAAGTCCAAATTTTAGAAGAAATCATAATAATAACACTAATTTCGGCTACAAAAACAATTTTAATGGAAGAAATTTTAGAAAAAACAGATCAGCCAATCAAGTACATTTTGGAAATTTGAATCAAAATTCAAGAAAGAACTTTGGAAATTTTGGAAATGGTTATGAAATCAGCACCATCGTGCAAAATGCATCTCAAAATGCAACAAACTTGCCTGTCATTTCTGCTAAGCTTGCAGGAAATTCCATAAATATGCTAATTGACACAGGGTCCAGCATAAATATCACTTATGAAGAAATTTTAAATTTATTTGATAAAAAGCAATATACAGTGTATAGAAAACCTGCTGTACTGCGTGCATTTAACGGAGGTGATACAATTGTGAATTATAAAATTTCTATTAAACTAACCCTACAGGACGAAAATTTTATTCTTGAATTCTGGGTTTTGAATTCTCCTGCACCATCAAATTACATAGCTATCATTGGAAACTCATTTTTAACAGAAAACAAAGCTGTAATTAATTTTGAAAGCAATAACATGATCATGTGTGGACAAAATATTCCTTTTAGAAGCAGAGAAAACTTTTCCAGTCAGGAATTTTCTCAAGCAAATGTGTGTAGCTTACAAGAAGATAATTATTTGGAAAGACGAAGTTTATTTAGAAATTTTGATCAGAATTTTGGAAATAGAAATGAAAAAGTACATGACAGACAGACATTCACAAATGTAAACAATGCAAATGGGACGGAAATTCCTTACTTTTTGAGCAGCCCGAATAACTCAGTTTTGGGACCACCTTTGTACAAAAATACTTATAATGAAAAGGAAGAAAGAATCAATATTATTAATGAAATTAAAGAAAATGAATTTATTGTAGTAACTGTATATCAAAAACATAAGCTTAATCCACTTACTGAATCTTTTGTAAAAATTAGAGTAAATCATAAATTTCAAGAAAATGATACTATTTTAATTGAACCGCTTGAGGGAAAAAAAGAATTTTTTGTGGCAAGAGCAGTGTACAAGACCCCTCAGAAAGATTATTTATATGTGAAAATAGCAAATCCTTCCTAAAATGTAATTAATTTGAACAAGAAAATGAAAATTGCAAAATTACAAAGTATTAAAGAAGTACAAGCATTACCAGTAAATACAGTAACTGACCACACACCTATTGAAAATAATGAAAAATTTGAAGCGTGGGGTGGTGACTTTGACTTAAGTCACTTGTATGGAGAGAAGAAGAGGAAGTTATTGGAACTTCTTAAAAAGCATCGTAGAGTTTTTGCAAAGCCGGTTTCAGAAATTGAGGGTTGTGATACAATTTTCCATACAATAAATTTAAAAACTAACATACCAATTAAAAAGAAAAATTACAGAGTGCCTCATCACCTTCAAGAAGAATTAAATAAACAAGTGACTGAATTACTTGGTGCGGGTATTATTAGGCCCAGTACTTCGCCTTATAATACGCCTGTCCTTTTTGTCAAGAAAGCAGATGGGTCATATCGTTTGGTCTGCGATTTTAGGCAGTTAAATGAAGTCATGATTGATGAACCATATCCTATACCAAATATCAGTGAATTAATCGATAATTTGGCTGGAGCAACATATTTTTCCACTCTGGATCTTACTTCTGGGTTTTACCAACTTTGTTTGGACCCGAATGACTGTGAAAAGACAGCTTTTTCCACCAACAAAGGCCATTTTGAGTGGTGTCGCAGTCCTTTTGGGCTCAAAAATGCCCCTGCATCTTTCCAGAGATTGATGTCATTGGTTTTGGCAGGTGTCTCGAATGTTTACATTGATGATATTATTGTGGCATCCAAGTCCTTTGAAGAACATATACAAAAATTAGAAGAAGTATTTTTGAAATTGCAAGAACATCACTTAAAATTAAAACCATCTAAGTGTTATTTTTTTCGAAGAACAATTAAATATCTGGGATTTTTGGTCTCAGATGGGAAAGTGCAGCCTGATCCACACAATTTAGAAACCATTCAGAAATTTAAGACGCCAAAGTCCATAAAGAATGTGAGACAGTTCCTGGGTCTCACAGGATTTTATAGAAAATTTGTGAAGAATTTTGCAGATGTTGCTTTACCCCTCACACAACTTTTAAAAACAAAACAAGGTGAAAAATTTAAGTGGAATGAAGCAGCACAAGAATCTTTTGACATCTTGAGGAAAGAACTTTTAAAAGAACCAATTTTAATTTTACCAGATTTTAAAAAGAAATTCATACTGCACACAGATGCATCTAAGTATGCACTTGGAGCATATATTTCACAGCATGATGAAAATGGTTTTTTACACCCTATTTCATATGCCAGCAGGAAGCTAAATGATGCTGAAACCAGATACAGTGTTGTTGAGCGTGAAGCTTTGGCTGTAGTCTGGGCGACAAATTTTTTCAAACACTATTTAATTGGAGCTCACTTCACAATTTATTGTGATCAGCACTCCCTCTCATTTATTTTCAAATTCAAGGATCCAACCTCCAGACTTTCACGTTGGATAGCTTCTCTTTCCCAGTTCGACTATGAGATCATTCATAAGCCAGGAAAGGCGAATGTTGTGGCTGACTACTTATCAAGATGTGTCGGTGACAAAGAAAATCCATTATCAAAGAATTCTGCAAATACAAGAAATTCGGCTAATGCCCAAAAACCAAAGAAAGTCAATAATGCACAAAATCAGAATTCTTCAAAAAGTTCAAAAATTCAACAGGTGAATGCAATTAACACAAACCTAAATGATGAAGAAAATATTCAGAGTGAAAATTTAGAGCAATTAACAGTGGAACCCACTTTGTTTACTAGAATAGTTAACGCTCAAAAATCTGATAGTAGATGCAACAAAATCAAGAATTTCCTAGAAAAAAATGTAGCTCCATATCCACAGAGATTAACCTTTTTTGAGAAAGAAAATGCATTATGGTGCACTCACAAGCACCCCAAAAGAAGACACGAATTTAATGAAAGATTGGTAGTACCTCAGTCCTTGGTATCTGAAATTTTGTGGTTGCATCATGACTGTCCTGCATTTGCTCACTGTGGTTTTCGCAGAACTTTGTCTAGTATCAGCAGAAAGTATTATTGGCAAGACAGGTACACCCAAACACAAAATTATGTCAGTTCTTGTGATGTTTGTGTCATGAACCATAGGTTCAGAAATTTTAAAGCACCAGTACAGAAATTTGATACATCTGATTTTCCCTTCCAAAGAGTGGCGATGGATTGTATAGGTCCTTTTCCAGTTTCAAATTCTGGGAAAAGGTACATTTTAGTCATAACAGACTATTTCACAAAATGGGCAGAAGCTTACCCATTGTCATCTATTACTTCAGAAAGAATTTTGGAATGTTTTGAGAAATTCATATCGTCTCACGGTATTCCCCACCACCTGATTACGGACAAAGGGTCGAATTTCATTTCAAAAGCTGCTCAGAGCCTATACAAGAAGTTGGGAATCATCAAACATAGTACCAGTAGCTATCATCCCCAATCTGATGGCCTCTGCGAGAGAGCAAATAAATCCTTGCTCAGAAGTTTGAAGAATCTTGCATATAAAGAAAAAGACGACTGGGATC
The DNA here is from genome assembly GCA_951213105.1 of Amaurobius ferox. Taxonomy (NCBI): domain Eukaryota; kingdom Metazoa; phylum Arthropoda; class Arachnida; order Araneae; family Amaurobiidae; genus Amaurobius; species Amaurobius ferox. The sequence goes on from OX578134.1 coordinate 12,622,099, forward strand.
GTTCAGTTCCTTTTGCCCTTCTGGCCCACAGAAATGCTGTTCATGCATCAACTGGAGAAACTCCTGCATACCTCATGTATGGCAGAGATTTAACAGTACCAAATACCCTTTTAACAGGATTTAAAAGCACAAAATATGAGTCTGTTCATGATTATGGTCAAGATTTGGAATATAGATTAAAGAAAATATATGAAATTGTAAAAGTAAATTTGGATAAAGCACAACAGAGTCAAATGCAACAACAGCATAAAGGTGCAAAACAACCTGTGATTAAAGTAAATGATCACGTGTATCTATACACACCATATTTACCACGCGACCAGTCCAAGAAACTTTCTTCATATAATAGAGGTCCATTTAGAGTTATCAAGAAAATCTCTCCAGTTAACTTTATAATACAACATGTTTTGAATCCGAAAAATCAGCAGAGAGTCCATGTCAACAGACTTACATTATTACCACCTAGAAGAGTTGAGCTTCAAACTCTTCCAAAAGATAGTGCACTTGGTCGTGATAAACAAACTGTGTCCTATCAACCTCGAATGCTTTCCAGCGGCAAAATTCCAGTGCTCCAATTTCCAGTTCCCAAAGCAGTGCAAACAAACAACCTGTTTCCAGTGCTCAAAATTCCAGTGCTCCAATTTCCAGTGATCCAAATAGTGTAAACAAACAACTTTCTTCTTCCAGTCACACAAACTGTGATAACCGTCATACCAGAGTGGTCTAAAATAGAGCTTTAAACCAGCAGCGTCCTAGAGTGAACAGTCGATACTCTCTCAGACAATTTAATTAATCCAGTTTTTCATCTGTGCACAATGTTCAAAATCTTCTTCTTTTGTGATGCAAAATTCCAGTGTTTACAAAATTTGTTTAAGAAATAGTGATACAGTAATTGTTAATGCAGTTTGTTAAATTTTTGGAATATTGAAATTTAGGCTTAATTGATTGTTGTGTATAATTTTTCTGAAAGTATTGAATCTGATTGAAATTTATTATTGTTTATTCTAAATATTTTTATTTACACACATCTCTGCTCAATTGTAATGGAAGATTATTTCATCTGTGAAACATGCTTCATCTGTGAAAATACAAATTCTTTTTTTATTTTACTGTTTTGAATTTATATACAATTTTAATCTTGTGATTTGTGTGATATCGACTGAAACTCTTCACTCTACAGAAATTTTTGATTATCTTTTGATAAACTTTTTGAATCTGGAGATTTGAAACTTTTCGGGAACTGTGAGTTTTTGTGATTTGTTTTGGAGTTCTTCGAAAAACTTTCCTGTTGAGGATGTGTTTGTGTTTTGATCAAACTCACCTGTGGGAGGTAGTGATGGAACCTCTTCTGCAATAATTTTTAATATTTACAATAATTTCAAGTAATTTGAATACCATGTGGTGATGGAAAATTTAATTTCAAATGTGCAGAATTATCTTGACCTGATTTTGACAGAATTTTTGAATATTTCTGTTTTTGAAAATTTATCTCTTATATCTTTTTGTTCCTGCTGTACACATATATTTTTATTTTGATCTGCAATTCAATGTTTACATTTTCACAAGTTCACTTCCCTACTGGTACAAAGAGTACAGTAGTTTCGTCTGTCACCATTGTCCCTTGAGTTCAATGTTGCAAATGTTTTTTCTTTTTGAGTGAATTGCAGGTGTTTACACAAACAAGCTACACCCTGTGTTTCGAGAGGGATGTGAATGAAGCAATTTAAAATCCCGGCTTTTTGCTGCACCTGGTCGAGGCTGGACAGATCTCGCCGTTGTTTCCAGAGCGGAGGCGAGAAGCGTATCATCTGGAACCCCTGTGTGTTGGAGGAGTGATGTCGTGATGGAGGACTCATCGCTTCGGAGTTGGGTTTCTCATCTTTGCTGAATTGACTTGTGTTTTGGACCGTGGCTGCCCTGTTTTCGCCTGGATGCACCAGAAGCCCTGCACGCGGGATATTTTTTTTCATTTTCATACACACCCTTTTTCTTGTGATGGCAGCCCGTATAGTTCCCCGCTGATTTTACACCTTCTGGAAACATATTTTCTGTACAGTTACACTGCAGGAAGCTTTAGTGTATTTTACAAGTGTATTTTTTTTTGAAGAATTTGAGAAAGTTTGATAAGAGCATATTATGTGTATTTCAGTGTATTTGCATATGTTTTAACTGTGTGTTTTCTTTTGAAAGGATCCTATAGCAGTTTTTGGACAGCATTGTGTCCTCTCTTTTGGCCATGTTTTGATGTTTTGACTCTTGGACAACGGGGACCCTGATCAAGTCTCTGGACTCCTTGAGTGTGGTGGTAGTGTAGACGTACGTACATTGCTCACCCTCAAAATTTTTGTGAAAAATTGCCTGCGGCAGTTGCTGCTTTAGCGATTCGCGCTGCTGGAGGTGATGCTCCTACAGGATTCTCTTGGAGAAAATTTTCCTGCCCTGCGGTTGCAAAATTTTTTGCCTGGGGGGGAAGATATTTGTGGTATCGAGATCTCTGAAAGTATATTTTTCTGTTTAAAATGCTCTTTTTCATGTCATGTAAATGTAGAATCCCTCAGCCGATTTTCGGTGGAAATAGGTCAAATTGTGGAGTGTTTGCGACCTTGAAAAGGCGCGCCTGCCAGCCGGCTGAGAGAAAGAAAAACCGTTGAGTTTTAATTTGGTTTTGTTGATTATTTTCCAATGTTTTGGATGTACGTGTGCGATATGTATATGTGTGTGGTGACGTCAGAAAAAGTAAATGTAGAGGGACGCTCTTGGAAGTAAAGGAGAGCTTACCATGGACGAGAGGGCTGTCGGTCGCATATAGATTTTGTTCCAGTTTAAAAATGAAACTATTTTAAATTTTAATTTAACTTTACTAAAATTGCTCTCAAGATGTTTTTCGACCGACAGAGCCCCTCCGAACCGAAATTTAGGTTCGTATGTAATTTTCCTTTAATTGGGAGATTGTAAAATTGAATTGCTGGTTATATGTCTAGAGAAATTTTAATGTAAAAAGCCAGCTTAAAAGTAATACTATATCTGTATCAATCTCCCCTGGCATATACTATTGTTTGATAAGGTTATTAAATTTGAATAATGTCTATATTTAAAGATTTTCAAGCTGGATATATTGTTTTGAAACCAATTTTAGAAAGACTGACTCATGATTAAAGGAGTTAGAATTGCCTTTTGGAAAATGTGTTTAAGTTTGAAATAATGTCTTATTTGTGCTTCATAGAGTCAATTAAAGAATGTTCCTTTACCATAATGAAATATATAGAGTCTTCTTTTCACTTGTTGTTTTACTTGCTTTTGATTGTTCCCAGCCATTGAGTAGCAGTTTCGCTTCTCACCAGGGAGACGGATTCGTTCTGGAGTTAAGTACTTACAACTAGTTGATAATTGTGTTTATTTCAGTTTCTACATTTGAATGTGAAAGCAAAACGCTTTTACAGTATTACATATGAAAAGTGAATATGTTTCTCAATAGGAAATATTTTTTTTTTTATTTTATATAACTTTTTGATAATTTTTTTTTTAAATGCACAATATCTCGAGAACGGTTCATGTTAGCGTTCTAAAATTTATGTCAATCGTTTACTAATGCAAAATTACATAAGGAATGTCTATTTGCGTAACTTTATTAATGGTTTTGTTTTTTTTGACGATTTTTTCAAAATTTCATTCGAAAATTTAGGGGGGGGGGGGGTTCTGAACATTCGATTGCACATAAAAACAATAGGCTTCCAGTGTTTACGGATTGTGATTTTTGTACCAAATTTGGTTCGAATCGGTCCATTTGTTCGTCAGTTATCGTCTTCACAGACTCACTGACACACACACACACACAGAGAGACATCACTTCAAAAATGTTTGATTCGTGATCAGGGATGCTTGAAACGTGCTCTCCCGTCGAAAACTCGAATTCGAATTTTCGACCCCATCACAGTACTTTCCTTATACATTATGTATATAAGGAAAGTAATGATGTATAAGGAAAGTATTGTGACGGGGTCAGAAATTCGAATTCGAGTTTTCAACGGGAGAGCACGTTTCAAGCATCCCTGATCACGAATCAAACATTTTTGAAGTGATGTCTCTGTGTGTGTGTGTGTGTGTGTCAGTGAGTCTGTGAAGACGATAACTGACGAACGAATGGACCGATTCAAACCAAATTTGGTACAAAAGTCACAATCCGTAAACACTGCAAGCCTATTGTTTTTATGTGCAATCGCATGTTCAGAACCCCTCAAAATTTTCGAATGGAATTTTGAAAAAATCGTCAAAAAAACAAAACCACTAATAAAGTTACGCAAATAGACATTCCTTATGTAATTTTGCATTAGTAAACGATTGACATAAATTTTAGAACGCTAACATGAAACGTTCTCGAGATATTGCAGATTTTTCAAAAAAAATATCAAAAAGTCATATAAAATAAAAAATATATATTTCCTATTGAGAAACATGTTCACTTTTCATATGTAATACCATGCGATAAATTTTGTAACATCATTCTCGTGGATCTAGCTCGTTCCATTCATGAGAAAAGATACTACGACTAATACTTTTGAATTTGAACGCCAATAGTCATTTATCTGCTATAAGAATAACTTATTTTTTCGTCAGTAGAGCTTGGCGAGATTTTGTAGACGTATTTGGCGGAATGTCGCCAACTTGGTGACTTTTTAAAATGTTATCAAATTAACGAAAATCTCGCCAAATGAATTAAAATGACGCTAAATCAATGAAAATGACGACAATTGTCGAAAATTCAATATCATGGAAAGAATATAAGCATCTACTACAAGAAAAACCTATTTTTACTTTGCTTATATACATAATGTATAAGGAAAGTATTGTGACGGGGTCGACTTTTTAAAATGTTGCCAAATTAATGAAAATCTCGCCAATTGTCGAAAATGCAATATCTTGGAAAGAATATTAGTATTGACTATAAGAAAAACCTTTTTTTTTACTGTAAAAGTAGTAAATTCTGTACATTATATAAGGAAAGTCATGTGGTGCCCACATCAGATTTTTTTTACTGTAAAAGTAGTAAATTCATTGCATTATATAAGGAAAGTCATATGTTGCCCACATCAGATTTTTTTTAAATGCCTTGGTATATCGACAGCCCTAATTCGAATATTCGATTCTTTTTAATTTTTTCGTTGATCTGGAAACTACTACAAATTATGAGAATGGACTAAAGCCAAATCGAGATTCTGTCTCGAGTAGAAGATCTCGATCATTTTGAAAACTGTTATGAATTTATTTTAATTAATCCTTTGTATCACCACTCTTAATTCAAATCTTCAAAATATTACATTTTTTCGTTGACATGAAAGCTAAGACGGATTGAATGGGACCAAAATGCTAGCTTGAGCGGAAGATCTATATAAAAATTAAAGCAAAGTGGTTTTTAGATTTTATTATTGCTTTGCACCGTCACCTCTAATTTGAATTCAAATTTTGGGTTATAGCTTGGTCTTCAAGCTCTCGCCGATCGAATGAGGCCTAGACCAAAATTTTAGCCATAATGAAAGCGCTCGATAATTTTGATATATTCCTCACCCACTCAGTATAATGCATATTACATATTTAAAAGTATTAACTTCGTGGCAGAGAATGCTCATTTTTTTTTTTACTTTCCTTATATACAATAATGTATAAGGAAAGTATTGTGACGGGGTCGAAAATTCGAATTCGAGTTTTCGACGGGAGAGTGCGTTTCAAGCATCCCTGATCACGAATTGAACATTTTTGAGGTAATGTGTGTGTGTGTGTTTGTGAGTGAGTCTGTGGAGACGATAATTGACGAACGAATAAACCGATTCCAGCGAAATTTGGTAGAAAAATTACAATCTGTGAATACTGGAAGCTTATTGTTTTTATACGCAATCGAATGTTCAGAACCCTCTAAATTTTGAAAAGTTGAAAAAATTATCAAAAAATCAAAACATCTAATACAGTTATGCAAATAGACATTGCTTATGTAATTTTTCATTAGAAAAAGATTTACATAAATTTTAGAACACTAGCATGAACCGCTCTCGAGATATTGCACATTTTTCAAAAAAATTATCAAAAAATTACATAAAATATAAAAAAAAATATTTCCTATCGAGAAACATGTTCACTTGTCATATGTAATAGCATGCGATAAATTGGGTGACATCATTCTCTTGGATCTAGCTCGTTCCATTCATGAAAAAAGATACTTTGAGTAATACTTTTGTATTTGAAAGCCAATAGTCATTTATCTGCTATAAGAATAAATTATTTTTCCATCCATAACGCTTGGCGAGATTTTGGCGACGAATTTGCCAGAATGTCGCCAACTTGGCGAATTTTTTAAATGTTTCTGAATCAAAGAAAATCTCGCCAAATGGATAAAAACGATTCTAAATGAATGAAAATAACGATTATTTGACGAAAACTCAATATCTTGGAAAAAAATATACATACTATAAAAATAACCTTTTTTGTTTTTACTGTAAAAGTAGTAAATACATTGCATTATATAAGGAAAGTCATGTGCTGCCCACATCAGATTTTTTTTTAAATGTGCTCAATAAATATATTTCAGAATAATTAGGTTCAACGCCAATAGTTTTCAAATTATTCCTATTACTATTCCTATTACTTAATTAAGGTGTAAGACCTACTAGCCAAATACTAATTCTGGATTTATGACAAAATTTAAAATCTGTTTAACCGAATACTTTGTTGATGGGCCAGAGAATCGACATTAGAATCGGAAATGGACGCAAAAATGAAACCAATGGAAGAGGAAAGAGTAAAAAAAATGATTTCATATTTTAACAAAAAACTGGAAAGCTAATTCAATGATGATTGTATGTGCTACATATGAAGATCTAAATATTTGGATGATCCAAAAAATCTTGAAGATCTTTTTATCTTGTTTCAACAATCGGTTAAACACATTAGATTTTGAAAATACTTTGCTAAAATAAAACAAATGACCAAATTGAAAATATCAATCATTCCCGTAAATTTATATTCCAAGACTGTAATAACAAGCAATAAAAATAAGAATACCTACCGTTCATTAATAAAATGTGTTTTCATATGAATTTATTTATTATTTAGAAGGTATAAATTGGGAAAAAATCGCCTGGCGTTTAAATATATTTGCTAAATTCCACAACGTAATATCATTTTCACCAAATAAAGTGTCCAGTAAAAAGATCGGCTGCCTAATGCTATTTTTATGGAAGCCCTATTTTATTATATATCCACAACCCAGGGCCTAATAACTTGAAGCATGAACGGGGCTACCCGCAGTAATGTTGAGGACAAACAAAGAATCCGTTGCATTTGCGCATTAATTTACATAGAAACCAAATAAAGCAGAGCATGAACCCGGATTATCCTTCTACGAACATAGAGTTAAGGCACTTCCATGTACATGACTTTTCTAATTGTGTGATTACTATACTGGATATTGTGCCTCGACTTCAAGAGCGTCTGTGGTGGGAATATACGCACATTTTACAATACGGATCTGCATTCCCTTTTGGCCTAAACTCTGTAATTTTCAACGAAAATTATAATCTGGCTCACTGTAAAAATGAAGATCAAATCCCGGTTTCTAGTTCATTCCAAATTCAAAAAACCTCAAGATGGAAACGTGGCAAGAAAAATCGATATATTGGCTATCAAGTCACTCACGCAAAAATAAAAAGTTTAATGGACTCATTTTGCAATAATACATATGTCGATAATAAGTGGATAAAAAATATTGTATTTGGAATAAAAAGGAAATACATACGTAAAATATGGGAAAGTATCATCGAACATATAGCGTATATAGATCAAAATAATATAAAACATCATCAATTTGCCGTATTGCTTGATTTTATGAAGTTGAAAGCTCAGAGATCATATGTCAATTTGAAATGTCATCCCGTTAAAGAAATACAGAATGAATATATGATTACCACCTTCAAAAATAAGACATTTGATAAAATACCTTTCAAGCTTATATTTAATCAACTGAATGAAATGATCCCTATTGCTAACATCAATGTTAAACTTACATATCGTTTTGTACGTCCATATGGACGTAAATTATATAACTATAACCATTTAAGCAAAAATTTATCACTGATGAATGGTAGTGAATGTAAATGTCATCTTAGTAATTTAATGGATAAGCACCATCATCACATAATTACAGGAAATCTGGATGTGATCAATGATTTGCCATTGAGAAATATATTTGAAAAGGGTACAAAATTCCGTAGTCAGGAATATGAATATGTGACAGAGGAATTTAATGCCGATGTAGAGTCTTTCATATACAAATTGGCTATTAAACATAGTTTGCCCATCAAAGCATTTGATGAATGGAAATTCAATTTACTGAACCGGTTCACCAGTCAATATCATAGCAAACTCAAACATCAGCAAATTTCCATCATTCCCACTTCTATCAGGGAAGTAAGGGATAGTTTCGTAATCACATATACTGACAAAGTGATATCAAATTACGCATTTACTTGCAAACCTTATTACATTAAAATTTTAAAGCAGTCTTATATGGAAAGCACTATGTACAAACCTTTGCCATATAATTTAACTATAATGTCAAACAAGATCACTGCTTTATATAAAAGAGTCGACATCAATATAAAAAAGGTAACCTTTCCTTATTTAGTACTTATTCCGAAGCTGCATAAAACACCAGTAAAATTCCGTACTGTTACAGTTGGTTGTAATACATATATTACGATAGCTAACAAAAAATTAATGAAAATACTTCAACCAGCTTATAAAGCTATATTGGAACAAAATTCTATAATCATTAAAAACAGCTATGAAGTTATAAAACGCTTAAAATATTGCAATAAAGATTTACAGTTCAGCAGCTATGACTTCCGGGACCTTTTCAATAACATTGATCTTAATAAATTGTATAAAATACTTTTACTGGTGCATTCTGAATATAATCTCAAAAGTGTAATAACTTTGCGTAGATATATGGATCTAATTCACCTGGTGTTATTTGAGAACATACTGTATAACGGTGAGGTATTTTTTCAACAAATTAAAGGAATTCCCATGGGCGGCGGATGTTCGTCAGTCCTAGCTGACATCTATTTAACCTATTTTGAAAGGAATAATCACGTTTTATACGAGATTCCATATTACAGATTTGTGGACGATGTGATTTTGGGACATTACGCTAATACTCCTGAAATTGAATTTGACTTTTATCCACCGGAATTGGAACTAATTAAAAACCCTAATAATGTAAAAGACGAAGTAAATTTCCTTGATATAACCATAAGATTTAAACATAGAAATGGAATTCATACAGTAATGTACAATAAACGTAATAATTATAAAATGAAGATTAACCAAATTATAGGATGGAAGTCGAATTTAACTAGGAACATTTTCCGTAACATCATAACTGGACACCTCAGAAGAAATCGAAATAATAATACCTTCAAAAAGGATTGTCTCACAAACAATAAACAAATTTTGATGGAGGCAATGAAAAAACATTACCCAAGGAATTTCCTTAAAGTTATTTATAATTCTTTCTTTAAAGAAGAAGAATATTCATTCAATGCAGAATTGGGGATGTGACATCATTTTGATCTTATCTCAGTACGCATGCGTACGGACATGCATTAAAGGCGGCGTTGCGAGTGTTCCATTACTGTTGGTGGTGTAGCTGAAAATTGTTTTTCGTCGTTCCTTATCTGTCTGCATTCTGGTGCTTTCATGTTTGCACATGGTACGGGGATCTGTCGTTGAATTGCATTGGTATCCGTGGGCGTTGTCTGACGTAAAAGTACTTTAAACGGGAATGAGAGGTCGCTATCCCTCTCAGCCATTTATATGCAATTCATATGGCTTCCCTCCCTTTACTTTGTATTCGTTTTTCATGGTTATATCCTACTTCAGTTTTTTGAGCGGCATTGCGCCTTTTTCTGAGTGGTATTATATGTCTAATGTTATATATTAAACGTATCTTTTATAGTTGTATATTTATATATATATATATATATATATACATACACACACACTTTTGCAAAAGAAACGAAACATCCCTAAAAAATAATCAGATAGTCTTGAAATTTCGCATGCAAATTCCTTTATACCAAATATGCAAATGATAAAATTTGCAGGGCCCATGAGTGTTAACTTCGGTTATAGCTCGCGTTTCTACTGTGCAACTAGCATCCTATAAAACAGGTTAAAAATGTGGACGGTTTATCTTTGCTGGTTATCGGCGTTGAAGTTCCGTGGAGACACAGCCAATAATCCCGTTATTACGTTGCCGAAGACCTTATAAGCAATTAGACGAGTTCGAACGGGGTTGTATAGTCGGGATACGTGAAGCTGGCTGGTCATACCGCGCAATAGGCCGCCACCTGCACCGAACTTACACTGCTATGCAAAGGTGCTGGGCGCAATGGTTGTTGCAAGGAACTCATCGGCGGAATGAATGCTCTGGAAGGCCAAGATACACGAATGCCAGGCAAAATCAGATGATTGTGCGACAGGCCCGATCTGGCCCAACGACATGATTGCCCACCATCCGACGTGCTGCAGCCTCTTCCATACCACATGTGGTAGCTTACACCATCTCACGGTGTTTGGCTGAGGTGGGGTTACGCTCACGGCGGCCTTAAAGACGTCTGCCCATAACCCCACAACATCGACAGAGTCTTTTAGAGAGGTGTCGTAGCCGAGCATCATGGCTCCCAGCAGAATGGCATCGCACAGTGTTCAGCGATGAATTACGTTCCAATCTTTCAGCAGATGACCATCGGGTAAGTGTGTGGAGGACCCAGGGCCAGCGGTCCCAATCAGCCTTTGTTTTACACAGGCATACAGCCATAACCCCTGGTGTGGTGGTGTGAGGTGCTATCTTATACGACAGCAGGTCTTGCAAAGTGTGTGTATATATATATATATATAAAGAAATACAATCCCAAAAAGTATGAAATTCAAGAAAGAGAAAGGCGCAAATTGCCGCACTATCAGAGTCTTGAAATATAAGATTTAAAATGAAAAAAGAAAATATATAGGTGGAATGATTGTGTTTACAGGGTTGCAGAAAGGTTAAGGGGGATTGCGACCCCTATTTCCGGGTTAGAAGCTAGCTTTGACTTCATGAAAACGCTCCTAGAGACTCTGCATGCCCGAAACAACAATCGATCATGCCCGTGGGGAAAAATGGCCGAATCTCAGACAACATAAAAATGATCAAAATAACAAAAATTGGAAATTTTACTAACCAGCAAGACGAGAATCATGGAAGAGTTCAACAGATCATCAACTCTTCCATGATTCTCGTCTTGCTGGTTAGTAAAATTTCCAATTTTTGTTATTTTGATCATTTTTATGTTGTCTGAGATTCGGCCATTTTTCCCCACGGGCATGATCGATTGTTGTTTCGGGCGTGCAGAGTCTCTGGGAGCGTTTTTATGAAGTCAAAGCTAGCTTCTAACCAGGAAATAGGGGTCGCAATCCCCCTTGACCTTTCTGCAACCCTGTAAACACAATCATTCCACCTATATATTTTCTTTTTTCATTTTAAATCTTATTATATATATATATATATATATATATATATATATATATATATATATATGGAATTGTTTCCCTACATTCTATGAATTTGTCAGTCGGTAGCGAAAATCGTATGCTGGAGACACCGAAAAAATAATTATCGAGAATGTGCAAACCAACATGGTTAGTCGCGATATCAGACTAATTACCTGAACTTCAAACTCCAAATGTTCTAATTAAATATTTAATGACTGTGACTGATTAGCGAAATGATTTTGGTATTTATTAGGTTATCTACAAGGATATTTTTGTTACTTCTTTTTCGTTGAAGCGTTTGTTAGTTTTGTAAGCTTTTCTATGTGATTGATCAAGTATTTAAGACATTTAATCTTATTATGTTTAAAAATAAAAACAAATAAGGAAATGTCGGACGCTACCGTCTGCAATGCTAATGAATTTACACTTTTGTAATTGAAATGCTATTCTTGCATATATGGATTCAGTTTTTCTTTTGGTCTGAGGCTAAACGAACTAATTAATTTGATTAATTCAAATGACAACAAACTTTACGCAATAAAAATAAAAATAAGCGTTCACAAAATGTCATTTATATTTAGGAATTATTCAAAATGAGATTAGGAATATAAGAGGAAAATTTAAATTAAGATAAGGAGAAAATTTAAATAGTGTTTTCTGTACAATTACGAGAATTATTATTATTCTAAAACGAACACTCGGCGTTGTATTTAAAATACAAACGTCTTATTAAAATTACACCGAAACTTCCCCAAAAGTGAGTATACCTACTATGCCACAACCGCAGCGCTTTTTTAAAAGTTCTAAACTTGCATACCTTCTTACAGTAGCTGCCGACCCTGTATATGTCCGCTACATTCCAGATTGTGAAATCTATATAACCTTTAATTATGATTTCACTTAGTTTACTTTTAAATTATATTTTACTTTAAATAAACAACTTTTTACTGGTTCGGTTATGTAGGCCAGTCCTGAGCCAGCTAACAATTTTTGAAATCCTGTAATTGAATAAAATAAAGTTTCGATTCGGGTAAGAGAGAATGGCTTGGGCTTGGTCAACTGCAATACAGTACATGTGCTTGTGCGTAGTAATGTTGAGTTTCCACGTACGCGAGCTCTAAGAGGAACGTGCTGTATAATCGGACGTATGACAGATGACCCAATAAGAGGTACTAGCCAAGATGCATATGATCATAAATAAAAAAAATCTATTTCATATGACTATCCTCTACAGTATCCAGACGCCCGTTGATGAAGTAGGTAAGCATTGGCCATCCGTTACTATTATTATCAGCAGTCCAATATTCATTTGATCACTAAGCTTCGAGTTTAAATATCCATATTCAGTCACTATAGGGGCATGTTCAAATCTATGTTTTGTATATAGACCTCTCTAGTTTTTCAGACAGTTGATGTATCAGTTATTTTTGTTTTTAATAAGCAGTTTAGATTGAAATAACTTAGTCTGTGCGTTTTATCTTTGCCGTAAAGCAACTTTGACTTCAGACAAAAGTTTGTAGTTCTTACATTTTTACATAACCAATCTTTACAAAGTCACAATGCCCCCCGAAGGCTTCGCAATGGCCCACAATGGCAGGCTTCACAATGATCCCCGAACAGGGGGCATATTTCACAATGAAACCCGATCAGGGTAATATAATGACCAATTTCATCTGAGCTAAAGGCTCAAACTTTACATGGTATACAATCCACGTAAGCCCACAATCCAGATATCCATATCATCTATAATTTTTTCAACGGATGAAATAATTTACGGAACGATAACATTTGTCATTCTTGCAAGAAATTATAAAATCAAATTGCTTAATTTAAATAAAATTAAAAAGAAGTGTAAATAGAAATTAGGCAAATAATAAAAAGATTTCCGGCCGTAGGAATAAAAGAATTAACATTAACCATGAAGCTAGCTTAAGTATAAGGAGACCAACAAAGAATGTTCAATTTAAAACTGTTATACTAACGACAGTGATAAAATATTTTTTCGCAACTGCGTAGGCGTATTATTGTGCAATATTTTTATACATTTGTACAGCTCTGGCGTAATATTTTTAATATTTCGATCTAATTTTATTTTAATTAGTCATTTAACTTAATTATTCAAATCAAATTCACAAAACAAAAAGGGTTTGCAATATTAGGAATTCAAAAACATGTTTCTAAGTTTTAACGAGCTCACATATAAATCCTCCCTTCAAGTTGAACAACTCAATGATTTTTTAGCCGTAAATGAAGTTTAGATCAATTATCGCAAATGATATACTATAATTATTGTTCTCAAAATATAATTGCTATTTAATTTAGCTGCCACTGTTATGAATTACTATGTTAAAGAAAAATTAGTTATTGACACTCTAACTTGCTGTTAATAATGAACTGTCAATTGAAATAAACTTTATTGCAGAAAAGCTAAGAAATTACACAACTTTCTCCTTAATTAAGAAGTAAAATTTTATAAACACTTGTTTTCATTCCCATTAACTTAAAAATAATTTTTTAAAAATAAGTGAAACTTTTTAATACTATTCATTTCACGTCTGGAATATAATAGCTCAACTGCTTATTGAATGTGTAAATCGTAAATTTCTCCAAAATGCGCTTATTATTCTATCAGTTAGTCGGTTGAGCAATCTTAAAATTGAAATATTATACCAACATCATAAATATTGTGATTACGGACAAAGTATAACAAATTATAGCCCGGAAATACTTTTTTATTTACTATTCAAATCGCCAACAAATACCTTAATGGGATAATTCGTTGATAACGTTCCTAATTCTGAAATTACAAGTATGTAATTGCTGGGAAAGATTCCAGTAGAAAGATTCCTACAGGGAAAGATTCCAGTTGTTGGAAATTTTAAAAGTGAGTTTAAGACTATGTTAAATATATCTTTAAAGACAAATTCTAAACATCAAAACCACATGTCTATACGATAATTGCAAATTTAAATTATTAATTAATCATCTTACAAATTTTGTATTATTGATCAAACTAGAACATCAAAACAAAGAAAAACATATAGCAGAGTTGATAGCAGAGTCGACTGGTTTCAACTCCATTGCTTTAAACCAAGGTTAGTATATGTTTGCCGCAGTGGAAACCCCGTATGAAAGAACCATGGTAGAACTGCCCTGGCAAAAGTACGTTTTTATCCTTTTTCCCAACCTTGACAAAATTAAATTTTAATAATTGTTGTTATTTGTTTCACATGGCTTATAGTTTTAGTGTTTCTTTAAATCGGGTTTAAATATAAAATAGGCTTTAATGTTGAATTAGAAATATATTTTTGAAACTTCACATATTTATTTAAACTACCATTGTTACCGGATTATTTATTATTATAAAAACTCCGGTTATTACTTGTATGGTTTCTTATCCACAGCAATGGGCAGAAGAAAATTGAAATTAAATGACCTGATGATATAAGTGCTAAGTTTTTGTCTTATGCTTTAAAATTTGACCTAATAAATTTTAAAATATATAGAACGTGGGGAAAAGAACATAGGAGGGAAAGACAGGCATTTTCTTCCTATGTACTTTTAATTTAACTGATTATAATTTCAGTGACTGCTGAAAAAGGATGGGAAAATGTAGGAGTTTTTGGCATATCAAAAGACTTTTGTGATTTCATATCTCCTCTTCAAATTTGTCCTGCATATTCAGCTGCAATTGAAAGGATTTTTTCTATCTTTGGGTTTTTCATTCAAAAATTCAAGCAGCATTGGTTTGTAAATTGCAGCTAAATTGTTGTTTTGTTTTGGCATTTTTCAAAAAAAATATGTAAAATATCTTTTTGTACATCCTCAGTCAGGTAAAAATTATTAACAGAGGTAACATTAACATGAATTTCGTTCTTTTACTTCATATATTTTCATTTGACATATATACTTTAATATATTTTAAAGACATATTTTCCATTTTTGCCAGTAAAAATCCAGCCTCGGTTAAAGCCGTGGTTTAAACCACGGGCTTTTTTTAACTATTGTTTAAATCAATGGTTAAACCATAATTTTTCGTTTAAGTAAACACCTGGGTTTTTTCCCAACCACAAAAATTCTAATTCTCGAAATTGGCAGAGCATAATTAAAACGTTTCCAGTATTTGAGTAGTATGTGGCTATCTAAACCCACTGGAAACTAAAAAGAACTCAGTTGTCGGTTCGGTATAATGGCTTTAAACCACGTTATCCCAAAAGTAAAATTACCGGCAACTGAACCTTTTTCTTGTAAAGCGTCGCGCATTGATACATATTTCGGCATAGAAATAATTATTTGCTACAAAAAGGCTTTTACTTTCCCTTCATACATCCCCCATGGTATAACGTATAAGGAAAGTATTGTGACGGGACCGAAAATTCAAATTCGAGTTTTCGATGGAAAAACACATTTCAAACTCAAGTCGAACGTTCTTGGGATAATATCTGTGTGTTAGTGTGTATGTCTGTGAGCCTGTGGATGCGATATCTAGTGAACGAATAGAGCGTTTCGAACGTAATTTGGTACGATTATTACGATCCATGACTACTCGAACTCTGTTGATTTTAAACACTATTGAATGTTTGGAAGACTCCCAAATTTTCGAATGTATGTATCAAAAATTCTTAAAAAAATCAGAAAATTCAATTATGCTAAATGAATGAATATTTTGTACATATTTTTTTTATTCTCAAACAAATGTCACAAACTTTAGAATTCTAGCTTGAACCATTCACGAAATATTACACGTTTTCTAAACAAATATATCTAAAAAAATACATAAAAATGAACTACAGTAAGTGTCATCAAATATGTAACACTTGACAATAAATTTGCGACATTGACGCCTAATTTGGTGAGGCCAAATTGACAAAAATGTCGCCAAATTGGTAAAAATGACGCCAGATTCATAAAATTATAATTAACCTATTTTAATATAATGGAGTATATTGCTTAACAGATGTTAACCATATTTTCCACTGTCAAGTTATATTTGCGCAAAAGATAAGTTAATTTGATGCTTCAAAATAATTTTATATATTGTCATCCAAAAAAGGGCAAAATGTCAGTATACTTTACAACGTTAAAAGAATTATGGATCATGAGAATCATTATGTCGCAATGAAATAAGTAAAGTACTTACAGTATGTTGGGAAAGTCATATGCTACTTACATCAGATTTTTATTAATATAATTACCTTTATAGTCACAGAACCCATCTGTAGAGGGCGTTCATAATAATTAGGAATACACTCTCATTTAAATAATAGAATCCATTGACCGTTTCGCGTTTATTATTTATAGCATAGAATAGCCAATATATGCAATAACATCAAGTAATCTTTATATATGCCGCAATTTTCCGAACCTCAGCATAAAGTGACAAATTCAGCCTGATAGTCACAGTACCTGCATGTAGGGGTGTTCCAAAAAATTTGGATTACACACCTATTACCGATAATAGCATCCATGAACCGGTGTTGCTCCTAATATGCTCTTGTCAACAAGGAACAGCCGATATCTCTATAACAGCAGCAAGAAAACATGCTATATGTCGAATTTTGTGAACCAACAAATTCACTCTTACCACATAACCGGCTTCGAATTTCTTCAAAATTTAGCTCATTCTCAGCTACACAAGGGACAATGGTCAAGTCATAGTCGCAGAACGCATCTGTTGGGACGTTCATCAAAATTTGGATGCTGTAATTTGCAATATTTCTTCCAAGGATAATGTTTTTTGAAATGGTAGTGTTTTACAAATATTTCTCTTCACTTTTAGTACTCTTTAAAATTCTATAAAATACCAATTTTAAATGAATTGAGGTCAGAAGTAAAATGCAGAAACATAAAATATTTTAAACCAATAGTTTTCTACAAATATTTATCTTCACTTTTATCTCAATATACAAAATATTCTTGATTGATTTCACCGTGCACCTAAACAGATCCTTGTAAAAGCATAATAGTATAATAACGCCATCTAGTGCCTGAATTGAATACTTATTTTCTTTCATGAACTGGATATCATAAATCAGTGAGTGCATTTGTAGAGCATAATGAATATAGTTAGCCACATTGTAGTAGTTAGCTAACTCACCATGGAAATGTCTGTGGCTGGGGATATGATGTTTCCTACCATCGCATAAAATTTAATAAAAGCATAATGTATGAGAAATTGAAAGGGTATTTTTTCCCCGTTTAAGGGGCACTAATATATCCACAAAAATATATTAGAAACATCGTCTGCTGTTTTTAACACTTTACAACAAAGTTGAAAAGTGTTTATGACTTTGTTCATTCATTCTGTCTGTCTGTCTGTCTGTCTGTCTGTCTGTCTGTCCGTTAGCACGATAACTGCCGTAAAAATGAGTTTATCAAAATGAAATTTTAGTATGTTGTTCAGACGGTCTGTAGGACCTATGGGAATATAAATAAATAATATCACCCAATTAGTTTTTTATTGAACCCGGGTTGAAAAAATGAAATACATTGAACCCTATGGGACCTAATTTTTCAAACATTTTTTAAGTAAATTTAAAATTCACGAATTGCTTCGAAATTTTTAGGAAATATTCACCTTATCCCATAGAATATATAAAAAAAAATTCAGTAAAATATGTTAAGTAGTTTTTTAATTAAAAAAATTATTTAATATAGGGAAAAAAACAAATTCAATTAAATTCTGACTTTGAGATATCTTCCAGAAAGAAAAGAGAGAGATATTATATAATAAATATCTCTCCATTTGTTTAAACGTTTTGCATATGGGAGTGCCTTCACATTTTAAAATAAATTTGGTAGATAACAATTTTTAATTTTTTTTAAATTTTATATAACTCTTCATGATAAATTTAATTGATGGCATTTTAAATGCACTTTCCTACGTCCTAGAGAGTTAAAATTTGGTACACAGCTTAAATTTGTTGAACATTTTATTCGACAAAAATTTGATAGATCTTTAAATATAGATCAGACATTTTTTTCGAAATGGCCTGAAAATAATCCCCGTTCACTTCTATAAATCATTGGTGTAATATTGTTAAAAATTCTGATGTGGACAGCACATGTCTTTCTCTGCAGACTCATATTCGTTCTCTTTATTTATTCAATGATAATTTGTGTTTATCTGCACAACATAAGTATTTTAAATGACATTGAATTTACACGTTAAACTTAAATTTGGTTCTCATTTGATAGCTGGACTTATTGTCAAAGGTGGCGTAGCGAAAACGCGAAAAAACTAGAATATCTCAAGAACGGCTAGTCTTAGAGTAATGGGGTTAGTCTAATTCTTTTTGTTGTCAAAAATCACGTATAAAATAGGAATTTAAATTGATATAATTGAGATAACGATATATAACGATTTTTGCTGGCCATTTCGCAAAAATAGCCCGTTCCTTTTTCCCGAATAGTAGTAGAATAACCTACAAATGATTTATATACAAAATTTTGTTAAATTTGGTATATAAATCACTTGTAGGTTATTGAAATATTATACTCCAAATTTTGTTAAATTTGGTTCATTAGTTTTTAGCTAGAGTGGATAAAGGCAATTTTTGCGGCCATTTCGCAAAGAAGGCAGATTCTTTTATTACGAATCGTACTATAATCTAATGAACATCAGGATTTCCCACAAAAAACATACCTACCAAATTGTATGAAATTCGGTCCATTAGTTTTTCAATTAGAGTGGATGTAATATCCACACAGAAACATACACAGATACACCCTTACACACACAGACCTCTTCCTAAAAGTAGTTTTTTCGTGTTCTAGAAGTCCCAAAACGTGTAGATCCTTTGAAAATTCGAGTTCCGATCTTCGGCACGATTCCAATACTTTGAGTACATTCACATACACATATATATTATCTGTGTATCTAAATTCCGTGCCTATGCAATTACAATAGTTGTGATTTTAAATGATCCCTAAACTTTTATTATTTCTTCAAGGAAGCCTAATTTTAACATATGCAGAATGCAAATATCTCAAGCGATTGTAAGATGAATTACATAAGAATTGCTGAATTTTTTTCACACAAAATTATTTAGCTCTGGAGTCTGGAATACAAGTTATATGAATGAAATATTCATTGATTTTGCATAAAGAATCAGATGATTTATATTTCGATACAGTTTTAATTATTTAAGTATAATAAATTACTGTAGTACTGTGATCATGTAAAAGATATTACCACTGAATGAATCACATTTTAGAAATTTTTAAATGAAATTACATTTCAGTTGGAAAGTGTTTCATAATCAATGCTTATGCATGATTGATCTTTCTTGTTAATACGTCAAACGATAATTACAGACATTTTATGAATCGAATAGCATGGCGTTTTCGCAGAGTGAAAGGATTTTTTATTTTAGAGCAATATTTCTACAGTCGTTCTTATGAGAGTGGTATGAGTTTCAGAAGAAAAGCTCATTCTCTTCCTCTACTTCTTCGACCCAGACCGTCCAACCTACCCGAAGGTGTAAGGTATCTGTTTGGAACTCAAACTGCCACCCAATTTAGACCGGAAACCCAGTGGGGAAGGCATTCACAGGGACCGTATCCTCCTTCCCCTACTACCAACCTCTCGGAAGGACTTACGGAAAAACCACATGTTTAACATGATCGTACCCCGTGTGAACGTGGCGACAGTTTGGGATTAGGCGGGAATTGAGCTCGGGTCGTCCAAGTGCAATCCTCACGCGCTAACCACTGGTCTGCCGCGTCCCATGATCATTTTTTATTCACTAATTACGAGGTTAATAAAGTTTGTCCGAGAAACTGGATCTGTTACAGACGAAACGAGAACAGACCTCCCATTTTAACTAAATGACTATCTGAAACATAGAATGCGTTGCTGAAACACTTTAAGAAACTCTTCTGAATTTTTCCAGTGACACTCTGATAAAAATGACTAGAGCAGTGATTTTCAAAGGCTGTACCGCGACACACCCTATGAAGCATTAGTGTTCCGGGAAATTGGGTGGCTGTGCCGCGTAAACAAGAAAACTATTTTTATTAAAATAGGAAAGTAAGAGGAAATAAAAAATAAGTATTGTGGTGCACATTTAAAATAACATTTAGTTGGAGTTGTTTTTTAAATGATTCTTTAGGTGGAATTATCATTTTTAATTATTAGTGATTCGTACATTGCATATTTTGTCCGCAATAACCTACCATTATTTCTTTTGAGCGAGTTCCTAAAAAATATAATCATTAATTACAATACTATACATTAAATTCCACATTTTAACTTTTAAAATAACTATAATTTATTAACACATATTATTGTTAAGATTAAATTACATTAACCCCTATATAAATAATACTTAAAAAGGAGAACATGCACGTGTGAGACCAGACATTATATTTATTCCAAAATATAATATTCGCCCTATTATATAAGCAGATTGGCACATAACCCTGTTTGTCATGGACGCTGAAACGCACTCATGGACATTCATTGCCTGAATATTCACGTTACTGGATATTCATTCTTGCTGACTGCTCCCTCTCGCTTCTGAACTATCATTTTTATAAAGCACACACTTGGACATTCTGGACTCCAAGTCTATTACCACATCATTTCGCCTGAGGTCCAAATACGCCCTCTGTATCTCTATTGGTTGCTCCTTAGTGCGATGTTGCAACATTACATCATTGACTAATTTATCCAATGTTGCTTAGTTTAAGCCTCGGCCATTTCTTTTTTTTTTTTTTTTTTTTTTTTATATATTTTTGCCTCAACCACACCTGAGATTTATATAAACTAAATTTATTGGTTTCATGGGCCAAACTGTACCGGGCCAAAACTGTCATAAAATGGCGCCTACATGTATGCGCTTTATTTCATTGTACATGTCGTAAATCCTAAGACTGCATAATTGCTTCCTGGTCTCACAGGTATTATATATTTTAACAACTTTACTTATTAATACGAGATGAATGTTGACTGGTTTATATACCATCTCCGCTAGGAGTCTTAAGCAGTCTCGAGCAACGCTACTACTCGAATAATGTCTCAAACAGCTTCTATTAAGACGATTCGCTTAATTGACCTTAGTTCGGGCTATGCCTACATTAGATCCTGATGAGTTCTATGGATCCTAAAGTAGGTCCTTAGTATTCAATATAGATATAGGTCTTTATAACGCCTTCAGCTCATTGCTGTGGCCTACTGTAATGATGTAATTCTCATGCAGCGAAGCAAATTACGGCGAGTCAAAAACATGTTTAGATGAAATGAGCTAGAAAAGAAATGAGCTAGATAAATATTGCTCTAAAATAAAAAAATATTTCTCTCTGGGAAAAGTTATGTTCTTCGATTGATAAAATAAAACGATGTTTGTAATTATCGTCTTCCGTAGGAAAAACAGCAGACGATATTTCTTATATATTTCTGAGAGTTTATTAGTGCCAGCAAACTGAAAAATATTCTACTATTTCACTTCCTCGCTACACTATATAATTTTAAAATTTGCACGTGATGTTTCAATAACTCTATAGAATAAGCTCCGTTGTTAACGCTATTGACGTTGACTTTCATTGGGGGTGGTAACACGAAACTCACCTTTAAAAAAAGTTGGATATTAAAATGGTTAAAAACCCATAAAGCATTTAAACCATAAAAGTTAGTAGATAAATTGATGGTACAATAATATGGAACTAACATTCTCAGCTATGAAGGTGATATGAGTTTTCTTCAATGATTAAAATAATCTTTCCTCTACTATCCCTTAGATTCTTTATGGACGTTATAGAAAAATCTTTGAAAGATATATGGACATACCCAGATATCTACTCACTCCTATGAAGTCCGCATAAACATCGCAGATCGCGGGAGAACTAAATTGGTGAATATGGCACTATCAAAATTAAGCAAATCTTCAAACACGCTCGCCATTCTATATGATCAGTAAATAGTCTTCAGCAATTGGCGCAATCTGCTTGCAATTCCCGGGGGTGGTCAGGAGTTTATCAGCATTTTAAGGATCTTTGATTAGGCCATATTTGTTTCCCCCTCCTTTAGTATGAATCTTCAAAAATAACTTAAATTTGTCAGACACCCTGCAAAATAGAAAAAAATGTTAAATAATAGAGAGACTAAGTACCACATGGACAAAAATGGAATTTTATGGAATATCTAAATCGCTTCTTGAATTTATGCACGCTCAAAATACAGCACTAACTGTGATATTTGATGTCTGGATTATCATTATAAAGTCCTATTTGTACTCGAAAATTGTCAAAACAATGCAAATCATTTTTGGCAAAATATTATTAAACGCATTATTTTACACCGATTACACAAAACCGAATGCAAATCGAATGTTTACTTGCAAAACTATGAACAAGATGGTAACCCACCAAAAATTGTGTTTAAAATGTACTTTAAATGTGTTTTACTGAAATCTAGATTTTCGGAACTTTTACTGTTTTAACTGTTCCATGCTTCCGAATTTGGGTCAAAATTACATAGAATTTGTAAGTCATGTTCTACATATATGCTTTAACAAAATTATGCATGCATTTTTGAATTCGATTCCTTTAAATGACATAAATGTAAATTACAGAAAAGTTAAAAGAAAAAAGTTAAAAAATGGTAAACAATAAGCATTTTAAAATTTTATTATTTTTTGAAGTTAAAATATTAAACTACATCCACATTGATATTGTATTTTGTAATTGCAGGATTAAATTAGTAAAGTGCAGAAATTAGTAAAGTGCAGGATTAAATTAGTAAAGTGCAGAAAATTATGTCAATTCGATGAAACATCAAAAAGTCGTATTTATCATCCACTGTCACCTTAAAGAAGGAAAGAGAAGGAAAGTCCATATTAGTTAGGAAACAAATCTTATCAATCAGTATGCTAGCCAAAAAGACAAAATATGGCTATATGAGTTCATTTAGGTATATAAAGTATCTAAACTATGGTGTACTTGACGAATACTTATAGAGTAGATTATACTGTCTATTTGAAAAATGAAAATAATACTATCGTTCTAGCAGCACATTGGATAAATTAACGAGGTGGCATAGGCGCAAACTTAAAAATTTATTGGAGATTTCGGAAATTTGAAATCAAATGACCCATTCATTTGCCACAGTAAGAAGTCTCAAGTGCTAAAATGAAGCAAATTATAGTTAAGTATATATTTTTTTCTCGAAATAATAATTTATTTCATTTATTTTGCTTTTATAGGCGCAACATTGCTATATGCAATACACAGATACGCTGAAGATATACAGATACTGATATACAGGTATTGTGTGCAATATTCAGATACTTATAAAAGTAACAAAAAAATATATTTTATAAAAGTAACAAAAAAAATGTAAAATTTAGTTTTAAGTATTTTTACCAAGGTTAAAAGTGTAAAAAAAATATATTTAAATAATTTCTGAGTTAAAGTCTTGTATTCAGAATACAGTAAACTATCTGAGGGGTAATTTCTATACACACTTTATCCATCCGGCCGTCCAAACAGCTGCTCAAGTCTTCGGACGAGTCGGTTGGTCTGGGTCTTCAATACACTTTATCTATAGTAAACAGGCAATGAATAAGGAAAAACTTGAAGAATTGATAAGAAACTTTCTGCATATATGCGTGCATTTTTTTCACTAAATACGCACTATTAAGGAGAAAGTTCAAGGAACCCACAACAAAATTAATAGGGGTTCAAAAAGTGTCTTGAACCCACCAAGTCGGCGCCGCTACTAAGTGGTGATACATAGTTCAAATTCCAATTGGAATATCAATTCTTTACAAGTACTTTAACAAAAAATCAATAGCTTCCATTTTATTTTATAATCATCTTTTATTCGGCATCCAATAAGATTATACCGATGTCCAAAATTATCTTTACATGTATAAAATTAAGCGGCGCAAACGCAATGCGAGGAGTATATTTCCCTATGAACTTCTGCAATTCATGATTTGATTTCAGTTTTTATCGACCCAAAACATATTTTTCTAGGACTCCAAAGTATCAGTTGCAAAAAATATTTGAGGTGGCTATCTGATTAGAAGCTGGGCAGACATTGATGAAAGTGGTAAATTGTTTTTCATAATCAGTTTTGTGTCGTATACACTCAAATTCAATTTTTCAGTTTCGATTTATGTGTTATGATTCTATGCATCACATCCAGAAAGGGCATTTAATTATAGTGAACAGTTCTTAAGAAATCAGTGTGTTTGTGCATGTTTAAATAAATTTAGACACCAGTGTAGTTTTGCTAAGACTTGAGTTCATTAAAAGCTTATAGTAGGCTAAGGGGTTAACGTATATGCCATATTAATTATATTTTTCAATTTTTAGGATTAACTACCATTCCAATTAAGAAAACATTGATATAGGATACTAATATGATCATCTGCATAATTTCATATAAATAACAATAGTACAAAATCTGTAACCACCGAAAATTTTACGCCAATCCCAAGTGCTGAAAGATTAGAATTTTAATAACAGCTTACTAGTCTGAAATAGGGCACTAAATCTACTACCAGATAAACTATAAGCTCCTTGCTTTTAAGAGTTTTGCTATCACTGATCATCTCGTAGTCTGTACCGTGTGACAATGATAAAACCACGGTCCACGGGTGATGTTGGATGATAACGTGGGCATTTTAGTGTTTTCATAAAACACCCTGTTTCAGAGTAGAAGTCACTTTACCACTATGCTAAAATATCCGGCAAAAAAGCAACAAGTTAATTATTCATAAGACGAACGCATAACAAGAACAAAACCGGTCTGATGATACTTGTATCTGCAATGGGAGTGTCTGCGGAATTTGGGGAACGCCTTAATAGGCGGGTTTTGTGTTTATGAAGCTAGATATTATTGGACGCGAATTGAATCCATCTTGTTTTTCCTATTGGCACTTGTATATTTATAGACATTAATGAAACCTACACCCATACATATTTTGTTCCTTTCGAAATTGAATCTGCAGAAAACTTTCTTCTTCAAAATTAAATTCTTTTGCTCTGAGATTAAAGATTATATTATTTTGTTTCGATTTTTCAATTTCAGTCATATCCCAAACGATTTAACTGCAACTTTCACAAAAAAGTACGCTAATCTTAGCTCAGCATTTTTCTAGCAAATACTGATGACAAAAGTATTTTTCATCCAGCAAAAAATAAAAAATAAATTTTCATTTCTCTTCTACAGTAACGTTGAATGTGTTTCTTTACCGATTATTTCTGTCTGATATAATGTTTCTTTCTCACAAAAACACGAAAAGCCCATGAATATGTTTTGCTCCATCTCGCTTCAAAATCCGGCATAAAAAAACTATTTACATTCTCCACATAAACTCTTGTTTTTTATAATGCTCTAATGCCTAATCTTTTCCAATCCACAATTTTCTATTTTTGTTCTGAATGATTTATTAGAAGTTGTTGCCAGATCCCAAGCGACAAATAAAATCTATTCCGATTGCTTGACCCGTTTTCATTATTTTTAACGGATTTATAGTGCCCAGAATCGTTTTTACTATTGCTCTCCTTCAGCCTAATATCATATTTTATTCTATTTTTACGTTCCATGAACATAGATACAGTTTTGCATTAAGAATTCGTGAAGAAAGGTTTGTTTGACGAAAAGCTTTATCATGCGCAGTTCTCTGAGGACTGTATTATATACATAGAATTCACATTTCGGAAACGATGCGAATATTTTGGCATATGCAATAAAAATATAATCAACTAATTTTTTTCTAATTCTTCAGAAAAATTGAAGAGGAACTATACATAATTTCAATTTTTACGTAAATTAACTACGCAGATTTTTTTAGATTTGTGAAATTCCCTGTGCCATTACATAAAGTAATTCCAAGATAGATGACCCATCAGGTATAGATTACGCCCCCGCCCCCCCCCCCTAGTTCTAAAACTTATAGTAAGATAGTAATACAGTAAACAGTAATACTGTGCCATTTAGTGTTTCAAATATTTTTGATAAAAGTATTGTGTTCCTGTGTCTTTTTTCACCTGAAATTGGCAAATAATTAAAATGAGTTGTAGAATTTATCATAAAATAATTTATTATGCTACCACAGATTCTAAATTATATTTAAAACTCTAGAAATGTCAGTGGATTCCTTGTTTGAGCCAAGCAGAGTCTTTGCGTAGAGTGTTTTATTGTGATTTCGCTATGTTTAAATCCAAGGTCAGGAAGTCGTGAGTTGCAACATTTCTCCCTTAGAAATGGGTAAACCCAAGAATTATTTGAAAAGTAAATTATTTGAAAGGTTTGTACTCTTGTGCACTGATTTGTTTAAGTTCTGCTCTTCTGTAATTTTGGTTACGATACTTATTATTATACTGAGAGTTTGGGTGTGTGTGTCTGTCATCATATCGTTTTGCCTTGAAAAAGAAATCCTCAATTGTGTCCGGCATCCTATCCTCAAAAAAATTTTGACACCTAGGCAACAATTTATCAAAAATCAACTCTTTCATATCTACTTCCAAACCTAGTTCTAATTTTCTTCTTAGTTCTATTTTCCTTAACAAAAATTTTGTTACCGATTCATATTCAGTCTGCCGTTTTTCGTACAATTCTGCTTCTAACCGAATTCTATCCCTGTCGTCTGGGAATGCCTGATTCACCTTACCTTTAAACTCCGAAATATTAGTTACACCATCTTCACCTAACACATCCCACCAATACTTTGCTCTACCTATCAAAGTATACTGTGCCATTACTAACTTTTGAGCTTCGTTTAATACACTTTCCTCGAAATACCGCTCCAATTCCTAAATAAACTTTTCGCTACACGTTAACCCATCAAACGAAAATTTTGGCGAATTTGTTAGTCGAAAGCCCAGAACGACCGACTCATCCGAGGACATGAGCAGCAAGATGGTCGTCCGGAGCGAATTTGTTAGTGAAGTAACTCATGCTAACATTATTCCATACACTTCCATAGAATTACTTGCAGTTACTACAGAGCTTTGTGCTAACTGATCCAAAATATTTCCTTGTGACATATTCAACTTAAATTCGGTCAACAATATTTTCTACTGAAACTATTACTTTCAACTATTACGATTGGAATTAGAACTATCACACAGAATTTCTGCAAATTACTATTACATGCACAATATTACCACAAAACATTACTATATAACCTTACTACGCAATATTTCTACACAATACACAATATTACTACAAAACATTATATAATGTAATTGCAAAACCTTATTTAAACACAGCAATTGTCTCTATACCTCTTTTACGTTCGGTCATCGTTAAAAATGCGCTTTACTGCGAAACTCTTAAAAAAAAACAATTTAATTTCGATAATTGACATTTTCAATCTACCTACGGTTCTTGCTAGTTCTGTGCTATTTGTAAAAACTCTTAATCGCGGAACTCTAAAAAAAACAACATATTTTCGACCTAACCTACGGATTTATTTCGTTCGAGTGCCCTTATAAATGGTGCTTGTTGCCGTGGAACTTTTTTTAATAAAACAGCATAATTTCCATGTAGCTAACTACCATGCTAATTCAAAATACAACTTTTTGACCTAACCTACGAATTTATTTAATTCGGTTATTTGGTTCGGTCACCATTGTAACGTTGTTACCGCTTTAACCTGTTCAATCTGTTCAACTTATTCAACTTGTTCAACTTATTCAAGCGCCATTGTAAAGTGGCGTTGCCTAATTAACCTGTTCGGTTTTCTTGCAGCTTTTTAACCTACTTTACGGGGTTAATTCGTTCGGACGCCATTGTAAAGTAGCGTTACCCCTTTTGAGCCTGTTCGGGCGCCATTGTAAAGTTTCCACTTTCTGAGTTACTCTGTGCGGGCGGTATTGTAAAGGTTTTTACCTGACTTAAGTTCTATTAATGATCTACAACATTTACCAAACACATACTTTATTCCAGCTAACTTCGCTGACAGCTCAATACACAATTACATACACAGAATATTTACAAGCTAGCACTATCATATCTATACCTCGACCTAATCTTAACTTTCAGTTACTGAACTGAATTATCAATACTAACCAACTATTAAAACATAGCTATCTATACACACAATATTGTAGAGACCATCTTTTTACTTCGTGCTTCCATTAATGAACAGACCAACACCACACTCTCGTAGAAAGATAACAGCCGAAGCTGACGACGACAATTCAGGCTTGCATCTTGGATCTGACCTCTGATCTCCTGATCTAATTTAATCTGATCTGCCGAACGCCTGCCGCATTTACACTTCTTGAGAATTGAGGCGTTTCGTGCATAAATTAACATAATGAGCAGTAGAATTAGCATACAATAATAGAATCCTCCTGATCTGACGAACGCTTGCCGCATTTATACTTTTTGAGAGTTGACGCGTTTCGTGCATAAATTAACATAATGAGCAGTAGAATTAGCATACAATAATAGAATCCTCACACTCTCCACCAAAACTCAACTATCAAAAAGTCATGCAAATAAAAGTGCTGGAAAGTTTAGTGCGATGGAGTGATTGACAAACGAGCGTCGTATCAAAAGAATGTATGATAGCGACACATAACTGCCAGCTATGTGAATAATCTCCTTATCCAAACTCAAAATGAAAAGGTATGTCATATTTTTTGGGCAAACGAAAGAGTTGTTTTTAATGACACTAGGAGAGATACCCCCACCGTTCAATACGCTTTGCTAACCTCCGTAACTGGCTTCGCTAGCCGGAAAGCTAAAGAGCAAGTACATTAAAAATTCAAATATTTTAAAGTAGACAAACATATTTGGGAATTCGCATATTTTAAAACACGCAAACTAATTTCAAAATATAAATATTTTAAGGTAAACAAATATATTTTAAAATTCAAAATCAGGCAAACATTTCAAAATTAAAGTATACTATAAAATAGTCACGTTTAAATGTATAAATTACGCTAAACTAACAGGAAGACGATGTCATACCCCAAACCATTTATAAACAAAAGTGGAAATAAAGAGTCAAATTGGCATATTCATGTATTTTCCACAATGGCATACTTTACAAAGGTATTCTGCTCTATCTATATATAATGTTACGATGTTTCCTCTGGAATCGACGGTGTACTCTCTACATACAAGAATGAGTCCAAATTTTTAGATAACTAAAGCATTTATTTAAAAGCGCTAATGAGCGTAAACAGAAACAATATGCAGCGAATAGCTCGTTACCTAGCTTACAAAATCACCAAATAACAAGCAGATGCAATAAAATATCAATTAAATACTTAGCCATTTCACAAAAATAACAGGTATTCTCAAAACAGTGACGTAATCCCCAATTCAATATAGTTCATATTACATCAACTACTCTCCAACTGAGTAGTGACTCATTTTATATACTCTTTGTAGAAAATTCCAGAAGGGGCTCCTATCGCGAAGAATATACATTATTTCTAGAAAATCCTAGTACCGTCATCTAGTATATTCGTCGCCAAAAGTCGCAAAGTTGGCAAAAAATCACCAAATTGGGCAACCCCGCTCCGAGATATAAAATATGGAAACCCTAGATTCACGTGATAGAAATGACCGCCTGCAAATGTGTTTTCTCCTTGAATAGAGAAAAGGCGTTGAATGGAAGTAAAGGTCCGCTATGTCTAATTAGAATAGGGGCACAGCACAGTGAAACTTTTTACATATTCGTAACAGCAACAACAATAGTAATAATAATAATGATAATATACAGTTAATTATATATTAATATATATATATATATATATATGAAATTATATAGATCTTCAAACATAGGGTAAATGACTGATGTCTCATTACTTCGACAAATAGACCTTTGACTGCTCAGTGGGTGATCCTCAGTTAGAATCCCATCGAGGAAAAGTGAACTTTACCATTACACTAACAAAATATCTTTCAATTTAATTTCAATATATCTCTGGTCTATGTAATTTGGCATTAGTGAACCAAAATTAGTTTTAAGTTTGTAATCCAATTTCAGTAACACAAGGAATAAAATTATTTTTGGTACTACATTATTGCATGTGAGCTTAAAAATACCACATAGCATTTTTAAACACAAAACGCAAAAAGAAACATAAAATACGTGTGTATCATTAATTGTATTCAATTTAATTCCCTCTAAAAAACAACCGCAGACGTAAAAATCACTAAATCTTTGCTTAGTTAATTGAATTTGCTGTATCCGAAAGGAAAATGGAATTAACAAATTAAGATTCGAAGTTAATGCAGATGCTGTTTTATATCTTACAGTGTTTTATTTACCGAAGAATATATACGTATTTCCTTTGTATTCCTCTACAGATACAAAGAAAACAAATTAATACGCACTTATATAGGGCTGTCATAAAACAAATACGAATTCTCAAGCAATAAATAATAAGTGATATGTATTTTGAATTTTTCCTAAAATTTCTGAATAAATTTCGCCATTAAATTTTCAAAACTAAAAAACATCATACATTCATATTTCCTATTATTACTTTTCTTATATACATAGTATAATGTATAAGGACAGTATTGTGACGAGGTCGAAATTCGAATTCCAGTTTTTGACGGGAGAGCAAGCATTTCTGAACACGGATCGAACATTTTTGAGGTGATGTCTCTCTCTCTCTCTCTCTCTCTCTCTGTGTGTGTGTGTGTGTGTGTGTGTGCAATTTATGTATCCAGTCTAATCTAACTTAGCAATTAATTTACCAACCTTCATAAAATATTTTAGTTAAGCACTTTTGGGTTACCTGGTGCTGATTAGATTTTGGTGCGATTTTGGATAAAAGAACCTGACTTTTTCAACAAAATGGCTAAAAATTACCAGAATCGTATGTATCCACTCTAGATAAAATGAATGCATCACATTTCACATAATTTAGTAGATAAATCGCTTGTGGGTTACCTTGGTGATGAATATACTTTGGTACGATTCCAGAAAAAAAGCCCTGCCTATTTTGTGTCGGTAAAAATCGCCAAATTATAAAATTAAAGATTACGTATACTCAAAAATATCAATTAAATGCGGATTATATTTTTCGTAATGCTGCGTTTTCCCGCCAGAGAAACCATAGATGTTATTCACATTAAAAATCACAAACCACATATTGTAAAAAAAAGGAAAATCTGATGTGGACAGCACATGACTTTCCCTGCAGACTTATATCCACGTTCTCTTTATTTTATTTAAATTTAGTTCACTTTTAATTCAATTTTCGTTCTCATTTGGTAACTGGACTTATTTTCGAAGGTGGTGAAGAGATAATACGAAAATACTAAAATATCTTGAGAACGGCTAGTTCTAGTGTAATGGGGTTGATCTTATTCTTTTCTTCGTTAAAAATTACGTATAAAACAAGCATTTAATGGATATATTTGAGCATACGTAGTTCTTTAATTTAGATTTTGACGATGTTTGAGGGCCATTTTGCAAAAAAAGGCAGGTTGTTCTTTTCCGAATCATACCAAAATCAAACCAGCACCAGAGTATTCTACAAGTCACTTATCTACCAAATTTAGTGAAATTTGGTCAATTAGTATTTTAGGTAGAGTGGATACATGAAATTTTTACGGACCATTCCGCAAAAAAGGCGGGTTCGGTGTTTACGAACCCTACCAAAACCTAATCAGCACCATGGTCTTACGTGACTTACCTACCAAATTTTATGAAATTCGGTCCATTAATTTTTGAGTTAGAGTGGATACATACATTGCACAGACACACAAACAGACACACACACAGACGTCACGCTAAAAATAGTTATTTCGTATTCTAGAGGTCTCGAAACGTGTAGATCCGTCGAAAACTCGAGTTGCAATTTTCGGCATGATTCCAATACTTTCCCTATACTTACCATGTATTGCAGGGAAAGTAAAAAACTGCTCTACACCCTGTGGGTGAACTCAATGGCCTGGTAAATAAAATAAAACCCTTATATAAAGCATCTTGCAGTATCAAAGTATGTATTTATCGATAATATTCATCAATAAAATAAAAATAATTTCTCAAATAAAGAGAGCATTTTAATTGCTTCCCATGCGTAGCATTGAGAAAATATTGTCTTCACGAATATATTCGATTTCGAAATTTTGTTGATCATATATGATTTAGTACCTTCTGAAAGCGTTTTGATTATTTGTGGAATAATGATCGTCTGTTTGTCTGTCTGTTTGTGGTCGAATTCTAGTGTACGCGATAGCAACCACAATATTAATGAATTTTCACGAAACGTTATATTCGGCTTTTTTAATGATAAATCTAAAATTAGATAGAAAGTGAAGAACTAAATGAAATGTATTCGAAATTTTATATTTTCTTAATATGACAGCATAGAACGAAAATTGACATAAACATTCGTAAATAGAGTTATTTATGGCTCAATGGTCGCGAAATAATTAGCTTCAATAATTATAGCAAAAATCTGATGGGAGCAGCACATGGGAGCAGCACATGGGAGCAGCACACGGGAACGGTACTTTCCTTATATAATATAATGAATTTACTTCTTTTAAAGTTAAAAAAGGATGATAAAATACACGGCACAGTGTTTATAACGTCGAATTGTACATTTGGCACTTTTCTAGATGACAACATGTAAAGCTATTTCGTTCCCAATTAATTTATATTTCACGCAACTCAAAATTAACAATTATCAATATTAATAGCATCCTTAATAAACAATATATAGTCCATATAGTCAAATATTTTAATAAAAAATTCATCCATTAGGGACTATTTTCATTAACTTATCGGCATTTTTGCAATTTCGACGATATTTTTTTTAATTTGGCGGTAAATATCGCCAATATTTCGCTAGAGTATTCGCTGCATTATTCGCTAGATTATTATGTGTCGTTGAGTGTTACAAACAAACGAAGAGAAACGCATTTCTGAAGTACTGGAAGGTACACCAATTATATGACGGAATTAAAAATTCGCAAATAATTGCCTCCTATTTATCATCATTTTTATCAATTTGGTAACATTTTTAACAATTTGGCGAAATTTTTGTCAATCTCGCAATATTTAAAAAAGTCGCCAAGTTTGCGACATCCAGCCAAATTATTCGCTAAGCATTACGGATGGACGGAGAAATGGAATACCTTATAGTCGTTTTGTTATGTTCTTTCCAAGATATCGAATATTCATCAATTAGTAGTCATTTTCATTGATTTAGCGTCAGTTTTATCAATTTGGCGACATTTTCGTCAATTTGAAAACGCTTAAAAAATATTGCTAAATTTACGATATACCGCCAAATTCGTCGACAAAATTTCGTCAAGCATTATGGACGGAGAAATAGGTTAGTTTTATAGAAAATAAACTACTAATGGAGTCCAAATACAAAACTATTATCCAAAGTATCTTCTCTCGTGAATAGAAATAGCTAGATCCACGAGAATGATGATAATAAATGTATCGCATAATATTACATATAAAAGTGAACACATTTCACAATAGTTATACTTTCTTTTGAATTTCATGTGTCTTTTTGAAAAACTTGTTTGAAGAATATGGTATATCTCGAGGACGATTCATGCTAGCGTTCTAAAGTAGTTTATGTCAATCGTTTTCTAATGAAAAATTACATAAAAAATTATTATTTACGCAACTTCAATTTTTGCAAAATTTCATTTTAAAATTGGGTGTGGTTCTGGATATTCGATTGTGTTTAAAAACAATAGGCTTCCAGTATTCACTGATTGTAATTTTTGTACCAAATTTCGTTCAAATCGCTTCATTCTTTCGTAAGATATCGTATCCACATACACACACACCACCTCAAAAACGAGAGAGATTTAATTCAAAATTAAAAAATGGTATACAATTATTGAATTTTTTATATTTAAAATTCGTTTAAATACGTCAAAAATGGGATTGTTAACAACTGGTATATATATATACTAAATTTACTGCGTTATTCTCGTTTTTTTAATGTTCTGAAATGTATAGATTTAGCATATATATATATATATATAAATAAAAATTGAAAGATTTTAATCGAAAATTATGCATAAACTACTGTATGTACAAAAAAACCCATCTCTAACATATCTGTTACAAATGAGTAACTATAGACCAAGACTAAGGATAAAGATAGAAGGTAACATATCACTATAATGGAAAGGGGGATGAGAAGAATATTAGGATACAAAATTCACAATTAAAAGTATATAAATATAAATATAAATATAAATAAAACACGGCAAAAATGAGAAAAGGCAATAATAATTAGCTCAAGATAAAAGATTAAGACATAGTGAACAATCAATTGAAACTACACAAAAATAGCGGTTAGTTCGAAATTGCATTCTCATCAGGACAGCCATACAATTCGATTTAAAGCCGATAGAATAGCCAGTTTCTGACAATGGCGATAGTATTTAACTATAGACACCATTGGAACTGTCTACTGGCTAGTGGGAGGAGAAAAATAAATCAATTGAATTACAAATTAGAAAAATAATACTTCCTCGAACAGAAATATGAACTCACAAGCATTGTTACCACGTGTAAGTTGATCAAGCGACTGAGCATTTCACCTCACTTCGTCAATGCGAGTGGGCACCGGAATGAATACATTTGAACGATACATAATATGTATGGAGACTTTCAAAAATAGTTATCAGTATAGGACTCAGGACAAGTGGAAATATATATATATATATATATATATATATATATATATATATATATATATATATATATATATATATATATATATATATATATCCCGGGTGGTTAAAATTAAAGTATCCCTGTTCAGAGCACTGTACAGAAAAAAACAGTGTTCATAAGAATGCTAAATCTGCGTGGTATGCATTTCAGAACATAGAAAAACGAGAATAACGCAGAAAATGTAGTTCCAGAAATGGCCGATGGGGGAAGAAATGGCGCTGTAAACAGTCCCTACTAAAATTATAATTCAATGAAACGGCTTCTCATTCGTGATACATTTTAATTACGAATTATAAATGGTATAAGAGTGCGATAAATACTGACAAAAGTCATAAACACCCAAATGTTAATTTAATTGATGCATCTAGAACATGTTACACATAAAACGCAGAACGGAAAAAGGCTGTAGAAAAGTAAGTCATTGGCACTGTTCAATGTGTCCATCGTGTTGAAGAAGCAACAACTAGTACCGTGTGACAGTGTGTTCGACAGCTGCACGTAACACATCTATTGTGATTGTGCGTGTAAAAAGATGACGCTGTCCTCTAAATTTGCAAGTTTGCGAATATCTCCCCGATAAATCATGCTTTTCACCACAGCCAAAAGTTACAAGGGACAGATCTGGTGAACAGGGTGGACATTAAGATGGGAATGCGCGACCGATTACTCAATATTCTGTAAAACGCTGTTGCAACAACTGTTGAGCATGACGGCCAATGTGGGGAAGTGCTCCATCTTGTTGGAATATGGTAGAACTGAGGCATCTTCGTTGTTGGAAATGAGGAATAACGATGTTCTTCAACATGTCTCTGTAACGATGTGCAGTAACTGAACAAGTCTTTGGTGCCTGTGGATGGATTTCTTCAAAAAAAAAAATAGGGATCAATCAAAAATGTTGCTGTAAACCCAATCGAAATGGTTTATTTTCGAGAATGTAAAGGGATCTGTTGAAATTGGAGGGGATTTTCCATTGGGGTAGGTTTTTGGTCCCATTCTGGTAGAACTGAGAAGCTTCCAGTCTCTTCGAAACAGTGAACCATTCTCCGGACCCCACATGCTGCCAAAGGACCTGTAAGAAACTATTTCAAACGTCTGTACTCGCAAGCATCTGTACTCGCCAGCAGCGTTTTCGTCATTCTTGTAAAGCAAATTTAATTTTACATATAGACTAATATGAAAAAATTTTAGATGTGCAAAACGAGCTTGGAATTTTATTTTAAACCTTTGTTTTCCAAATATTGTTTATAAATATTTAGCACTGCCAATATAAGCAAACATTTAATTGATTGCGCAGACATCCAATTTCTCTATAATTGGTTGCTGTCAGAAAGATCACAAAGTTTGTTAAAAGTTCAACCCTTCCATTAAAAGTTCAACCCTTTCTAAAACAGCGGCTAGGAAAATTCTTTTGGAATTTCAAATGTTAGAAATTTTGTTTGCTTTTAATCATTGTACTAAATATGGTGTTTAAAGCATGCTAGTCACATGTTCTGATTAGTTATTTTTTAAAATGTCCCGACATCTTGATTTTTCCCCGATTTTTGTTTACAAAATCATTGTTGTTCAACATGAGATTGTTGTATACCCTTTTACATATTTCCAGGTTTTCTTAGGGAAATAAGATCATAAAGAATTTGTTAAAAGTGTTAAAGTAGAAATTCCATAAATGTCCTTGAGAAAATAAGTTAATAGCATTGATCCTTCAATTTTGCAGTTTGGCAAAAGTGCAAAAAAAAAAATTTATTTTATTTCTATTTCAGATATTTTCAGTTACAATAGATGGGTTTTAATAGTAATAGCTTGAATTTTGGGATGTAATAGATAATTTTTAGATGTAATTACCGCTTTCATTCAGTAAGTCAGAAAATATTCAACAAAAATGTGATAATCTGTATCCAGTTATTTATTTCCTTATTCTCAATGGTTTAAATAAAAGCATTAGATCATATCGTAAATACTCAAGCCCATAGTTCAAGTACATCCAAAACGTCCATTACCATGTCCAACCGTCCAGGACTATATTGCACTTATGATATTGTACTTCATCAGAACCAAATACTAGCAAACAGAGCAATCGCCAGAGCTGCAGAATCATTTCCTAATATTACCATCAGTAAAACCTCACATCTTCATACGTGGTTATATAGGTTCTATATATACATTCGATAGGAAAGAAGCTACAATGCCAGGCATGCATGGTACACATGGCACAGAAATGGTTTTATTCCGAGATCGACACACTCATTTCAACAAACTGGATGTTTTATTAGAAAAAAATGATAGTTCAGCAAAAATAAACAAGAACAAATGGCATTGTTGTTATATCACGAAGTCTCGATGAAGAAATAATCGCTTAAAAACTACTGTACTGGTAAAAAAATCTGATATGGGCAGCACATGACTTTCCTTATATAATGCAATGAATTTTCTTCTTTAACGTTGAAAAGGTGATGAAAAGATCCACGGCACAGTGCTTGTAACGTTAAATTGTACATTTGGTGCTTTTCCGGA
Source organism: Amaurobius ferox (assembly GCA_951213105.1). NCBI lineage: Eukaryota > Metazoa > Arthropoda > Arachnida > Araneae > Amaurobiidae > Amaurobius > Amaurobius ferox. The sequence continues at coordinate 12,659,841 of OX578134.1, forward strand.
TGACAACAAATAAAACTATTTCGTATCCAACTAACTTATATTTTACGCAACTCTAAATTAACAATTATCAATATTGATAGCATCCTCAATATGCAATATAGTTCATATATTTAAATATTTTTATAATAAATCCATCAACTAGGCTCATTTTCATTAACTTGGCGTCAATTTTACAATTTTGAGGATAATTTCGTCAATGTGGGGCTAAATATCGCCAGGTTGTCGATATTTAGAAAAGCATTTCTTATATAATGAAAAGCATGCCCACCATATGACGGAATTAAAAATTTGGAAAGCATTGCATCCCATTTGGCGTCATTTTTATCAATTTGATATCATTTTTATCAATTTGATAACATTTTCCTTAATTTGGCAACAGGTTCATCAATTTGGCCACATTTAAAAAATTCGCCAAGTTGACGATATGCCGCCAAAATTTTGCCAAGCGTTACATGTGGAGAAATAGGTTATTCTTATAGTAGAGTCTTATATACTTTCCAAAATATTAAAATTTCATCAATTTCAATAATTTAACGTCATTCTTATCAATTTCGCAATATTTTTATCAATTTGGCGACATTTTTATCGATTTGGCGATATTTTCATTAATTTGGAGACATTTAAAAACTCACCAATTTGGCGATTCTCCGCCAAATTCATCACCAATATTTCGTCGAGCATTAAGGTTTATTCTTATAGTAGATAAATGACAAATGGCCTCCAAATACAAAACTATTACCCAAAGCATCTTCTCCTATAGTAAATTCTTATATTTTTTCCAAGATATTGAATTTTCATGAATTAGTCTTCATTGATTTAGCATCATTTTTATCAATTTGTTGGCATTTTTATCAATTTGACGATATTTTCGTCAATTTAGCAACATTTAAAAACTAGCCAAGTTGGGGACATTTAGCCAAATTCGTTGCCAAAAATTTTGCCAAGTATTGTGGATGGATAAATAAGTCATTCTTATAGTAGATAAACCACTACTGGCGTCAAATTACAAAGCTAATACCCAAAGTGTATTTTCTCGTGAATGGAACGAGCTAGATCTACGAGAATGATAATAATAAATTTATCGCATAATATTACCTATGAAAAGTGAACAAATTTCACAATAGTTAACATTTTTTTAATTTATGGAATTTTTTGTAACATTTATTTGAAACATATGCAATATCTCGGGAACGTTTTATACTAGCGTTCCACAATTGATGTCAATAGTTTTATAATGAAAAATTACATAAGAAATGGTTATTATCGTAACTTAATTAAATGTTTTAATTTTTTGATGATTTTTTCAAAATTTCATTTAAAAATTTAGGAGGATTCTGAACATTCGATTGCTTGTAAAAATAACAGGCTTCAAGCATTCACTGGTTGTGATTTTTGAACCAAATTTTATTCAATCGCTTCATTCGTTCGTGAGATATCATCTCCATATACTCATTCACACACACACACACACACACACACACACACACACACACACACACATGCACACACACACACACATGCACACACACATAGACATACACACATACACACACACACGCAGGCATCACTTCAAAAACGTCTGATTCGTGTTCAAGGATGCTTCAAACTTGTTCTTCCGTATACCTTATACTATGCATATAAGGAAAGTAAAAACAGCCGCGATACAATTTTTGTGTTCGTGATATTATTAGCCTTCTCATAGGAGGTAATTACACCCCCTGGATGACAATATCAAACTTTGAAATGAAGGGTAACATGCTATAATTGGGATCATTTGGAACAATGATGCAGATTTTTCCATTTTTTTTCTTGTGTAATCTCACTCACATACCCACATATCCACATATAAACACGCACACAAATATACACATAAATACATACACACACATGCTCATACACACACACAGATAGACATATTTCAGAAAAATTTGAAAATATGTTCAGGAAATAATACAGCTTGCTTATCAATCATAATCTAGAATTCAAGAGTTTAGAAAATAGAATAACTTCTGTATATAGCAGTATAAGAAAGTATTTTATGACTCCGTGTGTTGAAAAATAAAGTAATATAGTAATTAATATACATTTATTACTATTCATAAGTAAGTAAAAATTAATGCTATCAAGTTCATATTCAATCTTTTTCATATCTTTTTCATGTCTATATCTTGAAACAGACACAAGAATTATATTACTGTACATCAAGAAATTTATTATTTATTTAGGAAATATATATTTTTGTTTCACTTACAAGTACACAATGTATCCCGCTAAGTAGCATCACTGAATCGGATTCATTTTTATTAACGCTGGGCAACAACAGACTGTTATTAACTGCAGTGACAGCAAGAAATAAATCCTGCAATATTACTTCCATCGTAGGTTGCAAAAAATTCCAATAAATATCTTGGCAGATTTGCAAATAATTGATAAATAAATACTTTATCAAATTTAACACCTGGACTACCCTTTAAATTCGTCCGATTACTACCTATTGAATAGAAAAAATCCGATGTGGGCAGCACATGACTTTCCCCACCAACACAAATTCATTTTTTACTTTCCTTATATACATAATGTATAAGGAAAGTATTGTGACGGGGTCGAAAATTCGAATTCGAGTCTTCGACGGGAGAGCACGTTTCAAGCATCCCTGATCACGAATCAAACATTTTTGAAGTGATGTCTGTGTGTGTGTGTGTGTGTGAAAGTGTGAAAGTGAGCCTGTGGAGACGATAACTGACGAACGAATGGACCGATTCGAACGAAATTTGGTACAAAAATCACAATCCGTAAACACTGGAAGCCTATTGCTTTTATACGCAATCGAATGTCCAGAAACCCCCTAAATTTTCGAATGAAATTTTGAAAAAATCGTCAAAAAATCAAAACCGCTAATAAAGTAACGCAAATAGTCATTTCTTATGTAATTCTTCATTAGAAAATGATTGGCATAAATTTTAGACCGCTAACATGAACCATTCTCGAGATATTGCACATTTTTTAAAAAAATTATCTAAAAGTTATATAAAATAAAAAAAAATATTTCCTATTGAGAAACATGTTCACTTTTCATATGTAATACCATGCGATAAATTTGGTGACATCATTCTTGTGGATCTAGCTCGTTCCATTCATGAAAAAAGATACTTTGAGTAATACTTTTGTATTTGGACGCCAATAGTCAGTCATTTACCTGTTGTAAGAATTACTTATTTCTCCGTCCATAACGCTTGGCGAGATTTTGTCGCCGAATTTGGCGGAATGTCGCCAACTTGGCGACATTTTTAATTGGTGCCAAATTAACGAAAATCTCACCAAATTGATAAAAATGACACTAAATCAATGAAAATGACGACTAATTGAAGATAATTCAATATCATGGAAAGAAAATATACGTATCTACTATAAGAATAAAGTTTTTTTTAGCTGTAAAAGTAGTAAATTCATTGCATTATATAAGGAAAGTCATGTGTTGCCCACACCAGATTTTTTATTTAATATTTCAGAATACATTACATTGAGTTTTATTGCAAATAAAACAAAGATGCTTTTTATATTACATCTAATTCGCATTTTAGTGCATCTTCGTTTCATTGAATAACTTAATGCATTTTAAAATGACTTCAGTTCCACAAAATTAAAAAAAAAACTATATTATCTCGAGAACGGTTTATCCCAGAGTTATGCAGTTAATCTTATTCGCTTCGTCTTCAAACATTGCATAAAAAGTATAAAATATATATTAATATATTTTAAAAATTTTTGTTATTTATTTCAGATTTTCACGATCTTTGGGGGCTCAATTTGCAAAAAGGAATCGGTTATAATTTTCCAAATCATGACAAAATATAATGAACATCAGAATAACCCTAAAGGGACTTAATTACTATATTTTAAGAAATTTTATTAAATAGATTTTTAATTAGAGTGAAAACCGTCTTCAACTCCTCAAAGTGAAAAGTAAATTAAATGTCTTGAGAATGGTCCGTCTTAGAGTAATGTGATTGAAGTTATTCTTTTCGTCCTCAAAAATTACGTATAAAATAAGCATTTAATTGTTGTATTTGAATATGCAGTCTTTGGTTTGAGATTTTGACAATTTTTGTAAGGCAAATTCTTTCTTTTTAGTCGTACCAAATCTAATCCCAGCATGATAACCCACAAGTGACTCATCTTCCAAATTCTGTAAAATTTGGTCTATTGCTTTCACAACTAAAGTGGATACATTTGATTTTTGAGGGTCATTTTGCAAAATAGGTAGGCTCTTTTTTCCGAATCGTACCAAAATCTAATCAACACCAGGACAACAAACAAGTGATTTCCCTACCAAATTTTATTAATTTCAGTCAATTAGTTTTTGAGTTAGAATGGATACACATACATTGCAAAGACACATGGGCCCAAAGACACGCACACACAGGCGTCAGAATAAAAATAGTATTTTCGTATTCTAGGGTGTTCAAAATGTATGGATCCGTCGATAACTCGAATTGCAATTTTCGACACGTTTCCAAAACCTTCACTATGTATTATTAGGTATTGTCTAAAAAGTATAAATATCCATTAAGTTTTCATTTACCCATCCGAAACTCCAAAGTTTTTAGTTGTAATTAGCAAACCGTTTCATTAACACAATCGAATCAAACTATTACTCGGCACTGTACACCAAAAGATCAAATATGTGTGTATAATTAAATAAATTAAATTTCACTCCTCTTGATCCTATTGGTGGGATAAAAACGATCTTGTACTGCAAAAACAGTATAAATCTACGAGTATTTAATTTAATTCTGCAGCCTAAAAGGGAAATTGGATTAACAGGCTAAGAAATAACACAGTCCTGGTGTTTTATGTTTTGTATTTAATATATTTATCCCTGTATACATATTTATTGTTTTTACTTTTCCTGTTCCAGTACAAGGAGTACAAATTTATATGCAGTTATCTTATGCAGTCCCGAAATATGCGAATTCATGAGCAATAAATATTAATTTACATTAATTTCAAGCTTGGCTAAATGTTTATAAGAAACAGGCACAGAATAAGCGAAATTGTTTGCAATTCATAAACATAATAAACAAAATCAATTGCAATTAATAAAAATAAACGCCTATATGAATTATCGAAATCAGATTATTGAAATATTTTAAAACTTCATAAACTTTTGATTGAGATAAAAGGGGGTGAGGAAATATACTTTATAAATAGCAGTTTATCTATATCTAAAAAATTATCTGCTGTGTTTCAATAATTTTTTTATTTAAAAAAATATCGAATTAGTTTTGCCATTTAAGTTTGTTCAAAAACTCTTGTAAAACTTCACGCCATTTTTAAATGAAAGTAATCGTTAAACAGCAACTTTAGGTGTTGTGTATTGCTGACATTTTCCAAATTCGAAAATCATTTCAAACCAAATCACCACAAAATGCAAAATATACTTAGTTTAAGCGCCAAGAGCACAGCTCCACAAATATTTAAAGCTAAAAATAAAATCTTATGTGGACAGCACATGACTTTCACGATTAATGCAAAGAATTTACAATGAATAATATCCACGGCACAATGTTCTTAATGTTGAATTGTACATTTGGCACTTTCCCGGATAATGGCATGTAAAACTAATTCAAAGTACCCAATCAATTTATATTTCGAACGGTAAACTGGCAATTATCAATTTTGATAGTGTGAAACCAAATAGTCAATATTATTTCAGGAAATACAACAACGAAAACAAGCTAAACAAAGTACTCAAACGAGTGACACCAAGGTTGACAGTTTTATCTGGAGAGTTTTACGACCCATAAATTCACGAATTCGCGTAGACATCACCTGGAAAAGTCATGATAGGAACATGGGAATAATCGGATCCATGATAGGAGCATGGGTCCAATCAGGATCGACCCCAAAATATCATAAAAAGCAAGTCCAATGAAGCTTGGAGAAGGCGTGGTTCCGCGAAATAAAATAAAATTTGAAAAGTTTTGAAAGAAGTCATGGAACTATATGGATGACGGAAGTTGGAAAAGATTGGGCGTGCTGCTCAGACGACAGCAATTGAAAATTTTGGTTTAGCTACGAAAATGAAAAGCTCCTTGAAATGGAGAACAAAAATATATTTACCACGACAATATTAAAGTTGTGAGGCAGAAATCAACTCAATTGCCATTTAACCCAAACCAAGCAATGGTCATTAATGGTCATTAATGCTAACAAAATACATTTTACAAAAAGTCAAGCGCAGATCCTTTAGGTGTTCAGTAAAAATTACCGGTCTCACATAGCCTCTAAGTAATTTCTGAAAAAATTAAATTAGTGGCTATTGTTAATTAATTTATTATTAATGGTTATTGTAAAATAATAGTTATTGTTGAAAACGTATTTTAATCATTGAGTGCTACATAAAAAAATGTATATAATTTACAATATAAACTTTGTAGTTAATGACGAATGTGTTACTATTTTCCTTATATACATAGTACATATAATGTATAAAGAAATGTGACGGGGTCGAATATTCGAATTCGAGTTTTGGGCGGGAGAGCACGTTTCAAACATCCCTGAACACGAATCAAACGTTTTTGAGATGATGTCTGTGTGTGTATGTGTGTGTGTGTATGTGTACATCAGTGTGTGTGTGTGTGTGTGTGTGTGTGTGTGTGTGTGTGTGTGTGTGTGTGTGTGTGTGTGTTTGTGTGTGTGTGTGTGTGTGTGTGTGTGTGTGTGTGTGTGTGTGTCAGTGAGTATATGGAGACGATATCCCATGAACGATATTAAATACGTAAATAGTCATTTCTTGTGTAATATTTCATTAGAAAACGATTGACACAAACTTTAGAACGCTAGCATGAACAGTTCTCAAGTTATTTCACATTTTTAAAATAAGTTTCACATTAAATAAAAAATATATTAACTATTATAAAATAATTTCACTTTTCATATGAAATCAGAAAAAATACTTTGGGTAATACTTTTGTAGATGGACGACAATAGTCATTTATCTGCTATAAATACAACTTATTTTTCCATCCATAAAGCTTGACAAGATTTTGACGACGAATTTGGCGGAATGTCGTCAACTTGGCGACTTTTTAAATGTTGCCAAATTAACCAAAATGCCGCCAAATTGATAAAAGAAAATGACGCTAAATCAAAGAAAATGACGACTAATTGATGAAAGTTCAATATTTTGTAAAGAACAAAAGAGTAGACTATTAGAATAACCCAGTTTTCCGTCCGTCCGTAACGCTTGACAAGAAATTTAGCGGGACGTAGCCAACTTGGCGACTATTTTAAATGTTGACAAAGTGACAAAAATGTCGCTAAATTGATAAAAATGTCGCCAAATGGGACATAATGTTTCGCAAATTCTGATTTCCGTCATATGATGGGCATACCTTCTGGTAGAAACTCTCTTCTCTCCGTTTGTATGTAACACTTGGTGATACATTTAGCAAACTTAGCAAATAATTTAGTAAATTATCACCAGTTTGGCCATATTTCGTCCCAGATTGACAAAAATTTCGTCAAAATTGCAAAAATGACTCTAACTTAATGAAACTGATGCATAATTGATGAATTAATTATTAAAATAGTTTAATATATGGACTATATCGCTTATTGGGGATGGTATCAATATTGATATTCGTTTGTTTAATGTTGCGCGAAATGTAAGTTAATTGGATACTTTGAAATAATTTTACATATTGTCATCCGGAAAATCGCCAAATGTACAATTTAACGATAAAAATACAGTACCGTGGATCTTATTCATTATTTTTAACACTTTACAACATAGTTGAAAGTATTTATGACTTTGTTCATTCTGTCTGTCTGTCTGTCCGTTAGCACGATAACTAACGTAAAAATGGCTTCATCAAAATGAAATTTTAGTATGTTTTTCAGACGGTCTGTGGAACCTATGGGAATATAAATGAATAATATCACACAATTAGTTTTGGATTGAACCCGGGTTGAAAAAATGAATACATTGAACCCTATGGGACCTAATTTTTCAAACATTTTTTAATCGAATTTAAAATTCACAAATTGCTTCGAAAATTTTAGGAAATATTCAAATTATCCCATAAAATACATAAAAAAATTCAGTAAAATATGTTAGGTAGTTTTGTAAATGAAAATTATTTAATATAGGGAGAAAAACAAATTCAATTAAATTCTGACTCTTGCTGTATCCTCCAGAAAGGAAAAGGAGATATATTATATAATAAATATCTTTCCAAATGTTCAATTATTTTATATATAAGAAAAGTTTCACATTTTAAAATGAATATGGTTGATAACAATTTTTAAAATTTTTATATAAAATACATTATTATAGTATTGTGATAAATGAAACGATTGGAAAAATATTTATGAATGAAATGCTGCTTTTATATAGAGGCGATTTATATTTCGATGACATCATTTGAATAAAGTTAATTTGTTTTCGATGAAGTTTTCAAATACAATAAATTATTGTAGTATTATGATAATTTAAAAAATATTACCGAGGAATGTATCGCATTTTAGAGATGTTTAAACCAGGCAATTTATATTTCAATGCCGTCATTTGAAGTTCATTTTCTCCGATGAATTTTTCAAATATAATAAATTAATGTAGTTATGTGATAATTTTAAAAATATTACCGAGGAATGTATCGAATTTTAGAGATGTTTATATAAAATTTCATTGAAGTTGGGAAGTGTTTCATAATCAATACTTTATGCATGATTGATCTTTCTTGTTTTTTACTGTAAAAGTAGTAAATTCATTTCATTATTTAAGGAAAGTCATGTGATGCCCACATCAGATTTTTGTCAGCTGCAGTAAGTGGACTCGCGCTTGTGAGGTAAATTTGGAGGGTTATTGCAAACACATGCAATTACGCAGTAATACTATACGTACAAAAATGGTGATTTAAAACGTAAATATTTAAATACTTTGCTTAAGTTATATAATATTTAAATCTTTTTTATGCGACAAAAAAGAATCATATTACCCAAAACATGCAATTTTCAATGTATTTAAAAAGAATAAATAAATATAAAGGGGGATTGTCTTATGTATGCGGTTCAAATATCGCTGAAGAGAACTTTCTTCCGATGGTTTCCAGATGGAAATTCTGTAACAATATTCGTTAAGAAACCGATTTATGTGCATATCACTCAAAAAATCATGCTAAAACGTGAAATAACTAAGAAAGTAATTCGAATTCTTAAACACATATTGCCCAGGTGCACCTTTCGGGGTCCTGAAATATTTATGTACAAAATTTCATGGTCGTACGGCGCTTCGACTTCCTATAGACAGCCCACACATAGACAGACAGACATCTTCATTTATTGCGTAAGATAAAAACCTGTCCAAAGACTTTATAAAATATTATAGTGACGGTATAATTTCTGATATTATTTTGTGGGTGTAAGCCGTGATTGTTCTTTTTAAACCTACAGCGCGTTTAGTTTGTCAAATAAATATTGCAGAAATATAGTTTTGTTCCTTTTAAAACACACTTGGGATAGCCCAGTGGTCGTGGCTAGAGGATCACATGCAGTTGTCTCAAGTTCGATCTTCGACAACAGCCCAAAGCTATCTCCGTCACTACGTGGACTAAGTGCAAGATAAATCTTTAGTCCTTCCAAATGTCCTTCCAAATTAATGTCCTTCCAAATGTCCTTGGTGGTGGGTGAAGCAAAAGAGGGTACAGTTCCACTTCCAACGGGTTTTATTTGACTTTAAATTAGGTTCTATTTGACCAAACTCCGACTTCTGCCGTAAAGTGTCTGAGGTGTTTGGACCAGCAGAAGCTGCAATACGTGTTCTCCCTTTAACATGAACTTAGGCCTTATAGGCTTGTTGTGGTTTAGTTCCAGTATGAGGAATTAGTAACAACAACTCTGCATTCATAGAAAACTTTCCAAAAAATTTTTTTTTCTTGCTCTGGGATTAAAAACTATTTTGTTCTTTTATTTTTTTAATTTCATTCATATCCCAAAGGATTTAGCTACGACTTACATAAAGAAAATCTTCACTGATCTTAGCTCAGTTTTTTTTTTCTTTTGGCACATACTGATGACAAAAGTGCTTTTCCTCCCGCGAGAGAAAAAATGAAAATCCCATTCGTCTCGGAAATTAATGTTGCATTTTTTTGTTTCCTTGTACCATTTACTTCCGTCTAGTATAGTGTTTCATTCTCACATAGAAATGAAAAGCTCGTGATTTTTTATTTGATTTTCTTTTATTGTTGTTGTTATTGTTCTATTTTGCTTCGAAATTTACCATAAAAAATTATTTGCATTTTCATCACACAAACTTTCTGTATATAATAATCTAATGCCTAATCTTTTCCAATTGGCAGTTTTCGATTTTTACTTTGTGTGGTTAAAAGTGGTTTCCATATCCCAAGCAACAAATAAAATCTTTTCGGGTCGCTTGACGAAGTTTCAATATTTTTAACGGATTTGTAGTGCTTAGAGTCGTGTTACTATTGCTCTTCTTTATCCACGTATCATATTTTATTCTATTTTTACGTTCCATGAAGACTAATACTTCTGTACTAAAAATTCTTCAAGTGTACTGCGCATTTGAGTGAAAAATGTATTTCGTACATTGAATTCAGATATTGCAGACGATGCGATTATTTTGGAACAGAAGAAACAGGAAAAAGTTGATTGATAACAGAATGCTTTTTCTGAGATTCTTTTCATTCTAAACCTTTAAAAAATCAAATAAAAACTATAAGCCATTCATATTACTTTCCGTATATACATAATATAATGTATATGCACTGGACCATATTAACTTTAAACGCAGTTGGGTGTTTGGAATACCCCCAAATTTTCGAATTAAATTTTGAGAAATCGTCCAAAAATCAGGACCTTGAATAATGTTAAAAAAATAATCATAAGTGCCATTATAATTTTCATTCAAAATTTTAGAATATTTTCTTATTTACGGAATCATTCATTTTTTTCAATCTATGCTTACAGAACTTACGTAATAAAATTTAAATAGAACAGAACAATTATGTATACATAGAAAAAACAGAAAAGAAGCAAACAAAACAATTACGTAATAAAATGTAAAAAATTGCTATCTAATTTAAGTGTTTAGATAATTTAAAATTAATGTTGCGTGTTACACAAGCATATAATTGGAATTTTAGTTTCTATTTTTAATTGAATATGTGAAAATTTATACAGTATCAAAATGATCCTCATTTAAGTTATAAAAAATTCATTGTATTCTATATCTTATGGTAGTTACAGAGATTGATAATATTTGCATAATACCAGTCAGAAAACGTGAAATATACATAATTTATATAACAAAAGTAATATAAATTATTACGCATTTTTAACTGTGTTAATTAGATAGTTAATATGGAGTCCCCAATAGTATAACTTTCTGCGATATATGCACATATATATATATATACACACATATATATGTGTGTGTGTGTGCATCATTTAAACCCATAACAGCGGCTAAGAACTGTATCAGTTTTTAGGCTCTTACTTGATATTTGTTTTGAAAAAAAATCAACAAACTTTTAAAAACAAACAAACCTGAACTTTAAAAATGTTTTCAGTCTTTTGAAAAGTAGTTTACGATGCAAACAAGGAGAAAAATTGAATATTTATTTGACCACATATTTTTTTTTATTCACATTGGTACAAGTATATTGTTTTATTGAACACCCTTAATTTTGAAAAAAAAAGCTACTGACCGTGAAATTCCCTTATAAGAAATATTTATGATAATTCAAATTATTTATAAAAATACAATGTATAGAATTGAGAAATGTCCATTGCTTAAATGCTATCGAAATTCTGAATGCGAAGTAAATAAATATTTAATAACAACGTTTTTCAAAATATGTTCAACGGAAACCTTGGGGTTCCCCGTCAGCATTCCAAGTGTTCCGCGACGTGATTGTTTTGTGTAAATTTTGTTAAAAATAAAAAAAATAAAAAAATGAAAGTATAAATTAGACCACAAAGGATCTTTTCTCCTTTCGGGGTTCCGCCATCAAATTAAATTTGAAAAGTGTTCCCAAAAGTTTGATAAACACTGGTGTAATAAAAAAAAATGAAATAGAATCACAAGAATAAAGAATAACAAGAAATTTATGAAGGACCTTCATATGGTGGCAAACGGTGTATACCTTTCACTGAAGTGCATAAACCACTTCATTTTCGACGGAATTATTAAGCATTTTAAAACTGTTTTGTGCACTTATTATGTACAGTCATACAAATTTTCGAAAAAACCAAAAATGACATTTCCAAAATAGGAAGTGACAATTTACCTGCTTACTCTCTACGAAATTCTATGCTGACGCCATGTCAGTCATTCTGTAAGCCTTGCTCTTATCCATTCTTGAGGAATAGATGCTTCAGGGAAATAGAAAATTTTAAACTTGAGGTAACAGCTTTGGAATTGGAAACGGAAATCCTTAGTGAGCCCCAGTTTTAACAGAATATTTTGGACCCCAATGCAACAAATGCAAAAGTCCCATAGTATCTCCTATTCTACACATTACTGGCCTGTTATCATACACTATTTGCGCAGTCCAGGCCTTCAACCTTCCCGGGTCCCCATGCGATGCATCATTTTGTGCCTTATTATCTGTGGCTCAGGCGAATCCCCCTACCTCCTCTAGATTTTGGTGCCGCGCCTTTATCGGTCATCATTTAAACTCATCTATAGCCGATTCTGAATTTAAAAAAATCTGATGTGGGCAACACATGACTTTCCTTATATAATGTAATGAATTTACTACTTTTACAGTAAAAAAATAGGTTTTTCTTATAGTAGATACTTATATTCGTTCCAAGACATTGAATTTTCGACAATTAGTCGTCATTTTCATTGATTTTGCGTCATTTTTATCCATTTGGCGAGATTTTCGTTAATTTGGCCACATTTCAAAAAGTCGCCAATTTGGCGATATTCTGCCAAATTCGTCGCCAAAATCTCGCCAAGTGCTATGCAGTAAGAAATAATTTATTCTTACAGCAGATAAATGACTATTGGCGTTCAAAAACAAAAGTATTACTCAGATTATCTTTTTTCATGAATGGAATGAGCTAGTTCCACGAGAATGATGTCACCCAATTTATCGCATGGTATTACATATGAAAAGTGAACATGTTTATCAATAGGAAATATTTTTTTATTTTATTTTATATGACTTTTTGATATTTTTTTTTGAAAAATGCACAATATCTCAAGAACGGTTCATGTTAGCGTTCTAAAATTTATGTCAATCGTTTTCTAATGAAAAATTACATAAGAAATGTCTATTTGCGTAACTTTATTAGTGGTTTTGATTTTTTGACGATTTTTTCAAAATTTCATTCGAAAATTTAGGGGGTTCTGAACATTCGATTGCGCATAAAAACAATAGGCTTCCAGTGTTTACGGATTGTGATTTTTGTACCAAATTTGGTTCAAATCGGTCCATTCGTTCGTCAGCTATCGTCTCCACAGACCCACTGACACACACACACACACATACTTTCACACACACACACACAGACATCACTTCAAAAATGTTTGATTCGTGATCAGGGATGCTTGAAACGTGCTCTCCCGTCGAAAACTGGAATTCGAATTTTCGACCCCGTCACAATACTTTCCTTATACGTTATGTATATAAGGAAAGTAAAAATCTGATAGCACATGACTTTCCTTATATAATGCAATGAATTTACTACTTTTACAGTCAAAAATAATGTACAAGATCAACGGTGGCGTGTTTTTATCGTTGAATTGTACATTGGGCGATTTTCTGGATGACAACATGTAAAACTATTTGAAATATTCAATTAACTTATACTTCGCGCAACTATCAATAAGCAATTGTCATTATTGATAGTATCCTCAATAAGCGATAGAGTCCATATATTAAAATACCTTAATAAATACATCATCAATTAGACGTAATTTTCATTAATTTAAGGTCATTTTTGCAATTTTGACGATATTTTTGTCAAACTCTGGCGAAATACCGCCAAGTGAAAAATACTTTGACAGATTATTCGCTAAGTTTGCAAAATGCATCACCAAGTGTTACAGACAAACGAAGAGAAGAGTATTTCTTATATACAAGGTATGCTCGTCACATGACGGAAATCAGAATTTGCGAGACATTTCTTCCCATTGGCGTCATTTTCATCAATTTGGCGACATTTTTGTCATTCTAGCAACATTTAAAATAGCCCCCAAATTGGCGAGTCACGTCAAATTTCTCGTCAAACATTACGGACGGACAGGCAGAGAAATGTGTTATTCATATAATCTACTCTTATGTTCTTTCCAAAATATTGAACTTTCATCATAGTCGTCATTTTCATTGATTTAGCGACATTTTTATTAATTTGGCGAGATTTTCGTTAATTTGACAACATTTTAAAAAGTCGCCAAGTTGGCAATATTCTGCCAGAATCTATCCAAACGTTATGGACGGAGAAATAAGTTATTCTTGTAACAGATAAATGACTATTAGCTTCCAAATACAAAAGTATTATCTAAAGTATCTTTTCACATAAATGGAACCAGCTAGAACAACGAGAATGATGCCACCAAATTTATCGCATGATATTACTTATGTAAAGTGAACATATTTCACAATAGGTAATAATTTTTTTATATGATATTTTAATAATTTTTTGAAAAATGTGCAATATCTCGAGAACGGTTCATGTTAGCGTTCTAAAATTTGTGTCAATAGTTTCTAATGAAAACTTACATAAGAAATGACTATTTGTGTAACTTTATTAAATGTTTTTAATTTTTGAGGATTTTTTCAAAATTTCACTCGAAAATTTAGGGGGGTTCTGAACATTCGATTGCGTATAAAAACAATAGACTTCCAGTATTCATGGATTGGAATTCCTGTACCAAATTTCGTTCGAATAGGTTCATTTATTCGTCAGTTATCGTTTCCACACGTTTACTTTCGGGTAGATCGGACGATTAGATAATAAAAAATATATTTTACGAAAAATATTTGAACCATAAGGGGAAAAATGGAAGTGGATATCCTTACTAAATTCCCCATCCCCTCTGGAATTTGATGCTATATCCATATAAGACGTTATTTAAGCACAATTTAAAGGGCGATCGTTAAAAATGGATGTTGCAAGGAAAGTGTAAATTTTGTAATCGGAAATGACAACTCCGAAAATATTTAGAGAGCCCCTACCGGATTTCAATGCTAAATTTATATTACTTATCATCTAAGTTCTATCTATATCCAATCTTAAGAAATAGATGTTTCAAGAAAATTTTTGTACCGGAAGTGGAAAAAATGTGAAAGTGAAAAGTGAACCCTCCTATCTCCTCTGGAATTTGATGCTAAATGTATATCGATTATCATCTAAGCTCTATCTATAATAGATCCTGAGAAATAGATTCTTAAAAAATTAAAACCATGATATGGCAAAATCTTGCCACTAGTAATAGAGTGAGTAAGAAAAGATAAAGAAAAATATAGCTAGTCTTCAAGGCCGTAACCAAGGGGTATTCAGGCTTCTGCTCCCTTCAATCCTAAAAATAATTTTTTTTTATTTTTTTTTATATTTTGCATATATAAATATGCATTGTTTGGTCTTGTTAACTCGTGAGATTCCCCCCCCCCATAAAAAATTTTATATACGCATTTGCTAATCACTATCGCACAGAAACAGTAAACACAAAAATATATATATAACTTCCGAGAGTAGCGATGTTTGGTATGGAAATTCCATGAATTTCTTACGGGAGAAAAAGTCATTCGGGTGCCAATGTAATGATACAGTTTTGACTGTGGCTCTCTACAAATGAAAGTTGTGGAAACCTGGCTGAAATTTTCAAGGGAGAAAACACTATCTCCCTTTGCTGCGCTACGTGCGCTACGTGAAAGGCTGCTTGAAATGCTGTGCCAAATGTTGAGCAACTGCTTGACGAACGATTTGCTGTCCTAAATGACTGTCGTGTAATAAGACCTTAAGTAATCTAATGTAAAATTTAAGTGAGGTAATATATCTTCTCACAAACTGTTGTATAGGATTTTCTACATACTTACTTCAAATATAGATTGTATTTAACAGAACCTTTATGAAATACAAAGTAATCTCGAATGGATTATCATTTTTCTTAATGCATGCATTATTTTTTTAAATTCGCATATAAAATTAGATCTAGTACACACAAACACCTTTTTTTGCCACATCTCTTATTAAGAATACATAGAATTAGAAATTTTAGTCATTTTTTTCTTTAGAACACTTTAAAGTGTTTTATAAACCTCAGCATTCTTTACTTTTAGAAACTTTAAAACAAGAAGACAAACATGATTTAACTAACCCATATATAATATACGCATTACTTTAATTTTCTATCGAAATTTTTTAGGTTTATTGGATCTCCTTCCTCAGAGGGTATTATTAAATAGGATGTACAGACTGTCAAAAAGAATCCGAACACCGCCCGTTATTCAAGCTTCTAGGGTCATATACTCACACCAAAAATATAATTAGACTCAGAATAATATCTACTACAAATACATGTGCATCTAATAAGGGTTAGTCTTCATATTTAATTGCTCATTATTTTCAAAAATTCAAATTCGAAACCATTTTGCTTTGTTTATTTTTGCCATCATAGGATTTTTTTATCATGAAACTTCTTCCAATAATATACTAAATTTAAATCTGTGCGAGATTCTAACCATAAATAAGGGCAATATATGGGAAAAACCATTCGGGGGGAGGGGATCCGTCTCCAAATTTAAAATAATAAAATGAAGGTCACGCATACTCTGCAAAAAAAAAATTTCTATTTCGTTGATATGGTAATCCCTTACAAAAGCATCTCATCAATGGGCATGTGAAGTTTTGAACTCGGGATGTGTAGATGCAATGAAAAAGATATTTTGAAACATCAATATGTTAATATTAATATTAGCATGTTAATATGATAGCATGTTAATTAGTACCTTTATATTAATATTAATGTGCTAATATTATAAACGCTTTTAGAGATATTTTAGCAAAATCAATAGCTTCCATTTTATCCAAAAACGTTTCTCTCCTTTTCAATTCGGCCTTAATAAGCCAAGATTAATTTACAAATTAGTAAACCTATTCATTAACAAGGGGTAATAAAACAATTTTTGTATTAAATTATTTGTAAGCTAAAAAGTATCAAAAGCAATTTTAAACACGAGAACAAGAAACACGTGTATATCATTCATTCAGACTTAAAAAATAAATAAATAAATAAATAAAAAACATTAAATAAAATTCCATACATATTTCAGAAATTACTTTAATTATTACTTTCCTTATTTACATATAATGTATGAGGAAAGTATTGTGACGGGGTCGAAAATACGAATTCGAGTTTTCGACGGGAGAGAACGTTTCAAGCATCCTTGATCACGAATCAGACGTTTTTGAGATGATGCCTGTGTGTGTGTGTGTGTGTGCGTGTGTTTGTGTCAGTAAGCCTGTGGAGACGATAACTGACGAACGAATGGAGCTATTCGAACAAAATTTGGTACAAAATTTACAATTCATGAATACTGGAAGCCTATTGTTTTTATACGCAATCGGATGTTCAGAACCCCCTAAATTTGCGAGTGAAATTTTGAAAAAATCATTAAAAAAATTAAAACCTTTAATAAAGTTACGTAAATAATCATTTCTTATGTAATTTTTCATTAAAAAACGATTGACATAAATCACAGAACGCTAGTATGAACAGTTCTCGAGATATTGCACATTTTTTAAAAAAAATTATCAAAAATCATATGAAACAAAAACAGATATTACCTATTGTGAAATATGTTCACTTTTCATAAGTAATATCATACGATAAATTTGGTGACATCATTCCCATGGATCTAGCTAGTTCCATTCATGAGAAAAGATACTTTAGTATTTGGACACCAATTTTCATTTATTTGCTACAAGAATAACTTATTTCTCCATCCATAAAACTTGGCGATATTTTGGCGAAATGTCGCCAACTTGGCGACTTTTTTAAATGTTGCCAAATTAACGAAAATGTCGTCAAATTGATAAAAAATGACGCTAAATCAATGAAAAATGACAACTAGATGATGAAAGTTCATTGTTTTGAAAAGGACGTAAGCGTAGACTATAAGAATAACACATTTCTCCTTCCGTCCGTAACGCTTAACGAGAGGTTTAGCGGGACGTCGCCAACTTGGCAAGTAGTTTAAATGTTGCTAAAATGATAAAAATGTCGCCAAATTGATAAAAATCACGCTAAATAGGTAGTAATATCTCGCAATTTCTGATTTCGTTCATATTTCTGGCATACCTTCTAGTATATAAGAAATAATCTTCTCTCCGTTTGTTTGTAACTTGGTGATGCATTTGATAAACTTAGCGAATATTTTAACTAAGTATTGCCAACTGAGCGTTATTTCCCCCCAAATTGATAAAATATCGTCAAAAGTGAAAAACATAACGTTAAATTAATGAAAATTATGCCTAATTGATGAAGTAATTATTAAAGTATTTTAATATATGGACTCTATCGCTTATTGAGGATGCTATCAACATTGATGATTGTTTATTTTGAGTTGCGCGAAGTATAAGATAATTGAGTATTTAGAACTAGTTTTGCATGCCTGTAGTTATCCGTAAAATCGCCAAATGCAAAATTCAACAATAAAAACACAGTGCCGTGGATCTTATACATTATTTTTTTACTGTAAAACTAGTAAATCCATTGCATTATATAAGAAAAGTCATGTGCTGGCCACATCAGACTTTTTATTTTATAGGAAAATGAAATTAACAAATTCATAAATAAAATAAATGCGAGTGCTGTTTTAAGTATTACGGTTTATTATTTATCCGATAATTTACACGAATCTTTTCCTCTTTAGGTACAAAACGATCGAATTAGCATACACTAATATTGGGAGGATACAAAAAATATGATTTCGAAAACAATAAGTGTCAACTGACATTAATTTCACACCCTGTTAGATGCGTCACAAAATAAAGCTGTTTTAAATTGGCACGAATGTCAGCAAAGAAAAAATTAATAAACATGATCCATTAATTTAACAAAGGAGGAAACTAGCAAATAAATATTCGATATATAAATATATCAGCTTTGAATATAATAAAATATGACAAAGAGATAAATGTTGTTATTGATGTTTTAATTGCATCGGGAAATGTTAAGGTTGTTTTATTCGACGTTGATAAATGTTATAATCGCCATGACAATTTCAACCTTACTCTATGGCACAAACAACGATTGTATTTTTAAACATTTAGAACATTTTTTTTTGTAATATGACGGAAATGTTGCAAAACCATTGTTTAAAAAAATTAACTTTATACTTTTCTTCCTAAAAATTAAATTATTTTACAAACATTACATTAGTGACTGCAATTTTTAGTTAGTTTTGCTTTGCATTTTCAATTTCTATCATATCTTAAAGGATTTACGCAAATTTTGCATAAAAATTACATACATTTTAGCTTTCCTTTTAGCACATACTGATGACAAACGTATTCTTTTTTTTTCTTGCCACGTGAAAAATAAAAACCAACGCTCATATTTATCTCAGTAATGTTGCAGTTCTATTTACCAATTAATTCCGCCTTTGGTAGTATTTATTTCTCACAAAAACATCAAAAATTCATATATCACTTTCCTCATATACATATTATAATATATAAAAAAAGCATTGAAACGAAGTCGAAAATTCGACGATTCGAAACGTCGAGTTTCCGACGTTTCAAGCATCCCTGATCACTAATCGAACATTTTTGAGGTGATATCTGTGTGTATGTGTGTGTGTGTGTGTGTGTGAAAGTATATGTGTGTGCATGTGTGTGAAAATATACGTGTGTCTGTATGTGTGTGTGTGTGTGTGTATGTGCGTTTCAGTGAGTCTGTGGACACGATATCTCACGAACGAATGGAACGATGAATGAATTTGGTACAATCCGTGAACACTGGAAGCCTATTGTTAGTTTCCTTATATGCATAATGTATAAGGAAAGTATTATGGCGGGCACAGTACTTTCCTTATACATTCGAAATTCGAATTTTCGTGGTCGAAAATTGGAATTCGAGTTTTCGAAAGAAGAGCAAGTTTCAAGCATCCCTGATCACAAATCAAACATTTTTGAGGTGATGTCTGTGTCTGTAGGTGTGTGTGAAAGTATGTATGTGTGTGTGTGTGAAAGTGTGTGTGTGTGTGTTTGTCAATGAGACTTTGGAAGCAATATCTCACGAACGAATGAAGAGATTCGAATGAAATTTGGTACAAAAATCACAATCCGTGAATACGGGAAACCTATTGTTTTAAAACACAATCGAATGTTCAGAACCCACCTAAATTTTCGAGTGAATTTTTAAAAAAATCATCAAAAAATCAAAACCTTTAATAAAGTTACGCACATAGACATTTCTTAAGTAATTTTTCCTTAAACGATTAACATAAACTTAAGAGCGCTAGCATGAACCGTTCTCGAGATATTGCACATTTTTTAAATAAATTTATCAGAAAATCCCATAAATTAAAAAAATAAATTATCTTTTGAGAAGCATGTTTACTTTTCATATGTAATATCATGTGATGAATTTGGTGACATCATTCTCGTGGATCTAGCTCGTTCCATTCATGAGAATAGAACGAGCTAGGAATGGAACGATACTTTGAGTATTACGTTTGTATTTGAACGCCAATATTCTTTATCTGCTATAAGAATATCTTATTTCTCCGTCCATAACGCTTGGCGAGATTTTGGCGACAAATTTGGCGGAATATCGCCAACTTGGCGACTTTTTTAAATGTTATCAAATTAACAAAAATACCGCCAACTGTATAATAATGACGCTAAATCAATGAAAATGACGACTAATTGACGAAAATTCAATACCTTGGAAAGAATATAGGTATCTACTATAAGGAAAACTTATTTTTTTTACTGTAAAAGTAGTAAATTCATTGCAATAATGCAATCTCTGATGCAAAACTCTGATGTGGGTAACACATGACTTTCCTTATATAAATAAGAAAAGTCATGTGTTGCCCACATCAGATTTTTTATAAGTACAATCGAAGGTTCAGAACCCCCTTTAAATTTTCGAGTGAAATTTTGAAAAAATCATCAAAAAATCAAAACCTTTAATAATGTTATGCAAATAGATATTTCTTACGTAATTTTTCTTAAAAAACGATTGGCATAAACTTTAGAACGTTTGCATGAACTGTTCTCGAGATATTGCACATTTTTCAAATCAATTTATCCAAAAATTCCTTGAATTAAAAAACATTATTAACTGTTGAAAAACATGTTCGCTTTTCATATGTAATATCATGCGATAAATTTGATGACATCATTCTCGTCGATCTAGCTCGTTCGATTCATGATAAAAGATATTTTGAGTAATACTTTTGTGTTTGAACGTCAAAAGTCATTTATCTGCCATAAGAATAACTTATTTCTCCGTCCATAGCGCTTGGCGAGATTTTGACGACGAATGTGGCGGATTGTCGCCAATTTGACGCCGTTTTTAAATGTTGCCAAATTAACGAAAATCTCGCTAAATGGATGAAAATGACGACTAATTGACGAAAATTCAATATCTAAGAAGGAATATCTAAATTAGTATCTACTATACGAATAGTCTATTTTTTTTACTGTAAAAGTAGTAAATTATTTGCATTATAGAAGGAAAGCCATGTGCTGCCCACACCAGATTTTTATAGCTACATCTCGCTTCAAAATTTATCATAAAAAATTTCTTTGCCTTTTCATCAAACTCTTTTCTTGGATATTACCCTAATGTCCAATCTTTTCCAATTTCCAGTTTTCCGTTTTTGCTCTGAAATGTATTGTCAGAAGTTGTTGGCAAATCCCAAGCGACAAATAAAATATTTTTGTGTCGCTGGACCTCTTTTGATCATTTTCAACAGATTTGTAGTGCTCAGAATCCTGTTACCATTGCTCTTGTTTAGCCCTGTATCATTTTTTACAATCTATGAAATAGATAGTTTTGTATAGAGATTTTGTGAAGAAACGGTTATGTGGAAAAAAGATTTAGTTTGCGCAATTGCTTGAGAAATGTATCAACTTCATGGACTATCCTATTACTTTGGCATGTACAATAAATAAAAGGAATTTGGTTGATAACGAAATACTTCTATTCTGATTCTATGTTCCATTCTAAACCTTTCGAGAAATCAAAGAGAAACTACTTGTATAATGCAACCATATATATTTTCAGTGTTTATACATATATCACCTACTCCGATTTTCAACACACATGTAAAATTCTCTGTGTCATTATATACAAAAATGTTAGGTGAGTAATAATAGTATCATATGTACATTTCTGTATTAATCCAACTATATGAGCATTGAACATCAACATTTTCAAGATATTTTGACTTTAATTAATTGAGCCAATGCTTGCGGAGGATAAAATGAGTAGTTGCCCTACGTACATTATATTGCAAATGAAGAATATTAAATCAATTATTTTTAGAAGCATTAAATATATATGCTTCCAACACAAAATAAAAAATATGCATTAAGCTTGTCCAATATTAGGGTACATAAAGCTGTGTAAAAAGCACTTTGAAAAATTCCCGATATCTCCCCACTCCATAATTATATTTAAAAATTTATTTTAAAAGTAAACAAATATATTTCAAAATTTAAGAGAAAACGCAAATTTGTTTTTAATTTCAATGTTTAAATTACTCCGAACTAGCATACAGAGGGCGTAATCCGCGAAAACCATTCATAAACAAAAGTTCAAAAGATATATTAGAGCGGCAGATGCATGTATATTCCACATTCGCAATTTGACTACTTTGCCCCATCCAAATAATTTCGACTACTTTGCTCCACAACATAATTTCGAGTGTGAGTACTATACGCACACTATTTTCTGAATGGCAACAAGCATATGCACAAGTTAGAGGATTTGAATTTGTTTATGTCAATCGGTTTTAATAAAGTAAGATATTACGTTATTTAACAATACCCTTTTGCAATAATAAAACTTTATACACAATATTTGTATCTTATTTTATAGCTTTCAGCTGATTAATTATGTCACAAACCACAGTAAAAGTTCCATATGTTTACCGAAGATTATTCGTAAGCGTGCAGAATACATCGGTAGAGACACCAGATGCCTAGCGTGAGAGGGTCGAGTGGTTCCACTGCAGAGTAGAAAATGCAGTGTAAAAATTGCAGTGAAATCGGAGCATGTGTCTCTAAAATAGATGAAAATGAAGATTTTTAAAAGGTGCCACTTTCTCGCACAGCAGCAAATATCGTAAAGCAACAAGAGTGGGACTAAATTTAGTATGAGCAGGTCGAGTGAGTCCACTGGATACACATTAAATCGCATGTTCAGCAATCATAACACAATTAGACCAATTGCATTATCTTCTGCAAGCAACATTGTTTTTATATTTCCAATATTTTTCTGAACCAATCGCCGAATATAATACGCAATATCCCTTGAAGGATACACTTTAAATCGAAACCCGTCACTTGATGAGACTCCATGCGTAACATGTTGTAGCATTTACGTTCTAACAGTAATCTGATATGTAAGCCAGCGTAGCCCTACAGAAGAATAAAAATTTCATACAATTCGTAAACATCCGCATAGCGGTCGCCCTCTCTTATATAACAGTAAAAATTCTATAGTGCTCAAACCTACAGAGACAAAGATAAGATAAACCAAAATGCCGATAAAAAAAATCTGATGTGGGCAGCACATGACTTTTCTTATATAATGCAATGAATTTACTACTTTTACAGTAAAAAAAATAGATTATTTTTATAGAAGTTATTTATATTCTTTACAAGATATTGAATTTTCGTCAATGAGTCGTCATTTTCCATGTCGTCATCATCAATGAGTCGTCATTGATTGAGCGTCATTTTTATCCATTTGGCAAGTTTCTCGTTAATTTAGCAACATTAAATAGTCGCCAAGTTGGCGACATTCCACCAAATTCGTCGCCAAAATCTCGTCAAGCTTTATAGACGAAGAAATAATTATTCTTACAGCAGATAAATGACTATTGGCGTTCAAATACAAAAGTATTACTCAAAGTATCTTTTTTCATGAGTGGAACGAGCTAGATCCACGAGAATGATGTCACCCAATTGATCGCATGGTATTACATATTAAAAGTGAACATGTTTCTCAATAGGAAATATTTTTTTTAATTTTATATGACTTCTTGATAATTTTTTTGAAAAATGTGCAATACCTCGAGAACGGTTCATGTTAGCGTTCTAAAATTTATGTCAATCGTTTTCTAATGAAAAATTACATAAGAAATGTCTATTTGCGTAACTTTATTAGTGATTTTAATTTTTTGACGATTTTTTCAAAATTTCACTCGAAAATTTAGGAGAATTCTGAACATTCGATTGCGTATAAAAACAATAGGCTTCCAGTGTTTATGGATTGTAATTTTTGTACCAAATTTCGTTCGAATCGGTCCACTCGTTCGTCAGTTATCGTCTCCACAGACTCTCTGACACACAAACACACACACACACA
This sequence comes from Amaurobius ferox, assembly GCA_951213105.1. NCBI lineage: Eukaryota > Metazoa > Arthropoda > Arachnida > Araneae > Amaurobiidae > Amaurobius > Amaurobius ferox. The sequence goes on from OX578134.1 coordinate 12,684,433, forward strand.
CACACACAAACATACTTTCACACACATACATACACACACACACACATACTTTCACACACATACTTTCACACACATACACACACACACACATACTTTCACACACATACACACACACACATACTTTCACACACACATACACACACACACAGACATCACTTCAAAAATGTTCGATTCGTGATCAGGGATGCTTGAAACGTGCTCTCCCGTCGAAAACTCAAATTCGAATTTTCGACCCCGTCACAATACTTTCCTTATACATTATGTATATAAGGAAAGTAATATGTGGGGAGTTATGACCTTGTATGGATAAGTCGCAAATTCAAAAATGATAGCACAATTCGATCAAATGTACACATCGATGCTATTTTCCCACTCCTCTTCTGATTCGATCACTGAATACAAATCGCAAATTTCTTCCAAAAATCTCAATCCAGCTCTGCTTCTGACATCAAGTGCCAACGATAACGACAGTGGCAACAATAGATTCAGTCATGTAGATAAAAATGGAGATCCTATCACGAAAATTGTATGACGAGATAAATGTTCTAGATGGGTATATATTTATATCCTTTTAAGACGTTTTTCATCCGTCCGAAAATAAAAACTATATAACAAAGAAATTACCGGTATTTTTTTTTAATTTTCGACACTTAAGCAACAAATCTGGAACTTTTAGCTTCACTTGAAAAGGGAATGAAGATTGCAGCGTTAAAATTAACGTTTCAGTGGCGTGTCCCTCCTTTTTGCACAGGTGCAAAAATCGCAAAAGCAGCAAAATTGGGCCCGTATTTAGCGCAAACAGGTGAACCGGGTCCATTGCAGAACCTAATAAATAGCTCTACAAAAACTATAATTTTAAAAATTGCACGACACCCCGGACATTTCCGCATGAATTTATACTTATTGAAATAGCATTTTAAACTTAATTGTTACCTTTTGAAGTTAATATCGCAGAAATGTGATTTTTTCAAGAAATGCTTATAATAATGTTGCAATCTTATATTTTAAGAACCAAAGCTCAATCTGTTGGATTCGCAAAATTCGATTTTTGCATTGCAATCGCTTCTTCGGCAGGCGAGCAAAAAGTGTCTCTCTAAACATTAAAAATTTTGTTTAATGTAAGTGGCGTTACGTGACTTCTCCCCTCTCTTGATGTCGACCGTTCATCCTACTGCACTAAATATTCGGGTGAGTCGGGCGGTTTGGATTTCTCAACCTCCCTTGATTAATGTGGAGAAATTTGAGTAAAAGGACACAGAGACTTTTTGAATAAAATTTATCAAATGGTAAATTAACAAATAAAGTTACAACGAAAAGAATTAAAGTTTTGTAGAGCTAAAACATGACGCCTTACAATAACGGAATTTAAAGATCCTACCTCGAATACTTTATTTTTAATGGAATTTAAATTCCGAGCATTACGTCGCTAGGAAATGAAAGTTGTGGAGTCGTTTTTTAATTTTAAAAAAATAATAAACTTATGATAAAAAGAATCATTTCAAGGTGACAAATATTATAGACCGTACCAGGAAAATCTAAATTTTATTTTTAATTTAAATTTTGAGCAATACATCGAAAAGCATAAAATACGAAGATTTTATCGAAACACCGGGATTGTTTTTAAGGAATGCTTATAATAACGTTAGAATCTTATAGTAGCACTTCACTCAATAAGTCTCCTGTCTGACGCATATATGACAACACTGTTGCCAGACCCATATGATTTCTGGATAATACCAACCTTCAAACGACATGTGTCAAAATTTCATGACATTCTAACAATTAGTTTATAGGTTACAGTGGTTTTAGTGATCCCAGTTTTGCAATTTTCAAAACAATGGATAAAAAAGAATTTCGTGTGTTAATTAAACATTGTTTTTTGATGGGGGCAAAAATACTGTTGAAGCCAAACAGTGGCTTGATAAGCGTTATGGAGACTCTGTACCAGGGAAATCAACTATTATTGACTGATATGCTGAATTTAAACGCTGTCGTACAAACACCGATGATGCTGAACTCTCTGGTCACCCAAAATCTGCAGTTGTTCTAGAAAACATAAAAAAAATCCACAAAATAGTTTTGAAAGACCGTAAACTGAAGTTGCGTGAGATAGCTGACACCTTAAAGATATCAGAAGGTAGTGTGTTTACAATTTTACACGAAAATTTGAGCATGTGTAAGTTGCTTTCGAAGTGGGTGCTGCGTTTGTTCACACCGGACCAAAAACAACAACGCGTCGATGATTCAGAGCTCTGTTTGGGGTTGTTCAAGCAAGGTAAGAAGGATTTCTTGCGTCGATATGTGACAATGGATGAAACATGGATCCATTACTACACACCTGAATCAAAAAGATCGTCAGCTGAGTGGACAGCAGCCGATGAAAGTCGTCCAAAGCGACCCCCAAAAACCCAAAATTCAGCGAAACCCAAAATTCAGCTGGCAAGGTTATGACAACCGTATTTTTGAACGCGCATGGGAGTTTGTTCATCGACTATCTTGAGAAAGGTAAAACTATCAATAGCGAATATTACATGGCATTATTGGATCGATTGAGTGTAGAAATCAAGAAAAAACGGCCTCACATGCAAAAGAAAAAAGTGCTGTTCCACCAAGACAATGTCCCGTGTCACAAGTCGATGAAAATGATAGTTAAATTATATGAATTACGCTTCGAATTGCTTCCTCACCCACCGTACTCTCAAGATCTGGCCCCCAGCGACTACTGGCGTTTTACAGACATCAAAAAGATGCTCCGGGGAAAGAAATTTGGCTGAAATGAAGAAGTGATTGCCGAAACTGAGGCCTATTTTGAGAGCAAAGACAAATCGTTCTACAAAAAAGGCATCGAAAAGTTAGAGGAGCGTTGGAATGAATGTATCACCACTCTTAAAGGAGAGTATGTTGATGAATAAAGTCGAATTTCTAAAAAAAAAATTGTTTTTCTTAGTTTGGCCGGAGACTTATTGAGTGGGCCTTGTATTTAAAATTTAAAATTTCTATCAGTAAAACTCGATATTTTAGGAATCTGTATTTTGTCTCTACTTGGACCGGAGACAGCTGTCTGACCTTCGGAAATAAAATTTAAAAGATATCGTTAATGTTTCCGTGAGACCAGATTTAACGGAGACAGTTTAATTTCAATATTTATGATATCTAGCAGGCCACACAATGACATGAGACTGCAAAACGCCAATGCATTGCAGCCCTGACCCGAGAGGTCGGAAAAGGCCATGAATTAGGGGGCTTCATGTACAGGTTTGGTCGAACCGGAGTAGTAACCCGAAGCTAAATGAAAAACCATGGGATTGACTAAAAGAGTAACTAATATGAAAGATGTGTTGTCCCGTCGCCCTGAGGTCGGCCAATGGTATCCGAAAAGGCGTATTAGACCTCAGGCAAAAAAAAAGGTGGCAACATATTGAAGGCCCAAAAAAGACTTCAACGAAATGTCCAGAGATAGATAGTTTAACGAGAGATAAACGAGTAACTCTTCAACGACAGATGAGATGAGTACCAGATTCAGAGATGTGAAAAGAACAGTAACTGATCAGATGAGATCGAAAACATATTCAGAGTAAGACAGAGTGCCGAAGAGGTCATATGCAATGCCATGTTGTGCGAGTGCCGATGGGAAAGACAATCGGCTGTGTGTCAGCTTCTAAAGACAACCAGAAGGTATGTGCAAGTCAGCTTATAGAAGGTCTAAACCATTTTGATAAGATTGACTTACCTGGTCTCACATGCCCAATCTCCTTCGCAAATAATATGATAATTGTTGTAATTAATTTAATAATCAATTGAATGCTCTTAATAAATAATGTTATTTTAAAGTTAAAATGGTTGCAGTTAATTGTGGCATTATGTTAATAAATATTCTATTCCAGGACTCTCACTAAAGATTTTATGGTAGGTTAAAGCGGCATTTTATGTTACAACGCAATGAAATTAATTAACTTCAACTAATATTTTGTTTTGTACATCACAGTTTCAATTAATTTTTGAACTAAAAATGGCAAATTATTTTTACTATTTAACTTTGTTCTAAAAAGTATCATACAACCTTGTGCAGCATGGTGTTAATTAAAAGTTATCGTGAAATAGCCACTTTTCTCATTCTATCATATAGATATAGTGTGTCTTAATTAAAATGGATACACGTCAATTTTAATAAACTATTAAATTAAAGACAACCAATCATAAGTTTGAAAAATCATTTAATAAAGCCACCTTTCTTGACGTACATAAATTTACAAAGCCAAATCGCTTTAGGGCATCACCATGCCCTTCATCAGTGGCGGAATGAAAAATACAGTATCAGTACATTTATACAATACAGTATAAATGAAAAATACAGAATTTATCTGTACTGTGATTCTATTTGTAATTTCGATCCTGTCTAGATTTTAAGTTATGCTTGGCGACTCGTTCTCAACTCCATGCGTTGTTGTTGTTGTTGAGACCCAGACCGTCCGACCTACCAGAAAAATGTAAGGTAACTGTTTGGACTGTCGGGAAGAGCCACCCAATTTAGACCGGAACCCAGTAGAGGAGGCATCCACAAGGACTGTACCCTCCTTCCGCTACCACCAACCTCTCGGAAGGATTACGGATCCACATGTTTAACGTGATCGTACACCAACCCCATGCGTCGAATGTCGAAAGTTCAGACTGTCCGGCTCATCCTTGGACACAGAGCAGCAAAGTGGGCGGCCGGACCAACCCCATGCGTGTCAAACCGTTACATAGTTTTCTGTGACTTTACCTTTTGATGTAGTTTGTGCTACAATGACATACTTTTTGGTTATGAACCTTCTTCTTTATTGTATTTGTATCTAATAAATATTTAAATCTTAAATACCTTGTTTATAAAATAATATAATGTAATTATTGTGAAAACGTAAATGAATAGTATGTAAATTTTGCCTACTGATTGGACCTATGTATGCATTTGTTTTCATTGTATATTTTTCATTTCGCCACTGATGGTGATGCCAGAAAGCGCTTTGTCTTTGTACACTTATGTACGTCAAGAAAGGTGGTTTTATTAAATGACATTTTAAATCTATGATTAGTTGTCTTTAATTTAATAGTGTGTCTTGTCTATTTTTTTTTCAAAATCTCGAGATTCTGAAGTAAATATGAATTATATAAACTTCTGAAAACATTTAAATTAATTTTAGAATCATCTTCATGCGTGCCTGTCCCTATGTGTGCAGTCTGCCAAATAAAACGTATCCTCACAGTAACTCAGAAGTGAAAAAACAATACATTTTATACTGATACTTTCATAAAAGCCTATCCTAATGCTTTGATAAATGTTATAATGGCGGTTACATTTTCTAACATAATGTTATCTATGACAAAATCAGTGATTGTTTTGTTTAAAGCATATGAAACAATTACTTTGCAGTATAAAATAAATATTAGAAAAATATTATTTTAGAAAAACAACTTTATAACTTTCTTTTTAAAATTAAATTATTCTACGATGGGATTAGTGACTATTTTTTTTTTGTCTAGTTTTACTTTGTTTTCAATTTCTGTCATATCCCAAAGGATTTAATTACAACTTTAACAAAACAACTACACTAATCTTAACTCAGCTATTTTCTAACACATACTAATGACAAAAGCATTTTTCATCTCGCGCGAGATATAAAAAAAAAAATCTTACAAAGTAATGTTGCAGTCCGTTTTACTAATTATTTCCGCCGTGTATGATGTTTATTTCTCACAAAAACATGAACAGCTCTTTTTTGTTGTTGTTGTTCCACCTTGCTTCAAAATCCATCATAAAATTATTTGCATTTTCATCCCGAAGATTCTTCTTTTGGATGATACTCGAATGCCTAATCTTTTGCTATTCACGGTGCTCCATTTCTGGGTTGAAATATTTTGTTGAAAAAGGATACCAGATCTTAATCGACAGAAAAAATAGTTTTGAGCGGTTAGACCCGTTTTCATTATTTCCAATGGATTTGTACGGCTCAGAATCGTGTTACTATTGGTCTTCTTTAACCCCGTATAATATTTTATTATATTTCTACGTTTTATGAACGTAGGTATTTCTGTACTAAGATTCCCCGAAGAAATGGCTGTAAGAAGAAAATATTTATCCCGTGCATTTCCGTGAGAAATGTATTACTTGCATATAAATAGAATTTAGATTTTGCAGATGCTTCGATTATTTTGGCATGTGGAATAAAAAGCAGAAATTCAAGTGATGAAGGAATACTTTTATTCAGATACCTCAATTGATTCTAAGCCCTCAAAGAAATCAAATAGGGGGTATAAATAATCCAAACATAAATATTTTCGCTATTTATGTTTATCACCTACACAGATTCTGAACAAATTTGTAAAATACTCTGCTACGTCCATAAAGTTCCTTGTTTTAAAGAATTATTCCATGTGTACTGTTTTGTGTTAAATGCAACTGCTATCCTATAAGCAATTAACATTATCGCGTTTTAGGCTATTTCTATTTTTAATCCTATTATTAAAATACACCTCCTCAGTACTTTATGCTGATGAAATGTCTAGCTATCCCATTAACTTTAAAAGTTACATTTTTTAACCAAGGTTGATAAATAAATAAGTTCTATAAGGAAGCACTAAACTAAATATGCTTCCGACATACACTAAATACCAAATATAAGTTAAAATAAGTTAAGTCTTTCCATTAACAGGATATTTAAACTTAAATTAAAAATATCCTTTAAAATTTCTCTCAGGTCTCTCCTGCCACAACACTGGTGCTCATAATATCGTCAAACATACGCAGATCATGCAATACATGATCCATATTTTTAATTACTATAAGACTTCCTAACAAAAGTAATTGCTGTACAACTTCCAAACAAAATTTACCTTAAAAATACCCAATAAAAGCAAGAAGTATCCATAATTATTATGCATCGATAGCAAAAACTTATCATCCTGCAATTTCTTAACTAGTGTCCACTAGACTGGCGCACAGTCGACCGCAAAGTCAAAGAAGTTTGTTTTATAGTATAGTATGAGGCCTTAATATTTTAATTAATATTATTTATTACAGATCTTAATATTATTACTTTCCTTATTTACATAATGTATAAGAAAAATATTGTGACGGGTAAAATTCGAATTCGAGTTTTCGACGGAAGAGCACGTTTCAAGCATACCTGATCAGGAATCAAACATTTTTGAAGTGATGTCTGTGTGTGTGTATGTGAAAGTATGTGTGTGTGTGTGTGTGTGTGTGCGTGTGTGTGTGTGTGTGTGTGTGTGTGCGTGTGTGTGTGTGTGTGTGTGTGTGTGTGTGTGTGTGTGTGTGTGTGTGTGTGTGTCAGTGAGTCTGTGGAGACGATAACTGACGAACGAATGGACCGATTCGAATGAAATTTGGTACAAAAATTACAACCCGATTGTTTTTATACGCAATCGAATGTTCAGAACTCCCCTAAATTTTCGAGAGAAATTTTGAAAAATCGTCAAAAAATCAAAACCGCTAATAAAGTTACGCAAATAGACATTTCTGATGTAAGTTTTCATTGGAAAACGATTGACATAAATTTTAGAACGCTAACATGAACCGTTCTCGATATATTGCACATTTTTCAAACAAATTATCAAAAAGTCATATAAAATAAAAATAAAAAATTCCTATTGAGAAACATGTTCATTTTTCATATGTAATACCATGCGATAGATTGGGTGACATCATTCTCGTGAATATAGCTCGTTCCATTCATGAAAAAAGATACTTTGAGTAATACTTTTGTATTTGAACGCCAATAGTCATTTATCTTCTGGCTGTAAGAATAACTTATTTCTTCATCCATAACGCTTGGCCAGATTTTGGCGACGAATTTGGTGGAATGTCGCCAACTTGGCGACTTTTTTAAATGTTGCTGAATTAACGAAAAACTCGCCAAATGGATAAAAATGACGCTAAATCAATGACGACTCATTGATGATGACGAAAATTCAATATCTTGGAAAGAATATAAATATCTACTATAAGAATGACCTATGTTTTTACCGTAAAAGTAAGAAATTCATTGCATTGTATAAGGAAAGTCATGTGCTGCCAACAGTAGATTTTTCATTTAGTGATCAATGTTATTAATATATATATAGTCGCATAACAAATAATTACTACAACCCCCAAACAAAAGTTGGATACTATACCAATACCTAACAAAGGTCGTAGTAACTGCACATCCCAACGAAACTTAATTACACGGCTCGTGTTATGGAGAAATAGACAAGATAGCCGAAGAAGCTCTTTATTTTTATTTTTATGTTATTCATTTTAAAAGTATACAACAAATATAATCGAATTTCACTAGTCACAAAGTATAAAAGATATAGAACATAAAATACCGAATTGCTAAATAGTAAACGTGTCAAGCACGTGGAAACAGGCTTTTTAAAAATTAGTAGGCATCAATATAAATATAGCAATATCAGTATTGATGCAATAAATATGAACGGATCAACAAATTTTTAAACAGAAAAACTCTGAAATTCTGTAATTATGAACACGTCAGACTTTATTTTGGACTACCTCAATTTGTTGAGAATGCATATGGTCAATAGGATCCCAGAACACTATTATAAAAAAAATCTGATGTGGCCAGCACATGACTTTCCTTATATAATGCAATGAATTTACTACTTTTACAGTTAAAATACATGTTATTCTTATAGTAGACCCCCCACACACACACCGGCTCTTCATCTCCGACTCCAGGAGACGTCTCCTGAGGTCGGTGAAGAGCCGGTGTGGGGGGTCTATCCTCGGGGGCACTAATGCTAAGTCTATGAGAGTATAGTTCAAAAGGCGGGGCCAATAAAAGAGCTTAAGATATAAGAATATAATCCATTTCTCCTATATTATTCATTTATAATTATTAAATATATATAATACATATAAAAATAAACAAACTCTACAACCCTCCCTTCCTCCTATACATATATATATATCTCTTTAGATATATATATATATATATATATATGTATATATATATATATATATATATATATATATATATATATATATATATATATATATACACAACTGTCCCCCAAAGGGCGACGTCCCCCTTTGGGGGGACATTTTAAAAAAAAAATTTCATATATAGCAATCAGGCAGGAAGGCGCTCAAAGCAACATTACACACACACACAGCGCCACCTATAATTCTATATCAATAAAATCACGTGATCAACACATGCTGTCAATCCAACATGTCCCGTCAATCCAATCAATATCTGAAGTTCGAACCACGGTAATAAATAGATATCACGTGATCAATACATGCCAGAACAAGACCCACGCACCCATTGTCCCGTCCTTCCAATCGATATCTGAAGTTCGAACCACGCATGCATCCGAGAGTATATAACCCCCCCCCCCGGCCAAACACGATCATCACAACTCGCTCTCCAAGATACAGACCCACCGAAATAAATGTGTACCGTAAATTACTGTCTGATCTGCGACAAACAACTTCGAACACGTATATGCGCTTCCTTAGAGAAATGCACCACAGAAATCGCTAAAGACTTGTGCAAAAACCACAAGGTATTCACAGAAAAAAAAGTAATTTTCTAGACCCGATCCGAAAAGTAATATAAACGCTATCGCAAGATAAGCACCACAGAAACTTTATATGTGTAATATACTTCTGACCACAAGCCCCCCCCCCCCAAGGGACATATGATTAACACATAAATCACCGTGAAATGAAAATATAACACATACGCTCATTCACAGACACGTTTCACCAACACAATGAACCCTACACATGTCGGAGTCAAACGCTCATCACAATTTTAAAATAGTTAAACGTCATTGCGTTACGTTTAAACAGCACAATGGCCCATACAAATATCAAACCCACATCAGCCAAACCAGATGAATACACGCTGTGAAACAATGATCCATAGATATGTCGACGCAATCACACACGCTATATATACGCGACCATTTGAATGCATTCTGCGCCACCATGTGCTCAGAGTTCTACTGCTTCATATGCGGAATCATTATACACAAAACGATATGCGAAGACGCAAAGGCATGCACCGTACACATAAAAAAATATCTCTGCAAATACCACAAGCTATCACTTATTTTTTTGTCTCTCGTGTCGCGGTACATGATCCGAACCTATTGTGCCTCTTATAAACAATGAAATCTGCCCATGTACAACGACAAGTACATGCAATAAAAACCCCGAGTGCTATAAATACAATCCAATAGAAATAAGCTACTGAGACAAACTTGACTCGAGTTATTACAAAAAAAAAAAAAAAACAGTAGAAATAAGCTACTGAGACAAACTTGACACGAGTTATTACAAAAAAAACACGAATGCAGTAGAAATGAGCTACTGAAACAATAAAACACGAGTATATACTCAAACACATGGTCAAACAGTATACTTAACAAACGCATTTCTTTATCTTTCAGATGCCTACCAACCAGAAGAAACTGGATGACTTCCAAAAAACCAAAACCACCTGAATTCAACAACCATCGAAAACCCGATATAATGTATTCAACAGTTATATCTAATCTGTTTTATATATGTTTCATATATATATATATATATATATATATATATTTTCATGCACAAATGTTATAAAAAAACATATAAATGAAAAAATATAAAAGTATGAATATTAAAAGCATATATATAAAAATATGTGAAAAAAAATATACAAATGCTTAAAAGAATGAGAGCAAAAACATATATGAATATGTGAAAATGTTATAAAAAAAAATATAACTGTCTAAATAGCATGAAAAAATATAAAGGTTATAAATGAAAAAATATTATACATAAATATTGAAAGACCATATTATAAAAAAAAAATGTCTAACTATAAATGAATAAAATATTTTTAACCAGATACATTCAATACTGACTTGGTCATAGTCTATGAAATGTTAAAAGGTATCTATACAAGATACTAGAAGACTTCACTACCTACCTTCACTCCTCCAACATATAAAATTATACACGTCAAGCCGTTGCTATGAGACGGGGCGACGTCATATAGTATTCATTAATATTATGTAATTAATATATGTACATGTAAAACATGTGACGTCATATATGAATTAATATATGTACATGTAAAACATGTGACGCTGCATTCGTTCTCATCCGTGGGAGAGAAAAGAAATGGCGAAATATAAAAATTAGTATACTCGGACCTCGTAGAGGTACTGCCTATCAGCCCATCTTCCCTTCCCATACAATACAAGAACAATATATGCTCATCTCCCCCCCAGGGAGACGTCTCCCTGGGGGGGGGGGGGGGTAGATACTCATATTATTTTCAAGATATTGAATTTTCTTCAATTAGTCGTCATTTTCACTGATTTAACGTCATTTTTATCCCTTTGGCGAGATTTTCGTTAATTTGGCAACATTTAAAAATGTCGCCAAGTTGGCGACATTCCGCAAAATTGGTCGCCAAAATCTTGCCAAGCGTTATAGACGGAGAAATATGTTATTCTTACAGCGAATAAATGACTATTGGTGTTCAAATACAAAACTATTACTCAAAGTATCTTTTCTCGTGAATGGAACAAATTAGATCCAATAGAATGATATCACCCAATTTATCGCATGGTATTACATACGAAAAATGAACATGTTCATCAATAGGAAATATTTTTTATTTTATTTTATATGACTTTTCGATATTTTTTTGGAAAAATGTGCAATATCTGGAGAACGGTTCATGCTAGCTTTTTAAAGTTTATGTCAATCGTTTTCTAAGGAAAAATTACATAAGAAATGCCTATTTGCTTAAATTTATTAAAGATTTTGATTTTTTGATGATATTTTCAAAATTTCACTCGAAAATTTAGGGGGGTTCTGAACATCGGTTTATGTTTTAAAACAATAGGCTTCCCGTATTCACGGATTGTGATTTTTGTACCAAATTTCATTCGAATCGCTCTATTTGTTCGTGAGATATCGTCTCCACACACTCACTAACACACACACACACACACACACACACACCACTTCAAAAATGTTCGATTCGTGATCAGGGATGCTTGAAACGTGCTCTCCCGTCGAAAACTTGAATTCTAATTTTCGACCCCGTCACAATACTCTCCTTATACATTATGTATATAAAGAAAGTAATAAGTTTAACAAGAGTATTATAAAGGGAAAGAATAATATCATCATTGACATAAACATGAAACCAGTCCTAAGGGTAAGCCAAATGTTTGGTAAACTCTTTTGACAGTGCTATCATGCACTGTCATGAATATGCATTTAAAAATTATAAGTGACACCTACATCAATTTATTTATTTGCCAATGGCCAGGCACTGGATCGTTGCCACCGATCGTTGCCTCGAAGGTAACGACCGAATACATTCAGTCATTCGCCTATACATCGGCCAAAATTGTGAACCATTTAGTCGTCACATAACATTGCCCCGATTCACCAGGGGAGCGGAACACACTACGCCCACAACACAACATCCCTGCTCGCAGGTGGGATTCGAACCCACAACCCGGCAGCCGAGCGAGCACGAAGAAACGCTTGCCTTGTAATCTCAGCTACCGCATCAGCACACCTAAATCAATAAAATTAGTACAAAGAGCCAGAAGAAAATTGCTTAAATTGTAGTTGCAGTTGTATATATTATGGTTTTTAGTAATACTTATAACATAGCACTTTGAAATATTTAAGTGGAGTTTATTTAATTTATATAGATCATTCTGTAGCAATGCGCAATCAGTGAAAAGGGTGAAGAGGTTCAGGTAACCTTTCTGGTAGGTCGGACGGTCTGGGTTTCAACAACAACACTATAGTATTGCCCAGCTGCTCATGTCCTTGTTGACGAGTCGGTCCGTCTGGGTCTTCAACACTTCAACACTATAGTATTGCCCGGCCGTCCAAATAGATGCTCATGTCCTTGTTGACGAGTCGGACGGTCTGGGTCTTCAACACTATAGTATAGCGGGCGCGGTAGCCCATTGGTTAGCGCGCTGGAGTTGCACTCGGTAGGCCCGGGTTCGATTCCAGCCACTGCCAAAACTGCCGCCGTGTTCATGCGGAGTACGATCACGTTAAACATGTGGGTCCGAAAGTCCTTCCGAGAGGTTGGTGGTAGGGGAAGGAGGGTACCGTCCCTGTGGATGCCTCCCCCACTGGGTTCCGGTCTAAATTGGGTGGCACTTCTCGACCGTCCAAACAGTTACCTTACACCTTTCTGGTAGGTCGGACGGTCTGGGTTTCAACAACAACACTATAGTATTGCCTTCCCGGCCGTCCAAATAGTTGCTCAAGTCCTCTGGATGAGTCGGACGGCCTGGGTTTTCCACACTATAGTATTGATTCTAAGGGATGGTATCTTCCGTCAAGCACAACAATTTGAATATTTGAAAGTAGCAAATATATTTCAAATTTTAAATCTAAGCATATTTCAAGCTGTAAATACAAACAAACATATTCCAAAATACAAAACTTAAAAATATATAAATGCGTTTAAAATATAAATATTTAGAAATAAACACATATATTTTAAATATTTAAAGAAAACACTTCAAAATACACATATTTCAAAATTTAAAAGAAAATCAACACATTTTTTAATTTATATATTAAAAAGTAAAAAAAATAAAATTTATAATCAAATATTTAAATTATACGAACTAATTGGAAGACGTTGTTATGTCCCAGAACTATTCATAAACAAAAGCTGAAATGCGAAATAAGAACGGCAGATGAATGTATTTTCCATATACGCCCATCGAACAAAGGTTTTCTACCCCATCTGTATATAATCTATATGATGAAAACTGAACTGAACTGACGGAGTAAGTAAAAGGGGATGTATGTATCAAAAATATTGAGCACAATGTCGTATCGCATGAAAGTTCGATTCGACAGTTTGTGAAACGCGGCTTGAAAAACTCTCTTTTTCAACGCCTGCATTGTGCTAAGCCTTGTCCAGATTGATTTATATGCAAAAACCTGCTTTCGTTTGAGATGTGGATTTAATGTTTCTGCTGTTGTTTTGCGCGGCGCCTCGCCTGTCTGTTGAAGACCCAGGCCGTCCGACTCGTCAACAAGGACTTGAGCATCTATTTGGACGGCCGACCTCGCTTGTCTGTGAGAAAGTTCGAAAGCGAGCTTTGCTCTCCTCGGCAGCCAATGGGAGAGCTTCTTGGCTGTTGTTAGGAGCGCGCGGCCTTCTCCGGTGGGCTTTGGAGTGTGGAACTACAGTGTCTAGAAGGGATCCCTTCTAGACACTAGTGGAACTTTGAGAAGTTCGGATGTTGGAGATCCGGAGGAGGAAAAGGAACAAAGAGAGTAGGGCCAGTGGCCCCAAACTGTTGAGGATTATTGATTTTTCCAAAATCTAATCCTGGAAGATGCCCGAGGAAGAACTTACCGGGATCTGCAATTTATTCAAAAATTCTAATATTTTATTTTTCTGTTTTAGGTATGAAATTTTTGGCCGATTGTCCGTGCGTTTTGGGCGTAGTCCCTTGAACGGTTGATCCTATTGACCTGATGAGACGTTATACTCCTTTCGGATATATTTAGCGGAACTTTCCTTCATTCAAGTTTATATAGTTAAGATCTGGAGTACTGGAATTGACAAGGTTTGATTTCTAAACAGAACTGTGAGGTAAAATTATCAAAAGTTAAATCTATAACAGTGGAACTTTAAGTTGCCATTTCAAACCCTGGAATAGATAAAGACATATTAAATAATGTATTTTTGTTGGAATACTTAAATATTGAACTTACATTGATAATTAATAATAACTGGTTGATAAATTAAGGATTCTTAAGAGCTGATTGTAATAATATTATCAGAAGGTTTAGTTACTTCATATGTTGTTCTCTAGTGATATAGAGATAGAAATAATCACTGATAGTATCAAATGTGAATTAAATGTTGAATACTACAATTGTATGGAATATAATATCAATTTTAATGGTTACATATTAATAAATATGATTATTTATTTTAATGAGTTAAATTATTTGAACACCCTGGTTTTTATATTCTCTTCTACCCATCTGTGGACTGATGTCTCCAGACCGTAAGTACTCCTGGGTTATGTGTATTATGTGTGTACATGATTTAAATGAAGAGTACAATTTTCGCAATGTACTATTTTATCTGTCTTCGATCTTCAATGCATATCGGTTGTGAGATCGGTTTCGGTTTCACTGTCGTTCGACTCCCCGCCGATTTGACACTGGAGCCGAGTCCACCGCCGGTGTGACACTTAGCTAGAATCTTGGTTTGGATCTCATTCGATTTGTTTCAGCTTCGAGACCAAAAGATAAATCTAAAAATTCAAATTAGGAATGACTGTGCGAAATAATAATAAAAAAACTCATAAACACTTTGCTTAATTATCGGGCACTCGGGCACTTCCACTCTATCTTGATTTTAGCCTCATTTAATCCAGGTCAACAAAAAAGTCTAACAATTTTCAAATTTGAATTAGGGGTAACGATGAAAAGAATCATTAAAAACTTCAAAACCACTTTTTTGATTAATCTAGAACTTTCCCATTAGCTAGATTCTCGGTTATTAACCCTTTCAATCTGTCTCAGCTTCCAGATCACTGAAAAATAGAATTGTGAACTAAGGGAGATCAACAAAAAATATTTCGAACAAAGGGAGATGATACAAAGACATTTTAAAAACTTACCACACTTTACATCACAAAATCAATGCATATTCAATTTAAAATCCATCCGCGGTCAATAATTAGAACTAGTTATCTCCAGCTGTTATGTAGTGTATAGGTGTCACATTTAATTACCACTAGCCATTGAAAACACGCGAAGATCTTAAATACTCAGGTGAAATTGCTAGTATAAAGATATGTAATTAACTGTAAAATAATAAAAATATAAATAAATTATTATATAGAACTTTAAATATACAAGATTTGACTATGGTCTCTGAGTAATTCAATGGATAGGGAGTTAACTGCTCAAGCAGAGATGAAAATTTGAATCCCCACTGGGAAAATCATTCTTTATAGACATACAAAAAAAGCAGATTCCATTTTACCCTAAAATTTCTCTTCCCTTTTTAATTCGACATCAGTAAACTAGAAATATTTTTTAATTTTTAAATCAATTTCAAAAAACTGGGAGATAAAACGATTTTTGGCACTAAATTACTTGGGAGCCTAAAGTACAACATAATATTTTTAAATGCACGACCATTACATGCGTGTGCATCATTAAATAAATTAAAATCCATCTCTTTCCTCTTGATTCTGTTGGCAAAATAATCAACCGAGGAGACAAAATCCCTAAATCTTAGTGGAGATAATTGAATTCTGCATCCTGAAGGAAAATATGAATTAACGAGTGGAGAAATAAAGGTCATGCAGATGTTGTTTTATATATTTCAGTTCGCTATTTATCTATGAATGTATAGGCATTTCTTTTGTTTTCCTTTTGAAGTACAAAGCGAACAAATTAATATTTTACTAATATTGGTCTGGCGTAAAAAATATACGAATTCGCAAACAACAAAAAGTAATTGGTACTAATTTCACGCCCTGTTTACTGCATCACATAACAAACTGGAGTTAAGAAGGAATAGATGTTGAAAACGGATAAAATGAAAACTCAATCAATTAATCTAACAAAAGAGGAATTTTCGACGGAAGTGCTGAATTTCAAGCATCTCTGAACTCAAATTAAATGTGCTTGAGATGATATTTGTGTGTGTGTGTGTGTGTTCGAAAATAACTTCAAACGATTATAACCCCACTAATTTTAAACGCAAGAGAAATTTAGGAAACCCCGAATCATTATCTCTCAGTTTTTTTAAATTTATTTAAAAATTAAATTATTATTGAATGAATATTTAAAAAAAATCAGGACATCTAATCATGATAAATAAATTACTATTTTCGGGGTAATTTTATAATTAAAAAACGAATGATACAAATTTTAGAACATTAGCAAAAACCATTATCAATTGCACGTTTTTTGATAAACTAAAATCAAATTGCATGAAATAACAAAAAAGATCAATCATGCATAAAGCATTGATAATGAAACACGTTCCAACTGCAATGCACTTTTATTTAAACATCTCTAAAATACGATACATTCAGCGGCAATACTTTTAAAATTATCACAATTCTACAATAATTTAATATATTTGATAACTTAAAACGTCGTCGAAAAAAATGAACTTTATTCAAATGACGTCATTGAAATATAAACCGCCAGGCTCATTCATAAATTTTTATTCCATTCCTTTCATTCGTCGCAATACTACAATGATTTAGTTTACTTAAAATCTTAAAACCATGGAGGTAAAAGTAATTTAACTCTATGCTTAAAATTTTATCGAAAAACTCTACTTTAAAATCGTCTGCTTCTCTATGTAAAATCAATGAATGTTTCATACATATCAGCTATATTGCAGACTCCAGAAATAAATAATTTTGCTTTACAGAAATTCAGCAATTCTTATACAAATCATCTTACAGCTTGATGTGTTTATATTCTTCATAAGTGAAAATTGGCATCGTTGAAGAAATAAACAAAGTTTGATGATCATTTAAACTCAAATATATTGTAAATGCATTGTTTCAGAATATAGATGCACAGAAATTAAGCTAAAATAAAACGGTTTTAGGACGGATACAACGCTAAATATAAATTTAAAAAAACTTTAAAAAGTCACGAATTGGACACAAGATGGATGCCATACTTTATTTCGAAGTGGGTAACGTGATCTCTTCATATAATATGGGTGTCATTATTATTTTAATTTTTATTTAAAAAACTACCAAATATATTTTGTTAAAATTATTTTCGCATTTTTTATGGGATAAATTGAATATTCCTAAAACCAATTGGCGAATTTTAAATTCACTTAAAAAATGTTTGAAAAATTAAGTCCCATAGGGTTCAATGTATTTCATTTTTTCAACCCGAGTTCAATCCAAAACTAATTGGATGATATTGTTCATTTATATTCCCATATGTCCCACAGACCGTCTGAACAATATACTAAAATGTCATTTTGATAAAGTCATTTTTCCGGCAGTTATCATGCGAACGGACGGATAAGCAGACAAACAGAATTAACAAAGTCATAAACACTTTTCAACTATGTTGTAAAGTGTTAAAAAAGTAGTAAGTATCATTCAATCACTTCCTACATGCGATATCATGCAATCAATCTGTTAATATCATTATCGATCCAGTTCATTAGTTTTATATTTTGACGCACAAGAATTCGTCATCATAATTTTTCTCTCGGGATATTCATTAACAGCATTTTAATGACAATTTTGCACATGAGTATGAATAAGTCACTGTGTTTGAACTTCCATTGCCCAAATCACTCTATTTTAATTTAAGGGGCGTTTATTCAATGCCGAAATCATTGTGTCTTGGTCCTTGTACATCATTAATTTGCTGTGAAAAAGTTGTGAAAGTCCGTGTACTACGCACATACAGTTTTCCTTAAAACTATCGAATCATTTCCACGTTAATAATTTCTGACTGCATGTGAGGATCCACTCAACTTTCTTATACAAACATGATTCATATTGACTATTTGTTTTCATATTTGTTTTATAACTTAAGAAGTATCACAATGAATTAACTGAAATGTGGCTCAACTCGACTTTCTCATACCAAAATCCATTTATAGTAGCTTTTTTTTTCATATTTTACAAGAAAAATTTTGAAAAAATCGGTATTATGAGTGCAAATGATTCAATCCAACAATCGATTACAATTATAGCGTGCTACTCTTCACTTTAAAGGACTTGAAAAAATATTTCGATTGATATTATACTTGACAATGGACCGCCCCCTTGTGGGGGGCGGTCTATTAGGAGGGGGGATAACATGCCACCTGAGAGGCGTCAATGACGTCACAAACAAAAAACTTCTATGGCGGCTATTTTTTCCAAGAATGATTAAGGGGATGGTGGACGTTGAATTTTTTTTATTTATTTATTGACTTGGAAACGTAAAAAATTGCATAAATATTCCTCTTAACATTACTATATACAATACCATTATTTTTTTTTCAATTTTGCTATAATTTTGAACTTATTTTTAATTTATTTGTTTAACGAAAATTTGAAAATGTTCCTGACGTGCCATTTGTTCACATTTTTGATTAATTTTACATTATGATCGCTCAAAATCACATTATGAACAAATTTGGGTATTCATTTTTAAATCCCTTAGAAAGTTAATTTTTTATAAATATTTTTCTGCAGTAAAACTTAATTTTCATTATTCAATTTGGTTCTTATTCACTTTTAATTACCTGAATAAAGTCCAATTATAAAATGTATACCCAGTTTCTTTAAAAAGTATGAGAGGTGTCTTCTTGCCATATTTCATGCATCTCAGAGAAAAATTAAGACGCATGGAGCATTTTAAAAATGTAAAATCCGATTAAAAAAAAAATGCATTCAAAATTTTGCTTACGGGTAGGACAGCGTCCATCACAAATGAAGAACCTCCCAAAAAGACAGGTATTTGACATGCTGTATCCCAAACAGTTCGACCCCCTTTACAGGCATTGGCGTCCATGGATATCGCTGACAGAAGCATTGCACCTGCTACAGCAGGTGCAATGTTTCTGTTTGGGACACGGTATGTCAAATACCTGTCTTTTTGGGAGGTTATTCATTTGGGATGGACGCTGTCCCACCCTTAAGCAAATGTTAAATGTGTAAAATAATGTTATATATTAAAACTTTTTTAGTCGATTTTTTTTCATTTCAACGTCCACCGTCCCCTTAAAGCAATGATTCCAAACATTTCCAACAATGATTGAAAGTATTGTGATTATTGGGCCATAAATAACCTTTTATGCATATTTATGTCAAATTATATCATATGCTGCCATGTTATAAAATTTCAAATAATTTTAAAGTTTTTGCACGAATTTAAAAAAATGTTTATCTAGTTGTAGAATTTTTGATAACAATGCCGGATATAAAGTTTCGTGAAAATCCATTAAAATTTGTGGCCAATATCGTGTATATAAGAAATCGACCACAGGCATACAGATAGACGGACTTCACCACTCCAAAAATAGTCAAACAGTGTTTAAGTGGTCTTAAACATACATAGCATCAAAATCTCGAAATCGAAAAATTTCGTGTAAATAATACTTTCTGAATACTGCTTATGAGAAAGTAAAAATACCTGGAGTCTGTATTGATTCTGGACTTCCTCATAAAATCATATTCCCAACTTTTACCATAGTTCAGTACCTCGAAGAGTTATGCGTGCACTAAAATATCCTCTAAAAAACAGTAAGGTAAGATGATTACTATGCGCCCATGTTGCTTTTCTGTTCAATCATATAGAATCAGTAGTTTCCCTATGGACCTGAATGTAACCTACGGTTCCTTTTTGTAGAAACTGCATTTATAGAAAACTTTATAACTTTCTTCCTAAAAATTAAATTATTTTACTCTGGGATTAAAGACTAAATTGTTTTGATGTTGTTATTGTTTTCAATTCTACTAGTATCCCAAAGGATTTAACCGAAACTCTGGTAAAAATGTACACTAATCTTAGCTCAGCCATTTTTTTTTCTGGCAAATACTGATGACAAAAGTACCTCTCATATTGTAAAAAATAAAAAATAAAAATCTCATTCCTCTCGCAAAATAATGTTTCAGTTTCCTTGACCAATTATTTCCGTCTGGTTTAGTATTTCTTTCTTACTAAACCATGAAAAACTCGTGAACTTTTTTCGTCCATGTCGCTTGCTTCAAAATTAATCATAAAAAATTATTTGCATTTTCATACCTCACTTTTTTTTCTGGGAGGGAAGGGTCTAATGCTTTCATGAATAATCAGTTTTGCATTTTTGCTCTGAAATGTATTTGCTGGATGTGGTTGCCAAATCCTAAGCAACAATTAACATATTTTCGGGCGGGTTTGGCCGGTTTTCATTATTTTCAACGGATTTATAGTGCTTAGAATCGCGTTCCTATTGCTCTTCTTTAGTTCTACATTATATTTTATTCTGTTTTTATGTTCTATGAACGTAGGTGCAGTTCTATATTGAGAATTTGTAAAGAAATGGTTGTGTGGAGAAAGCATTTATCCTGCGCATTTCCTCGAGGAATGCATTATATGAACAGAATTCACATTCTGTAGACACTAAGATTATTTTGACATGGTCAATGAAAAGAAGAAATTCGAATAATAAAGGAACACTTATAGTCTGATTCTGAATTTCATTCAAAGCATTTAGAGAAATCAAAGAAAATCTATAAATAATTTAAACATAAATATTTTCAGTATATATGTATATGTATATCATTTTTAACAGATTTATTTTTAACAGAATTGTGAAATTTTCTGGGTCATTACATGCATAAAATTTTGTGTGAGTAATAATTACATCACATGTAATTTTTGTGCTAAATCTAACTATTTCCCTATAAGCTAAACATCAATGCTTACAAGACATTCTTACCATCTCATACTATTAATTTACTAATTCGTCCATGCTTTGAGCGGAAAAAATGGTTAGCTGTTTCACTACCAGTAAAACTTTCTATATCTTGAGTCAAAAATATAATATTAATAAATTCCTATAGAGAAACGCTGAATTATATACAATTTCAACTAAATTTGAATACTATAAAATGTACACGGCGTTACTAAGGCAAACATCTGATTGAAAATACACCGGAACATATAGCGAATTCTCGAAACTCAACAACGCTTTTACGATACGACCGTTTACAGCAAAAGAGAAATGCCTTAATGCTTGAACGTAATATACTTTAAATAAGCATGCGAGACGCATGTAATCCGGGTAAATTGCCTTCGTTTTCGAATTATCAGTAAACTTCAATCAATTTTCTATATATAATAAAATTGCGGTGTTAAACCTTATCTAACCAATCAGAACAAAGCAAACCTTGAATCTGCAATGCTGTACGTACAAAGAGGACATAGAAATTTATATACAGGTTCCTAATACCTACTACATGGACAAATAAGAATACCGAGAACAAACCGAAATTTTTTACTTACACTACAGGCACGGATGATAAACTTAAGAGAGGGTGGGAAATATGTCCTCCTGCTAAAAAAATTTAGATACTTCAAACTGAAAAAGCAGGACTTTCAAATACACTTCAACAGAAATAGAGACAACTAATAAAAAAAAGACTAGCTAACTCATTAGATTAGCTTTTCCGGATCTTAGCGTTTACATTTGTATTAATTTCTCTTACTATTGTGTAGAGAAATTGGTTTCACGAATATTTGCGATTTAGAGATTATGACTGATAAACACGTAAAGACTTCCTAAACCCATTTCAACTTTTTTTTTTTATTTTTCTTTCGACCCAGACTGTCCGACCGACCCGAAAATGTAATTTAGATTGGAACTCAGTGGGGGTGGAAGTTACATCAACAGGGATCATACCCTCCTTCCCATACCCCCCAACCACTCCAAAGAACTTTCCGACCCGCAGATTTAACATGTTCGTACTCCACGTGAACACGGGGATAGATAGGGCAGAGGCTAGAATCAAAATCGGGTACTCCGAGTTCATTTCCAGTGCCTTATCTGCTAAGCTATTTACGTTGGCTATTAGACAAGTAAACTAGTTGTTGTTGTTGTTGTCGTGTCCCTAACATTACAATTAAGGAAGAAGGAGTGCACTGCTTCTGTTTAGTCTAATGACCCGGGGCACCCGAGGGTAGAAGTCTGACTTCTGCCCCAAATAAGACATTAATACATCCATGCCCGCAGGCGGGACCCGAACCCGCACTCTGGCAGCCGAGCCATCACGAGGAAACGCTTGCCTCTTTGACCGCTCGGCCACCACATCGGCAATTCAACTAGTTTTTCTCAAAATGCACTGTTGTTGCGGAAAGACACATTCTCCAATCAAAATGTTTTGAATCAGTAGCCGCCGACTACATGGAATGCAACCCTTATTGTCGAGTCGACCGAAGGAGCAGGGGGTGGCATGACAGTCACCTAGTTTATTCAAATCAGATCAATTTATTACGAAATTATCAGTAAACTTATCAGCATTCAGATAAAAAAAAACATTTACTTATCAAATAACATTACTAATGCAGCACTGAGTTCAAAACTGCTTTCCAAAAATGTCATTAAATCATTACCCACTTAATAAATACATCACATCTTCCCATAGCAACGGATACAGATTGTGGCGTTAATTGCAATGTCCAATACATAACAACCGGCGAATGATGTGTTGAACCAGTAAAATCGAAAATCCCAATTTTTAACACTTTTCAACATAGCTGTAAAGTGAAATGAAGCAAAATGAAATTTTAGTATGTTGTTGAGACGATCTGTGGGACACATGGGAATGAAAATGAATAATATCACCCAATTACTTTGAAATTTAACCAGGGATGAAAAAACGAACCACATTGAGCCCTATGGGACATAATTTTTCAAACACTTTTTAAGCGAAGTTAAAATTCACAAATTGCTTCATAAAATTCGTATGAAAATCATATGACATATTCAAATTTTCACGTAAAATGTGTAAATTTCAGAAAAATGTGTTAGGTAGTTTTTTAAATAAAATTGAAATAATAATTACACCCTTATATGGCCCCGGCCATCCAAACAGCTGCTCTAAGTCTACGGACGAGTCGGATGGTCTGGGCTTTCGACCCTTATATGGCCAACGGCCGTACCGTGCTGAAAACACAGGTTCTCGTTAGATCACCGAAGTCAAGCAGCATCGGGCGCGGTTAGTACTTGGGTGGGTGACCACCTGGAAACACCGCGTGCTGTTGTCACATTTCGGGCGCGGTAGCCAGGTGGTTTACGCGCTGGATTTGCACGCTGCCACAACTGCCGCCATGTTCATGCGGAGTGCGATCACATTAAACATATGGATCCGTAAGTCCTTCCGAGAGGTTGGTGGTAGGAGAAGGAGGGTACGGTCCTTGCGGATGCCTCCCCCACTGTGTTCCGGTCTAAATTGGATGGTACTTCCCGGCCGTCCAAACTGCTACCTTACACCTTTCTGGTAGGTCGGACGGTCTGGGTCTCAACAACAACTCGTATTATATGAACAAATCATGTGACTAATTTCAAAATAAAATATGGCTTATTTTCCCCCTGTGTAAAAATCGTGATATCTGAAGACAGTTTGAATAAGTATTTGGTGTTGTATCTTTTATAAAACCGTTTTATTTTTGCATATTATCTGTGTATCTAAATTTTGTGCCAACGCAATTATAATATTTTTTTATTGATCACTAAACTTAGATTATTCCTAAAACGAAGCATAATTTCTTTAGCATGCAGAATGTAAACAAATCAAGAGATTGTAACATGAGTTGTATAAGAATTACTGAATTTTTATCACATAAAATTATTTAATTCTGGAGTCTGGAATATAAGTGATATGAATGAAATATTCATTAATTTTACATAGAGAAGCAGGCGATTTATAGCATTATCTGCTTTAAGGAAGTTTTAAGTTTCCATGTTTAATAAATTACTGGAATACGGTGATAATTTAAAAAATATGAGTTCATTTCTTCGATGAAGTTATAAGTTTTCACATATAATAAATTATTGCAGTATTGTGATAATTTTAAAATTATTACCGCTGAATGTATCGCATTTTAGAGATGTTTAATTAAAGTTGCATTGCAGTTGGAAAATGTTTCATAATTAATGCTTTATGCATGATTGGTCTTTCTTGTTTCTGCTTTTATTTGAAAATTCACAAAAAATGAAAAAAAAATTAATTTATTAGAATAAAGTATACACATATATTTTTGGCAAAGCATAGAATTGACATAATCTTCCGTTTTTGAATTAGACAAAATAAGAAACAGATAACCTAAAACATGCATATTCCGTTGTATTTAAGAATAAATAAATAAGTAAAGAAATTATACTACAGATTCGGTTCAAAGATCGTTGAAAAGAATGTTCTTCGACTTTGCTTAATCTATATCAGACTGCATCTTAGCTCTATTTATAGCTGTTTCTTAAAATTATAATTATTTCAAGGAAAATTTTGAACCGGAAAAAGAAAGAAAATGAAAATCCTTAGTCAATCTCTAACTCCCTAAGGACTTTAATGCTGGATTCATATCCCTCATTGTCTAAGGTCTATCCATAGCTAATTCGGAATAGATATTTCAAGGAAAATGAAAATGTTTGAACTAGAAGGGAGGAAATGAAGAGGAAGTCCTTAGTGAACCTCTCTATCCCATCCGGAATTATATGCTCCATCCATATCAATGATTACCTAAGTTCAATTATTATCTAATGATTGTCTAACTATCAACGATTACCTAGGCTCAATGATTATCTAATGATTATCTAACTATCAATTATTATCTAATTTTATGCTCTATCCATATCAATGATTATAACACATCCTGGTAAGTCCGGTTTATTTCAGTATATCAATGAATCTGACTGCTTTAGCGAAGTTCCGAGATTTGAATACCGGCTGCGAAAATTTTTCTTTAGGTACTTCAACAAAAGCAATAGCTTCCATTACAATTTAATTTCCCTACCGCTTTTATTTGGCCTCTAAGCCAAGAATATTTTTCAATTTATAAATCAATTCATTACCACAGTGAAATAAAACAAATTACCAAATTACTTGTGGCATAAAAGTATAACATGCACATTTTAACCAAACACATTTGTATCATTAATTCCTATCTCCCTCCCCTATTGATTCCGCTTACAGAAAACAACCAAGAAATATCCCTTAAATTTGACCAAATTATTTTAAGAATTTAACTTTAATAATTTATCTATTTTTACTTTTCTTATATACATAATGTATAAGGAAAGTATTGTGACGGGGTCGAAAATTCGAATTCGAGTTTTCGACGGGAGAGCACGTTTCAAACATCCCTGATCACGAATCAAACATTTTTGAGGAGATATCTGTGTGTGTGTGTGTATCGTTGAATCTGTGGAGACAATATCTCACGAACGAATGAAATTGGTACAAAAATCACAATCCATGAATACTGGAAGCCTATTGTTTTTAGACGCAATCGCATGTTCAAAACCTCTCTAAATTTTCGAGTGAAATTTTGAAAAAATCGTCAAAAAATCAAAACCTTTAATAAAGTTGCGCAAGTAGACATTTCTTATGTAATGTTTCCTCAGAAAACGATTGACATAAATTTTAGAACGGTTGCATGAACCGTTCTCCAGATATTGCACATTTTTCAAATAAATTTATCAAAAAATCCCTTAAATTAAAAAATATATATTAACTGTTGAGAAACATGTTCACTTTTCATATGTAATATCATGCGGTAAATTGGGTGACATCATGCTCGTGGATCTAGCTCGTTCCATTCATGAGAAAATATACTTTGAGTAATACTTTTGTATTTGAACGCCAATAGTCATTTATCTGCTATAAGAATAACTTATTTCTCCTTATAACTTATTTGTCCATAACGCTTGGCGAGATTTTGGCGACAAATTGGCGGAATGTCGCCAACTTGGCGACTTTTTAAATGTTGCCAAATTAACGAAAATCTCGCCAAATGGATAAAAATGACGACTAATTGATGAAAATTCAATATCTTGGAAAGAATATAAGTATCTACTATAAGAATAACCTATTTTTTTTGCTGTAAAAGTAGTAAATTCATTGCATTATATAAGGAAAGTCATGCGATGCCC
Organism: Amaurobius ferox; assembly: GCA_951213105.1. Classification (NCBI taxonomy): domain Eukaryota; kingdom Metazoa; phylum Arthropoda; class Arachnida; order Araneae; family Amaurobiidae; genus Amaurobius; species Amaurobius ferox. The sequence goes on from OX578134.1 coordinate 12,711,144, forward strand.
ACATCAGATTTTTTTTAATAAGTTAAAATAGAATTAACAAGTTGATAAATAAAATAAATGGGGCTGATATTTTATGTATTTCTGTTCATTATTTATCCAGAAATTTATACGTATTTTTTTCTCTTCATGTACGAAACGAACGAATTACCATACACTAATATTAAACTGACACAAAAAATACCAATTTGCAAACAATAAATATTAACTGGCATTAAATTCACGCTTTGTTAGATGCTTTACAAAACAAAGCCGGTCTGGGTTGGCAAGAATATTGGCAACGAAAAAAATAAATAAAGGTGATCCATTAACTTAACAAAGAAGGAAACTACTGAATAAATATTCGAACTCCGGTGAAAATTAACTTAATCAATTTTGAATATAATTAAGTATGGAAAAAAGATAAATGTTGCTATTGATGCTTTAATTGTAATGGGAAATGTTCGGATTATTTTTATTTCACGTTGAATGTGGTTACATTTTCAACCATCATTTACTCAATGGCATAAACAGTGATTGTTATGTTTGGAACATATGTAACACTTATTTTGCAATTTAAAATTTTTCCCACAAAACATCAAAGACCTGTGTATCATTAATTAAATTTCATTTCATGGTGTACTTGCCCTTATTACATTGACGAAAGAAAATCCTGGTAAACTAAAATGCTGCAAATCTTATAGAAGGTAAATGAAGTTTACATCCTAAAGAAAAATTGAATCAACAACATAAAATATAAAGTTGATGCGGGTGCTGTTTTGTGTAGTATTTCGACGCTTTATCTATAAATTAATACGTATTTCTTTTGTTTTCCTCTTTAGATTTAAAGCAAACGAATTAACATACAATAATATTGGGCTGGCATAAAAAATGCGAATTTGTAAATAGTAATTGTCATCAATTTCAAGCCTCGTTAACTACGTGAGAAAACAAAACGGAGCTAAGATAGCAAGAACGTTATCTGTGAATAAAATAAATATACGATCAATTAACTTAAGACAGGAAGAAATTACCAAATAAATAATGAATTGGGGATAAAAATAAACTTGATCTTTAAATTATAATAAAACTAACAGATATATACAACGTTGCTTGTGATTAAAAGTGTGAAATTCTAGTCGTATTTTATATGATATTGTTCTTCAAAATATTTCATTAAAATACCTAATTTAATTTCTCTAAAAAATATTAATAAGCGTCCTTGTTCTCGCTATGCAAAATTATTTGCACTGAAAAATAAACATCCTGGTCCGGTTTGTAAACCAATTCACAAAAAGCTAGAAGTTCGTAAACATACGCCCAAATAAAAACGCTAAATTGGTAGTGAAAATTATACCTGTGTCTTTTTTATTCAGTTGCATCAGTCGTTTACTGCAACTGGATATAACTGAATTGTTTGTTTATATTTCTGCAAAAGCAATATAAAAAATATGATGTAGACAACACACGGCTTTTCCTATATAATGAATAAATTAACATCTTTCACAATTAATATTATTCACTATGAAAGATGTGAAAGATGGTGTAGCGTCCATGGAGGCTAAAAAGCTAGCCTCCTCTGCTTTAAATCGCATTTAAAGAATTATTTATTATTATAGTTTTGAGAAGATATATGTATTATTTAGAAAATTGTTACATTTTACTTGCTTAAAGTGACACGATTCAAAGTATTTTTCCCATTTAAACGCATATTTTAATGTTTTAGAAGCTAAAATCATCCAGCGTTCGTCATCTATAAGGAGCAACATGACATGAAGACCACCCATTTGTTAAACTCCTCCCTAGTTGATTAACTAACATAGAAGATAGCTTATAGAAAGGCGTGGTAATTGCTTCCCCATTTTCAACCCTTTATAAACAATCAATGATTGGATATGGGACGTGCGTTTCATCAATGATGGGTGGTGAAGCGGGTAGTGAAAGGCTAATGGATCATCCGTTTTGTGTCAGACGGGATTCTATAAATTACTATTCGTAAAAAATAATCATTATTCGTAAAACTAAATAATGACTCATTTTTCACGAATAACCTAGGATTTATCAAACTTTAAAAAATCTCAAAACGAAGAAATATACTAATAATGACTGACATTAAACTTATGTAGTTTGCAAAGTAGACTTCGCTCTTTATATAGGCATCAATATGGCGAAGCATCCGTTTGCGTATTTGGGAGTTTCAGAAAGAATAAATTTGATATCCCTTTAAAATCCCCTGTTAGACGAGAATCTCAGTTAAATAAAAGTGGTTGGTAATTTTTAAGCGAATTCTTAGCATATTGTAATTATAAGATTTTTCTCAAGTTTTCGTAGTACAGTATTTGTAAATAATTAATATGCAATATTGTTTAAGAACATTGTTGACTACAGTGATTTTCAACTAAACTTATTTTCAACTAAACCAGATTTCTCATAAATTTTCAGTGCACCTTTTCATACATGGGCGAATGTAGAACGTTTGCCGGAAAGGAGGGGATAAACTCAAGAATAAAATGTATAATATCGTCTAGATTGATGCTCGCCTTTGTTATCTTGAATATCCAAGGGAGGGGGATTGTCCTCCCCTATGAGCGACCATGACTTCATATTTAACAAGAAAGATCAATCATGCTTAAAGCATTGATTATGAAACACTTTCCAACTTCAATGCAATTTTATTTAAAAAAGTCTAAAATTCAATACATTCGTCGGTAATATTTTAAAACTTATCACAATACTACATTAATTTATTATATTTGAAAACTTAAACCTTCATTGAAAAAAATGAACTTCATTCAAATGGCGGCATTGAAATATAAATTGTCTGGTTTAAATATCTCTAAAATGCGATACATTCCACGGTAATATTTTTAAAACTATCATAATATTACGATAACTTATATTTGAGAACTTCATCGAAAACAACTGAAATTAATTCAAATGACGTCATAGAAAAAATAACACGCCTGGATCTCTCTATAAAAACAGCATTTCATTCATAACTTTCTCCCATTCATTTCATTCATCACAATACTATAATAATTTATTTTATTTAAAAATTAAGACCATGGAGCTACAAGTAATTAATCTCTATGCTTAAAACTTCATCGAAAAAAAATCGTCCTTCTCTTTATAAAATCAATTAATATTTCATTCATATCAGCCATGCAGACTCCATGGGCTAAATTATTTTGTGTTCAAGAAATACAGCAATTCTAATACAACTAACTCATTCTACATATTTTGCTGTTTCCATTTTACATAAGTGAAAAATAGGCTTCGTTGTAGAAATAATCAAATTTGGATAATCATTTAAACTCAAATATATTGTATTTGCGTTGTTTCAGTATGTAGATGCACAGAATTTAAGCAAAAATAAAGTAGTTTTAGGACGAATACCACACTCAATATGAATTAAAAAGAACTTAAAAAATCACGATTTTGAAACAAGATGGATGCCATATATCATTTTGAAGTGGGTCATGTGATCTTTTCATATCATGATCACGTGATTGTTTCATTTAAGAGGTGTAATTATTATTTTAATTTTTATTTAAAAAACTACTGAATATATTTCGCTAAATTTTTTTTTATATATTTTATGGAACAATTTGAATATTACCTAAAATTTTCGAAGCAATTTGTGAATTTTAAATCCGCTTAAAAAATGTTTGAAAAATTAGGTCCCATAGGGCTCAATGTGATTCATTTTTTCAACCCGGGTTCAATCCAAAACTAATTGGGTGATGTTATTCATTTATATTCCCATAGGTCCTACAGACCGTCTGAACAACATACTAAAATTTCATTTTGATTAAGTCATTTTTACGGCAGTTATCGTGCTAACGGACAGACAGACAGAATGAACAAAGTCATAAACACATTTCAACTTTGTTGTAAAGTGTTAATAAAAAGGTTGTAAAAGTTCAACTAATTTAGAAATAAGGAAACATTTAAAATGTTATACTTCGTATGTATTTATCTCACATAGGTAATATATTTTAAAATATTGTGCATTCCCTTCACTCTTAGCATTTTTATGTTAAATTATTTTATTTTACTCACCAATAAAATAAAACTTATTGAAAGTGCGAATTCCAATATAAATTCACTTATACAAGAACGTTTTCCCAGTTATGACAATCGCTTAGCCTCCCCAGTCAAGAATATCACGCTAAGCTACTGGTGAATAATTATGTATAAAATCCATAGCACAATGTGTTTAACGTTGAATTGTACACACACCGACCAGTAAATTACAAACCCAGGTTCAATATTTTATTGGACCACCTTTAACCCAAATTATAGCAAGTATGCGGTTAGGCATGGAATCTACAAAGTGCTGAAATGTATTTAAGTCAAAAGCGTTGGAAAAGCAGATCGTGAACTCCTGTACAGATAATGGCAGAGGAGATTGTTGTCAACTGTGTACTTCCAACATATACCAAATGTTTTTGATAGTGTTTAAATCTGGAATTTGCAGTGGAAGAGAATATGATGAAGATTCGTGAGCGTGCGACTCACCTTGTTGGTTTAGACTCTAAACTTGGAAAGATCGTTTTTCTGATTTTCAAAAAGTGAAACCGTTGCTAGATTTATTTAGCAACCCTTTTGCCATTTTGCTCGAAAATGCACCCAAATCAGTACAGCTTGAACTCATCGACAGGCAAAACGATGAGACCCTGCGAAATAAATTTAATAAAGGCAATTTATTAAACTTCTATCGTTCTGTCGATAAAAACAATTATAAATCGTCGCTAAATAATGCATTAAAATACGCAAGCCTCTTTGGGTCAACATATATTTGTGAACAAATTTTTTTTGTCATGAATATTAACAAATTAAAAAATCTGATGTGGCCAGCACATGACTTTCGCTGCAAACTTATTTATATCCACTTTATCTTTATTTTAATTAAATTAAATTCACTTTTAATTCAATTTTCTTTCTCATTTGGTAACTGGACTTATTTTCAAAGGTGGCGTAGGAAAAATATGAAAAAACTTAAATTTCTCGAGAACGGCTAGTCCTAGTGTAACGGGGTTGGTCTTATTATTTTCTTTGTTAAACATTACGTATAAAACAAGCATTTAATGGATATATTTGAGCATACGTAGTTTTTTACTTTAGATTTTGGCGAATTTTGCTAGCCAATTCACAAAACAAGGCAGGTTATTTTTTTCCAAATCGTACCAAAATCTTATCAGCGTCAGGGTAACCCTCGTAACCCTCAAGCGACTTATCTGCCGAATTTTGTGAAATTCGGTCCATTAGTTTTTCAGCTAGAGTGAATATAGGCCTTTGCGGGTCATTTCACAAAAATAGGCGTGTTCTTTTACCCCGAATCGTACTCAAAACTAATCAGCACCAGATTCGCCCACAAGTGACTTACCTACCAAATTCTATAAAATTCGGTTAGTTAGATATTTAGTTAGAGTAGATACAAAATCTGCACAGATAGACAGACACACAAACAGACACACAGACACAAACACAGACGTCACGCTATAAAGAGTTTTTTCGTATTCTAAAGGTCTCGAAACGCGTAGATCCGTCGAAAACTCGAGTTGCGATTTTCGGCATGATTCCAATACTTTCCCTATACATTACCATGTATTGCAGGGAAAGTAAAAATAGTGCTTTACTGGTCGAAAACTCGAGTTGCGATTTTCGGCATGATTCCAATACTTTCCCTATACATTACCATGTATTGCAGGGAAAGTAAAAATAGCGCTTTACTGGTGAAAATTTAGAATCAATTTTGCGGTTGATTACTAGAAAACTCGAATCAAATATCAAAACAATTGTCAAATCAATACAATGTCACGCATCAAATTAAATTCACTTACTTTTTATTATCTTTTTTGTAACAATTATGATAGATATACATAAAATAAACAATATATGGTAGATAACTTTTTTTTTTTTTTTTTTTTTTTTTTTTTTTTTTTTTTTTTTTTTCCCGGTCCTGCCATAAGTCACAATGGATCTATATGGCCCTTGGTCTTATCAAGTCTGTACATCCCTGGTTTAACTAATTCCCGTCCGGGAAAGGATACCTCCAGTACTCAGGAAGGTCCCAAAGTCCCACCAAACCAGCATTTATTAAGGTCTAAACAAAAGAACAGCTGAAGAAATATATTAGGGTTATACAACCAATTTTACATAATTACAAAATTGACATGAACATCCACTTTATAAAATTGGGAAATGGACCATTGTAAATTTTGAAGTAGAGATCATTGAAAAATAAAAATGTTAGAAAAATTTTGGCACATGGAAAGCAAAACTAAAATTTTAAGAAATTTAGAAATATATTTAGGAAGTAATATTTAGAATAATCAATATAAAATAGAGAATGAAAAAAAAGATCAAAAGTCAGAATCATGCTCCGTGAACTACTGTTGCACGGTTTCTGCGCGGTGGGTGGTGGCATTATCGTTCATGTAAAAGTGTAACATTGCAGGGTGGACGTTATTGGCAACAATGTTCAAGTGATTTCATATTTCTTGAGAACGCTTTTGGATCAGTCCTCTTTGCGCTTAAACTAAAGATTTCGCATTTTATTGTGATTTATGTTGAAACTGAAACGAGACAATTTGGACACTGAGTGATATTAAGTAGCAGCCACTTATTTGGGATCCGCGCAAAGCCGAGTAATTCGTTCTAGTATAGAATACAGATACACAGTATAGAAGCTGTTTCATAAACAAACTAAGTACTCCTCTAGGAAGAATCACTAAATCGGTTTCATTCTTATTAAAACTCGGCAACTAACTTGCTAAACATATCCTGCTATATTACTTTCTTCGATCGATGCAAAATACCAAAAAAAAATTTATAGCATTTCAGAACAGCCTATTGAAAAGTGAATTTCTCTGTAAAAGTATGCAAATTCTTTATCAAAATTATTAATTCCTTTTTAATCCAAAAAATCCCATTACCCCCAAATATGTACTCCCCTACAATACATGGTAAAGTATAGGCACATTATTGGAATCACGTCAAAACAACTAGTGTTTTCGACGGATTTGCACATTTTGAGCACTCTAGAACCCGAAAACACTATTTTTAGCGTAAAGTATGTGTGTACTTGTGTCTATCTATCTATGTATATGTTTGTGGAATTCATGTATCCACTCTATTTGAAGAACTAATTAATCAAATTGCACAAAATTTTGCAGATAAGTCACTTCCCCTGGTGCTGATTAGATTTCGGTACGATTCGCTGAAAAGGAACCTGCTTTTCTTTGCGAAATGGCCAGCAAAAACCGAATGTATCCACTCTAGTCCAAAATCTAATTGATCCAATTTCACAAAATTTGGTAGATATGTCACCTGTGGGATATTCTGGTGCTGATTAGATTCTGGTACGATCCGGAAAGAAATAATCTGCCTTTGGCCCACAAAAGTTACCAAGATCTAAAATGATATACTACATATGCTCAAATATATCAATGAAATGCTTATTTTATACGTAATTTTTGACAACGAGAAAAATAAAACCAAGCTAAAATATTACTTCGATATTTTGGTTTTTCGTACTTTTACCACGTCGCTTTTAAAGATACGCCCAATCTCTAAATGAAAATAAAAATTGAAATAAAACTGAAAATTCAATGTCATTTCAAATAATTATCTATGTTATTTTGTGTTATTAGACTCAATTTAATGAATTGCAAAAGAAAGGGAAAATGAATTTCAGTCTGTAGAGAAAGTCATATAATACCCACATCAGACTTTTTCATTTACTCATCCGAAACTCCAATATTAGTTGTAATTTGCAAGTCTGTTCATTATCGCAGTCGAATAAAACTATTCCTAGGCACCACAGAGTGAATCGAAACTCTCTGTGCAAACATTAATGGGAGTTAGGGAATACTGAAACAAGTATTTTCGGTTGATGAATGTATGTCCGCAGATGTCACCTTCTGGCTTTAAAGGGAGCTAGCTATAAAAACAGACTATCTCCGGTCTGCCCAACAGCGCCCTCTAGCGACAAAAGTTGACGTCTGCGGCCATACATTCATTAGCGAAAAATGTTTGTTTTAGTTTATACTGTATATCCCATTAAAATTCAGAGAGTCTTGAATCATGCTATATATTTCTTACGTACAGCTGAAACTGCTACTAATACAATAAAACACACGCGAGCACATGCTCGCTCTAAATAAGCACACCTTGGACCGCTGCTCGGGTACGTAATACGCCTTTGTCAGAGCGTAGGCGTTGGGTACATCAATATTTTCGATTTTAGTTACAGCTCGCGCTCAAAGTAAATCCCTAAGCAGATGAAGTCAATTTCGGCAAATGACGTACCTAACCTCCCTAAAACGTTCTAGATCTATGCTTCAAGACGTCAACATCAGACCCCATACTAAGGACACAGGGTAGAAAAGCTCATTCCCCGTACGCAGAAGTGGAACAGTTCCGGTGGGGGTCCACTAACCGCTAGTTTTGTTCATAAAATCTAAAGCATGCTTCGGATAAAAAAAAATTATAACTAACCAATACGTGGGATTATGAAATTTCTGGAGTTATCTGTGAGATACTTGGGAGCTGCTGGAATAAATTAATGTTGTATGGCACGTCACTGTTAGTATATCGTAATATAAAAATCGTTATACTGAGTAATATTGCAATATAAAAAACGTCAGTCGCACTTGACTTCACGGCAGGAATGCGATGGACGAGTGTCGAGGTGGATTCTTATGAATTATAAAACCACTTTGGTAAAAATTTGTGCGACGTGGCCTTGTACTGATTCCGTGTGAGAATTATTTCGTGTTCCGTCGAAAATTCAACTCGGTTCCTTGTTACTCAAATGCTGCAGATGTATCTGATAATGAGAAAGTGCCTTCATCTACAGACTGACCGTGATATGTCGGTTTCTACATATTCTGAAGGGAACACACCTTCTGGGGAAGAGGGATTTCCGCTTCCCAATCCACACAAGTTAGAACCATCAATTCAGTTCTTTCTGAGCTATTCATGACTGAGCTAGTTTAATGAGGTATTATGCACCCTAAATCACTACCACGTTTGCAGACTAAATTTTCGTATACTGGGCATTGACTGGATGAGGACGCACTAAACCCATTGCAACCTTGCTTCATTTTAATTGTATATATGTTGCTCATTATTTTATGTTGTAAAGAACCTTGCTGCTCCAACCGGAAATTGAACCACAAATCTTCAAATTAGCCAGCCGACGCTCTGCCGTTGAGTTACTGGGATGGAATTGCAAGATCTTATTGTCGAATTGGACTCTGCATTCGCCACCTTCTATTGTCAGGTTGACATGCAACTGACAATCTGACTAATCACCTCCTGCTACTTTTACCTTAAGTTAGGCTCTTGCTGATATTTTTATCCTCAAGCTTATCTTCATGCCTGATCGTTGACTTCCCGATTTGAAATCGGCGCTCAATATACCAAAATCCACTGAATCTGTGCTAATCGTACTAGTGTCACTTTTAGACCTCCGACACTTTTCCCATAACCCACAGGATTGATATGTTCGGGCGCCATTGCAAAGTACCTTGCTGCCCTAACCGGGAATCGAACCACGGATCTTCGTACTGGTCAGCCGACGCTCTACCGTTGAACTACTGGGACGAAAATGCAAGCCCTTATCGTGGGCTCTGCAATGTTCACCTTTATTGTTACGATTTCAATTCTATTGTTCAAGTTATGTAATTTATGTACTTGTTAATAAACCTGTTGTGTTAAACAACTAAACAATGTTTAAAGTTAAAGGTCTTATTCTCATTCATGCTACTGCCTATAGCTGTGACAAAATGTCTGAAGAAAGGCTCTCTACTGATCTTTTTCACAGCTTCACTATTGCATATTTTCTCTAACATCATATTATCACCTGCAAAAGACAAAACCTTAATCAGACGTCTGTGCAAATATCCCCCCCATATGAATTCTAATTAACGATATGTTGATCTTGACACAAATTATCTACAAACATTTTTCTAGACAGCAAAGATATGTGGCACACCTTTGATAATTATTATTACGACTTTTTCTTCAGAATATTTGACTAAAAGTTTTGTGGTCAGTGTAAATAAACAAATACGTTAATAAAATCAATGAATAACACTTACTCCTTATATGACCCTCAATCTATTAGTTCCACATGCTAAGATTAGTTTCCAATTTGCAAACCGATTCATTAACGCAGTCGAAAAACAACTTCACGACGCCAAATTACTTGCAAACTGAAAAATACCATCCTTTGAACACAAAAACATCAAATAAAAGGTGTGTAATTAATTAAATTCAATTTCACGTCCACTGAATAAAAAAGGGTCTGAAAAAGATAAAAACCGCCTAAATTTTAGAGCAGTTAATTAAATCCTGCTGCATAAAGTAATTTAGAATTAACAAGTTGCAAAACAAAGAATAATGTGGGTGCCGCTTTGTCTTTCGCAGTAAATTCTTATTTATTCCAGCTTACATACTTTTTTCCTTTTCCTCTTCAGCTGCCCAAAGCGTGCAAATTAACATACATTCATCTTAAAGAGGCACAAAAATATACGCATTCCTAAACAATAAATATTAATTCGTATTAATTTCACGCTCTGTTAATTGGCTCCCAAAAAAGTCCGAGGCAAAAATGGTGAGAAATTTGGTAATTAATTAACCGAGTAATTATGACTCATTAGTCTGAAAAATGAGAAAATTACGCAATGAATTATCGATTTCAGATAGTTCTGGAATCAAATGAATACAGGACATGAATGCGGGAAATAATAATAAAAATAAATTGGAATGTGGCTAAACTCAATTTTCTCACACCTGAATCCTATTTTAAGTAGACTTTTTTCTGTTTCCTTTTAGCAAATTTTGCAAAAAAATGCTTAAAAAATCTGTATCGTTGGTTCAAATGATCACAATTATAGCATGATACCTTTCATTTCAAAGGGCTTGAAAAATTTTTCAACTGATACCGAGTTTAACAATGTACTCCCCCCCCCCACACACACACACACACACATCCTCCCGAGGAGGACTAATGACTTCATGGACACAAAAATTGTATCACGGCTATTTCTCACTACAATTATTGAAATTATTAAGTTTCGTGATCATTGATTCATAAATAACCCCCTTAATGCATAATTATATCATATTTTGTGTTATGTTCCCATGCTCGATATTCAGAAAATAAAATTGTATCTAGTTCAAGATTTTTTTAAAAATCCATTAACCTTTTGCTTACTGGTGGGACAGCGTCTATCTCAAACGAAGAACCTCTCAAAAAGACAGGTCCACCAATAAGCAAAAGGTTAATATTTATGGCAGCTATCGTGTAGACGAAAAATCGATCGCAGACAGAGAAACGGACATCACTCTAAAATTAGTCAAAACGCCCTTGTAGCATTTAATATTGGTCTAATATTGGACTAATATTATTTATCTTGGCATTACATTGGAAATATTTCCAATGTAATCCCAATATTGGGGTTACATTAGACTGCAATATTGGCTAAATCTTTTCATTACAATATTAGGTCAATATTGGTGTTCCATAGAAATATTCCCAATGAAACGCCAATATTGGCGAAATATTGTCCAATATTTTAAGCCAATAATGGGCCAATTCCATCCAAATATCCACTTTTTCATATTGGTCCAATATTTGGAATATTGGAATGCTACTAGGGTGTGTTGAGGAGGTCCTAAATCATATATTGACATCAAAATCTCGAATTCGAAAATTTTCGCGAAAACAATACTTTCTCTATACCATATTCTATAGTATGAGAAAGTAAAAATCAACTGTGGCTCCGGTCCAATGGAGTCGAAAGGGTTTTCCGTGAATACCGCATTGTAAGATAAATTTGAGATAGGGTATGGGAATCCCAATCCCAAATTTATTAATAGCATGTTCTTTCAACCTCAGAATAATTTATTTACTTATTCTGGCTTTGATTACGATAATGTTTACCGACAAATCGTCTGACAAATAAAATAGATTTGGGATTGGGATTGGCACTCCAGTAAAGTTGAATACATTTATTCCTTGTTTTCAGTTTCATTTGTTTTGTTTCTCAACAGATAATATGAGCCTATAGTAATACTACATTAAGATATATAACTGAAACAAATAAAACATCTCTAAGTCAGGAAGGAATATCAGATCACAAATCTAACCGCACATTGTGGACATAAGATTCGATGCAATTTTTAAGCTAAACATCGTCTGCAAATCTAATAATTCTACATTTTCTTGATATCTATGCTAAAATCTCCAATAGGATGGACGTATTCGAATCACTGACGTTCTTCTCGATTATAACCAATATATTTACAAAGATGTTAAGAAGACAATCAAAAATTGAATCAAAAAACAATTTTTCCGTCTAGGAAAATCCGTATCAGGGAAAATTTCTCGAAAACGAAAAGTGTTATCCTTATTATTTTAATGCAGCTTCATAAGAAAACCCTATGACGTTATACGAAGAGGCGATATTCGTGGGCCTAACCCCCTCCCCCCTCCTCTTTATGGGGGGATATCTAGCTGCCTTTTAGAGATAGAGAAAAATGTCATTGACAAAGTTGTAGAGAATTCCAAATTAGTACAAAAATGTGTTTATTCGACAGAAAAAGCGGAATAGAACCCTGAAAACTAGGGAATACATTGTAAATGAACCCCAAATAGAACAACATTAATGTACTCAGACGATTGGGATGCATTGCATTGGAAAACATTGTGCGTATAATCGTTCGATTCTGGTTGCATTCCTCACAAATAAAGATAATTTCGCAATATTCTTCATTAGTAAACGTAGAAGACATGGCTCATAAAATTGAAGTAAAAATAGGATGGAGTGACAAACACATAGCATAAGGATACAGTACCGCAGATAGCATATTCTTTCAACCTCAGAATAATTTATTTACATATTCTAGCTTTGGTTACGATGATGTCTACCTACAAATCGTCTGGCAAATAAAATAGTTAGCCTTCAAACTAAATTTATTAAATTGTTTGTAATACAACTATCGCCAGACGATTTTGCAATTTAAAGAATCGCATGCTTCTAAAAATATATTTTTAGGTACTTATTTGCTACTTTTTCAGACGGACAAACACATTTTTGTGTTATTGGCAAAGCTCTTCAAATTTGTAATTGATTTTTTCCTCTATCTCTAAAAGGCATCGAGATAATACCTCCACAGATAAAAAGGAGGTTTAGCATAAAATTCAGGTATTGCGTATTTACTGCCACTTCCTTCGCCTTTAGCTGGTCTTGATTTTGGCTACAATCCTTCTCATTGTTACCTTACAACTACGGGTTGGTTGGATAGTCTGGATAGGTAAAAAGAGAAAAAAAATTTCTCATTAACTGTATAGGACTGAGTTTCACGTTATTCCTTTGAAATCTGACGCCCTATAATTCTATGGTTACTCTATGGTGCGGAAATGTGTGTATCCCACTCATAAACTATGTATCGTAAAACTACCCAAACTACTTTAGCAAGTAGTTACAGTTCAACTGGACTTTTGTCCATAATGTTTTTTAACATTTTTTTGCACAATAGTAGTTTTAGTGCCCTTGTAGGGAAAAGGCTTTGTTTTTTAATAACAAAGTCATTGTCATTACATCCTAGTACAACTTTTGCCGATCTTTGACACATTTGCATACGCCATTTGTGTTTAAAATAATGTTTCTCCGTGTCAAACTTTAACAAAATAAAAGTTTTACTTTTAAACTTAAAAACTTCCGCTAATGTTTATTTCCTATCCATAAGGCATAAATCAGCTTCAAATTCTCAAACCGATTCATTAAAGCGGCTGAATAAAACCATTCCCCGACACCAAACAAATCGCGATTTATAAAAACTACTGAAGATACTAAAAACCAAAACACGAAATGCTCTCGTATATAACTCATTAAATTCAATTTCACGCTCTTAATTTTATTATGGTTAAAAAAACGGTTTTGGGAAGGCAAAAAGCGGGTATATCTTTGAGCGCTTAATTGAATTCTGCTGCTTAAAAAAAACTGAATTAACAAGCCGGGAAATAAAAATAATAGGGGTGAAATTTTCAGTTTTTTCGTTAATACTTACTTATCTCGGTATGTATGCGTCCAAAATCCATAGAAAGTTTTGGACAAGAATTTAAAGAAAATTTTTATAAACATAAAACGCTCAAAAATTTCTGTAATAAAAAATTAATAATATAAAAACTTTATAAATACAGAATGTACTACAATTTCGTGGTCAACAGGATTTGAAACCAAAAAGAAAAAAGTAGCTTCCTTCTTCAAGAGAAACAAGAATCACAGCCTAATTACTTATTTAAGCAAGTTCGAATATCTGCGGCAGATGACTTGCTAAAAGTTCAACAAGCCAAAATTTGACTAAACCTAACGACAGAACTTAAGGCCTTGTAATTCTATAGTTGGACTTTTTTTCTCATCTGTTAACTATATGTTTGCTAATATTCTTTCTCGTTTCAACTTTAGGTATGTATTCAAACCTCTTGTGACAGCAGCCACCTCTGCTCCTGACAAAGACATCGGTCGAAGATGATAGGAACCTGTAACCGAATTATAAGTTCGGAGTAGAAGCTAGCTTTTGTTCTAACCTTATAATGTCGGTCTTGTAAGCAGTGGGTCCCGAGTTCGGTCCTGGCTCCGGGACCATCAACATCAATCGCTACAATGATGACCCTGGACACGTAACCTTCACTCACCAAGGGTCTTACCTTTCAACAAGAGATGGAAACATCACGCCGAGCCAGAGGCGCCGATCACTCCTTCCCTGGTTGACCATAACTGACGTCACGGCGCCTGAGGTACGACACGCCTCCCGGCTATTCAGCCCCTTGACTGAGTTTTGGATGGGACACGCGGGGGTTTCCTGGGTGGCCCCCTCCTCGTCGAAATTGGCCGGGGCTTCTCATCAGGGGGTGGAGTGTGTGGCAGCAGCCACCTCTGCTCCTGCCAAAGACATCGATCGTAGATGATAGGAACCTGTACCCAAATTATAAGTTCGAAGTAGAGGCTAACTTTTGCTCTAACCTTATAATGTCGGTCTTATAAGCACTGGGTCCCGAGTTCGGGCCTGGCTCGGGATTAGCAACATCAATTCCTACACTCTCAAGAAAATTAATTCTTCACTTAAAGACCTTATTCCTGTCTTGAATCGTTGGTGGTGTTTATCACTTTCCATACGAATACGGTCTTAGTTTTTCTAGTCAAACTCTTTTGAATTCTTAAATTTCTTATGTAATGCAACATGGGTTAGATTTCTAAACAGGTGGGGAGGAGGGTATCCAAGTCTTCAATTGATGAACTTTCTTGGGACTCTGCTTTTCTTTGTTGCTTAAGACCATGCTTTTATTTGTTGCTTCTAAAAAAAATTTCTTTGGCGATCATTGTTCCTTCTTTCCTTCCGTATGGAAATCTCTGGTATAATTTCCATTTGAGTCTGCTTCCTTCTTTCCTTTCGGTCATATGTCCTCCTTTTTGTAATTACTTTTTCACAATTTTATTTGACGAAGTTAGCTTATACAGTCTTCAAAATCAGTTGGCTACTTCACATTCGTTTATAACTTATTCCTGTTTCTTCTAATTCAATCGGCAAATTGAATCGGCTGAACTCTAAAACAGCATGAGTCGTGTTTTAAAAATGTTCAGAAATCCTTGAAAACAGTATAAACAGGAATAGCATTATAATATCAAAACAATTTCAGCATATTTTTAACAACATATTGATCAATAAATTGTATACTTGCTGCAAGACGTTTTATTGAAAAATTTTCAAATTACTTAACATTTAAGTTTATTGACTTATTACGTTTTTGAGAGAAAAGGGAAAACAAAGTCAGAAAACGCTTCTAAAAATGTCTATTGTCCAAAAAACATTACAAAATATATGTTTATTTTGTAACATTGTTATATATGAAGATACTTGTTCAAGGTACAGTCATATTCGTCATCTGATCCCGACTCGTTTTCAATGGTACCTTCGGCTGGTTCAGTTAACCAAGTCAGTATTTCCTCATAGCCGATCCGGTGGTCGAGCGGTCAGGAGCATGCGTTTTCGTCTGATCGCTGGATTGCCGGTTTGCGGGTTCGAATCCCACAAGCGGGCATGGATGTTGTCATGTCGAGGCCAAGTCAGACTTCCGCCCTTCGGGGAGCCTCTATAAAAGTGAAGCTGCATTTCTCCTCCTCTTCGCCATGGGATACCCTGGGTGTCTTGTGGACGTGGTGCGTAGGCGCTCCTTCACCACGGGGGAATTAGTAACGAACGAAGTATTTCTTCATAAAAGTTTTGATGTTCATCTGGAATGCTATTCTGGACTTCCTTCACTGTCAATCTTATTGGTACTTCATTAATAGCTTAAATTTGTTCTGGTGGTAAACCTGAAAGGTTAATATTTCACATTAAATTCAGCAAGTCTTTTGCTGTTTTTGCACAATATATAAAACTACCTTCAAAGACTCTAAAATGGCAATAATCCGGTTTCCGTAAAATATGTAACATCCTTGAAATAACCGAATCAATTGTTTTGTCAGTGTTTTCTATTATTTCCTATTCTACTTTCTTGTGTGGGAGCGGTTTCAGTACCAAAATTCATGCACTGATTCCACTACACACAGGCCAGTGATCGTAATTTTAATATACCAAAAGCAACTGCAATTAACACATTTAATTTCATCATAATTACCAAAATAAACACCAGGTTCAATTTTAGAAGAGATTCCCAGTTTAGGAGAATTAAATCCTAAATGATGTACAGTGAGTAAAACATGAAGGCATACACAAATAAACAGGCTCATTTATCACACAAAATAATATTTATTTTTAAGATTTTCAAAGGGACTAAATGTATATTATATTTCAAATTATCACTTATAGAACTCAGAGCTTCACTTTATCAATTAACATGCTTACCTTTATGCTCTGGTCAAAATTATATGGCAAACAATATTTAACTTATTCATCAAGCATATGATTTCTTTAATCATGAAAATCAACTCAACATAAAGTTATTTCAAATCTGAGCCATTTAATATCAATTAAATTGTATTCACCTGTGCCTGTGATGCAACGGAACTTCTGGTTCCGAGAAAGAAATTTTACCTCAGCGGTAGAGCAATTTTACAATACGAAAAATGTCCTATTCAGGATAACACGGTCTGAGGTAGAATCAAAGCGTTTCCAAAGGTGGACTGTTGAGGAAAAATGTCCAAAATTTAGATGACCGGACATCATTCAAACATGGCAAGTAAGCCGAACCCTCGCGAACAAAACTCATCACCAGCCATCGAAAACAGGACTCCTGGAATAAAGAAAAATAAATTTAGAAATGATGAAAATGAATTGCCGAAACTTCCAGGTTCTTCTCCATTCAACTCCAGAAGGGCAGGGCGGTTTCCCTTAGAAACAAAAGCCCAATTCCGCCAGCTTAGCCATTTTGGCCAAAACCCTTTTGTCTTTTCACAAGACAAAAATTTCGATGCGACCTTTCAGTCGGAATTTCCAGCTCCAAACAGCTCCGTCTCACGAGGTCACCGCCGAAGATTTCTCCCTGCGCCTCTTCCTGATTGGACAGGCGCGCTTCTCCTAGTAACAGCCGATCACACGTCACGCATCTCGGCCAGACGTAAAACCTAGACATTCTCAACGAATTCTTGACGAAACTCGCTTTTCAGTGCGATTTCAATAGAAACAAGTCTTAGCAAAAAACACAGCACAGGCACGGACGGAAAAAGAATATTTCTCTCCTCGAAAATAAGAAAAGGCTCATGGCGCAGAAATGCGACATGACAGCTCTCCCCTCCTGGGAGGCAAAAATTTTCCGAAAAACAGTGAGGAAAATTTTTCTCTCACTCAAAAACACAAAAACACAAAAATTTACAAAGAATTTTAGGAACCTGTAAGTGAAAAATAATTTAAAACAAAATTTTGGGCGAGAAAGGTGCGTACGCCACGATTCTCAAAACAACAACACTGTAGATCTGAATGACGGGCCCTGTCATTCATCACCACAGGTAAAGACCAAAAGAAAACCAAAAAGTATGACAAGATGTCACCACATCTTAAAGGAACCTTTACAAAAATTTACACTTAAATATAGAAAAAATTTGTCAAGGCACTTTGCCCGACAACAAAATATCTCAATCAACAACATTGAGATCAACCAGGTGATGCGAAGCTAAAGCATGATATGATATGAATACAAACTTAAACAATATAAACAATTAGAAAAAATTTCAAAAATTCAAACATTTGTCACTTTCAAAACACACAAGTGACACAAGACAATTCTTAATTTTTCAACAAAAGATTAAATATTTTGAAAATTAATTTTTAACTTAAATTTGTCATATTCAGGTAATGAGATTCTTCACTCATCCAAAAATTGTCTCACTCTTGAGAACAAAGTCACTTTCAATATTTCAATTTTTCAATTTCAAACTTTTCATTTCAAAACTTTCATTTCAATTTTTAACTTTCACTTAACTTTCACTTTAAATTACTTTCAAATTCAACACATTAACTTTAATTTACATTTACTTTTCAATTTTTCAACATTTCAACTTTTCATCATTTATTCAACATATTTAACATTAACTTTAATTCAACTTATTTTTGTCATTAAAACAATTCAGAATTTTCTCATTCTGACTCAACTTTCATAAATTACTTTAAATTATTCATTTATTCCAAATCATTCAATTTATCTTAAATTTCATTTTACTTTACTTTTAACAAAATCTCTGAAATTACCTCAACCAAGTGACCACTTCATGTCACAAAAACAAAAAATTTACATTCAAACACATTTGTCTACTGAGAGAGAGAAGGAGGAAAATTCTCTTGAAATTCACGTCAGTTATGTAAAAACAGGAACACATCCAAAGAGCAAACTCGGCGGGGACTAACGAGTTGCCAAGAAGTAAAAAGGGAGGTGTAAAAAGGAAAAAAAAAATACTCGCGTGCAGGATGCAGAGGCAGCAAAAACAGGACGCCAGGACACGCCTCAGAAGCCACGGAAACAAAATTTTTGGGACAGCTTGCGCTGACCCCATCATCGTCATCATCATTATCTTCCCCATCATCATCCTCAAGCTTCACCAGTTTCCCACCTAGCCATCACAACTGTCCTAGGTGGGCTCGGAACAAGTTGTCGTCCAGGACTCCAGTCATGCCGCAATGCATCGGGACTTTTAATTTGTCAAGCTGCTTCTTCATCTGTGATCCAATGTAAATTTGTTCATGTTTGCGTCCACCAGCCAGCTTCCAGGAAAAAGGGTTTGCAGCATAACAATATGATGACCCACTTAAATTTGTGTAGATGTTTGAAAACTGCTGGTCAAAAAAAAACAACAATGTGAAATGGAATTTCAAGAAAACAAATTTCAACAACACATCTGCCAAAATTTTCACCTCTCTCAGCAACAAGTTTCAAAAACATTTTTCAAAAGAGATCATTTACTTTTGATCTTCAAAAAAATTTCATTAAATTTCAAAAATTCTCAAATTCAAAACCTTCCATTTTTCAATTCAAATTACTTAAATTACTTCAATTACTTTATATTAACTTTATATTAATTTCAATTTTATTTTAACAAAATCATTTACTTTTTTCAAAATTTCAAAAATTTCCTCCTTTTAGTTAGGGGAACAATTCAAATACCAACACCATTTCAATTATTTCATGAACTTAAATAAATAATCAAGATTTTTTTCACAATAAAACACAACAAAATAATCAAAGTCAATCAAAACAGGACTCTCGAAAAATTTTAAAGTCCAAGGAGAGTCAATTAACAAAATTACTTATTATTTAAATTACAATATAAACATTCATAAATTATGGTTCACAAAATCAATTAATTTTCTATTTACTTTTACTTAAATGCAAGATTTCCAATAAATTTTAAAATCACAACAATTTTCTCATAAATTCTATTTTAAAAGACAATATTGAAATACAAAAACTTAAACAAGTATCAACTTTAATTTAAAATGAGATTTTTCTTGCAAAATTCAATTTCTGAAAAATTGTGAACTCAACCAAAATTTAATATTGTGAAAATCTTTGATAAGATCTAAGATTATAAGGTGTACGTGTGTTTCTGTTTGTCATATAATACTGATTTTGGTGTGGTGTATAACTATTTCTGTAGTTATTGTTGTAAATGATTCTTCCATTTCCTCTATTATCAAAGTTATTTGAATTATTTCTAGGTGTGAAATGTTGACCTTTATTAGCATGAAAGTTTGATCTAGTATGAACAGCATTTTCATTTACCCTTTTATTTGGCAAATTAAATCTTACTCTTTTCACAGTCTTTTTGTTTTGAGATTTTTCTGCAGTTTTTGATAAACAAGATTTTAGTTTCACAGAGTCTTTCTCAGCGGTGATCACAGGAGTAAGTTTATTTGACTTAGAGTTCAGTTTTTGACTTTCAGTAGTTTGTTTTGAAAATTTTTGCAATTCCTCTCTTCTTGGAGGTAAAAGAGTCAGTCTGTTCACATGAACCAGTTGTTCATTTTTGGGATTCATCACATGTCTGATTAAAAAGTTTACAGCAGAAGTTTGTTTTATCACTTTAAAAGGACCTCTATTAAATGAACTCAGTTTTCTTGACTGACCATGAGGCAAAAAGGGAGTGTATAAATACACTAAGTCATTTACTTTGATATTGGGTATCTTCGCTTTCTTATGTTGTTGTAAAATTTGTGAATTTTCAGCTTTTTCCAAGTTACTTTTTACTACATCATATGTTCTTTTAAGTCGGAATCTCAAGTCCTCTCCATAATCATATGTTGATTCATATGTCGGAGGTTTAAATCCAGCTATCAAGGTATTTGGGACTGTCAAATCTCTTCCATAGAGTAAATAAGCAGGTGATTCACCCGTAGAAGCATGTATGGCATTTCTATGAGCTAACAAAGCAAAATGAATCAACTTATCCCAATTATCTTTATCGTTATATGCAATATTTTTCAAGGATCTGACCAAAGTACCATTTAATCTTTCAACACCGCCATCTACTGAAGGCATATAGGCAGTAGTAGTATTCTTTATTATTCCCAATTTCTTATAAAAGCATCTTGCTGTTCTAGAAACAAAATTCGTCCCTTGATCTGAGACGATGTATTTAGGTATACCATGCTGAGCCATATAGTGCTCTAAGCAATTTAAAATATCTTCAGTTTTAATTGAAGCCAAAGGATATGCTTCAGGCCATCTGGTAAAATAATCAGTTATCACAAGAATAAATTTATTTTCAGATCTTGATATAGGTAATGGTCCGACACAATCCATGGCGATTCGCTCAAATGGATATGTAGATTTTGAAAATGGTTGAATGGGTGCTTTATTATTTCTAAAACCACGATTTACCACACAAATTTCGCATGATGACACATAATTTTGGGTTTGGGAATACATTCCCTGCCAAAAGTATTTTCTACTCACAGAAGCTAAAGTTCTTCTAAATCCACAATGTGCGTAAGTAGGACAATCATGATGTAACCATAAAATTTCAGACACAAGTTCCTGTGGAACAACAACTCTTTCTTGTTCTTGGTGTCTACGTTTAGGGTGTCTGTGTGTACACCATAAGATATCATATTTTCTAAAAAATACCAAAGTTTGTGGGTAAGGTTTTATGTTCTTATCTAAGAGATCTATAATTTTATTGTATCTTGGGTCAGATTTTTGAGCATTCTTAATTCTTATGAGTAATGTAGGACAAGTAAATGTTTGTTCCAATTGACCACTTTGTATGTTATTTTCATTTTGAATTTCACTTTCACTATTATCAACAGCACAGATTTCATTTATTTCATTTGCATTGGCAGGATTCAAATTGACCTCTGATTCTCTTCTATTGCTACTATTATTACTGTTTACATTCCTTTGATTTTCATTGTTGAAATTTGGAAAATTCTGATTTACATTTTGATTTATCACTTTATATTGTGACACAAATCTTCCTGGAATATTCTCAATAGTATTTGTACATTCATCTACATTTCTCGAAAGATAATCAGCAACCAAATTTGCTTTACCTGGTTTATGTACTATTTGATAATCAAATTGTGATAGAGATGCAATCCATCTAGCCAATCTAGATGTAGGATCTTTTAACTTAAATACAAAGGACAGAGAGATCTGGTCGCAAAAAATTGTGAAAGGTTTTCCAATTAAATAGTGTTTGTAATAGTTAGTAGCCCAAACAACAGCTAATGCTTCTCTTTCGACAACACTGTATTTACATTCAGCTTCATTCAATTTTCTGCTTGCATAAGATATTGGATGCAAGACTTTGTTTTCATCTTCTTGGGACAAATAGCAACCTAACGAGTGATTTGAAGCATCAGTGTGTAAAATAAATGGTTTTCTAAAATCTGGAAGAGTCAAAATTGGTTTTGACAAAAGTTTTCCTTTTAAAATTTCAAAAGATTTTTGAGCTTCATTAGTCCAAATAAATTTCTTTTTACTTTCATTATTCTTAGTCTTCAATAAATCTGTTAATGGAAGGGTAAGTTCTGCATAGTCTTTTATGAATTTTCTATAGAATCCAGTGAGTCCAAGAAATTGTCTCACATTCTTAATTGATTTAGGAATTTTAAATTTTTCTACCACTTCCAAGTTATGAGTATCAGGTTGTACTTTTCCATTTGATACCAAAAATCCAAGATACTTAATTGTTTTTCTGAAAAAATGGCATTTGCTTGGTTTTAATTTTAGACCAAGTTTACTTAATCTTACAAAAATTTCTTCTAGTTTTTTCAAATGTTCTTCGAATGTTCTTGAAGCAACAATGATGTCATCAATGTAAATTCCAGATATGCCAGCCAGCACCAGAGACATCAATCTCTGAAAGGATGCATTCTTAAGACCAAATAAAACTCGCTTTTCAGTGCGATTTCAATAGAAACAAGTCTTAGCAAAAAACACAGCACAGGCACGGACGGAAAAAGAATATTTCTCTCCTCGAAAATAAGAAAAGGCTCATGGCGCAGAAATGCGACATGACACTTGTTTGTATTTTTGACAGCTAGTTTAAACGTCTCATATTCTTCAATTCAACTTCTTTACAATCCGTTTATTTTTTGTTTTCTTCTAATATATTCCTTTCTTCCACGCGTTTTACCGTTCATTCGTAGCATCCAGTTTCTCGTTTTCCTTCTTCTTTGATTTTACTCCATTTTTTTTCACCGCGATGGGAAACTTTCTACTACCTTCAGCCACGAATATTCTACCGTAGATTCCGAACTTGATTGAAGAAATGACGGGGTGCTTTTTGTTTTTCCTGTAGAATAAAGCTGTTCAAAGCCGGTTAACCTCTAAATTTTACTGTATTTTGTATTTATACGAAGTATTTATATTATTTAAGATTTTTATAACCTGGTTCGTTTCACATACTACGTACCCACAATAACTTATTCGTATCCACAATAGCTTATCTATCGGAACCTGCAATTTTTGTAAAGTCCTGGCCATGTACAAGAAAAACATTCAAGATAACGTTCCTAGCGGTAATTCTCTCAAAAAGAGAATGAAATCAGTGCAGCATCCGTCAGATATCGCTGTTAAAAGCTTCCCCACTAGGAACATTGTTTCAAAATGACACTAGTATTCATAAAAGAGAGGACAGAATATTAAGTATTAGATAATTTTTACTTTCCTACAATGCATAGTAATTATAGAGATAGTATTTGGAAAAAAAGTCGAAATTTGGAACTCGAGTTTTCATCTGATATACATGTTTTGAACACTCTGGAAAACAAATGCACTTTTTTGTATGTGTGCGTGCGTGAATGCGTGCATGTGTGTGTGTGTGTGTGTGTGTGTGTGTATGGGTGGGTGGGTGGGTGCGTGCGTGTGTGGGTGTTTGAGTATTTGTGTGGGTGTGTGTCAGACAGCCCTAGAACAAATATAACTTAATGAACAAAATACGATATAAATATGTAATACAAAATTAAAAAGGAAAAACACATATAACTTAAAATACATAAACATGTCATCTACAGTACATTAACAAAATTTGAACGAAATTGTTTCAAATAAAATATTATGAACTACAAACATATTCTGAATTAAACTGTACAAATATACAAGGCCTACACAAAGGGCTATGAACTAAACTAACTCTACAAATATATGACCAATCCAAAGGGGGAAATCCAAAAAGCTTGTACAATGCAATACATTTATAAAGCAAAACGAACACATAACTGCAGAATGAGTATATTTAACTTCCTCTGAGAAAAACTGCCAAAAACACGATTTTTTTCTCCCCCCCCCCCACACACACACACACTCAAACGAACAAGAAAAATCTGCATAATAACTCCCACACCATTCAAAGGATATTTCCCAGGCTTCTTTGAATCCATATAAAAGCAGAAGAAAACAGTAAATAATCACAAAAAATAAAAAATATCCCAGAAAGATTAAAGATCGGGGTGAAACACAAAGACGGAACAAAAAATGAGCAGAATTGTATCTTATGGTGCCGTTCCTTCTTGTTGAATTATTGCTTTGTATTTTTAGCAATAAATTCGACGAAAAAAATGTTGGAATTATGTAAAGATAGATTATGAAAATTTGTTGGAAATGCCTTTTTTTAACTCGTAAAAACGTTAGTAAAATTTTCATTTGTTACGAAAAATATCTTATGACATTTGTTGAAATACATTACTTTCAGCTTTAAATCCCTGCGGTAGAAGCGTTGAAACATTTAAACTTAAAATCTGCAAAATGTAGGCTTCGTAAGACTGAGCATATAAAGTTGAATAAAAGTTTGATGCATTTATTCAACCTTCTATGATGTATTTAACGACGTTTTTATTTTGCAGATTGGTTCAGACAGCTGCCTGAGCGAATTTGTATATAAATTTTTACAAATGACTCAAAATGTTCGGAATAAAAGGTAGCTAGGCCTGCTAAATTTAAGAAAAAATAGTTCCACTTGATTTTAATATACATTCATATTCCGAATATTATTTAAATCCACTTGCATCACATATAAAATATATATCTTTTAATTAAAAAATTATTTCATATTTTTTCGTTTCTACTTTCCTTACATATGTACATTATAATGTATAAGAAAAGTATTGTGGCGAGGTTGAAAATTCCACCAAAGAACACGTTTGAACTTCAAGTATATCTGGATTCAAATCGAACGTTTTTGAAGTGATATGTGTGTATCTATGTGTGTGTGTGTCCGCGAGACTGTGGAAGCGATATTTCACGAACGAATGGAGCGTTTCGAACAAAATTCGATACAAATATTACAATTGGTGAATACTGAAACTTAACATAACTTAACCTTGAACGCGATCGGATGTTCGGAAGACCCACCCCCCTCCCGAATTTTCGAACAAATGTTTGAAAATCAATAAACATTACAACCTTCAATAATTATAAATAAAGAATTACTTTATATAAAATATTTCATACGAAACGAATAACACACACTTTAGAATTCTAGAACGAACCGTTCTATGAGATATTGCACGTTTCTCGAATAAATTTATGAAAAAAATTACATAAAATTAAAAAAGGGTTTAACAATAGCCCAATATTGTATATCTTGGCATTATATTTCCAATATTGGGGTTCTGTATGCAATACTCCAATATTGGCAAAATATTTTCATTACAATAGTACGCCAATATTGGAGTTACATTGGAAATATTTCCGCCCAATGAAACGCCAATATTGGGGTAATATTGTACCAATGGTGTTCCAATATTTTAAGTCAATATTGGGCCAATTCCGTCAAAATATCCACTTTTTCATATTGGTCCAATATTTCCAATATTAACTGCCAATATTGGGCCAATTCCGTCAAAATATCCACTTTTTCATATTGGTCCAATATTTCCAATATTAACTGCCAACATTGAACCAACATTGGGTTGCTACTAGGGTATTTATCTACCAATAAGTCAATAAGTTAACTTTCTATATGCAATACTATGCGAGAAATCTGTGAACATTATTTTCGTCGATCTATTTGGTTCCATTCCCGATATAAATATTTTTTATTACAGTTTTATATTCTGACGCCGAATTCGCCAAAAGTCATTTATTTTACGGAATTTTAATTAAATGGCAATTCCATTTCGATGACTTTTACACGTGATTCCAAATAAGTCATTCTGATTGGACTCATAAGTCGCCAAAGGTTACAAATTTCAATTTACGTGATGCTACGTCATTGTGAACAACATTGTGATATGGCTCTATTTGCTTATACTCACATTAAGCGCATTTTGTAATGATTAGATGCTTATCTATTTTGCTTAGTAGACTTCGAAACTTCTATGATTGTCAAGTCGGATTTGCTTGAAATATAAGCTCATTTGGTAGTTCGAATCAGATTTTCATGTTGTCATCAACAAACAAAATAATGTACCATGTTTCTTATATATCATTATTTCCCTGTGAATGGGTAAAATTTTTTAATAATATAAGGAAAGTCCAGATTTTTTATATATATTTACGTCAACATTCATTTACACTTGTCAAAACATAGACTGAATCAAAAAAAAATTTATAAATGTTTAAATTAATCCTGGAAAATTAATACAAATATGTAAAAGAAAACGATACCAAATTAATAATTAATTAAATGGATAACACTCACATTTTATGATCGCAATCCCTTGAAGATAACAACCTCAATGGATCGGTTTCGCGATTTTACCTGCTCTTCAGTTAGAAGATCCGATACCTGCAATGGCAGCAAGAATACTTGGTATGAACCAAAATATTCTGGCACAATTCTTATATATAACGCATTTTATATTACTTGTGGCACAAAGAAGTATTGTTGATGCCATTGCAAGTACCAGTTATTCCATACCAACAAGCGCAATACCGGTCTATTCATGCTGCTATTTGCAGTAGAAGCATAATCCATACTTATAAAAATATTGGCCGAAAAATAAGAATATCAGAATATCATTTCTGAATAAATATGTATAATAGCAATCCGCAAATATGTATAATAGCAATCGGCAAAAAAAAATTAATTTGCAAGCCAGCAAAAACATTCTGTGTATCTCTTAGAACGCATAACTCTCAAACTTTTGTCCCTCAACTTCTTTGAATTGAAATAAGGGCAAGTAAAAAACAATTAAAATTCAGATGATCACAAAGACACAAAAAAGGGAGAACAACAGAAAAACATCTCAGAAAGATTAAGGATGGAAGAAAAACACAAAGACGTAACAAAGAAAAAAAATAGCCCAAATGACTGCAATTGTATCTTTGTGATTTCTGTCGTTCATTTGTTATTTTTCACTCGAGCAATAAATTCGACTGAAAAACTTTACGCATGTGGAGGAGATTACGAAAATTTGCTGAGAATGCGACTTCCTATTCATATGAAATAATATAAGACATTCGGTTTTATTTGTTTCGTTGAAGTTTTATTTGTTTCAAGGGGGAAAAAATTGCAACTTTTAGTAGTGTTTGTCAGGTTATATCGATTTATATCACAGTCTCTATAATTACAAACACCGTACGTCGCAGCAGGGAATCTAACCATTAATCACCGGCGACTGTCTAAACATATTTCTATTGTGCTAATGAGATAATTATATTTCCTTCTATATTTGAAATGTCATCCTCCACCTCCTTCATATTTTGGATCGAAGTGCAACGTACTATTTGTACGATCCTCCCTATTCTTTGTTATTTTATATAAGATAGCATCATGTTCGAAACATGCACTCGGTGAATAGAAATCAATGGTCTAAATCGTAAGACATGCAGAGTCTACGTCAACGATAACAGCTTGCAATTCCGTCCCAGTAGCTTAACGGTTGAGCGTCGGCTGGCCACTTCAAAGATCCAGGTCTCGATTCCCGGTTGGGGCAACAAGGTTCTTTACAGACCTTATAAACATTCCAATTTTTGCGTTATTCAGATCCAGATTATTCAGTTGCGCTATTCAGATCCAAGTTATTCAGTTGCGTTATTCAGATCCAAGTTATTCAGTTGCGTTATTCAGATCCAAGTTATTCAGTTGCGTTATTCAAATCCAAGTTATTCAGTTGCGTTATTCAGATCCAAGTTATTCAGTTGCGTTATTCAGATCTTGCGAAATTATATTTTATGAGAAAAGGTATTTTGTAATGTCTGTGGTAATGTTTTGTAATGTCTGTGGCGGTGTTTTGTAATGTCTGTGGTGGTGTTTTGTATTTACAATAAAAATTAACTTTGGATAAAGAAAATTTTTGTAAGAATTTATATAGTATATGTAACTGAATATCACTGTGAAAACGCATCTTAAAATATTCAAAAGGGAAAGTTATTGTATTTCATTTTCCAAGCTATTTCTCCTATTATATTTCACTGCACCGAATCTGCAGAGATGAATTACTCTGGCGCTATTATAAACAATTAAAGTGTCAAAAAAGAATAGAGCAAGCTATCTCCTAGTAGACAGCCGAGACGCTATCAAATTATCTTTGATTCTATACTTAAAGTTGGCGACATTGCATACAACATAACCAATATCCGGAATCAAAAATCCCCAACTAAAATAGAAAACTTAAAAGAATTTAAAATTTTATTTTACTAGAAATTGATGTTGCAATCAAAGTTTCACAAGGACACTATCAAAAGGAAAAAACGACTACAATTGTATCTTGTGCCGCACTGTTCTGTCTCTCATTGGATGTATTTTCCCTTAAGAATGAATTCAAGTGAAAAATAAAAAATACGAGCATTATGAGTGGAGATTATGTAAATTTGAACAAAATGTAATTTTTCATTCCTGTGGAATTACGTAAGCATGCTTGCGAAATTATGTTTTGTTAAAAAAGTATGTTTTATAATGTCTGTGATAGTGTTTTGTATTTAGAATAAAAATTAACTTTAGATGAAGAAGATTTTTGTAAGAATTTATATAATACTAACAGCATATCCGTTCTTCGTACGAAGTATATAATATAAAGAATCTTGAAATTCACAATAATGTGCAAATTCATATAGTATACTAAATGACATTGATAATCAAAATATTCTCTTAAAATATTTAATTTAATGCTCCTAAAAAGAAGTTTAAGAAACTCTGTTCTCGCTATACAAAATTATCTTCATGAACAGATCAGGAGAATAAAACATCCTGGTCCCTTTTCTAAGCAAATTTACAAAAAAATATGAAATTGAATCTATATATGCAAAATAAAATCGTTAAAATTGTATGGGATCTGTACCACTTATATAAGCGAATATTAGAAGATATAACCTGTATTAGTAGATTACATGTATAAATTAAAAATATCAATAAAGCCGTAATCTTTAAACCTGAAAGCAGTAATTCATTCCAATATATGCCAAAATGAAAGTGCTAAAATTATATGGGAAGATATATACCCGTACGACTTATAATGACTTAGATTAGAAGATATCTGCGTGTGTTAGAAGATTACCCGTATTGCAATATGAATCTCAAAAATCTTTGCCAAAATAAAACAGATAACATAATAAATTGAAAGCATCAATCCCCGTAATCTTTAATCCAGAAGGCCGTAATTGATTCCAATATATGCCAATATATATCAAAATATATGCCAAAATACCTGTACTACATATATTCTCGTTGATTAGAAGATATACCAGTGCATTTGTAGAAGATTACGTACAATATATGAGTTTAAATAATTTTTGTGATAATAAAGCAATGGCATAATAACTTGAAAATACCAATAATCCCTGAATCAATAACTCCGAAAATATCAATAAAAATGTTTAAACCTGAAGACCGTAATTGATATTATCAGGCTCTATCATCTAATCAAGAGAGGAAAAGTCCTCGCGTCCAGCAGTGTATATCTCTTCTCGGGAAAATACAACGCAAGGTGTCTTTCCAGTGGGTGCCCTCCCACTGCGGTGTCGAGAGTAATAAGGAAGCATACTTTTTGGCAAAGAAGGGGTGCAATATAATCCAGAAATCGAACCGAAATTTGCCCTTTCATTCATCAAACCCTTTCATGAACCAAAACTGACCTGACACGAATAGCCCAAGAATGGTAATTATCACTCGATAATTTGGGAATTCTGAATTCGTCAGTGATGGTAGCCATTCTTCTTTATTTTAAAGTTCTGATTATAATCCGTAATATTCAATAACTTCTAAGTGCGTCTACTTATGCAATTTACCATAGAACAAAAAAAAATCTAAGTATTTGCGAAAACGGAAGTACGTCTGCTTAAGGCAAAGCAGATAACAACCTGTTAGTTTTAGCAGAAATACTGGGTGTTATGGTAAATGGTAAACATTACGACTATATTAGACAGAACTATATTTAAACTAAAAAATATATATCACGTAACATCTTAAACATACAAAACAAACGTGCGGCTACATAAACATCGAACATAAACAACACCGGATCGTTGACATTCTGACAACACAAGAAAGGGTGTTGCCATCTAAGGGTGTTGCCACATAACTAATGTTACAATATGAGCTTAGACACAACTAATAGCATATTTCTTACACTTTTTTCATATAATTCAAGATGGCTCACCTGCGCAGCGCGGGCTTTTAAGGAATGGTGCTTGGAATATAGGCAATGTTTTTACACATTTTTACACACTAAGCGTCAATTCAATATCTGTGAACCAAAACACTATATCTAGAAGTAGTTTCAGATTTATCCGCGCAAGCTTTACTCGCAGCATTAAGAAGATTCTTTGGACGTCGTCGAGGCCTTCCGTCCGATATTTATTCCAATAATGAAAAAAACTTTAAAGATGTTTCGAATAAACTAAAAGAACTTTCTTTTAAAATGCTTCAAAAATCAGACATTCAAGATTTCGCTTCTATTCATTTCATCACGTGGCATTTCATTCTGCCGTATTCGCAGCACTTTGATGGTCTTGAGAAGCGGCAGTGAAACTTACCAAAAATCATTGGTTCAAATCCTGCAAAGCGAGCATATTAATCTTTGAAAAGGTAACTATTCTACTGTGTCAGATCGAAGTCTGCATAAATTATAGACACTTAACACCAATGTTATCGGATATTTCTAACCCACTACCTCTCACACCTGGACATTTTTTAATGGGAGCTCCCCTCTTGGGAAATACCTGATTCAAGTCCATTCAACACACTCAGTTTGTCTGCTCGCTGGGAATTGGTCCTAAACCTGTAAAATCAACAACCTGAAGAATCAATTCTGGACCAGGTGGTTCCGAGATTATCTTCGTCATCTCCAACATCGACCTAAGTGGAGGTCTCAACGGTCTAGACTCAAAATGGGAGATGTGGTTATTTTTATTTTATTTTTATTTATTTATTTATTTTTTTATGATAATCAGTCTTCCCTCATGCAGTGGAAAATTCGGCACATTTGTAAAGACATTTCCATGACCTGATCATTGAATTCCTGTAGTTGCCATCCAGCCATGTGATTGTGAAGTAACCCGTCCTAGAGAGCCATGACCGGGCCCTATCAAGGCTTTTTAATCCATCCAATCCATCCGATTTTCAAAGAGACCCTCCTTTTTCCTGGTCGGCAGGATGTTCGGTTTTGAGCTCAAATATAGAAAGGGATCATAGATAGCAGCACCAACAGTTTAGGACGTTATATCTTGGAACATTGCATCTCTTTTTATATAAATTAATTAACATCCATTAGCTATTATTTCATGTAATTCTGTCAGTTATATTCATAAATTTTTACTGTTATTAATATGTTTCTCTCATATTATTCAAGAATAGGTGGCGTACCTTCACAACTAGGACTTAATCTCGTTTTGAGGAATGTGATAAGTGTATGGAATGTAGGCAATGTGTGGAAAAAATAGTCAATTAAATATCTGTAAAGCGCTTTTAGGCGGTTAATTATTTCTTTATTAATTAAATCTAAACTCTTATACGCGCTATGTAAAAATAAAGTATTTGATGAAGTGGACGGAGGCGTCCTGCATTCTTGTTTGTGGATTACTTAAATACAGACAACCGTGATAGAGATCCCTATCAATGCTCTCTACTTAAATCGAAGGTGAGTGTTACTCACTTATTCATTTTGAATCTTGAATTTTAATACAAATCAAATCTTTATACGACTTTAGAAACAAAATTATATAAAAGGTTTTTTTTTTTTTACCATTCAATGATCTAATGAAAACAATTCTATAAATCTCGACACCAAGTAAAACTCTCGTTTTTTAAATGTTAACTCTCAAGCGAAAATCTGACCAAATTAAACTTTCAAAATTCTTCATTGTTTCATCATTAAATCACGTTAAAAGCTTAAAAATTTTAATTTTTTTACTCAATTACAAAAAAAAGATTTAAAGTTGTACTTTTTCACAAGTGGTTGGCAAATTCTGGAGGATACACCGCGCATAGGCTCGCAGAGACTCAGGATTAAGATTCCATGACGTGAATTTCAATATTTCCACGTTAGATGGCAGCACTACATTTTAATACATAATTATAGTTTTTTTAGACTTGCAGTTTCTAATCTTTTACTATGGGTTTTCCCATTCCCACTTATTAAATTTTTTGAGAATGAAACTTTCGTTTATACATATAATTAAAATATTCAATTTTATAAAATTTAACGATATATTTTTGGTAAACACTTTATTCGTTAATTATTTTTGGAAATAATTGATCTAAATATTTTATCAGAAATGTGTGATCAGTACTGTTTTAGTGCTGTAATGCTATGAACACCTGGCTGAAACGATGTCAATTTCATCGATATGCGGCGTTTACCTCATTTTCCAAATTCTATCGATATATAAATTTTAGTATTAGATACACAAATGGGAAAAATCAACTCTTAAAAGTATACATGATAGAAAAAGTATAAAATGACTTTCATCTTGATGCTCTAGACAAACAATTCAAAAATCTACCACCATATCACATTTCGTTATTTGGCTTCCATCTTCAATAATTATTCCACTATCATTTCTGATTTTACTTTTCACAGAATTTTCACTAAAATAAAAAAGATTAATACGTAAAAAGCAGGAAGAATTGATGACGAACTTTGTGACCAACATGTACACGGACACGGGACCAACAGAGGGGCGTGTCTCGAACCTCCACACTAGACGGTATCACATGAAAATTTAGAAATTTGTAGCGTGTTTATAATGCAACTACACAATACTATAAAATACATAATACAATACTTCCCATCAGGGCTATCTACAGGTGGAGGCAAAAACATACATTACATAAATGCCCAAGAGCATGAGCGCCTATAGAACTTTTATCGTAAAGCAAGTCATTGAAGTCAGTGAGGCAAACTCAAGGATGGCGTACAACATCGATTAGCTTAATACCCACGTTTGTAACATTGAACGTCCAGGTGTGTGTGTGCGTGGGGGGGGGGGGGGGGGGGCTTCTGACCCTCCCCTATAGAAGCTCATTTTCAGAAGGCTTAGTGGTCCGGGTCGCATAAACAGTTGATGCAAAAAGATCAGCATGTAAAATTAGGGATAGTAGGAGGGTCCGCACATTTACTGTATAAGAGTCGGAAAATTCTACTATAGCAACGCTGATTCCCAATATAATAGTATAATATCTTAACAAAAATTAGAGATAGCCTATGGTTCATTGTATAAGACTTTGGGTCCTGGGCAAGTAGAATAGTGTTTTTATAATAATGTTTCGGATAGACTTAAACTGGGCCGCATAAAGAGTTTATGCAAATGCATCAATAATTTGTAAAACGTGAGGTTGTAAGGGAGCGTGCATTTGCTGTATAAAGGCCTGAAAATGCCATCGGCGGCACTGCTAATCAATATAGTAGCATAATAGCTTAACTGAAATTAAGGATAACTTATACAATCTAAAAGGCAACAAACCAAATGAATTATCCCAGTAACAAAAGTCTTCATAGAAATATTTCTTATAAATTTACTTTATTTTAGATCAACCCGCACTAGATGGCAGCACTACATAACTTTATTTTGTTTTTCTTACATTGTTATTAGATGGCAGCACCATGCCCATGGAACGATTTTTTTTAAAACACCTGTCGTTTCAAATGCTTGGATTAGCTCCAAAACTACGCGGGAGTGCTTTTGCGGTTGTTGACAGTGAACTCTAAACGTGAAAGAGAGTGTTTTATTAAGCACCTTCTCAGAATCACGTCGTTTAGAATGCGGAACACGCTAAGCTACGTGTGGGCACGATACTTGGGGGTGAGATGTAATTCATATAAAAGTTCACTTATCGCTATGGGTAAAAATAGAATTAGAAAACTTTCGCAGCTGGCTGCTAGGCAACGCCATATCAACTCTCCATGGCCAAATAAAGTCAGTTATGTAGATTGGAATGCATCAAAAAGAAAAAAATTCAGGACAATGGCACATAATTGAGATAAATTTAAAATGCTTCTCTTTGCTTTGTTTTTCAAGTAATACTAAATAAAGATTTCATTGCATTATTATTTTCTTGATTTTTTTTTTTTTTTAATACTGGACTTCGTCCGTAATTTGTTTTATTTTATAATGCTTTCCTAATAGCTTCCTTTTGCTCCAGATCGTCCGATCTACCAGAAGCTGTAAGGTATATATTTAGACTGCCGGGACAGTACCACCCAATGTATGCCGAAATCCATTGGGGATGACGTTCATAGCGACCGTGCCCTCCTTCCTCTGCCACCAACCTCTTGAAAGGACTTTCGAACCCACATATTTAACGTGTCCGTACTTCGCGTAGACAAGGGGACAGTTTGGGCAGAGCTGGAAGTCAAACTCAGGTCCTCCGTATGTAATCTCTATGTTCCTAATCACTGGGATATCCCACCCCAATAGTTTCCTTCTGCAGCAGAAGACGATGGAGATATCATCTTCGGCATAACAGAACCTCCTCGTCCTCGTAATTTTTGGCCGAAACTTTTTGGTATAAGTAAAGATCTTAGTGACTAAAAATGTCCATTTAAAATTATCCTTAAAAAAACTGTTTCAAAAACAGAATAGAGAAGAAAAATATTATTACACAGCCTCAGGTCCTCCGAATGTAATCCCTATGTTCCTAATCACTGGGCTATCCCACCCCAATAAAATATAATAATATTTACCAGTTTCGAAAAGTAAAACTTTCTTCGCCCAAACAAGAAATACAGGTCAGTAATACTAGTAAATGCAGAACCAACTGTGAATAGTCAGTTCTACCTTTACTACCATACAATTCCGTTGATCTGCCCTCTCAAATACGACAGAAAATCACGGAAAATATAACGGGCTCTAACTAGAAATTATTTGCTAAAAGAACTACGCAAAATTCTATCGATGCTTCCCCTCAAATGCAACGGAAACTCGCTGAGTATGTAGAGGGGAGGTTCAAGATGATAAAATAACGATATTTTTTTTTATAAATAAATTCATTTTATTCGATAACGATTTTTTATTAAATTTTTTCCGTTGTTTGATGGAAGAGGGGGGGGGGGGACTGTTTCACGGAATTTTTCAAATTGAGACAAAAATGGGGGTTCTCGAGGAGTGTGGTTCGGCCGAATTCTACAGTAGTGTAATTGCTTTCTTTTTCTTGTTCTGGAGAAGAAGCTTGTTTTGCTTCCGATACTGGTTGATACCATTATACTTTTGTTGCTGTTGAGAAACGAAGAAATTTCTGTTTAGAGGAGAGAAAGTGCCGCTCAATTTAGTCCGGAACCCAATGGGGACGGCAAGCACAGAGACAGTACCACCATTCCTAACCCACCACCTTCTATATGCATTTTCGGACCTACAGGTTTATCGTGTGCATTCTCCGCATCTCCGCATTCTCCCCGGCGATAGTTTTGAGAAACGTCGAGGATCGAACATCGGAATATCACTTGCGATTCTCTTGTCTTAGCCACTGAGATATCCCGGCCGCAACATAATTATTTTGATCCCTATGCAGAAAATATGAACGTGCTATCCCCTATTTTAAAGTTATTAACCTTTTTTCATAAACGGTTTCTGCGGCCCCCAGGATCCCCAAAACTTCCGGCTCCTATGCAATGTGAATAGTTCGTGAAAAAAAAAAATAAATTCATTAAAGCTAAAGAGTCTAAAGAGTTTTCCAGTAGGGCACCCAAAAATCGGGTGTATCGAATATAAGAGAAAAATAATAATGTTTACATTTTTGCAGTCACTGAAAGGAGAGAGGGCGGTAATAAAAAGTAATAATTAGTTGATTCTGAAATATAGAAGGAGGTACCATATTTAAAAAAAATTCTAAGTGAGATATCAATATATCGGGCACATACGGATTACAAAAATAATTTGTTTAGAAAATGAGGGGCATGAAAAAATGTGATGAAGTGTGACGGTTAAATGTGAGGGTAAATTAGAGAAATTTGGAATAGTCATTTCCGATATAAGGTTGCGACTACAAGAAAGTACAAATTTCATAATCTTACATGCTACATATGGAACTAATCCACGGAATTACTTCCTAAATTCTCCATTACTGAGTATAAATCCTTTGAAAAGTTTTAATAATTATTTTAGAACTAATTATGATTCTCATCAAGTGGATGAATTGTGCCAGATATAGTTTCAATAATATAAATTAAATTTATTAATATTTAACTAAATCAAATTTATTAATATTTAAATAAATTCAACCTATTAATATTTGGTTAATAAATTCACTTGCCTATATTTAATCTTATACTATTTTAGAGCGTGCCCTTTGACGCTTTTTGTTAACATTTTTTAGAAAACCAGTTCGAAAAAGTCAACTTACTAGCGTGAGCGCCTTTCAGGGAAGCCGTCCTTGACTTACAAATTAATACCAGAATTTCGGGATAGCTATCCGCCTTCTTACACAGACCTTACACATATTCAAATTCGTGGCTGATAAAGAAAGGATAAAAAGAAATTAAAATAAAGAGCCTGGCCAGTAGGCGCGCATATTTTGTGATTTATAACGGAGGAATAAAGAAAGGAACAGCATATACAAACGTGGCTCTTTCACGGACGGGAAATGATTGCACAACCATGTCGCGATCTCTAGATTTCCATATCAGTTTCGGTTACGCATGACTTTCGTGGGATGAGTGACAGCAATCGGCCGTAAACTGAGTGAATTTTGACGTGAATGACGTTCGTCTTTGGTCAGAGTATTCTGCTAAAATCGAAACGATTTTATTCTGCTAAAATGTAAACACTTTGGACGCCTATAACTCTGAACCTCACAAGCAAACAAGCAAGCAAAACATAAGTTTTTGGATCCACACTTTTATTTAAGAATGCACCAAACCAAAAACAAAAATTCTCATATTTTCATCTATTACAATAAAAGTGAATAGATAGAATTTTTTATAAAACTAATATTTCATTACAAATCAATATATGGGAGAGAGAGGATGAAAGGGACCCTGAATAAGAAAAAACACTAGCATTTATTTCTTAAATCAACCATTATAATATTCACCTAGGACTCCACAAATTAGTTGCAACAACTAATCTGTTGACTTAGGACTCAACAGACAGCGTTAGTTGTTGCTTGGCCTGCAAAAGTTGCCTTTCTATTACTGTCCCAGTTACAATCAGAAATGTTTAATTTTAATGTGTAACACGGAAATATGTTTTGACCAACAAAATGTAAGTTTTCTACATGTATTATTATTTCCTTTTAAATTTTAATTAATAAATCAATGGGCTACAATGATCACTGAGTGCACGGTTTCATATCTTATAATTAAATGTTGACCTAAAATCAGAACACCACTTCAATTTTCTGCCTAAAGTAGTTGTATACCCATAAGGACAAAAGGGACAATAAATTGAAGATTAAAAGGGACATTTCTCTTTCCCTACGGCTAAAATAGTATAAATATGCTTTAAAAAATAATGTTATTTATTATCCTTAAAATATTGTTATTATTAAAATTATACAGATATGATGTGTAATTTGAATATTGCACATATAAATATGCTTAAGCCAAATTCAAATTATGTGGCTTAGTTCTAAAAGGATCAATGGCACATTTGGACAAAATTGCAATAGTCGGTCCAAAAGACTTCCTGAAAACTAGAAAATCTGCCAAAGATGATAGATTAATAAGACTGATATTTCCACCACGCTGCAACCATAAGATGGAAATACTTGATATTGAAATGTATGGGTCTTTGTAAGCAGGATATGGAATAGCTGCTAATAACTGGATGATAAATTACTCTTCGAAAACTTAACCCTTTGAAAATTACTCTTTTAAGAAGTTTTTAAAAAGAGATTATCTGATTCTAAAGATTTTCCAGGATTCTGTGATATATAGATTAAAACAAAGAAAGCGAAGATTTTAACATTGATGATTGAATTTTAATTAAATTCCAAAGAAAAAAATTCGAAGATTTTTACATAAGGAATATAATAAAAATTATTGACACACAAGAATTTGAAGTATAATCTTGAGAAAGATAAACAAACTTATTTTTCCATATGATGCACATACAACTAATTTCCATTTAGAAATGAATGTTATAAAACGGCCAATACCGTTAGTTCAAAAATCCGTATCAATAGCTAGGTCTTTTGTGAAGTTTCCCATTGATTTGAGCTCATTTTATATAAAAAAAACAGCAGTTCTACTGAACAACAGATGTATGGAATTTTTTGGAACGTTTAATGTTAATGTTCCAAGACTATATATAATTATTTTTAGAAATCATTATCTGTTTCTATCATATAAAGTATTCAGGCTTGACAACTCAGGTAAAAAACTTGCTAGAAATTGTTTAATCAAGATTCTTTTGTCTCTCCTTTTAATCCCCCTCATTGCTTAATTCCCATCATTTTAATTTTACTTTCAATGTAAAAATGGCTAAGCTTCAAAATGCACATTAAATTTGCCGAGTGTGTTGAAATATCTTATGTTCATATCGATCTAATTTCTTAAATTTATAACGATGTACCTTGTATCCCCTTTCTTCCCTACTCTAAAATATCACCACAAAATGTATGAAATCATTGATTTCAAACATATAATGGAGCAGAATGATTCCAAATGTACAATAGTGATATTTTAAAGTACACCGATTTTTAATGAAATAAGTTTTATAAGATTTCTAGCCACCCACTTTTGCTGTATGAGATAAAAATGTAAGAATTTTTATTTTCGCTTTAATTCATTCTAAAAGAAAATGGCGGATCCTAACGTTTTATCTTGCTTGTTTTCTACTTATTAATGCTCTTTAAAAACTCTTTGAATACTTAAAACTTGCTCGATGCTGGTTTTACCAGAGAATTAAGAGGATGAACTGGTTTTACCAAAATCAAGAGAAACAATTGGTTTTACCAAAATCAAGATAATTAGATTTTGCAACAAAAGGTAACGACTCAGAGCACAGGACTTCAACAAGGCTCTGCTAAATCAAACTGCCTAACTTCTGTCATAATAATTCACATTATTATGAGAGAAAAAAAATTCTAATTCAATTATCAAATATAGATGATATATTGGTGACAAAATTGGTACATATACAAGGTAGGATCAATAAATTTCGGAGACTATGCTAATATCTCCAACCCTGATTGGAGGAGAGGAAAACTATTTTACAGTGGCGTAGAAACGCATGTGACGCGAGATGTGAAAAAGAAGAAGTGGTTGTTTTTCCAGACAATGCGTGTCCAGCAGGTGCAATATTTCTGCTGGCGATTTCCCCAAACGCTGGCAGAATTTGATATTCGCATGTTTCTCCTCAAACACCATTTCTATTTTCGACGAACACGAACGACTACAGGTCACTGACACGCATTGTCTGGGAATACACCTGCTTCTTCCTTTTCACATCTCGCGTCACATGTGCCTCTACTCCACGGTAAAATACTTCCCCTCTCCTCCAATCAGAATTGGAAATATCAGAACAGTCTCCGAACTTTTTTATCTTACCTTGTATATTATTGAATACGAAAACAAATTTCTTAAGAAAAAGGATTAATGCTTACGACGATTCCAATTTACAGTGCGCAAAGCAGCTACACATAAAATGAAAATGTATCAAAAGAACAGGTTGGCTCATTTGACGCAAAATCGCAGAGTGATCTACATTTCGCCAAATTAGTCGCCAAGACCGCCGAATTTATCACTAAATGTTATATATTTAATGATACTTACTATTGTTCATTTTTATGTAATTGTTTA
This sequence comes from Amaurobius ferox, assembly GCA_951213105.1. Classification (NCBI taxonomy): domain Eukaryota; kingdom Metazoa; phylum Arthropoda; class Arachnida; order Araneae; family Amaurobiidae; genus Amaurobius; species Amaurobius ferox. The sequence continues at coordinate 12,751,254 of OX578134.1, forward strand.
GATACATTGATTTGAAAAACGTGCAATATCTTGAGAACAGTTCAAATTCTATAGTTTGTGCCATTCGTTTTCGAATCAAAAATCAAGTGTAAAATGTGTATTTATTTAACATTATTGAATATACTGTTTTTTATAATTTTTTCAAAAAATTCATTCAAAAATTTGGAGGACTTCCATGGGATATGCAGAATTTTTTCCAGGTGGGTGCTAACATCAATTGCATTCAAATTGTGGAGATTACTTTTAACCTTTAATTTTTAGAGTTACAAAATTAAAAATCTGATGTGGGCAGCACATGACTTTCTCTACAGACTCAAATTCATTTTTTCTTTTTCTTTCATAATTCATTAAATCGAGTTTAATTGCACAAAATAACACTAAGTTTACACTTTTAATTCATATTTTGTTTTTATTTGGTAATTGGACATTTTTCCGAAAGCGGCGTAGCAAAAATGCAAGAAATCTCAAATATCTTGAGAACGGTTAATCATAAAGCAATGGAGTAGGTTATATTATTTTTCTCGTCAAAAATTGCGTATAAAACAAGAATTTAATTTATAGATTTAAGCATACGTAGACTTTTTTTTTTTTTTTAGATTTTGGCTGGCCATTTCGTAAAAAAAGGCCGGAAGTTTTTTCCAAATCGTACCAAAATCTAATCAGTACCAGAATACCCCACAAATAACTTATTTACCAAATTTTGTCAAATTTGGTCAATTAGTACTTTAGCTGGAGTAGATACATGAAATTTTTACGGGCCATTTCGCAAAAAAAGCCGGGTTCTGTTTCTCCGAATCGTACTAAAAGCTAATCAACACCAGGGTCACATCCAAGTGACTTACCTACCAAATTTTATGATATTCGGTCCATTAGTTTTTCAGTTAGAGTGGATACATACGTTGCACAGACAGACACACAGATACGCACACAGACATCACGCTAAAAATAGTTTTTTCGTATTCTAGAGGTGTCAAAACGTGTAGATCCGTCGAAAATTCGAGTTGTAATTTTCGACATGATTCCAATACTTTCTTTATACATTACCATGTATTGCACGGAAAGTAAAAAACAGCAATCCTGTCCACATATGCCTGTATTAGTCTTTACCCCCACACACTCCAATATTTTGAATCTAGCATGTTCATTAAACAAGATTGAAAATTGGTATGCAGATGTAGATTAGAAGTCTAATAACAACAGACTGATTACAATACCAAATATTTTTTCTGTGAGATATCAAAGAAAATGACATATAAAAAACATAAAGAAAAATACCATTTTTACCTTATCAGGCCATACATTGAAATGTACAGGAAGAGTATTAGAGTCGAGTCGAAAATCGCAACTCGAGTTTTCGACGGAGCTACACATTTGGATCGCTCTAGAACCCGAAAATATATTTTTAGCTTGCGTCTGTGTGTTTGTCTGTGCAATGTATGTATCCAGTTTAGTTCAAGAGCTAATTTACCAAATTTCACAAAATTTGGTAGATAAGTTACTTATGGATGACCCTGGTGCTGATTAGATTCTGGTACAGTTAAAAAAAAGGAGCCAGCTTTCTTGCAAAATGGCACACCAAAATTGTATGTATCAATTAAACGTTTTTGTTTTTACGTAATTTTTGACGACATAAAGAATAAGACCAACCATATCGAGGATTAACCGTTCGCGAAATATTTTATGGGGTTTCTTTCGCATTTTTGTAACGTCGGTTTTGAAAATACGTTCGGTGAAAATTCAATGTAAGTTCAACATTAAATGAACATTAAATGAACATTAAGTCATAATAATTTGATTACTAAATGGATTAAATATTTAGCAGTAAAACAAATGATTAAAAAATTAAAAGTGAAACAAGATATTAAAAATATTAAAAGGAGAAGAGAAGCTAATAAAAGGGAAACTGAGGCATTTTTTCGTTACATGCTAGGAAATCCACGTAAACTAACATGTGAAGCCTATGAATACCGTCTGGGTTGAAGATCGAGCCGTTTTGGGTGATTATATATGCTATTACTAAATAAATATGAATAGATAATATGAGCATCACATTTTAAAAATTAGTGTATATAGTACTTTTAAAAATTAGTATGCACCACTTGTTAAAAATTAGTGCACACACCTTTAAAAAAGATACTGCCTTTGATAACATGATAAGCTCCTGGAGACAGAGCAGCCAAAGTAACAAATTAGACATTCATAAACATACCAAATGCAATAATCCTTCTCTGTTTTCTTTTTAAATAAAAATTTAAAGTGTTTTTATTAATACACTAGCAGCATACCCGTTCTTCGTACGGAGTATATAATATAAAGAAACTTGAAATTCATAATCATGCCCAAATTCTTATAGTATACTAAATGACATGTTTAATCAAAATATTCTGTTAAAATATTTAATATAATGCTCCTAAAAAGAAGTTTAAGAATCTCTGTTCTCGCTATATAAAATTATCTTCATGGACATATCTGAAGAATAAAACATCTTGGACCCCTTATGTAAGCAAATATAAAAAAAATATGGAATTAAATCAATATATGCAAAATAAAAGCATTAAAATTGTATGGGACCCGTACTAATTATATACGCGAATATTAGAAAATATAACCTGTATTAGTAGATTACATGTATAAATTGAAAATACCAATAAACCCGTAATCTTTAAATCTGAAGACAGTCATTTATTCCAATATATGTCAAAATTAAAGTGCTAAAATTATATGGGAAGATATACACGTACTACTTATAATGTCCGATTATTAATAGAAGATTACCCGTTTTGCAATATGAGTCACAAATGTTTTTTGGTAAAATACAACAGACGACGTAATAAATTGAATATATAATTAATCCCCTTAATCTTCATACCAGAAGACTGTACTTGATTCCAATATATATGCCAATATATGTCAAAATATATGCCAATATACCTGTACTACTTATATTCTCGTAGGTTAGAAGATATACCCGTGCATTCCTAGAAGATTACTCGTACAACGTACAATATGCGTGTGTCAGCAATTTTTGCCGCAATAAAACAATGGCGTAATAATTTAAAAATATCAATAATCCCTGAATCAATAATTCCGGAAAATATCAATAATAATAATGTTTAAACCTGAAGAGTATAATTGATATTATCCAGTCCAAAATGAAATGGCAATGAAATTTATTTTATATACATATCTTCATTATTCAAATCGGAAAGGATTTAATAAAAATCGTCTGCCGCATAAACACATTGGATTTAAATCCGTTGCTAAGCGACATGATATCATTTGCTTCAAATAAATTGGTAGAAAAAATATCGTCTAAATAGTTATATTTCTATGGAACATTTGGCGACAGTTTCGTCAAATTAGCGACATTTTAAAAAATCGCCAAATTTATCGCCAAGTGGGACTGTAGAACTGACAGTTCCACTTTGCGACAAATTGACGAAATATCATCACAATACTATCCCCTAACAAAAAACAATTAATATCATTTATGTAGCGCAATTTTATCAATTTCAAGATATTTTTATAGATTTGAAAACATTTTTATCAATTTGGTGACATTTTAAAAATTCGCTAAATGTATTACTAAGTAGGATGGTTGGTCTGACAGATAAATGCTAACCAAACATCATTTCAGTACTCTCTTCTAACAAAACAAAAAAAAATTTCATTGATATGTAGAAGACCACACGACCAACCCGAAGGTTTATGGCAGCTGTTTGTGTGTCGTTTATATCAATTTGGCGACATTTCCGTCAATTTGGCAAAGTTTAAGAAAAGTTGTCAAATTAGCGATATCCCTCCAAATTCGTAGCTTTGAATTTGCAGTTCTGAATGAAACATTCTTATCCCGTTTCAATATACTAAATGAAAACACTACAATTGTATTAGAAGATATACCCGCTCTACTCTTTTTCTGTTTCAACAATCGGCTATATGAATTTATTGGCTAAACACAATATATGGGTTTAGTAGCTAAATACGATATAAGCTTGAAAACTCTTTGCCAAAATAAATGCAATTGATGTACGCAGTCAGCAATTAATATAATTAAAAGAAAAATCAAACCGTCCATTTATAAGATATACTTTTATATCCATTTATCCATTTATTTATTATTTAAATCGAAAAAAAATAATAAAAACATTAACAAACACATTTAATTTAATTGCGATGCCGAGCAACATGATATATCCTCCTAAAATGTTAAAATTTATTAACCACTAACAGCACACCCGTTATTCGTACGGAGTGTATAATTTAAAGAAACTTAAAGTTCGCAATCATGTGCAAATTCTGTTAAAATATTAAATTTATTGCTCCTAAAGAGAAGTTTAAGAATATATGTTCTCACTATGCAAAATTATCTTCACGATCAGATCTGAAGAATAAAACATCCTGCCCCCTTTTGTAAGCAAATTTACAGAAGAAAAAATAGGAATTGAATGAATATATGCAACCCCGTACTAATTATATTGTCGCAGATCAGAAAATATGCTAATGTGTTAGTAGAAGATTACCCGTATTACAATATGCGTCTCAAAAATATTTGCCAAAATAAAAGAGATGACGTAATAAATTGAAAACATCAATAATATCCGTACTCTTTATACCAGAAGGTCGTAATTGATTCCAATATATGCCAATATATATCAAAACATATGTCAATATACCTGCACTACTTATATTCTCGTAGATTAAAAGATATACACGTGTATTTGTAGAAGATTCGTACAACATACAATATATGAGTTTAAACAATTTTTGTCATAATAAAATAATTGCATAATAACTTGAAAATATCAATAATCCTTGAATCAATAATCCCCGAAAATATAAATAATAATAATTTTTAAACCTGAAGACCGTAATTGATATTATCCAGTCAAAAATGCTATAAGAAAAATCAAATCGTTCTTTTCTAAAATATATTTTTATATCCATTTATTTATTATTCAAATCGAAAAAATAATTATTAAAATTAACAGACAGATTTAATTTAATTGCGTTTCTGAGTAACATGATATAAGATAGAATCTTATAACATGTTAAATATGTCATGTCTTATAACATAAACTGCGAAATTAAATAACGATTTTGATTTCTCTATACTTCTCATTGTTACGTAAAAGCTTGTTTTAAATAAACCATGAACCATGGAGATAGATTTCCCCTTTAAATCATGTAAATTAATTAACGCAAAAAATCTCCCATCAAACACAGAGATTAAATTTTAATTCACTTTCAAACGATTTTCAAGCTTTTCGTTTGGATAAACCACGGAGTTAGGGAGTAGAACTCCTAGGAAAAAGTTCCGTTTTTCATTAATATCTCGACAACCCCAGGTCTTAGAAACTCGAAACTTGGACAAAATTTATGGGAGGATATTTCAAGGCTATTCACCAAATTTCATTAAATTCGGTGCAGCCGTTTTTCCGTGACGATGAGACAAACGAAAATTTTGTTTTTTACTAATATCTCGAGAACCACTGGTCGTAGAAACTCAAAACACGGATATAATTTTAAGTGGGGCTATTTCTGGGCTACCCACGAAATTTCATCAAATTCGGTTCAGCCGTTCTCCCGTGATGGTGTGACAAACAGACAGACAGACAGACAGACAGATTTTCATTTTTATTTATATAGACAAGTGGGAGAAAATACACAGTTATGGCAGAATGTTTTAATTCCCAAAAGCATTTTTCTTATTTTCTTCTCTTATATTGCATAACATTCGTATTGGATTTGTTATGATCATATTATTTTAACATTGCAAAAATTTATTAATTTTGTCAAACGTGTTCAAACCCTAATATATCTATTAAAGTTTACTCTTAATGTAAAATGCTTTGTAAGGAATGATTTCTAATTAAATTAACAATTTTCCAGAGGGGGGATGCTTTGGAATCTCCATGACCCCCCTCCCTCCTTAATACGCCCATGAATAAGAACCAAAGCTTTACTTCTTACTTGCAATAAATTTTCGTCCATCTTAATTAAAATAATTCTTTGACGTATACGAAAATGCACAGTTGAATAAAATATTCAACTTACCTTTTCTAAAAGGAAAGCAAAAATGAATATATAAATTAAAGATTTGAATGCAGTAAAGATTTTGTTTCAATTCTACAATACATTTCTTTCTTCTATGCATCAGATGTAAGTATAGAATGTAAGTTGTTTACTTTAATATGCTTCCCAACGCTTCGAGGACGGATATTAGAAACTAAACGGCATTTTTCTTAGTTTTGCCATTTCACTCATTTAAATATGGACTGTTATTCCTATTAGATTGCATGTGGGATACAGTTTGAAAATTTATTCAGAATTATCTGATTTCATCAAGGTCGTGTTCAAATTACGGTTTTGGGGGATTTCTTATTACACTGTTAACAAAACATTCCATAAGGAACGGCTTCCAAGCAATGTAGCAATTTTCCAAGGGGTGTCTTGGCACCTCCCTGACCCCTCCCCCCCTTAAATACGCCCATAGGGAGTTACGTTCATCGACCGCGTTTAAAATGAATAAGATTTCAGTATTCACAGATCGTAATAATCGTTCCAAATTCGTTCGAAACGCTCCTTTCGTTCGTGAAATATCGCACCCATAGACTGAAGGATACACACACTCTCTCTCTCTCTCTCTCACACATATACATACATACATACATACATACATACATACATACATACATACATACATACATACATACATACATATAGACATCACCTCCAAACGCTCGATTCGATTACAGGGGTGATTAAAACGTGCTTTTCCTTCGAAAACTCTAATGCGAATTTTCGATTCCATCACATATGTGTAAGGAAAGCTACTCGTATAAAGAGGTTCCTATAGAGAAGTTTCGGTGTATAAGAATTGTGAAAATTGTATAATATAGTATATATACAAGGTGTCCAGTGCTATCGGCGCCCAATGGCTATTTCCACAACCGTTAGTCACAGAGATTTACTTCCAATTGCAAAAATGTTTTAAATTTTAAAATCTTTTATCTTAGAAACAGTTTAAATCAATAAATGCATTTCTGAAAGAAATACGAAATATAAATTTTTATGCATTCCCCTGTCCTATCAATTATATTTAGGAAAATCATCCTCATACAATTTTATGCAAAATAAAAATTAAAAAATCATCCTTTTACGACCAAAATTGACCGATTTACAGCTGTTTAAAATTGGATCACTTTTTGTGCTGAGAAATGGTCAATATTGTCCCTGATTGGTTGGTTGCCTGGAGAAATGGTCAATACGGTCCCTGATTGGTTGTTTGTCTAAAAAGGGACATTTTTATACGTGGAAAAGCGACTCAAATCATAAAGTTTAATGCTTCATAACTGTGTGAATTTTGGTCGTAAGAGGAAGATTTTTTTTTATTTTGCATGAAATTGTATATGGATGATTTTCCTAAATATAATTAGTAGGACAGGGGGACCGTATAAAAATTTATATTTCGTATTTCTTTCAGAAATGTATGTATTGATTTAAACTGTTTCTAAGATAATAGATTTTAAAATTTAAAACATTTTTGCAATTGGAAGTATATCTCTGTAACTAACGGTTGAGGAAATAGCCATTGGGCACCGATAGCACTGGACACCCTGTATATATATATATATATATATGTGTGTGTGTGTGTGTGTGTGTGGCAATAATAACTCCCTAATCATTGGCTCCAGACGCTTCATTCTATACGCAAACAGAATACTTAAGCCCTTATTTCTCTTTCCATCACGTTTCAGATTGCTTACCGATGGCTGAATACAGAAGTTTCCTGATTAAGTTATTTGCAAACTCGTCAGAGAAGAAATGGACCGAGGAGAGAAACCGCAAAGAATCGAAAAAATGTCTTCATGCACATTTTCTTAGGAAAAACGCCATCTCGGGAATTTTACTTTTCCTTCTATATCTTTTCTGGAAGCATTTTACTTTCCTTACAATATATTCATATTCCTTCTTGCAGGGTTATAAAAAGAATATATTATTATGGTTTCGAAAATCTGACTATCAGATTTTGATGCATCTCCACCCTTGGAGCATCCCTGAATGCATTTTGTACTGCATTTTGTACTGCGAAAGCGGGCACTATTAGCCACATATAAATTGCGGAGGTCTGAGTACTTTTCACCTGAAAAATTTTACTTTTAAAATTTAAAAGTTCAAAATATGGTTATTGTAGTAATCTCTCTATATTGAAATAAGTAGCTGACACCGCCGCGGTTTGATACATTCCTCGTTCCTCGGGATTCTCTGTTTCATACCACAAAAACTATAGCATACTTGGTACACGTGTAGAGAAATGTTTGGGGAACATTCTGAAATAAACCGTTTTCAGCTTTAAACTTTAGTTTCAGAAAAATTTAATGGATTTTTGCAACCATGTACCTACATAGTTCAATTCTTGTAGGACGGGGCCCTTTTTTAATGTCAATGTAGTTCATGAATCATTGTGCTTTTTATGCGCTTCTGAAGTGAACAATATTCTTCACTATCGGTGCGTACCTCGAGTTTCTCTGTCATGTGCAGCAAAATCTATAACATACAATACACATGATTGGTACATTTGTAAAAAAATAATTAGGAAACACGGTGAAATAAACCGTTTTTCGATTTAAACTGTAGTTTGACTTGAAATAGCTTGCGAATCCAGCTCTGCGAGCGCTAGCAAGTATAGCTCCCGATTCACGAAGCGAGTTACGGAGGTTGAAGAAGTGTAGCGAGCAGGGGGCGGAGCCCCTAGTTTTATAAAATATAATAAATTTCGTATATCGAGGAAGGAGGGGCGTTACTTCTTGCTCTCCCTTATATAACTTGGCCATGAAGTCTAAACTTTAATGCAGAATTCTCCAATTGGCGGTCCTTGAACAATGATAATGGTTAGATAACATATATTTTAAGATAACAGACATTAACATTTATTTAAAAAATGAACAAACATTGATACATAACTATAATAAATTGTGATGCTTAAATATTACTAAAAAGAATTTTCAAAAGCATTAGAAACATGTTTACCGAAAATTTTACTGAGTTGAACAGCGTTATGCAAGGCATAAAAATTCGAATAAGAAAAATTGTTAAATTATATGTTTATATCACTGCTCTTTTTATAAAGACGAATGGCCAATACTTGCACACAAAACGTACTGTGGACTTTTCAGCAAATAAAAGATCTTAACTTACCAAGAAAAGTCTTTCAACCCGACTATTCAATTTTAGTTAAACATTTATGGACATTGGAATAAACATATTCAATCTTTCTGAAAAAAAATAGATCTTCTAAACCCCAATAGCAGCACTAAATAGCAACATCAAAATTAACAAGAAAGATCAATCATGCAAAAAGCATTGATTATGAAACACTTTCCAACTTCAATACAATTTCATTTAAACATCTCTAAAATGCGATACATTCCTCGGTAATATTTTAAAAATTATCACAATACTTCATTCATTTATTATATTTGAAAACTTAAAAGTTCATCAAAAAAAATGAACTTCATTCAAATGACGTCAATTAAATATAAATCGCCTGGCTCCTCGGTAATGTTTTTAACATTATCATAATACTACAATAATTTATTATATTTGAAAACTTCATCAAAAACAACTGAAATTTATTCAAATGACGCCATCGAAATATAACACGCCTGGCTCTCGCTATAAAAGCAGCATTTCATTCATTAACATTTTCCCATTCATTTCATTCATCACAATACACTATAATAATTTATTTTATTTAAAAACTTAAGACCATAGGGATAAAAGTAATTAAACTATATGCTTAAAACTTCATCAAGAAGAATCGTCCTTCTCTCTGTAAAATCAATAAATATTTCATTCATATCAGCTATACAGACTCCATGAGCTAAATAATTTTGCGTTAAAGAAATGCAGCAATTCTTATACAACTCATTCTACATATTTTGCTGTTTACATTTTACATAAGTGAAAAATAGGCTTCGTTGTAGAAATAATCAAATTTGGATGATCATTTTTAATTAAAATATATTGTAATTGCGTTATCTCAGTATGTAGATGCACAGAATTTAAGCAAAAATAAAGTGATTTTAGGACGGATACAACACTCAATATGAATTAAAAAGAATTTCAAAAATCACGATTTTGAGACAAGATGGATACCATATTTCATTTTGAAGTGGGTCACGTGATCTCTTCATATAATGGTCACGTGAACGCTTCGTATAAGAGGTGTAATTATTATTTCCATTTTTATTTTAAAAACTACTGAATATATTTTGCTGAATTTTTTTTATATATATTTTATGGGATAATTCGAATATTACCTAAAATTTTCGAAGCAATTTGTGAATTTTAAATCCACTTAGAAAATGTTTGAAAAATTAGGTCCCGTAGGGTTCAATATATTTCATTTTTTCAATCCGGGTTCAATCCAAAACTAATTGGGTGATATTATTTATTTATATTTCCATAGGTCCCACAGACTGTCTGAACAACATACTAAAATTTCATTTTGATAAAGTCATTTTTACGGTAGTTTTCGTGTTAACGGACAGACACACAGACAGACAGACAGAATGAATGAACAAAGTTATAAACACTTTTCAACTTTATTGTTTACAACTTTGTTCACTTTTCAACTTTGTCACTTTTCAACTTTGTTCAACAAAGTGTTAATAAAAGCATTTTTTTCACACTGCACCAATTTCCGTTTCGTACTGCACAAAATATTTACGTACTACATAAATTGTGCGTACCACATTAAGAGAAAACACTTTGTGTCTGTGTTTTTGGCAAATGTATAAGTTTTACGCATTTTTATTTGTGTACGTTTGTATATTTGGTTGTTTTTAAATCGAAAAATGTACTACAAGAATAACTATTTTATAATATGTATTTGATTCAAATGCAAATAACACATATGCAAAAAGAGGATATGCATTCATTTTTAGATATTGCACAGTTTTGATCTAAAAGGTAAAAAACCTTTGAAAGAATCCTATGTTCATTACTATAAAAAATCTGATGCGGGCAACACATGACTTTCCTCATATAATGCAATGAATTTACTACTTTTGCCGTTAACAAAAATGTTATTCTTATAGTAGATACTTATATTCTTTCCAAGATATTGAATTTTTTTCAATTAATCGTCATTTTCATTGATTTAGCGTCATTTTTATCAATTTGGCGAGATTTTTGATAATTTGGCAACAATTAAAAATGTCGCCAAGTTGGCGACATTCCGCCAAATTCGTCACCAAAATCTCGCCAAGCGTTATGCGTGTCGCCAGCGTACTCGCCAAGCGCATATGGACGGAGAAATAAGTTATTCTTACAGCAGATAAATGGCTATTGGCGTTCAAATACAAAACTATTACTCAAAGTATCTTTTTTCATGAATGGAACGAGCTAGGTCCACGACAATGATGTCACCAAATTTATCGCATGGTATTTATTTTTTATTTTATATAACTTTTTGATAATTTTTTTGAAAAATGTGCAATATCTCGAGAACGGTTCACGTTAGCGTTCTAAAATTTATATCAATTGTTTTCTAATGAAAAATTACATGAGAAATGTCTATTTTCGTAACTTTATTAGCGGTTTTGATTTTTTGACGATTTTGTCAAATTTTCACTCGAAAATTTAGAAGGTTCTGAACATTCGATTGCGTATAAAAACAATAGGCTTCCAGTATTTACGGATTCCGAGTTTTGTACCAAATTTCTTTGGAATCGATCGGTCCATTCGTTCGTCAGTTATCGTCTCCACAGACTCACTGACACACACACACACACACATACTTTCACACACACTCACACAGACAGATAGACATCATTTCAAAAATGTTTGATTCGTGATCAGGGATGCTTGAAACGTGATCTCCCGTCGAAAACTCGAATTTGAATTTTCGACCCCGTCACAATACTTTCCTTAAACATTATGTATATAAAGAAAGTAAAAAGACTGTGTGGTGGTGTTCTTGTGTAAGTACATTTAATAAGGACAAATTGGATTCACAGTTATAACGAGCCGCTGTCGAGATATTAACACAAATATTTACGCCTACAGGGATGTGAAAATCTCGAAACTGCTCTAAACATCTCTAGTAAATATCCAACTGTTCCAAATGATCTCAAATTTGCACGACTGCAATCAATGTAAAAAGCAAAATTTCATAACAAACTTCCTGCTGTTCTTAACCTTAAGATAACTGAAAACCCCTATAAGACTTTTACTATTAACTTAAAATTAATATCTGTTCCTGAGTTGGAGTATTTCTAATATTCTACAACAGACAAAATTACTAATTATCAATTCTTTTAATTTAAAATTCTCCTAAGACTTTGGATACTACTTTATTATTTTACAACTTTAAGTTTAATCTATGCAAACCCATTAAATAGTCAAACCCAAATATGTACAAAATGCCAATTTTTAAACCTTAGGCTAAATTAAAATATAAAAACAAGAATTTGGAAATCCCATGATGACTCTGAATTAATGTCCAAAAAAAAAAATGATGATGAATTCCATTTTATACTGGAGATAAACGCTGCAATTCGACATCCCGCAGCAAATAAAAATCTGGTAACCTTATTAATCCTCTTAATCTGCCAGTGACCTTTTTAATCCTCTCAATCTACTGGTAACCTTAAAAATCCCCTTTTAAAGAAGACGCCTGCTGATCCTCGTTTTTCAAGTTTTCAAAAATAGGTTTACCTACACTCTTATTTCTCCTTCGCACCTGCGACAAGACTTGAATTCTGCCGACATTATACCCCCCCCCCCCCCACACACACACACACACACACACACACACTTGCGAAATGTTAGTTTATTTTCACTGGCACATTTTATCGCTGAAAATCAGCGCAACATTCCAACCGCATTCCCACTTGGATTCCCCCTCTTTTCTATTTCGGAACTGCAAGTATTTTTACTTTCCCTACAATACATGGTAATGTATAGGAAAAGCATTGGAATCATGTCGAAAATCGCAACTCAAGTTTTGGAAGGATCTACAGATTTCAAGCACGCTAGAACTCGAAATAAACTATTTTTAGAGTGACGTTTGTATAAGTGTGTCTGTCTATTTGTATGTGCGTCTGTCTGTGCAATGCATGTATCCACTATAGCTTACAAACTAATTTAGCAAATTTCACAAAATTTGGTAAATAAGTTATTTGTGGTTTACCTTGGTGCTGATTAGATTTTGGTAGAAAAAAAATAACCTGCCTTATTTTGCGAACGATCGAAAAAAAGTATGTATCCACTCTAGATGAAAAACTAATGAACACAATTTCATAAAATTTGATAAAGTCACTTGTGTATTATACTTGTGCTAACTAGATTTAATTACGATTCGGTAAAAATTAATCTGCCATTTTTTGCAAAATGACCCGCAAAATTCGCAAAAATAAAAAATAAAAAAGAACATAAGCTCACATGCGTAAATTAAATAATTAATTTATAAATCATTTCTGGCGACGGAAAAAAAATCTGATGTGGGCAGCACATGACTTTCCTTATATAATGCAATGAATTTACTACTTTTACAGTTAAAACAAATGTCATTCTTATAGTAGATACTTATATTCTTTCCAAGATATTGAATTTCCTTCAATTAGTCATCATTTTTATTGATTTAGCGTCATTTTTATCCATTTGGAAAGATTTGGAGAGAGCGTCATTTTTATCCATTTGGAGAGGGTTAATTTGGCAACATTTAAATTTGTCGCCAAAATCTCGCCAAGCGTTATGGACGGAGAAATAAGTTATTCTTACAGCGGATAAATGACTATTAGCGTTCAAATACAAAAGCATTACTCAAAGTATCTTTTTTAATGAATGGAACGAGCTAGATCCACGAGAATGATGTCACCCAATGTATCGCATGATATTACATAGGAAAATTGAACATGTTTCGTAACGGTTACTATTTTTTTTTAATTTATAGGATTTTTTGATGCATTTATTTGAAAAATGTGCAATATCTCGAGAACGGTTCATGCTAGCGTTCTAAAATTTATGTTAATCGTTTTCTAAGGAAAAATTATATAAGAAATGTCTATTTGTGTAACTTTATTAAAGGTTTTGATTTTTTGTTGATTTTTTCAAAATTTCACTCGAAAATTTAGGTGGGTTCTGAACATTCGATTGTGTTTTAAAACAATAGGCTTCCCGTATTCACGGATTGTGATTTTTGTACCCAATTTCATCTGAATCGCTCCATTCGTTCGTCAGATATCTTCTCCACAGGCTCACTGACACACACACACACACACACACACACACACATACTTTCACACACACACACACACACACATACTTTCACACACACACACACACACAAACATCACTTCAAAAATGTTCGATTCGTGATCAGGGATGCTTGAAACGTGCTCTCCCGTCGAAATTCGAATTTTCGACCTCGTCACAATACTTTCCTTATACATTATGTATATAAGGAAAGTAATAAGACCAACACCATAATTCTGGGATTAACCGTTCTCGAGAAATTTTAATTTTTTCACGTGTTTACTTCGCCTTTAAAAATACCAGTCGCTAAATGAAAACGAAAATTGAATTAAAACTGCAAATTCAATATAATTTTAGATAATTAACCATATTATTTTATGCAATTAGACTCAATTTAATGAATTTTGAAAAAAATAAAGAGAAAAAGAATTTGAGTCTGTAAGAAAATTCATGTGCTGCTCACATCTGTCATGCGCTGTTCACAACTTAAAAGAAAATCGTATGCAAATGCACTCCCACCTGGTGTTAAGCTGAGGCACTGGCAAAGCACTACGAAACTCAGCTTGAACCAAACCTCGTTGCACTGCGTCGGGATACTTTTCATATGGTTAGCCAAACTTTAAACTATTTCAGAAATTACACGACAATCACTGAAATGACTCAAACTACCCCACAGGAAGTTTTGAATTGCATTAAAAACCCAACAAATCGTTAAAGCCCAAATTAATTTAACTGCGACATTTCTACTATCACCATGTCCTGTGCTCATACTACACAGGACATGGTAATAGCAGAAATGTTGCAATCAAAAATTTACCCCAAAATATAAGGAAAATAATATAACAAGAAGAGGAAAATAATATAACTCACTCCATTATACTTTAGGACTAACCGTTCTCAAGATATTTGAGATTTCTTGCATTTTTGTTACGCCGATTTCGAAAACAATTTCCGATTACCAAATAAAAACAAAAATTGAATTAAAAGTGCAAATTTAATGTTATTTGGTTCAATTAAACTCAATCTAATGAATTATTAAAGAAATAAAGAAAATATGAATTTGAGTCTCCAAGGAAAGTCATGTTCTGCACACATTAGATTTTTATATTGGGCCTTGCTATATATAATTTTACTGAGTCGTGGAATATTTACATTTTGTTAGCGATCTAAGTATTTGCTTTTTGTTTAGGAGTGTAGGAGTAATAAATGCCTTGCATTTTGCTAAGGAGTTATAGAGTAGTTGTATTTTGTTAGGATGTCGCATTATAAATAATCATCAGCCATTTACTTCAGACACTTACATCAGCCATTTACTGACGATCCCAATTAAAAGATTTCAAAACTTAAGAGGAAATGGACCGTGCAGAGAGAAACCTTGAGGAATCGAAAGAAAAGCTTGTTAACAATGTTCTGCCGGGAAAGAGTCCATCTCAGCGGTTTTTTTTTAACGAGAAGCCCTCAAGGATTCGAGAAATGGACTGGAAATGGAGATCGTAAAATGATTCAAAAGATCCCGTAAAATGAGATTACGGCATGAGATGATGGTGTTGAATGTAGATTAATATGACTTAGATGGAACAAAATGGGTCGAACATCGTTTGATAACGTTACCTGCATTATTTATCAATGTTGTTGTCTATAAAAGGAAAAATCAGACTTTTAGTTTCTGTAGCATGCATAATGTTAAGGTAAGGAACCAGCCAAGTTCTGTTCAAAACTATAACGAACAATGTAGATGACTCTGACTGGCAGTTTTTACAAGAGCCATCAAGTGGCTTTTTCACCCCAACCCCCCCTCCCCTGTATCTTAAAAACTAAAAGGAGTAGAATGTTGATTTTTAAAATTTCTGATACGTTAAGCGTGATGAAACAAGAAGTTGTTAATTTGATTTATTTTGTCCCAACCAAATTTTTGTATCAATGCATCAAATATAGTATATTTTGTTTTTCTATGAAATTTCCACTTTTGCACCTACACTCTAAAGCTGATTCGTAAAGACAAAAGTTTAATATTCGGCTTATTTCTACTGCTGCTCTTAAGGAAAAACAAAGACATTTCTCAATTATGAAATTTTAAATAACCATAATGACTATTCGAAATCTCTTAAATGTCGAATTTATCCGTTTTATCAGTTTTTCTCTCAAATAAGATGACTTAAATCTAAATTCTACGGGAAAGCTGAAAAGATACACAATTTAAATCCAATAATCTGAGTAACTTATAGCAATCTACAAAGAAAAAATTATAAAATTCAAAATTTTCAAATTTTAAGGAACCTTAAGAACTATTCGAAAACTCGCAAATCTCGCATTTAAAATCTACGAAAAGGACTGATATCCAATTAAAATTAAACTTATAAAATAGAACAAAGTTTTTCAACTGTAGAAAAAGTATCAGCCATAAAAATGATTGAGATGAACTATTGCTAAGTTTATCAAACTTTATTTACAAGTTTATTTTCATTGGATAATGTATACAGAAAGTATTGTAACGAGCTTGAAAGCTCGAGATCGAGTTTTCTATTAATTGATGATTTTTGAGTATAAGTATTTGTAGAGCACGAAATAATTCCGAGCATGTGAAGCATCCTATAGTATCCTTACCAACTTAACCGCTTGGCCCGTTTGTAGGGGCTCTAACTTCTGAGCACATATTCCAATAGACACCGAATTTTGCAGATCGATTTATTTTTCATTAGTATTTTCAAAAAAATGATAAGCCATGAAAAAGAAAAATATTTTTTTTTAAACGGGAGCATGCATGTTCGTGCATTACTCGATACATAGCTGAGATAATATTTAGTTTTAGCGCATGTTCCTCGCTCCCCCTCTTCATGTTCTATGTGATATTGTCAGGCTAATGTTTATATGAATTGTATATCTGTTGTTCTATGCTAATTATCTAATTGGTATTTTATGAGGTTGTTCAATGTGTTTTTGCTCAATGTGTGTTTGCTTGTATAGCATTTGTTCTATGTGAATTCTCTAGCTGTTGTATATGAATCGTTCAACAGCTAGACTCTAGTTGCTGTTCTATGTAAATTGTCTAATTATTGTTCTTTGTGAATTGTCTAGCTGTTGTTCCACTTGAATTGTGTTGTCGCTCTAGCTGAAGAACTTCATGAAATTTAGGAATTGGATGATTAAAGCGTTATCCAAGTGCTGATTCGATTTTTGTATAAATCCATGCAATACAGAAGTGATCCAATATTACAATTATTTAATGCAATATTTTTATAACGAAATGAATGCAAACACTCTCGCCGCTCTAGGAAAAGCGTTCTCATAACACAGTGGCCGCAATTAACAAAGTTCGCTAACTAATTGATTCAGTCACTTTATTGACTTAAAATCTCTTTACATTCGCCGTTTTCTGAATTCTGACAAGTTATTAATGGCATGTAATTTATAACCAAAAAGAATGCACCAAGACGAAATGAACAATAAAATTATCAAAAACTGCAAACCTTCATTAAGTTGTAACTTGATAAATTTAATTTGAGCTGATAATAAAAAAATCTGATGTGGGCAACACATGACTTGCCTTATATAATGCAATGAATTTACTACTTTTACAGTTAAAACAAATGTCATTCTTATAGTAGATACTTATATTCTTTCCAAGATATTGAATTTCGACATTTAGTCCTCATTTTCGTTGATTTAACGTCATTTTTATCCATTTGGCGAGATTTTCGTTAATTTGGCAACGTTTGGAAAAGTCGCCAAGTTGGCGACATTCCACCAAATCCGTAGCCAAAATCTCACCAAGCGATATGTGCGCAGAAATAAGTTATTGTTATAGCAGGTAAATGACTATTGGCGTTCAAATACAAAATTATTACTCAAAGTATATTTTCTCGTGAATGGAACGAGCTAGATCCACGAGAATGATGTCATCCAATTTATCGCATGATATTACTTATGAAAAGTGAACATGTTTCTCAACAGTTAATTTTTTGTTTTAATTTATGGAATTTTTTGATAAATTTATTTGAAAAATGTGCAATATCTCGAGAACGGTTGATGCTAGCATTCAAAAGTTTATGGTAATCGTTTTCTAACGAAAAATTACATAAGAAATGTCTATTTGCGTAACTTTCTTAAAGGTTTTGATTTTTTGATGATGTTTTCAAAATTTGACTCGAAAATTTAGGGAGGGTTCTGAACATTCGATTACGTTTAAAAACAATAGGCTTCCAGTATTCACGGATAGAGATTTTTGTACCAAATTTCATTCGAATCGCTCCATCGTTCGTGAGATATGGTCTCCACAAACTTACTGACACACACACACACACACACAGAGACATCACCTCAAAAATGTTTGATTCGTGATCAAGGATACTTGAAACGTGCTCTCACGTCAAAAACTCGAATTCCAATTTTCGACCCCATCACAATACTTTCCTTATACATTATGTATATAGGGAAAGTAAAAATATGCCGCAGACAAATGATCGGGCCTCTTTGATTGCACCCAAGAACGCTACAATCTATCAATCTATATCACTCTGGCCAAACAAAGAACTTTCATGAACAAAGTTGTACGATATTTTGTACGATAAAGCAAAAACAAGTCAATTTAATAAGCATAAATAGAAAAAAAGACAAGAAGATTTAAGATTATATGAAAAATCATGTGTTGTCAACATCAGATTTTTCTTGGTTTTCAAGTGAAATAGCTCTTTTAAAAATTGCATTATTAACTAAAAAACTCAATATTTTTCACAAACCAAATGAAAGCTCATATTCTAGTCTTTACGCTATGCATGCAAAGGTATTGAAATTGCATATATTAACCCAGATAAAACAAAGATCCCAATTCATCGGCGTGAGACTTATTGCCAACATTATTCTGGAAAAAAAAGTAAGTAACGCTTCTTAAGAAGGACATCTATTAAAAATATATAGTTTATACTAGCAATATGCCCGTTCTTCGTTCGGAATATACATCACCATATTCGGAATATACATAAAGAAACTCAAAATTCACAATCATGTGCAAATTCTCATAGTATTCTAAATGACATTATTAATCAAAATATTCTGTCAAAATTATATATCGAGAATATTAAAATTATAATCATATATATATGGCTATAGTATTCTAAATGACCGTGTTATTCAAAGCATTCTATTGAAATATTTAATTTAATTCTCCTAAAAAGAAGTATAAGAATCTCTGTTCTCGTTATATAAATTTATCTTCACAGACTGATCAGAGAGCTATAATATAAAGAAATATATAATATAAAGAAACTTAAAATTCACAATCATGTTCAAATTCCTATAATATTCTAAATGACATTGTTATTCAAAATATTCTGTTAAAATTATATATCGAGAATATTAAAATTATAATCAAAATATTCTGTCAAAATATTCTCGATATATATGGCTATAGTATTCTAAATGACAGTGTTATTCAAAACATTCCATTGAAATATTTAATTTAATTCTCCTAAAAGGAAGTATAAGAGTCTCTGTTCTCGTTATATCTTCACAGGCTGATCTGAGAGCTATAATATAAAGAAATATATAATATAAAGAAACTTAAAATTCACAATCATGTTCAAATTCCTATAGTATTCTAAATGACATTATTAATCAAAATATTCTGTTAAAATTATATATCAAGAATATTAAAATTATAATCAAAATATTCTGTCAAAATATTCTCGATACATATGGCTATATTCTAAATGACAGTATTATTCAAAACATTCTATTGAAATATTTAATTTAATTCTCCTAAAAAGAAGTATAAGAATCTCTGTTCTCGTTATACAAATTTATCTTCACAGGCTGATCTGAGAGCTATAATATAAAGAAATATATAATATAAAGAAACTTAAAATTCACAATCATGTGCAAATTACTATAGTATTCTAAATGACATTGTTAATCAAAATATTCTGTTAAAATTATATATCGAGAATATTAAAATTATAACCAAAATATTCTGTCAAAATATTCTCGATATATATGGCTATAGTATTCTAAATGACAGTGTTATTCAAAACATTATCTTGAAATATTTAATTTAATTCTCCTAAAAAGGAGTATAAGAATCTATGTTCTCGTTATACAAATTTATCTTCACAGACTGATCTGAGAACTATAATATAAAGAAATATATAATATGAAGAAACTTAAAATTCAGAATCATGTGCAAATTCCTATAGTATTCTAAATGACATTGTCAATCAAAATATTCTGTTAAAATTATATATCGAGAATATTAAAATTATAATCAAAATATTCTCGATATATATGGCTATAGAATTCTAAATGACAGTGTTATTCAAAACATTCTATTGAAATATTTAATTTAATTCTCCTAAAATGAAGTATAAGAATCTCTGTTCTCGTTATACAAATTTATCTTCACAGGCCGATCTGAGAGCTAAAGCATTCAGCTCCCATTTGTAAACAAATTTACAGAAAATATAAAATTAGATCAATATATGCCAAAATGAAAGAGCTGTGAAATTAATTGGATTAACATATGCCAAAATGAAAACGCTAAAATGGTATTAGAAGATGTAAACGTACCGTCTTAATTTTCTTACAACAATTGACTCAACACAATATATGAATTTGAAATTGAAAGTTTAACTGTGCGTTTTCCACTAAAATCTAAACAATACCTGGTTCTAGTAACTCGAAACATTAACTAAATTTAAAGTGGGGCTATTCCTAGCCAACCCACATCGTGAAGTCGTTCTCCCGTGATATTGAGATAAACACACAAATACACACATATACAGACAGACAAACATATTTTCAATTTCATTTATATAGATAATGATAGTAGTTCTAAACAATGTAGAATATGAATATATGAGAAAATCTAGTGGATAATTGCACTCCCGATATTTATTATTAGTTATTCCCCAACCGTAAAAGTCGCATTAAACATTTAAATATATTCATGAAAAAAGTCAGCTCCACGAAGACATAATTCATTCATCATTTTGAAGTAAATTTCCTCTTCTCTCCAGGTGTAATCGTCTGTTTTTACGGTCATTGCCAAAAGAAAGAAAAAAAGAGGGAAAAATAAGAAGTCAATTTCCGTTCCAAAAATTTATTGTGCCCTTTTTTATCGCCGTAACCATAACAATGCCCCCGCAAACAAAACTCGCTCTTTGGTTTCCATTTCCACGGACTTCTGCACAAAGTTCCATGGTACGGCTTCGAAGATAATGCAGTGGAAAGCGTAACCAGTTTCAAACCGCCTGCGTTTGTTGCCGAATTTTCGGCAGACATGCAAACGTGATCTTTGTATGAACAAATATTTTACAGGTTTGGTTCTACCTGATGCGTGGAGAAACACGAAAAATAATAACAAAAGCTCTGGTACACACAGTCTTTGTTCACATTCCATATTTAAGAAAGGTTGTTTGCCCTTTTGAATGAACGACAGCTTTAATGCTTGCAAAAATGTAACCTTACTCGAAATAATTCTCTATTTGGCCGTATCTTGACATGGTTTTACTTTCCCTACATACATAGTACGCAATGTATATGGGAACGATTGTAACGGGGATAAAAATTCGAATTCGAGTTTTCGAAGGAAAAGCACATTCCCTGAACTCGAATCGTACGTTTCTGAGGCGATGTCTGACTGTTTGTATATGAGTATGTTTGTGTGTGTGTGTGTGTGTAGAAGAAATGTCTCACAAATGAACGGAGTGTTTTGAAACAAATTTGGTACAATTATTACAATCAGAGAATACTGGAACCCTATAGACTTTATGTGCGATCAAATGCTTTAAATACACCCCTCCCGTAATTATAAAAAGTCATACAAAATAGGACCTTCAAAAATAATAAATTAATAATCATTTCATATGTAGATTTTCATTAAAACACAAAGGAAACACGTTTTAGAACGCTAACCTGAACCTTCCTCAAAATATTGCACGTGTTTCTAATAATTTATAAAAAAAAATTACATAACATTAAGAAAGTAGTAAATATCATCGAATACGTTCACTTTCCATACGCAACAAATCTGTTAATATCATTCTCATGGATCTAGTTTGTTCCATTCGCACTGTTTGCAATAGTTTTCTATTTTGACGCCAAAGAATTTGCAATAATCACTTATTTCATTAATTAAATATTTTTCAAACGTTAGTTGCATTTTTATGAGGATTTTGCATAGAGTATATAAGTCATTCTATTTCAAGTAATAAAGTCACCAAAAGTTGCAAATTTCAATTTAATTTATGTAAATTCAATTTTAAAAGCATTATTGAACTCAGAATCTTGTACACCATTATTAGTAGAGGGAAGTAGGGGGTTCTGGACCATGCGGTGCTATACTTTAACATGTGGTCAATTGCGGTGCTAATGCTCCCATGTTAAAGCATAGGCGCACCCCATAAGGAGGGGCGGAGCTTCCTCCAGCAGGTGACTTTCCATGAAAACAGGATGTTATCATCATTCAAATGTCTTAAAATATATTTGAACCCAGTTGAATTCTAAACGTGTGTCAATTTTAGCGTTTTTTCACAAAAAGTTTCAAAAGCGTTAAAAAAACAACAAAAATGTGCGTTTTTTTAACAAGTTGAAGTTTCGAAATTGTTTGATTTATCTATGGGAAATAACATGGGTTTTCACACTTTTGTGTATTTTTTCAAAAAAAATATGCGTTTTTGCAAAAGTGTTACCAAAAATGCGTTTTTTGAAAAATGTGACATTTTGCGATTTTTCAAAAATACACTTTTTGCAAGTAAAAACTAAGGAAAACACGTTTTTAAAGTAGTAGAATGGCATGAATGCCTCTACTCGATGAATGCCTCCATTCGATGAATGCCTCCATTCGATGAATGCCTCTATTGGAGGGAGGGTGTATCTAGTCAGTGTAAGTTTCCAACTATCTAAATGTGGTAATGTCTCTTTAAAAATTAGATACTGTTAGAAAAATATTTTTTTTTAAATTGTGGACCCACTGTTATATTGTGATTTGCAATCCCAATGTAACATTACTGTTTTGAAAGGTGAAACAAGACCTGAGAAGATGGTCCCTCTTACAGGGAGACAATATATATAACGCTCCCTATAACACAGCTGGACCGGACGTGGTTCGAGAAAGAAAGAGGGGGCTTCTCATATTCAAGTCAGCATCAAGTGCTATGACAAACGGAAGGGGTTGAACTTCCTGACCCGAGAGGTCAATTAATTTTCACATGGACATGGGAAAATATCCGTGAGAACTCTCTGCACCAAAAAAAAACAAAAACTCAAAGATCTGATATTTCAAGGGGGGCTTTGGCCAGTAAGACAGCCGGAAGGCGGAGTTTATATATTTACTGGACCAATGACAAACTGGGGGGCTTACAGAGAGGGGAGAGACGGAGAGAAACTTTAAACTTTAAAAATTTGAAAATCGAACAAGGAGGGGTTGAATTTGAACTGTGCTGAAAGGAGGTCGCGAGTGCGACAATCGTGGACACGGAGCCCATCGGAGAAAGCCGCTACGAGCCGCCGACAGGCCCGGGTCGACAGTGATGACCGAGGTAGGCTAATTCCTTACATGTATCTTGCACGAAGGCCTATTGGGGAGTTTCTCTCTCTCTCTCTTTTAAGCTAAGCTAACGTTAGGATTATTGAAAGCTTTGTTGAATTTAATGGTGCATGTGGGAAAAGTATTTCACACGTAAGGCAAAATGTGATAAAAGAAATTTTCAGTATTTGAATTAAATATTGTAAGTGGGAGATTTATCCTATAGGTAAAGTAGGATGGAACGAGATGTTATTAATAATGGTTTTCATAATATAATTGCATAATTGTAGAATAGACGGGTTGTTATGAATAATGGAATATTAAATAATGAATGTGTAAGTGTAGATTTTGATAAGATGTTAGTAATAATGGATATCACAAAATAAATGTTTATTTGTTATTGTTTTAAAATTTGTCTCTTCATTTTAATGTCTTGTAAAATGCATTTAAATTTACTTCCCTCTACGAAAACGGCCTACTTAGCGTCCTTACTGGACGTGTGGTTTTTCCACATACCACCCACCTCCACCCGGTGTATAGCATACACCGCCACAATTCAATCTAGCATGGTCTGGTCATTTAAATTTGATAATGACCGTATGCTAGGCTCTTGATACCATCCTTTAAGATATGTCGCTTATTATCATAGGGGGATAACCCCATTATAATTTGCTTCACAGTATACATCTGATGATCTTTACTTGCAATTTTAAATTGCTTCACTCTATTATATCTTCGCCTTGTTAGGCAATTATAATAATCTTCATGATGGATGTGTTTTTTTGCGACATTCTTATTAACACCTTTAGCAGTCTTTTTCCCTTTTAACAGAACTCGATTGTCCCAGAAATATAACATCCACTATTGCCAGGCTAAGAACTGAGCATTATAGGGGCATGAAGATCCATCCGGACAAAACAAGAACCTATGTCCCTTGTAAAAACTGCCCCGAAGTCCAGCTCACGCCCAACCACATCTGGGAATGCCCGACTGTTGCGGTGTATCTTGTGAAGATTGGCACAGTTCCACTCAGGGATTCATTGCGGGAAATCCTCTACTGCTGGGATGCACCAACATTGGCAGAGACTGTGATAAATGCTTTTGAAGGAATCTAGACCACTACTCCACTGCAATATTGCTTATCCGTGGACACGCGAACAACAACAGCAGTCTTTTTATCCGTGAAGGGTGTTTTTAGGCTGTACATCTTTGATCATAGTCCTACAAACTCCACGACAGGAGTTCCATTCAATTCATCTTTCATTTTTCCAATTCTTTTTTTATTCTTATTGAAATAAAGTGGATGATCACATGGGTAATCCGAAAAGTCAAAATAGTCTCCATAACTTTCAAAATCTTAGTAAATATCCTCTGTTTCAATTTCATAGCATAGGAAATCCGTGTCTGTGAAAAGAAATTCGGCTCGGCTTCCATACATCTTCTTAATAAAATCATAATGGAACTCATACATAAGTGTTTTACTCAAGTCCAGTATTAAAAACCCTGCATAGATGGATCTATTCAGTTTCAAATTAGTCTTATGCATATGAACTGCTACCAGATCTCTATTAAATATTTTGAAGGAGTGTAAGGCTGGCGATGCAAGTAATTGTTTCAATCTCTTCTCAGTCTGTACTAGCTTAACATCCACTCTATTTCTCAAGTTTTTCCAAACACTGCGTTATTCATAAGTTTGAACAGATCTTTTTCAAAGGAATTTTTTGCCAGCATTCTCTTCTCAGTGTTAATTTGTAAAATTGTACATAGGGCTTCAACCAGGGCTCTTGCTTAAAAGTTAATATTCGATGGATTTTCACGAGTTTCATCCCTAGCTTCATATACTGCTTTAAATTTCTATAATGCAGAACATATTTAACCTTATGATTCAAATTAGGTGTTGATTTGATCTGGTCCTTGCATATTTTCAAATTCATTTCTTCCGATAAATTCCGGCTATACTCCGAAATCAGAGATGGTGTGATATGAACTCCTTCGGGTGCCAGAGGATAATCATTGTGTTTATCGTGCAAATCATGAGGATAGTCTATATCCGCCTCGATAATATATCTCACAGATGAGTCATCTTCAACAGCAAGTGGATCAAAGTACTGAATGTCTTGAGAATCAAACCATCTAAAATCCGATGCAAGGAGTGCTTGGCTTAGAGCCCACCGTACAGATTATTAGCATCCAGGTACATTATATATTTGCTAGGTTTCGTAGAACCAAAATGTTCCAAATACTTGTTATTAGCCTGGCTAAGGCGTTTGCTAATAACACTAATACCGCCTCTTATACCTTCTTCTAAAAATAGGTACATATCAGGATCTGTAATCAGTTCTAATGATACTCCACTAGTCTTCAAGGCTGCATTCCAGGCAAGAGATGGTAATGTTAAACAGTGGGTAGCATCTATTACGTAATAATTCAATGTCAAATCACGGAAATTCTGAAAAATGTCTGCTAATATAAGAATATCAGTTTTTATGTACAAGTCATGATATTCCCCCATATTCTTTACCTTTAAAGATGTCCAAACATGTTGAGCATAGGCATAGGCGTCATCGGAGACCTCCTCTCGATTTAAATCATCAAAGAAGGCCTCTTCAGAAGGTAAGCTCGTTTCTCCAAACTTGGTAGCACAATCTATATAAGAATAGGGATAAACACCCTTTCTAGTCACTAAATCCACTTGATCACTTGTAAAATGTTCTTGAGTGAAACGAAACTGATTGGATTCCAAACTAGAATTTAGTTTCTCAATAGAGGCAGGCAAAAATTGAAGAGAATCTATAAACTGTAAACTTCCTAGGCTGAATGTGATATATTTCTGCATATTGCTACCGATGCATTCAATCCTCTTTCCTTTAAATTCACCGATACCCTGCATAATTAAATGTTCATCATACCCCTTTAAATTATGAAACACAACAGGTATGCATCGTCTTAGCTTGTAATTCAGATTACAATTTGGATGGGCTGCACCTCTGAACTTGGAAGTTAAGTGGTAATGGTCTCTCACACGCTTTTTTCCTAAAGCCTTGTTACAAATATGACAGAGAGTAGCATTTTGAACGTTTTCACGATCTTCAGCAGTAAAATTCATTTTCATATTTTCTTTCAGCATTCCTTGAATCTCTTCTTCTTGAACAAGGGCCTTCAAAAAATGTTTAATCACATCCTCACCCCTATACATAACAGGTCCTTTAAAGGTTTTTCCATCAGATCCAATAATAATATAGGCAAAACCACAAGGAACATGATAAGATAAGATGGTCTCATGTGAAACAGAAAGGGTATTCTCACAGATATCAGCTTTCACTAGAAAAGACTCAAAGTCCGCGTATACCACAAATGGTACACGAATTTGCATGTAAATACATTTAAATTTCAGAATATTGTCATTGTCACTGGAAAACTCCACTCTCTGTAGGCCATACCGGCTACATAATTCAATATGATTCTTTAAGCGAGCTTCAGACGAAAACCGTTGTAAACAGTAGTCACAAAAATATTGCTTCTCTTTATGTTTTCTTATACTGAATAAAAGTCTGCTCATACTTCTAATACAACAATAATGATACTGCTCATCATTACTAATAAGCAGTAAATTGCAGTGCTGGTCTCGTCTATCAGATGATATATAGAGCGGAAACACCTTCTTATCTTCATGTCCAAAGACATTCAAGCTCACATTGTTATTTCGCTCAAACAATTTAACTTGATGAAAAGGAGTAGGAAACTCAATTCCATCCAGATTTAGCTTGTATTCATGCTCGGTATATTTACCGACGCGATTCACATGATCATGAACTGGATAAAGTTCTGCTAAGATGGACCACATAAAACACTTTTGGTCACTATTATGCACATTAATAATAGTTTTCTTGCCTAACAGTTCTTGTGGCAGTGGGATATAGCTTGAGGCAGCTAGAGGATCATATATCCCAGCATCAATCATTAATTCCTCGATCTTCTCCAAGATCCAACCGCTACCACGGTCTTCATAAGTTTCAAACGATGTTAACACTTTTGCAAAAGTAGCATCCATATTAGAATCCAAATCTTCTTCAGTAATGTTTTTCATACAAGAACTTCTGAAATAGTTTATACAGTATTCCTGTTCTCCTCCAGATCGGAAACGAGTAAAACGGCAACATACATTTATGTACCATATAATACTATAATACTACGTTTCAAAGCAATTTCCTCTAGCACTACTTGTTTTATCTTAATTCTATGAGAATCCATAAAGGAGAGTAGATCTTTTTCAGCATGACCAGCAATTTTATAAACAGTCACAGCACCGTTTAAAGCCTGTTTGCAGGGTTTTGTAGTCGCTTTCTTCTTCTTTTTATTCATACGCGGAACATCTGAATTTTTTCTTTTAGTGCCTCGCATAGGCTTATCACCATGAACTGGCCGCTCATGAATCCTCTCATGGCGTATCAGGTCATCTTTTCTCACAAAAGCCACCTTACACAATTTGCATATGTAATCCTTCTTACCAACATGAATCCCCATATGCCGCACTAAGCTTCGTTTGGCCTTGAAGCTCTTCGCACAAGAAGGACACGTCTGTAAAAGATAAAATACAACACTTTAGTACAAGCGCGTAATATCCCCTAGCAATGTAATACATTTTAATCACTTAATTAAGATAATAATAGATTTTCTTAAACCATTCCGATAGGATCGTCCCAAAATAATAAAACCACCAAGTTTAAGAATATATTCAGATGCTAAAACCTCAACACATTTCATTAAATTCATAAAAGCCAACATTAAATAAAATAATTACGATCAGAAGTTACATACATTTCAAAGATTCAACTATCGTGAATCCATTATACTAAACCCATTAGAAATCATCCAAAATAATAAAATTACCAAATTAAAGAATATATCCAGATGCTAAAACCTCAACACATTTCAATAAATTCATAAAAGCCAACATTAAATAAAATAATTACGATCAGAAGTTACATACATTTCAAAGATTCAACTATCGTGAATCCATTATACTAAACCCATTAGAAATCATCCAAAATAATAAAATTACCAAATTAAAGAATATATCCAGATGCTAAAACCTCAACACATTTCAATAAATTCATAAAAGCCAACATTAAATAAAATAATTACGATCAGAAGTTACATACATTTCAAAGATTCAACTATCGTGAATCCATTATACTAAACCCATTAGAAATCATCCAAAATAATAAAATTACCAAATTAAAGAATATATCCAGATGCTAAAACCTCAACACATTTCAATAAATTCATAAAAGCCAACATTAAATAAAATAATTACGATCAGAAGTTACATACATTTCAAAGATTCAACTATCGTGAATCCATTATACTAAACCCATTAGAAATCATCCAAAATAATAAAATTACCAAATTAAAGAATATATCCAGATGCTAAAACCTCAACACATTTCATTAAATTCATAAAAGCCAACATTAAATAAAATAATTACGATCAGAAGTTACATACATTTCAAAGATTCAACTATCGTGAATCCATTATACTAAACCCATTAGAAATCATCCAAAATAATAAAATTACCAAATTAAAGAATATATCCAGATGCTAAAACCTCAACACATTTCAATAAATTCATAAAAGCCAACATTAAATAAAATAATTACGATCAGAAGTTACATACATTTCAAAGATTCAACTATCGTGAATCCATTATACTAAACCCATTAGAAATCATCCAAAATAATAAAATTACCAAATTAAAGAATATATCCAGATGCTAAAACCTCAACACATTTCATTAAATTCATAAAAGCCAACATTAAATAAAATAATTACGATCAGAAGTTACATACATTTCAAAGATTCAACTATCGTGAATCCATTATACTAAACCCATTAGAAATCATCCAAAATAATAAAATTACCAAATTAAAGAATATATCCAGATGCTAAAACCTCAACACATTTCAATAAATTCATAAAAACACTCATTAAATAAAGGTGTTACGCATCATAAAAATACGAAGTTTAATAAAATGAGAGAATAAAACCACATTAAAACAAGTACTTACATGTCTAATCCTCCCCTTCAAAGAGGGTGCATTAGGCATAGGAACGTCAATAACGCTAGGGATAGCACCTCCGATATTACTTTCTAAAGCACACATATTCCCAGAACAACTTGAAACACGTCTTAACATCGCTGCTTAAAGGGGAACTACACCCATCCATAAAGGTCCTTCCGAGAGGTTGGTGGTAGGGGAAGGAGGGTACGGTCCCTGTGGATGCCTCCCCCACTGGGTTCCGGTCTAAATTGGATGGTACTTCCCGACCGTCCAAACAGTTACCTTACACCTTTCTGGTAGGTCGGACGGTCTGGGTTTCAACAACAACAACCCATCCATAAAGAAAAAATAGTTCCTGGAATTTCCTTCCGCCAAAGTCGCCTCAGGGTTATTTCTAAAGAGTTTTTGGTGTATTCTTCCGCCAAGGTCACGTGAAGGTTGTATCACGGTTACCGTTAAACTTACTACACGTTAACGTAATTAAGCACAGAAACGCGATAAAAAATAAACAATCCATTTGAAATCGAAAATCAATTATATCCTTTTAATAATCGTAATCGATGCATTAAATAGATTCACATCTTAAAAAATAATAGATTTTAATAAAATAATTAAAGAAAACCCCTTTGCGAGAAGTAAAATGCCTTAGAACCTCCAACCCTTATACAATACAGCAGCGCGCTGGCCCTCAAGCATAAAAAACACCGAATAACATATACCCCTTTCTCCCACCCATACCAACCCCGAGAAACCAATACTCATCGCCATTACTTTCCCACACACACTAAACGTTAGCCATAGCAACCAGAATCCGTAATAAAACATTCACCTTCCCCCCCAATGTACACATAAATATCCAGTAATTCAACGTGAAACCCCAGTATTTTTTACAAGAAAACACACTTTACAAGGATTCATAGAATGGACATGGAACAAAAAAAATCATAAAAAATCATCAAATTCACCCAGAAACTAGCTAAAACCCACAAATTACTCATAATTATCATCTACATATGTTATATAATCATTTACAACCTTAAAAAAGTGAGGAGCCTAGTAGTATAAACATGGGCGTTCACCAACAGAGGAGGTATGTGAGGTATGAGGTATGGCCGTCATCTTGGATTCCGTGATCCTGGACGGGGTGTAAAAGGGGGAAAACGATAAAAGGTGGGGGTAAAAATTTTTTAGAAACTTTTTTTGGATGGCAACGATTTCGTAGTCTTGTACGAGGGGTCAAGGGAGAAATAATTTTTTATAACTTATAATTTTTCTAAGTATGGCAGAAACTTTTTTGGGGTGGCAACACCTAGGGAGGAGGTATGAAGCCACCAGCGCTCCCTAGCGGTGGAAAGTGGAACTATGGGGGTTAAACTTGGGATTTTTTCTAAGTATGGGAGAAACTTTTCTAGGGGTGGCAACACCTCCTCAATTAGGAAGGAGGTGTAACTCCACCAGCGCCCCCTAGCGGTAGAAAGTGGAACCATCGAGGCTAAACTCGGGATTTTTCTAAGTATGAGAGAAACTTTTAGGGGTGGCAACACCGTCTCACCTAGGGAGGAGGTATGGAACCATTAGGGCCCCCAAGCGGTCTACAGAGGTGCTAGTAGGGGTGTAACTTGGGAATTTTGAGAAAATTGAAAAAACTTGAGTTTTTAAAAAAATTTTTAATTTTACCAAAATATTACATAGAGGATACTTTCCGGAAATGCCAAAAAATATTTATTTTTTCTTTCCAGAAACTATTTTTAGGCGGCATTGCTCCAACCGCATCCTGGCGAACCCCCCTATTTTCCCTACTAGGCTCCTCACGTTTTTAAGGTTGTAAATGATTATATAGCATATGTAGATGACAATTATGAGTAATTTGTGGGTTTTAGCTAGTTTCTGGATGAATTTGAATATTTTTTATGATTTTTTTTTGTTCCATGTCCATTCTATGAATCCCTGTAAAGTGTGTTTTCTTTTAAAAATACGGGGTTTCACGTTGAATTACTGGATTTTTCCCCACACACACTAAAAGTAACCCGTAGCAACCAGAATCCGTAATAAAACATTCACCTTCACCCCCAACGTAAACACAAATATCCAGTAATTCAACGTGAACCCCCCGTATTTTTACAAGAAAACACACTTTACAATAGGAATCATAGAATGGACATGGAATATTCTATGCTTCTCTAGCCGTAGTGCACATCTCAATATCATCTAAATGCGTATCATCAACAAGAAACTGAAAAGTTAATACTCGATTACTCATTTTCTTTTCGTCAGTCGTCATTTTGAATCCAAAACAAGGATCAATGGTTTCTCAGTAACCCTTCTGAACCAAAACTGCTCTGGCACGAATAGCCAAAGAATGGTAATTATCACTCGATAATTTGGGGATTCTGAATTCGTTAGTCATGGTAGCCATCCTTCTTTATTTTAAAGTTCTGATTATAATCCGTAATATTCAATAACTTCCAAGTGCGTCTACTTATGCAATTTACCATAGAACAATAAAAATTCTAAGTATTTGCGAAAACGGAAGTACGTCTTGAGACGTTACCGTTTCGCATCTGTCATGTCGCAATTCTGCGCCATGAGCCTTTCTTATTTTTCTGCGAGAGAAACATCCTTCTCTCCGTTCGTGCCTGTGCAGTGTTTTTACTAACACTTGTTTCCATTGAAATTACATTAAAAAGCGCATTTCGTCGTGAAATCGTTGGATTGTCTGGACTTAGTGTCTGGCCGAGGAGCGTGACGTTTTAGCTGACTAGTTGCTAGGAGAGCGCGCCGTCCAATCAGGAAGAGGCGCATTTTTGCGAAGGAGAACTTTTTAGCGTGGGCTCTTGCGACCCATACTTTTGCTCTTCGTGCTGGAACACTTCGACTGAAAGGTCGCATCGAAAGTTTTGTCGAAATTAGACAAAGGCGTTTAGCCGAAATGGCTAACTGGCGGAGATGGGCATTTTGGTTCTAAAGGAAACCGCCCCTGCATTTCTGGAGATGATTGAAGAAGATTCTGGATACTCACATTAATTATTCTGTACATTTTCTAAAATTTGTTTTTTCCATTCCAGGAATCTTATCCGACATCGACTCCGGATTCGAAGGAGTTGATTAGCTGTTGATCGAGTCGATGCACAATAATCTGACGACCGAATCTTAAAGATTTTGGATTTTTCCTCGACAATTCTCCCTGAGAACATTTTTGAAATCCCGCCTCAAAACCGTGATTACCTGATGCGAATCTGTTGCTCCAAATTTAGTAAATTAAGAGACCAGGTAACTTTTCTTTTTACCGGAATCAATGATTCCGAGGCAGCACTGGCATAACGAGGACCAACCTCTAATTTAAATGGCTCATGTTAAATGTATTTTTAGTTATTTAAATTTATAATTGAAAACCATATGAATATTGAATTGAAATTAATGTGATATATAAATTTTGAACAGAGCAGATAGTCTGATTGTTAATACATAAAATAAAGCTCTGATTATAATTAGATAATTTGAAGGATAAATAGATATATATATATGCTGTTGAAATGCTTAAAATAAATATTAATTTGAGTGACAAATGAGCCTTGTTATTTGTGTTACGTTTTACTTTACTCACTGTACATCATTTAGGGTTAATTCCCCTAAACTGGGAACTCCTTTAGATCTTGAATCTGGTGTTATTGCGGATAAATTTTTGAGATTGAATATGCTAAATATATGTTTCTTTGGCTTTTTGAAATTACGATCACGAAGTTGTGGGTGGTGGAGTCAGTAGGTGCTGTTTGTACTGACCCAGCTCCCACACATCTAACAACCTGTTAGTTTTAGCAGAGATAGTGGGTGTTATGGTAAATGGTAAACATTACGACTATATTAAACAGAACAATATTTAAACGAAAAAATTATATCACGTAACATCTCAAACATACAAAACAAACGCGCGGCTACAAAAACATCGAACATAAACAACACCGGATCGTTGCCATTCTGACAACACAAGAAAGGGTGTTGCCATCATAAACATAACTAATGTTACAATATGAGCTTAGACACAACTAATAGCATATTTCTTACACTTGTTTCATATTATTCAAGAATAGATGGCTTACTTGTACAGCGCTGGCTTTTAAGGAATGGTGTTGTTGTTGAAACCCAGACCGTCCGACCTACCAGAAAGGTGTAAGGTAACTGTTTGGACTTTAAGGAATGGTGTGTGAAATGTAGGCAATGCTTTCACGCATTTTTACACACTAAGCGTCAATTTAATATCTATGAACCAAAGCACTGTATCTAGAAATAGTTTCAGATTTATCCGCACAAGCTTTGCTCGCAGCATTACGAAGATTCTTTGGACGTCGTCGTGGCCTTCCTTCCGATATTTATTCCAATAATGGAAAAAACTTTAAAGGTGTTTCAAATCAACTAAAAGAGCTTTCTTTTTAAATGCTTCAAAAATAAGATATTCAAGATTTCGCTTCTTTTCATTCCATCACGTGGCATTTCATTCTGCCGTATTCTACTCACTTTGGTGGTCTTGGGAAGCGGCAGTGAAACTTACCAAAAATCATTTGCTAAAATCCTGCAAAGCGAGCATATTAATCTTTGAAGCGTTAACTACTCTACTGTGTTAGATCCAAGTCTGCATAAATTATAGACACTTAACACCAATGTTATCGGATACTTCTAACCCACTACCTCTCACACCTGGACATTTTTTAATGGGAGCTCCCCTCTTGGGAAATACCTGATTCAAGTCAATTCAACACACTCAGTTTGTCTGCTCGCTGGGAATTGGTCCAAAACCTGTTAATTCAACAACCTGAAGAATCAATTCTGGACCAGGTGGTTCCGAGACTATCTCCGTCATCTCCAACATCGACTTAAGTAGAGATCTCAAAGTACGTTGATGTTTAAAGTACGTTGCATGGATAGTTCCTTTGTTTATGTTTCGGAGTATAAAAGTAATTAGGAGAGGAGAGGAGGGGAACGTCAAGGCAAGAGAAGAAGATTCGCACTTTCTCGGCTCCATTTCGCCAGCCCCCCCCACCCTCACCTCGGAATTTCAAAATTTCAATGATGGCGGTCGTTTGTACTACGTTTGTACCGGATTGTACCGTAAAAATTTTCGTTTGTACCACTTCCGGTACGGAGCTATTCTCATTTCAAAGTGGGGGGCTGGCGAAACGGCAGCCCCCCCCACCTCGGAATTTCAAAATTTCGTCGATGCCATTCGTTTGTACTACGTTTGTACCGGTTTATACCGTAAAAATTTTCGTTTGTACCACTTCCGGAACGGAGTTATTCTCATTTCAAAGTTGGGGGGGCTGGCGAAACGGCAGCCCCCTACATCGGAATTTCAAAATTTCGTGGATGCCATTCGTTTGTACTACGTTTCTACCGTAAAAATTTTCGTTTGTACCACTTCCGGTGCGGCGTAATTTCTTTTAAAAGTGGGTGACCTTGAGCTCCGGAACACCCCACCTCGAAATTTCAAAATTTCGTCAATGCCATTCGTTTGTACTACGTTTGTACCGGTTTGCACCGTAAAAATTTTCGTTTGTATCACTTCTGGTACGGCGTAATTTTTATTTAAAAGTGAGTGGTCTTGAGTAGCCGCTACCCTCCCACCTCGGAATTTCAAAATTTCGTCGATGCCATTCATATGTACTACGCTTGTACCGGTTTGTGCCGTAAAAAATTTCGTTTGTACCACTTCCGGTACAGCGTAATTTTTATTTTAAAGTGGGTGACCTTGAGCTCCGGCAACCCCCCACCTCGAAATTTCGTCGATGCCATTAGCTTGTACTACGTTTGTACCATAAAATGTTCGTTTGTACCACTTCCGGGACAACGTTATTCTCATTTCAAAGTGAGGGGGGAGAAACGTCAGCCCCCATCTAGGAATTTGAAAATTTTGTCGATGCCATTCATTTGTACTACGTTTGTACCGGATTGTACCGTAAAAATATTCGTTTGTACCACTTCCGGTACGGCGTTATTTTCATTTCAAAGTGGGCTTGCTTTAGAAAAGGCAGCCCCGCTCACCTCGGAATTTCAAAATTTCGCAGATGCCATTAGTTTGTACTACGTTTGTACCAAATTGTACCGTAAAAATTTTCATTTGTACCACTTCCGGTACGGCGTAATTTTTATTTAAGTGTGGGTGTCCTTGAGCATCAGCAACCCCCACCTCGGAATTTCAAAATTTCGTCGATGCCATTCGTTTGTACTACGTTTGTACCGGATTGCAACGCAAAAATTTTCGTGTGTACTACTTCCGGTATGGTGTAATATTCATTTCAAAGTGGGGCTGGAGAAACGGCAGCTCCGACCTCGGAATTTTCCTATTTCAATGACGTCGTTGGCTTGTACTTCATTTGCACTGGAATGTATCGCTAAAATTTTCATTTATGCCGTTTCCAATATGTAGTTGCTCCCATTTTAGAGTGGGAGATTCCATTTCGCCCCTTCTCAGTTCCGAATTTCCAATATGTATCAAATAATTAAAGAACATGCTTTTATGACAATAAAATTTATACAATTATTAAAACATACAAATACAAATAAATATATTTTTACAAATCAGCACATTTATTTAGTACATTATTCAAATATTTAGCTTAACATATATTTATACAAATATTTAACGCAATTTACATTTATATAAATATTTAGCTTAACTTACATTTTCACAAATATTTAACTCAATTGACATTTATATAAATATTTAGCTGAATTTGCACTTATACAAAGTAGATTTATACGAATACGTAGCACATGTACATTGAAAAATTTGAAGATATATTTCGGTATTTGTGAGTATTTAAAATAGGTTTCAGGAAATAAAATATGTAAAATATTGATTAATTAAAAAATGTTATGTACCCAACACATTTGAATATATTAATACACTGCCAGCAGTGTATATACACTGCTGGCCATCCAAAATGCAACACCATGAAAGACAAGAGATATCAAAGCCAAATTTATTGGACAAAGAACATAAAGTACAAGGATGAATTGATTGAAATACAGCCCCGTTCCACTTGCGGAACACGAAGAAATCAGTATTTTGTGCAGCTACCATGGCTGACAATAACTGCTGCTACACGCCTCGGCATTGAAAGAAAGAGACTTTGGATGTGTTCTTGGGGTATGTCAGTCCATACTGCTTCCACACGTTGCCAAACTTCATCTGTCGTAGCAGCTGGTGGTGTTTACTGGGCCAATCGTTTGCCAATCATCGACCAGACGTGTTCAATGGGCGACAGATCTGGGGAACGGGCGGGCCAAGGGAGCAGTGGAACTTGGTGGGCACTGAAGAAATGTTGAACAATATGTGCCACGTGTGGTCTCGCATTGTCCTGTTGAAACTTGGCCGCAGGTAAGCCTTGAAGATAAGGTAAGACAACAGGCTCCAAAACTTCAGAAATATAGCGGTGGCTGTTGAGTGTACCGGCAATGCGTATTAGGGGGGTGCGGGAGTAAAATCCAATGCCACTCCAAACCATAACGCCAGGTGAAGGACCGATATGGCGATGCATAATGCAAGTGTTATGGTGCTACTGGCGCACATGATTTGCATATGAGCTATACAATTCTAATCATTTGTATTTCCTATCGAGGTCTACGTATAATTGGGTGGCACTTCCCGGCCGTCCAAACAGACACCTTACACCTTATTGGAAGGTCGGACGGTCTGGGTCGAAGAAGTAGAGGTCTACGTATGGTGCAAATTTCATGCTTATTGGATGCTTCCTTCATGGTGTTGCATTTTGGATGGCCAGCAGTATAGTTTTAAAAGGTAAAGTAGGAATTAGCTATCATTGATGTGAGAATTTGGTTGCAAATCATTTTAATTGCATTCATTTAATTTTATTTATATAAAAATTAGCGAAATTATTTTGCAGAATTACTGCTTTTACTGTCTTACATATTATTTTCCCTATAAAGTAGAGGGAACTTATGTAACTGGGGCAAGTTCTCCGCGGAAGGACACGTTTCAAGCATCCTAGAACAAGAACCGAATGTTTTTGAAGTCATTTCTGTATGTGTTAGCATGTGTGAATACACACTAATATACGGTTACGACGTATCCTCTGGAATCGTGGGTGTGCGTCCAGGATACAAGAAAGAATCCAAATTTCTGAGTAACTAACAAGTTTATAAGCACAACATAAACAGGAATAAGATAAAGCAAATGGCTCGATAACTATCTCACAAGATTACTGAACAACTGCTAAATAGTATAAAATAGCAATTAAATGCTCAATTAATTTCACAAAACAGCAGATACTATCCTGAAAACAATGACTTATCTCACAATTCAATGTAGCTCGTATCACGTCAACTGCTCTCCAACTGAGCGATGACTCCTTTTATATATTCTCAGTAGAAACTGCCAGAAGGGGCTCGTATCTCGTAGAATACTCGTCATTTTAAGATGGTTCTCAAACATTCGAAATGTCGCCAAATTGACAATAAATCACCAAATCTGGCAACCATGGCCCGACAGTCCTGAAATGGCATCCCTAGATTAACGTCATAGGAATGGCTGCCTGTACGGTGTTTCACTTCTGGTTCTCAAAAGTGCTTCCACTGAAGGCTTCATGATCGGGACAGTACATAGTGTATGTGTGTGCCTATGAGTCCGCGGACGTTGTTGTTGTTGCTACCCAGACCGTCCGACCTACCAGAAAGGTGTAAGGTAACTGTTTGGACGGCTGGGAAGTGCCACCCAATTTAGACCGGAACCCAGTGGGGGAGGCATCCACAGGTACCGTACCCTCCTTCCCCTACCATCAACCTCTCGGAAGGACTTACGGACCCGCATGTTTAACGTGATCGTACTCCGCGTGAACACGGCGGCAGTTTTGGCAGTGGCTGGAATCGAACCCGGGCCTACCGAGTGCAACTCCAGCGCGCTAACCAATGGGCTACCGCGCCCCGCGTGGAGTCCGCGGACGTGTTACATCACACGCGAATGAAGAGTTTCGAATATAATTTGGTACGATTATTGACCTCAGTGTATACTGAATTCCAATTGATTTTAAATGTAATAGAAAGTTTGGAAGCCTCCCCCCCCCCTTCCCCATATTTTGAACGAAAGCTTGAAAAAATCATTAACCAGAACTTTCAATAATGATAAAAAAAAAAAATTCATTTCAGACGTAATTGATAGACAAATGATAGAAACTTTAGAATGTTAGTATGAACCATTCTCAAGATACTACACGAGTTTCGAATAAATTTCTGAAACAATTATTAAAAAAAATAAGAATCTGAATGCTGTTAAATGTTTAATTATTTCATACATAATATTCACTTAGAAAACGATTGACATACCACATACGACATTTCGAGATATTGCACATTTTTCATGTAAATTTATCCAAAAAATAATGTTAAATTAGAAAAAAAAGGAAGAAAGTATCGTTACATATAACACTTAGTAACAGTATAGTAACACCTTCCACATACAACGTTATGCAACATCATTCATATGAATCTAAACTAGATCATTCCATTCACTGGAAAAGAGACATTTTGACAGTGTTAGTAATGACGCCTATATAATGACGCCTATGAATTCGCCAGTAGTTATTCGTTTCATGCAATTGATATTAAACAAATGTTGATGTCATTTCATGCAATTGTTATTACGTAAACTTGAATATGAAAAGGTCATTCGTTTGGACTAGTAATTTGCCCAAAGCACCTAATTTCAATTAACGTGGTATTATTTTAGTGCCAAAAACATTGTTCTGTGGACCTTGTACACCATTGTTTCGCTGTGAAAGAAGTAAAATCATTGCATTATGTTGAAAAAGTCATGTTCTGCCCACATCAGATTTTTTAATCCATTCTGAGCCAGCAGATAATGATTTTGCACAAGCAGCTTGTTAGACAATCCTATGAAACAAAACATTGCAAATTTCCTTATTATTAGGCCAATTAGCAATTGCACACCAGGGCATCACCGAAAACATAGAAAGAAAAAAGTTTAAATATGAATTACAATTATTGCTCACAGAAAATCCGCCACGAAAGAAGGAAAGCCGCCGCTCTCTGACGTCACAACCTTTCAGTGAAATAATCCCATCTCCTCGAATGAGTATCAATTTAGTGCTTGTGAAATTTCAGGAAATTAACATTGAGTAATTATATTGCATGCTATTGAAGAATTATCTCATTGTATACAAAAAATATAAAATAATAATATTATAACTTCTATCCACATAAAGTTGTACAATGTAGCATTAGTAATATACTATGTACCCGTTGAAAATCAATGGTCTCACAATAAGCAACTCTCGAATAACGTAATATTTTGAAAATATTCACAAAAACTAAAAGTACCTGCACGAGCAAGTATTTTTTTCATTCTCTTTACTTTCTCTCGAAATATCTTCGAAACTAAAGATAGATATAAATAGCAGGCGACAAAAATATGTATTAGAAAATTTAGTTTCTAACAAATTTCTTTTGAAATTTGCCACAAAAGGCAACACTCCTCTAGCAGGATGACCATACCTATCTCATACCTAATAGAAATATATTTCCTTCAATTCCTTTAAATTAAAAACATTTGTCAGAAACGTAAGGATTTTCCCCAAAATCGAAACTGCTAATAATTTTAAATGCAGAAACACAATGAAAAAATAGACCAAATTACTAAGTAATACACATAACAAACTAAGATTAATAATTAAAAGCAATTAAAAGAGTTCAAAACATAAAACAATAAGAAGTTATCTTGTTGACCACCAATGTTGGTCACAGAAATGTCAGTTTTATACTGGAACATGGTGGTGTCCATGAACACAACTAGTTTCAAAAATTATTATATTCCATTAGTAAATAGTTCCCCTTCTCAAATTTAATATGTCTTACATATATTCTATAAAGCTATAAAAATAATTTTATTATTTATGTAATTGTGCAAACAAATATATGATATATGAATATCAGTAGAAATATGGTATGATTAATAAGAACAATATGATGTTCCTTAATGACAGATTAATTGATTTGCATAATTTTGAATCCAGGTAACTTTGAATTACAAAGTACAAGATCTTATTGGCATTGATAATCACCTAATGATATTTTGTCTTACAGAAAAGACTATGATGGAAAATTAAACTGTAACATTAAGAAGATATACCATGTAAGCTTAAGATGTACAGCATGTAAGCTTAGATGTACAGCATGTAAGCTTAAGAATTGGTACAAACGAAAATTTTTACGGTTCAATCCGGTTCAAACGTAGTACAAACAGATGGCATCGACGAAATTTTGAAATTTCGAGGTGGGCGGGTTACCGATGCTCAAAGCCACTCACATTTAAATAAAAATTATGCCACACCGGAAGTGGTACAAATGAAAATTTTCACGGTACAATCCGGTACAAACGTAGTACAAACGAATGGAATCAGAATTTAGTTGATGATTGTAATACGTCTGTCCCGGATTGTACCGTAAAATTTTTCATTTGTACCACTTCCGGTACAGCGTAATTTTTATTTAAATTCGGCAACCTCCACCTCGAAATTTTAAATTTTCGCGGTAGGGGGTCAAGGTGACCGACATTTAAATAAAAATTACGTCATACCGGAAGTGGTACAAACGAAAATTTTCACGGTACAATCCGGTACAAACGTAGTACAAACGAATGGCATCGACAAAAGTTTGAAATTTCGAGGTGTGGGTTTGCCAATGCTCAAGGTCACCCACATTTAAATGAAAATTACGCCGTACCGGAAGTGGTACAAACGAAAATTTTTACGGTGCAATCCGATATAAACGTAGTACAAACGAATGGCATCAACGAAATTTTGAAATTCCGAGGTGGGAGAGTTGCCGATGCTCAAGGCCACTCACTTTTAAATAAAAATTACGTCATACCGGAAGTGGTACAAACGAAAATTTTCACGGTACAATCCGGTACAAACGTAGTACAAACGAATGGAATCATCAACTAAATTCTGAAATTTCGAGGTGGGGTTTGCCAAAGCTCAAGGTGACCGACATTTAAATAAAAATTACGTCTTACCGGAAGTGGTACAAACGAAAATTTTTACGGTACAATCCGGTACAAACGAATGGAATCATCAACGAAATTTTGAAATTTCGAGGTGTGGGGTTGCCGATGCTCAAGGGGTGACCGACTTTTAAATAAAAATTACGCCGTACCGGAAGTGGTACAAACGAAAATTTTCACGGTACAATCCGGTACAATCGTAGTACAAACGAATGGAATCATCAACTAAATTCTGAAATTTCGGGGTGGGGGATTGCCGGAGCTCAAGTTCACCCTCTTTTAAATCAAAATCACGCCGTACCGGAAGTGGTACAAGCGAAAATTTTTACGGTACAAACAAGTACAAACGTAGTACAAATGAATGGCATCGACGAAATTTTGAGGTGGGGGACTGGCTTTTCGCCAGACCTCCACTTTGAAATGAGAATAACTCCGTACCGGAAGTGGTACAAACGAAAATTTTTACGATACAATCCGGTACAAACGTAGTACAAACGACCGCCATCATTGAAATTTTGAAATTCCGATGGGGGGGGGGGGGGGGGGGGCTGGTGAAATGGAGCTCACATGGCCAGAAGGAATGCCCGGATCTGTTGATATAAACAAGTGCAGTTCAATGACTTCTGCCTATAGCAAAATGAGACATATAAGCCAAACGGGTTTTGTAAGGGATTGCAAATTTTGTTCGGTTTTTACAAAGCATTTTTGATCCGTAACCATACCATATCTATTATTTTTACACAGAAAATGTTATCCAGATGTGTGTGTGTCTGTCTGTCTGTCTTGTGACACTAACATAACTAAAGGAAGATCCATGAGCGAGTGTTATGTATAGGAAAGTGACCATACTAGATCGAATAAGCATTGTCTAATGCTTAGCATTCGATCATAAAATTGTTTCAGCAGGCATTTATTATACTAGTTTATCGAATAGCTGTCATATTCAGAAATACTGAAATAGACATTACTTACATGTATAGGAATCTAATGTGCAACTTGTTCAAAATTCCCCCCCCCCCCCCCCCCCGTCAGCAACAATACACATTTGAGTTCGAGTAAGAATGTTAACGAGACATTGCATGGTTCACCGTATTACAGTCCCTAATAATACGGCTTTATTATATACGGCAGGTATTAATTACCTGCCATATACGTGTTTCGTATGTTCCTCGTGATGTCGATGCCTGCTAGTTAAATAATCCTCCGCAATTTTGCAACTTATATTTTTTATCTACCTCGCTTTCTTACCGAGTTCGTTATCCTAACTTTTGTTCCACAATGAACGCTGAAATCACTTTCATTCGATCGGGTATGGTCACTTTACTACAGATAGGCATAACTCATGGCCCTTTCCTTACAACGTTATTTGGATGCTTAAGGACATTCCTAATAACCCAGTATATTACCCTTTCAAAACAAAGTCAGCGGGTGACTTCTATCCCCTATGGCCGCAACCATACCGTATTTTATCTCATGCGGCAATTGCAAGAATTGGAATATTTTCACTTCAACACATTTAACTATTATCGGAAATCACATCTCGACTGCATATTCCACTAGTTGCCCCAGTATTACTCCTATTTTACTACTGTAGAGTAAAGAAATGCCATTAATTACCTTAACAAAGGTAATTGTTTTTGCAATGGCAATCCTGACAATATTATGCACTCTTCTTATTTTGCAATTGTTGTGAACCCCTCTCTGTCCATGCCAAGAAGACTGGGAAAGGTTATTCTCGGCCCACCATCTAACTTCTCGGTAAGTTTTGCAGCTGGCCACGCAATTTGATACTGCGGGGGGGGGGGGGGGGGGTCAAGAGCCAGAAATTGGAGGGGAGGGCGATGGCGGTTGGAAGAAGACAGATTTTCTTTCTGGGCTCTGAACAGAACGGACTGTCGCACTCGCGGAGTCCGGAATATGATGTATGAATCGAATAATCTGTGAAGATGTGTATATATGTGTAAATAGTCCAATTAATAAATATGTCTTGTGATTATAAAATGTTTGCATAAGCTTAGAAAAACGAACCACCGAACGGGCTCAAGGCAATGAGCATTGGAAATGAGATCCCAGTTCGGTACACTGGCGCATCCGACATATATAAATGCTACTAAGCAAATGGAGAGATGGAAAACGCTTTGAAATAAATTTGATGATGGAATAGACTTTGGAATAAATTGGATCGGAGTGGGTCATATTAGACTAATTTATGTGTGTGTTTAATGTACGTAATGGATTATCGGTATAGCCTGTGACAAAGACCCCAACTCATAAGAAAGAATGCTGACATCTGGTAACCAGAAGAAGAGGTAAGTGGAAATTTTCACATTTATGGGTGATGCTCTCTGGGCTAGGGCGGATTTTAAATTAAATTGTAAAATTAGTAATTAGTTTAAAGTGGGTCATTTGGTTTGTGAGGAGTAAATTGTTGATGGGAGTAAATTATGACTTTTAAGGCTTTGCTAATAAATAACTGAAATTCCTAG
Organism: Amaurobius ferox; assembly: GCA_951213105.1. Taxonomy (NCBI): domain Eukaryota; kingdom Metazoa; phylum Arthropoda; class Arachnida; order Araneae; family Amaurobiidae; genus Amaurobius; species Amaurobius ferox. Next base: position 12,795,613 of record OX578134.1, read on the forward strand.
ATGAGCAGTGACAGAAGTAATATATGGATAAAAATTTTAGTTCAATATACAAATGTGTTTAAATGCTGGTTTGATAAGATATGATAGTAAATTTTTGCATGAAATTGTGTTACATTTAATATTAATGAGATATTTGTATGTGGAAATATAAATAATATTATGCATAGGGTATTTTCATATTAAGAGAAATTTAAATTATATTACTTCTAAGGTATTTGGTTTTATATTAAAGAGAAACTTTTGTGTTAAATTTAAGATTGGGGATAAATAATAGCGGTAAAGAGAAACGATGTCACTGTGTCACTGTAAAGAAAAAATAATATTAATGGGGAGAATGCTATGCCAAGTGATGGCTATGAGCAGAATTTATAATCAGAGGGAAATATTGGGGTAATATCCTGTGATATATGTGATTGATAAATGTGATTTGACATGTGTATATATTATGTATTTTGGAGCAAGGGGAAAATGCAATATTGTGTATTAAGAGGGTGGTATCGTATAAATTAGGGTGAGCTATTATTGTGTAGGTAATCTTTAGTTCTCACGCAGTGGTTAGGATGGCATATTTATTGGAAGAGAAGAAAATTGATCTTGTGAGGCTCTGTTATGAAATAGGCGAGAGGGCGGATTCTGAGTGTGAGGTGGTGGAATTAAAAAATATAATTTGTGGGAGCGAGGAGTATGAGGTAGAGGGGATAAGAAATATATTGTATTCTATTAGGGAAGAGAGAGAAGAGAATGAAGAACGGGATAGAGAGAATAAAGAGTGGGGAAAAAAGAATTAGAGTGCAATAGAAAGTTGAGAGAATTGGAGAAAAAGGAGCAGCAAAAGAGGGAAAGCGAGATCAAATGGTTTATATGGGAAAAAGTTAGGGCACTATAGGTATGAATGCCCAGAAATATGTAATGTGCTTAACAGTAAAGGGCTTAATACGGAAAAGTCGCAAAAATCTCAGTTTGGAATATTTGAGGAGACTTAGGAAAAATCAGAATTACCAAGCCTGGATAATCAGACAGAAGCGAAAAGCGTTGATAACATTAAGCGGCCTTTTCGGGTATCTGATCTCCCGAGTCTCAGAATAGAAAGCCAGAATTCCGTTATGGAAAATGGGGGTGGGAAGTCTCAGAGAGAGGGGTTTCCCGTGGACAAGTTCCGGAGAGAAAGAGGAAAATTGTTGAGGGAGAGGAGTAATACAAAGTCATGAAAAAGCAATGTTAGTTAAAGTGGGAACAATATTGGAAGGGAAATGTGAAGGAACATGAATTATAGAGGTTGTTATGGGTTCGGTCAGTAAGAAGAAACAAAGGACTGGTGGGGGTAGAAGTAAGCTTGCACGAATGGAAATGAAGTTTTTAGTGGGGAAATTTAGGAGATTTGGAAGGAAACCGAAGATGAAATATGCTGGGGGTAGAAACAAGTTTGTTTCCCTGCAAGACCAAGGTTACGGAAGAAAGTGGTCAAGAGAGAGACTGTGTAATTATTCACGAGTGGAAATGAAGTTATTAGTGGGGGAATTTGAGAGATTTGGAAGAAAACCGAAAATGAAAATGAAATATCAGGGAGAAATTACATGGTCAGTGGAAAGAATGGAAGAGTGGGTCTCGATTTGTGGGATCCGAAAGTGGATACAAGATGATGAAAAGAAGTTGAGTTTAAATCTGTGGCGGTTAATGGACTCCCGGGCAGGTGAAATGACGAAGGGGGTTACTGGCTCTGTAATGATATATTGTGTGTTCCTTAAATAAAGCTTTGAGCCAGTAACCTAAAATTTTTAAAATTATGGAAAAACGTATGTGAATTGCAGTGTGTTTAATATAATTAAGGTATATCTATATGTTAGTAGTATTGTAATGTGCTCAAGAGTAAAAATTGATAAATCTAGTGTATTAAGCATAATTTTGGTTTATAGGATGATTTTGTTTTAAGTGAAAGAAGTAGAAATTAGAAGTAGAAATTGATAATTAGTGTTTAAGCATAATTTTGGTTTATAGTATGATTTTGTTTTAAGTGTAAACATTAGAAGTGGAAATTGATAATTAGTGTTTTAAGAATAATTTAGTGTTTATGGAAATGTACTTTTGTGTGTGAATTTAAAATGTTGTTAATTATTGTGATATGGTTCGATCCTGTCACTGGCTTATAGAGGAATTCCGGGTTGCAGAGAGCATAGCCTGTGTGTGGGAATTTCCACTATGGGGAGGGGGTGCAGGATTTGGACTTTCCAGTTATCGTTGGTCAACGGATGGACTGAAAAGTGGGGGAAAGGTGTTGCGAACCCCTCTCTGTCCATGCCAAGAAGACTGGGAAAAGTTGTTCTTGGCCCGCCATCTTACTTCTCCGAGAGTTTTGCAACTGGCCACACAATTTGATACTGCGGACTGCGGGGGGTCAAGGGCCAGAAATTGGAGGGGAGGGCGATGGCGGTTAGAAGAAAAAAGACAAAAAGACTTTTTTTCTGGACTCTGAGCAGAACGGACTATCGCACTCGCGGAGTCCGGAATATGATATATGAATCGAATAATCTGTGAAGATGTGTATATATGTGTAAATAGTCCAATTAATAAATATGTCTTGTGATTATAAAGTGTTTACATAAGCTTAGAAAAAGGAACCACCGAAGGAGCTCAAGGCAATGAGCATTGGAAATGAGAGCCCAATTCGGTACAGTTATATTCTTAATTTCGCAGTCTTTATCATAGCCCGATATCAATTTCCGTGAAAATCCATTAATATTTGTAACAGCTATTGTATAAAATCGAGCACAGACAGACAGCCATAATTTCAGAAACAGTGATAACGTGATCAGGTGGTTTCTAAAACGTATATTGTTATCAAAATCTCGCAATCGAAAATTTTCGTGCAAACAATACTTTCTCAATGCTACGTATGAGAAAGTATTAATACATTCGGGAGAGACCGGAAATTCAGGAATTAAATTGGTGTCCTGGATTATGATTCCCAATTACGTTACTAGCTTTACCATTCCTGCTATATAAAGCATTGCAAATTGTATATAATGTTAAATAAATATTTAGTTAATATAGTATACTGCAACTAAAACGGATATTTCCCATTTGAATATAACCAATAAAAATGAGTAAAATTTGAGTCCAGAATTCTGTCCGTATCACTTGTTCATATTCATAATTAAATGTCCAGCTAACCCAATCTAGCAAATTATTTTATTAGATACAATACCATTTTCCCCTGGTGTGACAAGGTGTATAAATTATTTTCCTTCAGCTCTCTCACCTTGCTACGTGGCGACGTTTCTCCTACGGTAACGAGCTGCCCAAATAGGGTGCTTCTATTTTAAGAGTTCCATCTTGTAATCTGTCATTCCGTTTCAACCTGACACACAATTTCCATCCATTTATTGTCACACACTTTCTGAGACTCACCTTTAAGCCATGTTCTGTTTTTTAAATGACAATTGATAAAGATCGTCCCTTTGTATAGTTTGTGCGCGTTTAACGATCGCATATTTCGGCTGTTTGAGTAATGCGTATTGTAAATGTTCACCAATCTTTTGGATGAGTTTAATTTAATGAAATATAATCGCTTAAATTATAAAATACTATAATGAATTATCTCTCGTTTCCAGGGTTCTGAATAATTGCCCTCTAATCATTGCATAGACAGATAACACCACTCAATTTCTAAATTGCTTGTTTTGAACCAAATTCATTCCTGCACTCCGGGTTTTTTTTATAAGCAACCATGTCAGTTGTATAACGCGAGCATATTACGTCATAAATAAGTTCCTCAGATACGTCCTAAATAAGCACTGGAAATACTTTAAAAAAAGATAGAAACCCCCACCTTCGGCACGATGCTCGGGCGCAAGGCGCTTCGACTCCAACACAGCAATTGTTAATAAGTACTCGTATGCAGTAAAAATTGCATGCTAATCAGATAAACATGGGCTGGGATAGAAGAAAAATCGCTAAAATAAAAAAGTAATTAAATGCTATTTCGCGAGTTTTTATCAGAATTTTACCATTTTTAACACAACACTATGACGATAACATAATGCCAAATTAATAAAAAATTAAAATCGCAAAGTTGAAACACCTACAAATTAAATCCACTTTGTTAGGAAACAGCTGTTTTGTCGTCTAGACAAAATGTCCGCCATTTAATAAAGACTACTGCTTTCGTATCTTTTACAATCGAAAATGAGTCTGTCAAAGGGAAACTGATTCTGAAGCCAAAATATAAACAGATGTCGACTTTACATAGTCATTCTACCCAGATTGTTCAACCTACCCGAAGGTGTAAGGTAGCTGTTTGGACGATTGAGATAAAACCACCCGATTTAGGTAGCAACCAAATGGAGGGTAGAAACCACTGGGATCGTATTCTTCATTTCTCGACCCATCACCTCTCGGAAGGACTTTTGGATCTAGATATTTATCGTGCTCATAATCCGCATAGACTTTAAATCTTCATTTTTAAACTAATTCGAATTTTTGAAAGTTCTCACTGGGGCGTATCGCCCTATGACCTGAAGTACCTCTGTCATGATATTCACCGTTGTTAGAAGCTTTCGATTTTCCGCTACAGGCGAGAGAGGTTAGCAAATACACAGACACACAGACATTTTTTCTTTTTGCGTCAGAAGATAAGAAACGGTTAGAAAAGACCTAGCAGAAAAAACATTATTTCCTGGGTTGTATACTGAAATTTGATACGAATGTTCTTTTTACGTATGCAGGAATATCATGAATATCTTGTAGCGTTTTGTTATGGATGAGCGAAGTGAAGTCCATCCTCCAGTCTTATCGAAGCTAAATCAACATTTGCCTGAATTCTGTGATCTCTTTTAATCGAAAACTACAATCGATAGGAAGATGAAAATGTGCACACATACGTAAAATTACACACAGATGTGCAGAATCACAATTTCAATAATTAAAAAAATCTAATGTGGGCAGCACATGACCTTCCTTCTACAATGTAATGTATTTACTTCTTTAACGGTGAAAAAGTGATGAAGAAAATCAGCGGCACAGTATCTGTAAAGGTAATTGTACTGGGTTTAATTCCGTCGCTTACCAGCATTAATTTTTTTTTTCAAATAATTTTGCAGAGCAAATATTGTTTGCTTCATGCTATCTCAATGGAAGATCTATTAGCGCGTTTTTTTATTAATTTATCGATTGCCCCTGGTCTTAAGAACTCGAAACATGAACTAAATTTTAAATAGGGCTATTCCAAGTCTACCACAAATATTTCATACAATTCGGTGCAGCCATCCTATCGTGGTGATGGGACAAACACATAAGTAAACACACCTATTTTTACTTAATATATAAAAATATACTTAAAGATATACTTTTACTTAAAAATATACCTATTATACTTAATAATACATTCATCAAGTAGGCGTCATTTTCATTAACTTGACGGCATTCTTGTCATTTTCAACAAGATCTACTGAAAGGAGCTCTTAGTCCCATTTACCTTGATTTTGACCATGTTTTCTTCAATGTGGGGCTAATTATCGCCAAGTTGGCGATATTTAGAAAAGCATTTCTTATCAAATTAAAAGTATTTCCATCATACAACGGAATTAAAAATTTGCAAAATATTGCATTCCATTCGCCGTCATTTTTATCAATTTGGCAATATATCTATCAATTTGGCAACAGTTTCGCCAATCTGGCGAAATGTTTATGAATTTAACAATAGTTTCATCAATTTGTCAACATTTAAAAAAAAATTTCCAAGTTGGCGAAATGTCGCCAAAATTCGTCGTCAAAATCCGCCAAGCGTTACAGACTGAGAAATAGATCATTCTTATGTTATTTACAAAATACTGAAATTTTATCATTTAGTTGTCATTTTGATTGATGTAGTGTCATTCCTATCTATTTGGTGACATTTTTTATCAATTTGGCGGCATTTAAAAACTCACCAAGTTGCTATAGGTTCAACAGTTTATTTACATGTGCTGTTACTTAATCTTTCCCCTATTTTGACATATATCATAATATGTTTTAATACTAAAATCTTGACGTAACAGAAATACTTTTATTGAACATTCACCATCAGTGCATGATGAATGCCAACATTTGCCGGTGTAAGTGAGAAATAATGATATTTAGGAAATATTTCGGACATACAACAAGCAACTATGTGAATGCTGACATTCATCGGAGAATATTGATATCTGCCAGATATCGATCTTTCCCAGTAAAGCATATACGAAACATATGCGTAGCATAAAATAGCAAGCATCTGCTGAAAGAAATATACCAGACAGAGGAATGAGACGGAGGGTGTAGGTTTTGCTAGTTGCGGTAAATCTTGATATCTTACCAAGGATGGTCTTTTATATTAGAACGTTATCCCCTTCGATTTTCGAGTATTAAATTTTGAAATTATTTATCACCATTATCTACCAAAAATATTTTTAATACTGAAATAATGCTATAAATTAAAGAAACGTTATGATTGTATTAGAAGATATTATTTAACAAATGCCAAGCCATTGACCATTAGTTCATTAGGCTACGAGCTCTCCAATGTTTCAACAATACAGTCCAAATTATTCAGTGCAGAACACTCGTCCAGATGAGCAGCAGTCATGGGTTGTCCAGAGGTTTATTAGAAGATACAGTGCTTTGTGAATCCTTAATGTGTGCCCTACCTTAAAGGACTGAAGATACTTTGATGCCATGCAGCTGTGGAAGCGTATTGTCTTTTGAGTGAATGAAAACAACTAAGTCGGATGTTTACGGTTAAATATGTTTCCTAGCACAAAAATTAAGATTGGATTTCATGCTGGGAACGCGGTATACCCATTGGTGCGTGGGAATTGGTATAAAACTGCCTCACTTACAATAGTGCCAGATGTGAGTAGCTTTCAAGTAATATGTCTTCCAATTTCTCAACTGTTTGTGCAACTTCGGAATCAAATGTTCATTTAGCCGCAGTCCAGTGATCACGGCCACCCGGAAGAATCAGGACCTGATCACCTCATCGGTTCGACGGACGATTCATCGATGACCAGGTAACCCGATTATTATGCCCCCCAGGTTGGAGAAACAGAGCTACAGAAGTAAGACCAGTAACCACCAATCAAAGGGTGGCCAGCCCCGGGAGGGGGGACTTCATTAAGGTATAGTACAATCCAAGCGGAATGCCCAGTGAAGAGGACACCGTTTTCCTGGCACATCCCTACTACACAGGTCAAGGAGAATTAAATATATTTACATTTACTTGAAACAGGTAGTCCGCGCTATAGGGGTTAGAGATTAGTTTCCATTTTCGATTATTGTTACCGATCCCAGTAGCTCCCGTAAATAAGACATTTGTTTTTCTCTGCACCCGCTAATTAGTGCTTAATTCGTGTTTGCAATTTAGTACTGTGAGGAACTCGTCATTTTTTCGAGCCTTTTTCAGCCATTTTCAGAACAGTTTCAGAGTTCATACACCTTAAGACCACCTGCATTGCAGTTTTGGAAAATAAGGCTATAAAGCACACTTTGAGATAGCATGAGCAAATATTGTTTGCTTCATGCTATCTCAATGGAAGATCTATTAGCGCGTTTTTTTATTAATTTATCGATTACCCCTGGTGTTAAGAACTCGAAACATGAACTAAATTTTAAATGGGGCTATTCCAAGTCTACCACAAATATTTCATACAATTCGGTGCAGCCGTCCTATCGTGGTGATGAGACAAACCCATAAGTAAACACACCTATTTTTACTTAAAAATATATAAAAATATACTTAAAGATATACTTTTACTTAAAAATATACCAATTATACTTAATAATACATTCATCAAGTAGGCGTCATTTTCATTAACTTGACGACATTCTTGTCATTTTCAACAAGATCTACTGAAAGGAGCTTCTTAGTCCCATTTACCTTGATTTTGACCATGTTTTCTTCAATGTGGGACTAATTATCGCCAAGTTGGCGATATTTAGAAAAGCATTTCTTATCAAATTAAAAGTATTTCCATCATACAACGGAATTAAAAATTTGCAAAATATTGCATTCCATTCGTCGTCATTTTTATCAATTTGGCAATATATCTATCAATTTGGCAACAGTTTCTCCAATCTGGCGAAATGTTTATGAATTTAACAATAGTTTCATCAATTTGTCAACATTTAAAAAAAAATTTCCAAGTTGGCGATATGTCGCCAAAATTCGTCGTCAAAATCCGCCAAGCGTTACAGACTGAGAAATAGATTATTCTTATGTTATTTACAAAATACTGAAATTTTATCATTTAGTTGTCATTTTGATTGATGTAGCGTCATTCCTATCTATTTGGTGACATTTTTTATCAATTTGGCGGGATTTAAAACCTCACCAAGTTGCTTTAGGTTCAACAGTTTATTTACATGTGCTTAAGCTTTCCCCTATTTTGACATATATCATAATATGTTTTAATACTAAAATCTTGACGTAACAGAAATACTTTTATTGAACATTCACCGTCAGTGCATGATGAATGCCGACATTTGCCGGTGTAAGTGAGAAATAATGATATTTAGGAAATATTTCGGACATACAACAAGCAACTATGTGAATGCTGACATTCATCGGAGAATATTGACATCTGCCAGATATCGATCATATGAAGCATATATGAAGCATATACGAAAGATGTATGTATACGAGAGATGTATGTATACGACAGATATGAAGCATATACGAAACATATGCGTAGCATAAAATAGCAAGCATCTGCTGAAAGAAATATACCAGACAGAGGAATGAGACGGAGGGTGCGTAGCATTAAAGTCTCCGGCTGCTATCACATGGGGAGAAATTTTGAAGAGAGCATTAAAGTCCCGAAGGATTCCATCCCTATCCTTCTTGAGCGGGACGTACATAGAAGAAATCGTGAGTTTAGGATTGTTCGGGAGGTCTACGCCAATGGTCGTAGCCTCGATGCAGTAAGTCTGAGTGGAGGTTACCAGATGATGGGGGATGGCACTTTTGATGTAAATGGCGGTACCGCCGGAGGGTCTGTTGCCAGTCGATGGTCTGTCGTCAAAATATGCATCGTAATTGGCAATCTTGCAGTGATTCCCTGGGGTGCAGTGGGTTTCTTGAACCAAGAACAGATCTAAATTATTAGCTACTACAAAGTCTCAGACTTCCTGAATTTTATGCCTAAGTCCATTGACATTAAGAATGCCAATGGTAAGAGAGTTCAAATTCCGTGGATTGAAAACAGAAACCAAAAATAGGGGGGAATTTTCCCTGAATAGAGAGAGTCAGTAGACTCTCGTACATAATGTAAATTCTATCAATGTCCGTAGGAGCATTACGGAGAGCAGGTAAGGAATTTTGAAGCGCTTTTAAGACTAAAGTTTTAGGATAGCTTTGCTCAAATTGCAGAAGCTCCTGGATGAAATTTTGACATTTGCCGGTTTCAGGAGGTGCTCCACTGGGTACCGGCTGGATGTAATTTTGGGTGACCTCAGGGGTCGAATTTTGAGGGGGCTCCTCAGTATGTTTTTTGAACAGGGAGGCAAAGTTTCTCCCGGATTCGACCATCTTGTTAGAGAAGGTGGGCCGCACGGCACGATAGTTTGTTTTAAATCTGGGAAATTTAGGGCAGTTTCTAAAATTTGCTGGGTGATTTCCACCACAGTTAACACAGATACAGGGCTCCTCATAAGTTTTTGTACAGACAGACGTATGGTGTGTGCCGGCGCATTTGACGCACCGGGGGGCTATTTTACAGCATATGCTGCCATGGTACCATTGCTGACAATTATGGCATTGTACCCACTTGCTTTCTGCCCTTGAACCTTTCTACAGTTATTTTGAGCCCCATAAGTTCTTTAAGTTCGTAGATTGTATCATACATGGGCTGCTTTTCTACTTGAATGTAGAAAAGTGGCATATATACTATTTTGTCCCTGGGGCCACGGGACAGTTGAGTAACACTTTTAATTTGGAATTTGGAATATTCTAATTCTGTTTTTAGCTCGTTAGCATTGGTCGAAATGGGGAGGCCCCTTATGACTACTTTCAGGGGTTTATCCTGTTGAAGCAAATATGTGCGGTATTCCACCTTCTGTTCGTTGAGAAATTTTTGTACCCTGCGGTACAAAAATTCATCTATGGTCATCTATGATTTGTACATTAACTTTGAAAAAATCTCTCTTTAGTTCGGATTGTGCATTAGGTGCAAGCTGTTTGAGGGTAAAAAGGAGTTCTTTCCAGTCCTTGACTGGAACAATGTAGAGGGGGGGGGGTAGGTTTAGGGGGGGACAGTGGTCTCCTCTCTAATGAATGCCGCATTAGGTGCCGGCACTTCGCTGTTTAAATTACTGATTTTAGTTGAGTTGGCAGTATCCAGACCAAGTGTATTGCCAAAATGAAGATTTTGGTTAGCAGAGTTGGAGGGTTTGGCAGTATGCCTTTTGGCAGGATGGATAAATCCATCTGCATCTGGCTCGGAAGCTTTATGCTTTCTAGGAAAGCTGAGAGTAGCAGCATTATTCAAATTTGAATGAGGGGGGGGGGGGGGTTAAGTTTTGTAGATTTTGGTTTGGGGGTTGTTCAGTTTCAAATTCCTAATATCAGGCATTGCTATGGCAGTACTAGGAGGGTTGGCGACCGGTGGGCAACCGGACCAACAAAATGGATACCTCTTCGTCTGCTGATTTTGGTGAGCCCCCGTGAGTTCGTCTCACGGGAGTATTCCTTTTCCTGTCTTCTCCGCTAGTCTTGTTCACCAGCCTAGTTTTAGTCAGGCCACACAAGTGGCGAAAGTAAAAGTACCTACGAGCAGTAAATCGGATAACCCCCCCCCCCCCCCCCCTTAATGAAAAAGAATGTGTAGATTTTATGCAAACTAAAAAACACCCCAGATTAGATGAAGAGGGATTTCAACTTGTTCAAAAACGGCATGCTGCCCGTGTCAAGAAGACTGACCTCCCCCCCCCCCCCCCCCGTTAGTACGGTCGAGCACGTGCTCGAACCTGAGGTTCCGGCGCCGGATGGCGATAATGTTATAGATGCTCCTAAAAAGGAAAAAAAAACCCGCCTTTTTTCATTGTACCTGCGCCAAATTGGCACAGTTACATAACTGAATTGAAAAGTCTTGCCCCCTTCCTTCAGGGTAACCTGAGAAGAGAGCTAGTAAAATTGCAAGTAGGTGGTAGAGGGGAATATATAGCAATCCAACGAAAGCTAAATGATGATAAAATTTTTTATAGGACCTTCCTGCTGAATGAGGAAAAACCTCTTAAGGTAGTCATACGGGTACTCCCCGTGCCAACGGATATTGATGCCATTAAGGCGGAACTTTCACATAATAAAATAAAATACAATAGTGTAACCCAGTTATTTAAAGGCCCCAAAACAAATAAAAAATTAATGCCCCTGTTCTATGTACAGTGCCCCAAAACTCCTGAGACTGTCCAAATTTATCAAATCAAAAATATGTTAGGTTTAGATATTAAAATAGAAAGATATAGAGGTAGGGCTCAAGCGAGCCAGTGTTTCTCCTGTCAGACTTTTCACCATTCCTCCAAACAATGTTTTCTCCCCCCTAAATGTGTAAAATGCGCAGGCCCCCATAAATCTTACGAATGTCTAAAATCAAAATCTACCCCCTGCACGTGCGCTAACTGTGGTGGCGCCCACCCTGCCAGTTATCGTGGCTGCCCGAAGTTCTCTAAACCCAAGCCTAGGCTCCCCGTAAATGCTAATCAAAACATAAATAACAAATTCAATAATAAATATGTAAACAAAAACATTTCTTATGCTAAAGCCTTTCAAAACAATCCAGAAGATTTTCCAGAGCTCCCCTCCCATCAGGTAGAGAAAGTTAAAAATACTAACCCCCCTGATTCTAAGGAACTAAAAGAAAGAAATTAATTAAATCAGGAAATAATAGGAATGCTATGTGGATATAGGAGTTATTTCCCCCCTAAGCACATACACGAATGCTTCACGAAAGTCATCCCCCTCTTAAGAGCAGCTGAAGACTATCTTGATAGAATTAGTATATTGTATGCCGCCTTAAACGGCCTCTCCGTAGACTCTGTAGGTCAGCCCCATCTTGCTTAAGTTTTGGCCCTTCTGGTAGTTAGCTGTTAGGTTGTTCTTGTTCCGCGTGTTGTTACACGCAGCTTTTCATCGATTCAAGGTCGGTGCTCTACGGAGCACTGCTCGACCCCCCCCCCCCCCCCTCTCTTTTCGAGGAAATTTAAATCCTCCTTTTCCAAATTATGTGACTCGGTAGATTCCTGCTGTGGCTCGCCACAACAGGTTTCGAAGAGCACTGCCCGTTTCTTAAGTGAACCTTCTTTATGTAAACTTTCCTTCGTTACTATCCCCCTCCCCCCTTTAAGTTTGAAGTATAAAGGCAGCCTTCGGCTGCCTGGGAACTTCGTTAATTGGAAATCCTTGAATCCTTGATGTTGAAATATAAAATTAAGTAAAATATTAAGCAATACAAGTTTAGTTAAGCTAAGTTAAAATATAAGGTAAGCAGTTTAAGTTTAAGAGTAAGGAGTTCTAAGTTAAATGACAAGTTTAAGATTTTAAGTTTAAGCTTAAAGACTGCAATGCAGTCAGGGTACCATAGCTCTAGATAAAAAAGCTCTTTTCAGTGACACATAAAAATTTACACTTTTAAATTACAATTTAATTAAATGGAAACGTGGATTGGAGATTGTACTGGTCTAGCAGTTAGAACGCGGGCAAAAGCAATCAGATGGGTTGGCCAGTGGTTGGGCCATGAGAGAGAACGGGCAGAGTGGCAGCAAGTGCCGCCATCTACCGGTGTTCAGAGTTACGAGACTCCTGGCTGCGGAATGACAAAACGACGTTTCTTCCATTTAGTACCATTGGTGCTAAACAGAAGATGCCTAGGCCTGCGCTTCCTGCAATAGGAAGGCGCGATAGGGTTATACGTCTGATCTACATCTCGCAAACAGGGTCTACTAGAATTTATCTTGTTAAATTTGAGTGAGTGGGCCGAGATTTGCTCGATAATTCCCGAGACTTTGAGATCATGGTGTATTACTTCGTCTTGGACATACCTAGGTGCCTTAACGATGCAGCGCAATACTTTATTTTGAAAAACTTGCAGTTTCTTAATGTGGACGTTTGCCGCCGACCCCCAAACTGGGCTGGCGTACAAAAATCCAGGTGCGATGATTTGTTTGTAAATAATTAGCTTATTATTAAGGGAAAGGTGGGATTTAGTACCGAGAATGAGCAGGAGGGCACGAAAAGTTTTGTTGGCTGAAGCTACTTTATTATCAATATGATCTCCGTAAGTCATATGGGCGTCCAAAGTGACGCCCAAATACTTAGCGGAGTGACAGAAAGGGATAGGCTGATTAAAAATTTTCAAAGCAAAGTTATGATTTAATTCTCGGTAGTTGGGTTTAAAAATAACTACTGCACTCTTGGTAGCATTAATTTGGATTCTCCAGGAAATGAGCCAGTGCTCAAAGCTATGAGTAATGTAACTTTGGAGTGTGTTAATGGAGTTGTGCGGTGAGCAACTCCGTGCGATTAACGCTGTATCATCTGCAAAGATGGCCAGCTTAACTTGTGGTATGCTTGGTATATCGTTGATGAAGATGTTAAAGAGCAGTGGACTGAGGTTTCCTCCTTGAGGAACACCAGCCTTGATTGGTCTATTAGAAGAGAGAGATTTATCAACTCGTACGCGTAAAAATCTATTAGTGAGATACGAGTTGATGATAGCCAAAAGTTGAGTCGAAATGCCAAGTCGCACCAACTTGGTAATAAGCCCGGGCAAGTACGTTTTATCGAAGGCTTTCGCCACGTCCAGAAAATCAATAGTAGTATACTGCCTGTTGGTAGAGTTTTTGTGCATAGTTTCTACAACCCGCATAAGCTGGGAATGCGTAGAATGCTCAGAACGAAATCCATGCTGATTGGCTGAAATTACGTTATTCGTCTGGAAGAAACTATTCAAACGTCTAAGCAACACTAATTCATAAATTTTGGAAAAACTAGAAAGCAGGCTTATTGGTCTGTAGTTCTCAGGAGCTGAGAGATTTTGAGAAGTTTTTGGAATAAGGCAAACAACGGCAGTTTTCCAGCTTTGGGGAAAAAAGCGATGGTCCAACATATGATCGGAATGAACTGAACTCGCACACAAGTTCTCGTTCTTTTCTACCTTCTTCGGCTGGGTTACAACCAAGGTAAATGGAAGTAAGAGAGGTAGGCCATTCGTTTCTGGCAACCTACTCCTGTCCAGAGTTCTTGGAATTACTGACGTCACTGGTCTCTAGCCAGACCTTTCCGAAGCATGGGAAAATGTGTCGATGTTTTTAACTCTCGCGTTTCTAATGATGAAAATAAATCAAAGCGCTCAGAGCTTTTGGAAATAATATAAGTGACCAAATGCAAATTCTAAGTCAAATGCAAGCGGATATTACGGAACTCAGAGTCATTTCTAAAACTTCAATACTGCCTTTCCAAAAAGGCATTCTTGTTTCAAGAGCAAGCTTAAAAGGACTTTATGATGACATGAAAGAAAATAATATTAAATACATAATGACAAGTTAGAGTCAATCAAGATGCTTTAGAAAATATATTTTCCCAAATTAGAGGTCTTGTACGATTTTATAACCATCCTCTTACTACTGATTTCAAATTCCGACTTAAAACATTATTGCTTGGGTCTAAGCTTCCTATGCCAATAAATACAAATGTGGAAAATAACCAAGATCAAACACTAACTGCGACTTTATTTTTCAAATTAGAAGAAAAAGACTATGCAGCATCACTGCATATTGCCCCCCCCCCCCATTGAGCCTCAACATGACATTCATTTCAGTCCTGTTGTAAATGAAAAAGAAGCCTTGCGGTTTTTTTTTTTGCAGGATATTTGGCATATCGTCACAAAGAAGCGCAGTTAGGAACTTATTCATATCTAGTGGAATCAACATCCGAAAATGACAAAAAATGGATTGAATCTTTATCAAGAGGTGGTTTAATTGTTCCACATGATACCTGGGTAGAAACAGTCACCAAATTATAAGATATTTTTTTTAAACTACACGGAAATTTTATTTCTAATTCAAGAAATATTTTAAAGAACCTCCAACTGAAAATTAAAGAACAATTTCCTGAAATAGCTCTTGGTGTTGTAAGAACATATACCAGAACCAGAACCTTCTTTCGAATAAGGCACATAAATGAACAGATGAAAAGAAACGCCATGAAAAGAAAAGCTGAAAGAATTTCTGATCATTCACGTGAAGAAATGAAAAATAAGCAATGAAGAGACAACTTTAAATTTTAAGGTTTACTCATGACCTAGAAGTTAGGAATTGACGGGCTGCGTGTGTTAGGTTTTCATGGTTTTCCTAACATGTAACATAATTGTGACGCAGCTTCCCTTAAAATGTCCTCCATGAAGGCATTCCTCCTTTATAGAATGGCCAATTTTAAAATTATCCTTCTCTCCCATAGGGGAAAATCCGTAACCCAGTCATTTGATCACTGACCTTTGTAACGCCAGAATTAGTTGAAAGATCGTGAGATCAAATCTAGTAAAGCCACTAAAGAGGTAATGGGAGATATACCCCCCCCCCCAGAAATCTATCGAAAACTATTGAAGTTAGAAGGAAGGATATTAGGAGAAATAGGAAGCAACTCATTTCATTATCGCCCCCCCCCCCCCCCCATTTTTTCTGTCGACGCAATTGATTAAAACCTACTGACTGGTTGGACGTGTTAGCTTTCATTGATTTTCAAACATATAGCGTAAATAAGGCACAATTTCGGTAGACGTTCCTTTATGAAAGGCATTCTCAAAATCTGGTCAAAACTGAACTTATCTAATCAATATCTCGTCCTATCCCTTTACTTTTTTTAATTTTTACATTTTTTTTTATCATGAAGTACCCATATTCAAAAATTGCCTATCGTTATATAAAATTCAGTGCTCATTTAATTTCTTGAATAATTCAATTTTTTGACCATCATGAAACAATGATAATACATAATTAAAGAAAATAATTGTACTGATCTTTTGTATCGTACAAAATATGATTTCCACATTTGTTCGCATTCGGAGAAGTCTTTAAATAATTGGATTTCGTACGCATATCAATTTTATTATGAAAAAAAAAATAATACGAGCATTTTTCTGCCTGAAATCTTTAAGGACGTCACATATTTATTTATTTCTATAATTCTGAAAACTATTTTTGAATTACATTCAGCAAATCATTCACTGTCTTCTAATTTATTTTATCATGTCAAGCCTACAAGCATGATATTTTAAAGCAGTTCGATAAAAATGGACAGGTTTTGGTGGCTTATTATTCTAGTCTCAGATAGAATAATAGTGTCTTGTATTTTAGCTAAATCCTCCGATATTTTACTATGCACTTATTAAAGAAAAACTAATAACAATTTGAAAATGCAGAAAATAATTTAGCATAGTTTGAACAGCTCAATTGCTAATATCATCGTTAGAGATGCTTAAAAACAACTCTAACAATACAGTCCTAAATAAAATTTACCATAACTAGTTTTATTTAATATTATATTCTTATATATGAATAATGAAATGTAATCTATCATTTACTCGGTAGAAATTTCAATATACTATGTGATGTATATTTAAATTAAGAAAATTGATGCGGTATTCAATGTATTTCTTATGACAGCAACGGGCTACGGACCTGTCTTTGGGACCAGTGACGTCAGTCGCGAAGGGAGGGAAGAATTCCAGCTCTTGGCGTACAATCTTTGGCCAACCTTACCTTGGTGGAAATTTTATATTGCACACTTTGTTTCTTTTGAACTATCTACCTATACACCAAATTTGAAGTTTCTATTCCATTGCGAAGCATATTTTTTCTATTATTTTACTTTCGAACGTTTTCGTGTGAAGTAGCCATCCCCTTAAATGTGAGCCACCCCTACACGGACACCGAGCCGTGTACCAAATTGCAAGTCTTTATCTATTAGGGAAGTGCCTCAAAAAGCGTGACAGATAGATGGACACTTGGCAATTAGTATATACTAGCCGAATACCAGTTGAAAATCAATGGTCTTGCAATAAACAACCCTAAATATTGTACATTTTTGAATAATTCGCTTTTCACATTTATTTGGCAAATCGAATATTTTGATGTGCAGAACCCCTTAAAGAAGAAAATATTGGAAAACTTAAATTGAGCACTTTTTCCCTTCAAACTATCTACCAGTACACAAAATTAAAATCTCTATCTCATCCCGAAGCATGCTATTTTATCATTTCCCCTTTCGAACGTTTTACTGTGGAGCACAGCTATAAATGGACATTTAGGAAAAATTCCATTCGTCTTAGGTTTTTTATCAGATGATGGGTCCATATACCAAATATCAAGCCTCTATCACATTTAAAAGGAAGCGTGTATAACTTATTCGAAAAATCGAACACCAAATTTGAAATCTATATCTCATCCCGAAACATGTTTTTTATTATTTCACATTTCAAACGTTTTCCTCTGTAGCACCCCCTTAATCGAACATTTCTGAAAATCTCTATTCCTTTTGGGTGTTTTCATTAAATGATTAGCCCATATACTAAATTTCAAGCCTTTATTAAAATTTAAAAGATGCGTTTCTTATTTTTTTGGAAAATCGAACATTTGGATTTGCGGCACCCCCTAAATTAGAAAATACTGGAAAACTGAAATTGCACATACTTTTCCTTTCGAACTATCTACCCGTTCACTAAATTTGAAGCCTCTATTCCATTCCGAAGCACTGTTTTTCGTCATTTCACCTTTGGATAGTTATTTTCTGGACCACCCTCTTAAACGAACATTTTTGAAAAGCTTCTTTGTATTTTGTGTTTTCATCAAATAATTAACCCATATATCAAAATTTAAAACATATGTTTCTCATTTGTACGGAAAATCGAACATTTTGGTTTGCGGCATCCCCTAAAGTAGCAAATATTGAAAATCTGAAATTGCACACTTTCTTCCTTTCGAACGGTTTACTCATACACCAAATTTGAAACCTCTATCTCATCGCAAAGCATGCTTTTCAATCATTTCACTTTTCGAACGTTTTGGTGTGGGGCAATCTCTTTATAGAACATTTTCGAAAAATTCGATTTTTCCAGGGGTTTTATCGAACGATCGATCCGTGTACCGAATTGGAAGTCTCTATCTATTCGGCAAGTGCCTAAATAAAGCTTGACAGACATTCGGACTGACAGACAAACGGACACTTGGCAATTAGTATATATATATATAGATATAGATATTTTTAAGAGAATTAAATTAAATCTATATATATATAAAATTGAAAATCTGTCTGTCTGTCTGTCTGTATGTCCCGTCATCACGGGAGAAACGAATTTGATGAAATTTTGTGAGTAGCCTGGAAATAGTCCCACTTAAAATTTAGTCTATGTTTGGAGTTTCTACGATCAGTAGTTCTCGAGATATTAGTAAAAAACGAAATTTTCATTTGTCTCATCATCACGGGAGAACGGCTGAACCGAATTTAATGAAATTTTGTAGATAGCCTTGAAATAGCCCCCATACATTTAGTCCAAGTTTCGAGTTTCTAAGATCAGGGGTTGTCGAGATAGTAATGAAAAACGGAACTTTTTCCTAAGAGTTCTACTCTCCAACTCCGTGGTTTACCCAAACGGAAAGAATGAAAATCGTTTGTTTAAAACGTCAAAATGAAATAAAACTTTATTTCCGAGTTTGGTGCAGGATTTTTGCATTAATTAGTCACTATCGAAAAACATGAATTGTTTAAAACATGAATTTAAATGGAAAAATCTACCTCCATGGGTTATCTTTCACAAGCTTTTACTCAACCACAGAATACTATACTCAACGATGAAAAGTATAAAGAAATCAAAATGGCTATTTAATTTCGCATTTTATGAGGAAGATTTTATCTTATGTCATGTTGCTCGGCAACGGAATGAAATTAAATGTGTTGTTAATATTTATTATTTTTTTTTCTATCTGAATGATAAATAAATGAATGTAAAAATATATTTTATAAATGAACGGTTTGATTGTTCTTTTAATTATATAAATTGCGGACTGCGTACATCACTTTTATTTATTTTAGCAAAGAGGTTTCAAGCTTATATATTGTGTTTAGCTAATAAACTCATATATTCATATATTATGTTTACCCAATAAATTCATTTAACCGATTGTTGAAACAGAAAAAGAGTAGAACAGGTGTATCTTATACAATTTTAGTGTTTTCATTCAGTATATACAAACGGGATCAGGATATTTTATTCCTCAGATCTGCAAATTCAGAGCTACGAATTTGGCGGAATATCGCTAACTTTGTAACTTTTCTTAAACTTTACCAAATTAGCGGAAATGTCTCCAAATTGATAAAAATTACGCAAATCAATGAAATTAAATTTGTTTTTTTAGAATAGAGTACTGAAATGATGTTTCGGTAGCATTTGTTTCGGTAGCATTATCAGCTCCACTGCCTAGGGGCACCAAAATTCTCTGTACTTAGGGCCCCAAATAGTCTTAATCCGGCCCTAAGAAAAACGATTGACGTCTGGAAGAATATTGAATACATAAAGAATACTGGCTACACTTGGACAAATAGTACGTTCTTGTAATATATTGAGCAAAATAAAACACAAAGCAATTTTAAGTAACACTCTCAAATCATAAAATTCAGTTCAAAAACAAAAGATTAACATCTCTACAATATCAGGCTGTACATTGAGTACAAACTTGCACCATGTACTCATTACTACATCAATTTACTTTTGTGGATATATTCAAAAATTGAATCATTTCAAGTTCTCGGATCATATATATGACTGATGGAATGACATTAGATACAGTTGAACAAAAATGTTTTTTTATATAAACTCAAAAAGCAGATTCAAAACAAAAACATTTTGACATACTACATTCGATTAAAAATATTCTTTAAGTAGCAAAAGATTCTTCTTAGGCTCGTAATTGCACGCTCACTAAGTCAAGCATTGAGGGAAATGTATGCATCTTTCGCATATATGCAATGAACGATGTACCACTGATTTACTTGGTAATTTAAATCGCATTCCTTTCAATTGTTTTTCTATTTTATATTTCCTTTGTAAAATAACTGCGACATGCTAATAAAATGTAATTAAACAAATCTAAAGGACAAGTAATTTCAATGTAACACCCTTAAATAAATCAATGTCCCTTGCTGAAAATTATATATTTATATGGACTTTCGATCACAAATTATAATATTTCTATATATTTATTATTATATTTTTGTTGGTAATGAATCAATCTAATTAATTATAAACATTTAGTCTGTTTCATGTTAAAACGCAGTTATTTAATATTTTTATACTTAACGAAGTCCAAACTATATATTTTTTTAATAAATTATTATACTACAATCATTTTTCATGTAATTACTTTTTTCTACGAATAAAGGATAATTCTTTTAAATGTTAAATTATGTGTGCTCTAATCTTCGAGTTTTAGTCTGTTTCATGTTAAAACGTAGTTATTTAATATTTTTATACTTAACGAAGTCCAAACTATATATTTTTTTAATAAATTATTATACTACAATCATTTTTCATGTAATTACTTTTTTCTACGAATAAAGGATAATTCTTTTAAATGTTAAATTATGTGTGCTCTAATCTTCGAGTTTTAGTCTGTTTCATGTTAAAACGCAGTTATTTAATATTCTTATACTTAACGAAGTCCAAACTATATATTTTTTTAATAAATTATTATACTACAATCATTTTTCATGTAATTACTTTTTTCTACGAATAAAGGATAATTCTTTTAAATGTTAAATTATGTGTGCTCTAATCTTCGAGTTTTAGTCTGTTTCATGTTAAAACGTAGTTATTTAATATTTTTATACTTAACGAAGTCCAAACTATATATTTTTTTAATAAATTATTATACTACAATCATTTTTCATGTAATTACTTTTTTTCTACGAATAAAGAATCATTCTTTTAAATGTTAAATTATGTATGTTCTAATCCTTCGAATTAAATAAATTGTATATATATAGTATATATATATATATAGTTTTCTATATAGTCATTCCGAATGTAAAAGTTCATGACAGTACATGAAATTGTTATCATCTATTTATTCCATGCTGACTAGAGTAAGCACAAAACCTGACGATTGTTGTGAATTGTAATTAGAGTGTATTCTAAATTCTCTGATTTGTGATCCGATGCAATTCAATATTTGCATGCACAAAGTTTTAGTGGCATCTCACTTACAAATTGGATCCTATAGCACACTGAATTCTATGGACAATTATATGGAATTTGCAAGTGGAGGCTTATTGGAATATATTTGTATAAAATTCTACAGGAATGCATAATTCTACAGAAATACAGAGTTTCTAAAATGCAATAGAAAAGAGGGCTTAATTCTATACAATTATGAAACATTTTTTCTATAAATTTTGTTATAAAACTGTTTTGTATGTGCTACTCTAAGCACTCTTCTAGGGTGTTCTATGGACAATTACATGAGAATACTTATGGAAGTATAATAGCCAGATACCAGCTGAAAATCAACGCTCTCACAATAAGAAAACTCCGATCAATGTGAATTTTAAAGTAATTCGAGTTTTCTAATGGGTCTAATCAAGCTGTTCACTTGTGCATCCAAATTTTAATTCTCTATTAATAGTGGGAATTACTTATTATTTCTCCCATTCAAATATTTTGGTGTGTACCACCCTAAAACACCAAATAGTCTTCCTTTTCTACATTATATAATGTTACCCAAATTCAAGTTTCTATCTCACCGTTTCATCAAGATTTTTTTCACCGAATTCGCTTGGAATCTTTTTACGCCTTTTCAGTTTTGGTCCAGAATAAGAAAAATTTGGGGGCGCGACCGCGCCCCCTCGCGCCTCCTATTTGCCGCCCCTGGTTTGAGATATGCATTTAAATGGAAACTATCACCATGGTTTATTTCTCACAGGCTTACTCAACAACGAAAAGTATTAAGAAATCACAAGAAAGATCAATCATGCATAAAGCATTGATTATGAAACACTTTTCAACTTTAATTTTATTTAAACATCTCTAAAATGCGATACATTCAGCGGTAATATATCACAATCGGCCCTATATGTTCCAGTGTAATTTTTATCATAGTTTTACATGGTAAATCCCGAGTAACGCCGGGTAATCGCTGCTAGTTTGAACATAAAATTAAACGAGCAATGCGCATTTACAAAGCATATTTGAGCTTCAAGATCTGTAACGATAATTTTGTTTGTTTACCAATATTTTCCACGCATGGTTTATAAACTTGGTCAATCAATGCCATCAACATTGTATTTCTTTTGCGTTCATCCTAGCAACTGTAGTTTCATTGATCAACAAATAGGCATTGACCGTCATGGGTCGAATGCACGACAATTAGAATTTTGAATGGCCTTCCACAGCAAATAAGAATGAAGTAAATATCATATTGCTATTAAAGAGATTCTCTATTCAGGATTAAACTGGTGTCATTAGGACAGTGTGAGATGGAAAAAGATTTGCGTGACATCCTGAGGAAACATCCTTTCGTGATCCCTTCCTCGTGGCAGCGGAAGTATCTGTGAATAGATCATACTTTAGCAGGAAATGTATAGGAACATTTCGCTATGTGGCATAAAAAAGGAAAATACTGATAGCAGGTGAGTATGGGTCAAGTGGCTTATGAATGTGATCATGCACTTCTGCTTTAAGAGAAAAACTACAAATTTATTTAGTTGTTAAGAAGGCTATTTTAAAGACTGCATAAATAAAACCTTATTTATTAAATTAATTTATTTATATAATCCTTAAAGTGGCTCTAAAACGGTGATTGTTACTTAATTGAATCAACAAAATATGAATGAAATCATGAAAAAATTTTAAGTATATATACATATACAAATTATATGTATATATATCTTAAAAATATATATATATATATATATATTTTAAAAATTATATGTATACGTATATATATATGTATATATACTCTATAACAAGAAATTGACGCACCAAGAAAGAGTTGTCCGATTGTAATGAAATTTCGTATGCAAAGACATTTTGAGCGAACATGCAAATGAATAAAATTTGGTGTCCAACGAATAAATAGTGAAAGCTCCAGCGCATCAGAACTGCGCATTCAGTAGGTGTATATAAGGAGCGATTCTGAATCTGTGGTCAAAATTTCTGTTGCATTTCGACTGCGGATATCTTACGTCTTTGGTAGTTATTTCTGACACACTGACAGCACAGCGGTACGTAGACAACATTCCACGACCGGTTGTGTTACCGTTCCTTTTGCGACACCCCGGACATACTTTTCAACAAGATAATGCCCGGCCGCACAGGGCACGTGTTGCTATGAATTGTCTTCAAGCCTGCCCAACACTTCCTTGGTCAGCTAGGTCTCCTGATCTCTCTCCCATAGAGCACATTTGGGACGTTATGGGAAGGCGATTGCAACCATCCCGGAATGTTGACGATTTAGCCCGACAGTTGGAGACAATTTCGCAAAATCTTCCGCAGGACACCATCCGTTAACTTTATCAGTCTATGGCACGCTGGATGACATCTTGCATCCAGGCCAGAGGTGGACCAACGCCTTATTGACTTCCTCCCTTTGTATACGGTCAAACTCTAAATCATTAAATTGTTCTGAAAATTTAATCGTTTCTTTTTCTATGTATGCTCTTCACATCCACCAATTTTTATCACAATCGGACAACTCCTTCTTGGTGCGTCGCTTTTTACTTTCCCTGCAATACATGGTAATGTATAGGGAAAGTATTGGAATCATGCCGAAAATCACAACTCGAGTTTTCGACGGATCTACACGTTTCGAGACCCCTAGAATACGAAAAAACCATTTTTAGCGTGACGTCTGTGCGTGTGTCTGTGTGTCTGTCTGTCTGTCTGTCTGTCTGTCTGTCTGTCTGTGTGTCTGTCTGTCTGTCTGTGTGTCTGTGTGTCTGTCTGTCTGTCTGTGCAGATTTTGTATCCACTGTAACTAAAAAACACAATCGACCGAATTTCACAAAATTTGGTAGGTAAGTCACTTGTGGCCGGGGCTAGTGCTGATTAGTTTTGGGTACGATTCGGAATAAAAGAACCCGCCTTTTTTTGCGAAATGGCCCGCAAAAGCTTGTATCCACTCTAGCTGAAAAACTAATGAACCGAATTTCACAAAATTCGGTAGATGAGTCACGTATAGGTCACTCTGGTGCTGATTAGATTTTGGTACGATTCGGAAAAAAATAACCTGCCTTTTTTTGCAAAATGGCCCGCAAAAATCTTCAAAATCTAAACTAAAGAACTTGGTATACTTAGATATATCCATTAAATGCCCGTTTAATACGTAATGTTTAACGACGAAAAGAATAAGACCAACCCCATTACACTAGGACTAGCCGTTCTCGAGATATTTTAGTTTTTCGTACTTTCCCTACGCCACCTTTGAAAATAAGCCCGGTTACCGAATGAGAACGAAATTTGAATTAAAAGTGAATTACATTTAATTGAAATAAATAGAACGTGGATATAAGTTTGCAGGGAAAGTCATGTGCTGTCCACATCAGATTTTTTTGTTATAGAGTGTATATACAAATTTTGAGAAAAAAATTAAAAAAATCTGTATCGTTGATCCAAATAATCACAATTATAGCATGCTACCCTGCATTTTAAAAAGCTTAAGGAGTGTTTCGATTAATACCAATTTGACAATGTACGCTGTCGTAAGGGAGAAGGGGGTAGCTTTCCCCCCCGATGCGGGCTAATTTCGTCACGAGCACTAAAATTGTATCGCGGCTATTTTTCACTACAATGATTGAAACTCTTAAGTTTCGTGATTATTGAACCGTCAATAACCACTTTTATACATGATTATGTCACTGGGATCAGCTTTCATGCACAGGGATATACCAAGATACATTGGTTGGACGGTCTGGGTCTCAACAACAACATGATTATGTCAAAATTTGCCCTGACAATTTGTCCTGTCAAAACAAAGCCTGATAAAAAGTTTCGTGAAAATCCATTAATATTTGTGGCAGCTATCATGAGCACAAGAAATGTGGCAACAGACAGACGGGCATCACTCTGAAAATTCACTCCGTCGAAAATTCGAATTCCAATTTTTGACTCCGTCACCGCCACAATACTTTCCCCTATACGTTATACCATGTATGTAGGGAAATTAAGAAATCTGTAAAACATGTAGCAAAATATTGTACAAAATATGTTAAGATACATTTGTAATAGAATAGAAAATAATCAAAATTTAAAGCATTTGAAATTTATTCATAACTAATCTCCTACGAAGTCCAGCTCGATCACAGAACGACAGGCTCGCTGAGCACCAGTACATACCGGGCTATGACAACCGCTTCGCTGGTATAAACAATCAATGTAATTATAGTGTAATGCGTTTTTGCATTTCCAGACAAAGCCTACCGGTGACCTAGAGGACTGAATCTTTACCCACTTATAGTATCGACCACGAAGCAGGGATTTTCAATTCCCCCTGGAGGGGGGGAGGGTGAAGATAATTATGTTTTATAGACATATTTCCAGACCGTCCACGATCAGTTTTTCTTTCAGGTATGAGACATTTTATGTTAACCTAGTTTCAATTTATGTAACACATCATTTAGATATATTTATATAGGGCAAATAGAAAACTAGACCCCCCTCTAAAATTTCATTCACCCCCCCCCCCCCCCTCGGCCAAAAAGTCCTGAAAGAACCACTGTCCACGATCCCCTCCACTTCGTGAAATGTTTCATGCGGATAACACTTATGAGAGGGGGGGGGGGTGCTTTAAGAACTCTCACAAGCAGTAGGGACACCACTAGAGAAAAAATTTGATAGCCAAATATGCTGTTTCTCATTTCCACAAAATCATTTCACTGAACTTCAACCGATTTCGATGAGTTCCTAAGCAGAATTATGACCCCCCCCCCCCTTTAATTTTGTATTCTGCTCTGCTCAAAATGCAAATATGTGAAAAAAAATCTGATGTGGGCAGCACATGGCTTTCCTTATATAATGCAATGAATTTACTACATTTACAGTAAAAAAAAAATATATATATTTTTATAGTAGTTATTTATATTCTTTCCAAGATATTGAATTTTCGTCAATGAGTCGTCATTTTCCATGTCGTCATCATCAATGAGTCGTCATTAATTTAGCGTCATTGTTATCCATTTGGCGAGTTTTTCCTTAATTTAGCAACATTTAAAAAGTCGCCAAGTTGGCGACATTCCACCAAATTCGTCGCCAAAATCTCGCCAAGTGTTATGGACGAAGAAATAAGTTATTCTTACAGCAGATAAATGACTATTGACGTTCAAATACAAAAGTATTACTCAAAGTATCTTTTTTCATGAATGGAACGAGCTAGATCCACGAGAATGATGTCACACCAAATTTATCGCATGATATTACATATGAAAAGTTAATATGTTTCTCAATAGGAAATATTTTTTTTACTCTATATAGCTTTTTGATAATTTTTTTTTGAAAAATGTGCAATATCTCGAGAACGAATCATGTTAGAGTTCTAAAATTTATGTCAATCGTTTTCTAATGAAAAATTACATAAGAAATGTCTATTTGCATAACTTTATTAGCGGTTTTGATTTATTGACAATTTTTTCAAAATTTCACTCGAAAATTTAGGGGAGTTCTGAACATTCGATTGCGTATAAAAACAATAGACTTCCAGTGTTTACGGATTGTGATTTTTGTACCAAATTTCGTTCGAATCGGTAAATTCGTTTGTCAGTTATCGTCTTCACAAGCTCACTGACACACACACACACACACAGACATTACTTCAAAAATGTTTGATTCGGAACCAGGGATGCTTGAAACGTACTCTTCCATCGAAAACTCGAATTCGAATTTTCGACTCCGTCACAATACTTTCCCTACTTCCCGGCCGTCCAAAGAGTTACCTTACACCTTTTTGGTAGGTCGGACGGTCTGGGTCTCAACAACAACAATGCTTTCCTTATACATTATGTATATAAGGAAAGTAAAAAATTCTATCAAATTTTCATCTCCGTCACGATGCTTTTATTTTCAATTTTAGGTACATCATCATAGTAGACGTAAAAATGGTTATCAACACTGTTCTAGAAAATATTCTTGCACAAAAATTCTTACATTCACTTTTCGTTTCTTTTGAGTAAATTCATCACACCTGACATTCTTTTTATTGAACTAGTTTATATTCCACAAATAGGAACACTTTTGACCTTTGCAGGGAAATCATCCTCGGGTGCACCGTAACGATTTTTTTTTTTCCATTTTAATATTGTTCCTGCGTCCTATATTACAAAATCAATCCATTTTCGAAGTTCTTGTTTTGGTTGGATTAGCTACAGTTTTTTGTTCTCAAATGTATCTAGAATCAGCAGCTCCATTCAACTTTTACATATCCTATTTCGTATTACACAGGTCTACTTATATCACAGTGATTTAAATGGAAATTAATAGAAATCATCAATCTCTATGTACTAGTGATCAGATATTTACCCGATTCTGAACGTCAGTTAATAGGTTATTAAAATACATTCTTTTAGCAGAAAATATAAGAGATTTACTGATAAGCTAAGAATCTTCTATAAAAATTTGCTCAAACTCTGTAAATGTGTTCAAATAGAAATAATTAATAGAACTGGAGTGTAGCTCAACTCAAATTTCTCGAGGTTGGAACAGCTCAGTGGTTAGCGCGCGGGATTGCTCTTGGACGACCTGAGTTCGATTCCCTGCGCTGTCTAAATTGTCCCCGTGTTCACTCAGAGTATGTGCACGTTAAATATTTAAGTCCATAAGTATTTTCGAGAGATTTGAGGTAGGGGAAGGAGGGTACAGTCTCTGTGGATGCCGCTTTCACTGGGTTCCAGTCTAAATTGGGGGGGGGGGGGCACTTCCTGACCATCCAAACAGATACCTTACACCTTCAAGTAGGTCGGACAGTCTGGGTGGAAGAGAACTCGACTTTCTCATACCAGAATCCATTTTTATGTAGTCTGTGATATTTACTTTCTCATATGTAGCATTGAGAAAGTTCACAAAAATTTTCGATTTGAGATTTTAATGCCAATATATGCTTTAAGACCTCCTGAACACATTTTGGCTATTTTCGGACTGATGTCCATCTGTCTGTCTGTCTGATGACTATGGTGGATTTCTTGTGTCCATGATAGCAGCCACAAATATTGGATTTTAACGAAACTTTATAACCAGATTTGTTTTCAAAAAATTTAAAACTAGATAGAATTTTTTAAAATTCGAATTAAACCTTAAATTTTATTCGAAATTTTATATATATATTTTTTTAATATGGCAACATAGGACAAAATTGCCCCCGTGGGGGGTAAATTATCCCCCTTCGGGGGATAATTTATCATATATATTACTTATATATTTTATATATTATCTTATATATTTTATAATACTTTATATCCCCGTGGGGGATAATTTATCCCCCACGGGGGCGTGCATTGTCAAGTATGGCATCAATCGAAAGCCCTTTAAAGTAAGCCCTTTAAAGTAAAGGGTAACAACGCTGTAGTTGTAATCATTTGTAACCACGATACCAATTTTTAAATTTTCTTCTTGTAAAATTTGAAAAAAAAAATGAATTCTGGCATGAGAAATTCGAATTGAACCACACTTCACTTAATTTTTTTTTTGCAAGGGTTGTAAGAAAATATTTTAAAAATCCATATCGTTGATCAAAATGAACGCAATTATTGCATGTTACCCTTCATTTAAAGGGCTTAAAAAAGGACTTCGATTAACCTTTTGCTTACGGGTGAGACAGCGTCCATCCCAAACGAAGAATCTCTCAAAAGACAGGTATTTGACATACCCTATCCCAAGCAGTTCGATCCCCCTTTGCAGACATTGGCGTCCATGGTCAGGGATCGAACTGTTTGGGATAGGGTATGTCAAATACCTGTCTTTTTGAGAGGTTCTTCGTAAGGGATTGACGCTGTCCCACACCAAGTTTGATAATGTATCCCTCCGAGTGAGGTAATTTGTCCCCACCCCTCTCGAACAAAAAAATTGCTATTTTTCACTACAATGAATGAAAATGGTATGCTCTCTTTTATGCATAATTAAGTCATTGATCTGTTGCCATGTTAAGAAAATATAAAATTTCGAATAAATTTTTAAATTTTTGCTCGAATTTCAAACATTTATTTCTAGTTCTAGATTTTTCGTTAACAAAGCCTGATAAAAAGTTTCGTGAAAATCCATTAATATTTGTGATAGCTCTCGTGTACACAAGAAATCGACCACAAACAGACATCATTCTAAAAATAGTCAAAACGTATTCAAGAGGTCCAAAACATTTATTTGCATCAAAACCTCGAAATCAAAAATGTTTTTGAAAACAACACTTGTCTGAGTACAATACTTATATTGAGTCTCAACAGAGTGACTTATTCATACTCACGTGCAAAATCTTCATTGAACTGTAATTCATTATCAATGAATATCCCGTGAAATGAAAGACTATTTGCGAGTTCTTGGTCGTTAAATACCAAACTAGTTCTTCTCTAACGAATAGAGCAAACCAGATCTCGAATGGTATTCGGTGGTGAATCCATATCAGTCAACATCTACGCTCCATTTAGCCAATCCTGAAAAATAGAAATTTCCCGAAAATTTTTTGAACCGGAAGTGCAAAATAAATCAAAATTTTTTAGTGATTCGCCCAACCTCCTCTAAAATTTGATGTTAAATCCATATCAGTTATCTTCTGAGTTTTATCTATTATAGCCAATCTTGAAAAATAGATGTTTCAAGTAAAATTAACATTTTTTAACTAGAAAGGGAAAACGAATCGGAAATAGAATTCCTAAGTGAAATCCTTTTTACTACCTTCAGCATTTGATACTGAATTCAAATTAGTCATCATCTAAGCTCTTATAATAGATCTTGATATGTTTCATACAAATATTTTTCCAGAAAGTAATATTAAGACAAAATTTGTGCTACCAATCAATAAAACACGTTGAGTGCTCGAAGTTGAAAACAGATTTGTAAGCCCACCACGATTACCACCCACGTGCGATTTCAGGAAACTTAACTCAAATTAGATACTTTCTAAAGAGAAAAATGTTCAAATCGTTATTCGAATACAAATGTTTCGGTATGTGCTTCCTGTGCAATAGACTAATTCAACAATGGGATTTATTCTGGTACGAAATGGAGCATAGCAAGAAGACAATTCAAAGCTTTCACATTTTCTTTCCTGCTATTCTTTAATGATGGCTGATACGGACATTGTTTGCTGAACGCAGTGTCACCTTTCTATTGAATTTGATGAGAGGAACACTGATTTCTTTCTTATTTGGGGAGACATAGAGGAAAACAACAAATTTATAAAGAAGCCTTCATATGGTGACAAATAGTGTGTTCACATCATTTTTGAAGGAACTATTAGGCATTTAATTCCTTTTTGCATACATATTTAGTACAGCCATACGTATTTTTGAATACATATAAATTTGGATATCTCCAAAGCCGCAAATGGAAATCCTTCCGTTCTCTGAAATTCGGCGAATCCATATCAGTTAACATCTACACTCGATTTATAGCCAATCCTGAAAAATAGATGTTTCAAGGAAAGTTTTTTTGAACCAGAAGTGCATCTTTAGTGAATCCCGTCTAGAATTTAACGCTGAATCTATATTAGTCAGTCACAGTTTAAGCTATATTTATAGTAGGTCCCTAGAAATAATTGTTCCAAGGAAAATGTAAATTTTGAATTAGAAGTAACATGAATCTTCCAATCCCTTCCAACATTTGATGCTGAAGGGTGTTGAAGATCCTGACCACTCGACTGACCCGAGGGCTTGCAGCAACTCAAGGTTATTATATCCCACTCAAATAATCATATAATAATCGCAGCAACTATTTGAGTGGCAGGACGCTGAAAGGTGTGGAAATAACTAAAAGAAAGGCATTTTTTTAAACCGGAAGTGGAAAAGAAATTGGAAGTGAAAAAATGTTTGTGAACCACTCTACCAGAATTTAAAGTTAAACTAGCCGAATACCCGTTAAAAATCAGTCTCGCAATAAGCAAGCTTTGAATAATGTAAATTTTTGAATAATTCGCGTTTCACATTTATTCGGCAAATCGAATATTTTTGTGTGCAGAACCCCCTAAAGAAGAAACTATAGGAAAAATTAAATTGCGCACTTCTTCCTTTTGAACTATATACCCGTACACCAAATGGAAGTCTCCATCTCATCCTGAAGTACGCTATTTTAGCATTCCCCCTTTCGAACGTTTTTCTGTGGAGCACACCCATAAATGAACATTTTTGAAAAAACTCTTTTCGTCTTGAGTTATTGAGTTTTATTAGGTGATTGACCCATATACCAAATATCAAACCTCTATCACATTTAAAAGTAAATATTTCTCATTTATTCGGAAAATTTAACATATTGGTGTGCGGCACCCTCTAAAGTAGCAAATATTGGAAATCTAAAATTACACACTTTCTTCCTTTCAAAGTATCTAGCACTCAGTGGCGTAGCGTCCATTGAGGCTAAAAAGCTAAGTCTCCTCAGCTTAAATCTAATTTAAAGAATTATTTAAACATACTTTTATTTATATACTTTTTGAAATAATTTTGCGAAGATATAAGTATTATTTAGAAAATTGTTACATTTTGCTTGCTTAAAGTGGCACGATTCAAAGTATTTTGATATATGTATTATTTAGAAAATTGTTACATTTTACTTGCTTAAAGTGACACGATTGAAAGTATTTTTTCCATTAAAACGCATATTTTAATATTTTAGAATCTAAAATCCTCCAGTCTTCGTCTTCGATTTGTTAAACTCCTTCCTCGCTGATTAACTAACATAGGAAGCTAACTTATAGGAAGGCGTGGCTATTGCTTCTCCATTTCAACCCTTTATAAACAATCAATGATTGGATGTGGAACATGACGTTTCATCAATGATGGGTAGGTGAGGGTGGGTAGTGCAAGTCTAATGGGTCCTCCATTTTGGGTCAAGCATGATTCTATTAATTACTTTTTGTAGAAAATAATCAGTATTTGTAATACTACAGAATTTGAGTCAATTTTCATGAATTACCTAGGATTTACCTAACTTTAAACAATCTCAAGACGAAGAAATATACTAATAATGACTACCATTAAACTTAAGTAGTTTGCAAAGTAGATTTAGTTAGCTCTTTATATAGGCATCTATATGGCGAAGCATCCGTTTGCGTTTTGGGGAGTCTTGGAAAGAATAAGTTTCATTTCCCTTAAAATCCCCTGTTAGACGAAAATATCAGTTAAATAAAAGTGGTTGATAATTTTTTAACGGATTCTTAGCATATCGTAATTATAAGGCATTTTTAATTTTCATAGTACAGTATTTGCAAATAATTAATAAGCAATATTGTTTAGGGACATTGTTGACAACAGTGATTTTCAACTAAGCTTATGTTCCAGATTTCTCACAAATGTTCAGTGCACTTTTTCATACATGGGCGCATGTAGAACGTTTTGCGGAAAGGATGGGGGGGGGGGGGATATGAACTCAAGAACAAAATGTATAAATGTATAACATCGTCTAGATTGATGCTGGCCTTTGTTATCTTGAGTATCCAAGGTGGAGAGCGTCCTCCCTATGAGCGACCATGATTTCATATTTAATAAAATGGTTGTAAATGTTCAACTAATTTAGAAATAAGCAAACATTTAAAATGTTATACTTTTCATGTATGTAGCTTACATATGTAATATATTTTAAAATATTGTGCATTTCATTCACTTTTAGCATTTTTATAAATTATTTTACTTCACTCACCAAGGAAATAAAACTTTTTGAAAGTGCGAATTTCAATATAAATTCACTTATCATACAAAAACCTTTTCCAAGTTAAAATGACAATCGCTTAGCCTCCCCAGTCAAGAATATCAGGCTACGCTACTGCTACCAGTACACCAAATTCGAAGTCTCTATTCTATCGCGAAACATGTTTTTCTATCACTTCACCTTTCGAACGTTTTTCAGTGTAACACCCTGTTAAATGAACATTTTTGAAAAAACTTATTATCTTGGGTTTTTTTATCAAATGATGAGCCCATGTACTAAATTTCAAACCTCTATCCCATTGTAAAGGAGACGTTTTTCATTTGTTCGGTAAATCAAATAATTTAGTGAGCGGCACCCCCTACAATAGCAAATGTGGTAAAAATTAAAATTGCACACTTTCTACATTTCCAACTATTTACCCGTACACTAAATTTGAAGTCTCTATCTCATCGCGAAGTATGCTTTTTCTATCATTTCACCTTTCGAATATTTATGTGTGGAGTACCCACCCCCTTAAATATATATTTTTGAAAAACTCCATTCTTCGGCTTTCTATCAGATAATTAGACCATATACCAGATATCAAGCCTCTATCACGTTTTAAAAGAGGCGTTTCTCCTTTATTCCTAAAATCGAATATTTTGGTGTGCGGCACTCCCTAAAGAAGAAAATATTGGAAAATTGAAATTGTATATTTTCTTCCTTCCAAACTATCTACACGTACACCCAATTTGATGTCACTATCCTATCGCGAAGTATATTTTTCTATCACTTCACCTATCGAATGATTTTCTGTGTAGCACCCCCTTAAATGAACATTTTTGAGAAACCGTAATAATCTTAGGGGTTTTTTTTGTCAAATGATTAGCCCATATACTAAATATCAAGCCTCCATCGCATTATAAAGGAGTAGTTTTTCATTTGTTCGTCAAATCGAATATTTTAGTGTGCGGCACCCCCTACAATAGGAAATGTTGAAAAACTGAAATTGCACACTTTATTCCTTTCCAACTATTTACCCTTGAAATCTTTATCTCATCACGGAACATGCTTTTTCTGTCATTTCACCTTTCGAATGCTTTTATGTGGATTACCCACGCCCTTAAATATACATTTTTAAAAAACTATCTATTCTTCTTGTATTTTCTATCGGGTGATTCGCCAATATACAAATATCAAGTCTCTATCACGTTTTAAAAGGGACGTTTCTCATTTATTCCGAAAATCGAGAATTTTGGTGTACGACAGCCCCTAAAGTAGAAAATATTGGAAAACTGAAATTGTACACTTTCTTCCTTCCAAACTATTTACCCGTACACCAAATGTGAAATCTCTATCTCATCCCGAAGCATGTTTTTTCATCAATCCGTCTTTCGAACGTTTTCTCTGGAGCATCCGCTTAAACGAACATTTTTGAAAAATTATATTCGTCTGGGGTGCTTTCATCAAATGATTAGCCCATATACCAAATTTGAAGCCTCTATCAAAATTTAAAGGAGGCGTTTCTCATTCATTTGACAAATCGAACATTTTGGTGTGCGGCACCCCCTAAAATAGCAATTATTGGAAATCTGAAATTGTAGATTTTCTTCCCTTCAAACGATTTACCCATACACAAAATTTAAAGTCTCTATCTCATGGCAAAACATGCTTTTCTACATTTAACTTTTCGAACGTTTTGGTGTGGGGTAATTTCTCTATAGAACATTTTCGAAAAATTCGATTTTTCCAGGGGTTTTTTATCGAACGATCGACCCGTGTACCAAATTGTAAGTCTCTATCTACTTGGGAAATGCCTAAAAAAAACGTGACAGACAGACGGACACTTGGCAATTAGTATATACTAGCCGAATGCCCGTTGAAAATCAACGGTCTTGTAATAAGCAACCCCCGGAATAATGTAAATTTTTGAATAATTCGCGTTTTACATTTTATCGACAAATCGAATATTTTGGTGTGCAGAACCCCTTAAAGAAGAAAATATTGGAAAACTTAAATTGCACACTTCTTCCTTTCGAACTATCTACCCGTACACAAAATTGAAGTCTCTATCTCATTCCGAACCATGTTATTTTAACATTTCCCCATTCGAACGTCTTTCAGTAGAGCACAGCCATAAATGGACATTTAGGAAAAACTATTTTCGGCTTGGGTTTTTTATCAGATGATTGGCCCATATACCAAATATCAAGCCTCTATCACATTTGAAAGAAAGCGTGCATAATCTATTCGAAAAATCGAACATTTTGGTGTGCGGCACCCCCTAAAGTAGAAAATATTGGAAATCTGAAATTGCACACTTTCTTTCTTTCAAACTATCTACCCGTATACCAAATTTGAAGTCTTTTCCCTATCGCGAAGTATGCTTTTACTATCATTTCACCTTCTGAACGTTTTTCTGTGTAGCAGCCCCACAAATGAACATTTTTGAAAAACTGTATTCATCAAATGTATTTATCAAATGATTAACCCATATACCAAATTTCAAGCCGATGTCACATTGTAAAGGAGGCGTTTTTCATTTGTTCGTCAAATCGAATATTTCAGTGTTCGGCACTCCCTACAATAGCAAATGTTGGAACACTGAAATTACACACTTTCTTCCAATGCAACAATCTACCTGATCACCAAATTTGAAGTCTCTATCTCATCGCGAAGCACGCTCTTTCTATCATTTCAACTTTCGAATGTTTTTGTGTGGAGTACCCATCCCCTTAAATGAGCATTTTTGAAAATCACCATTATTCATGGGTTTTCTATCAGATTATTCGCCCATATATGAAATATCAAGCCTCTATCACGTTTTAAAAGGGGCGTTTCTCCTTTATTCCGGAAATCGAACATTTTGGTGTGCGGCCCCCTAAAGTAGAGAATATTGGAAAACTGAAATTGTACACTTTCTTCCTTCCAAATTATCTACCCGTACACCAAATTTGAAATTTCTATCTCATCCCGAAACATGTTTTATCATTTCATATTTCGAACGTTTTTCTCTGAGTCATCATCTTAAACGAACATGTTTGAAAAACTCTTTTGTCTTGGGTGTTTTCATCAAATGATTCGCCCATATACCAAATATCAAGCCACTATTACGTTCTAAAAGGGGTGTTTCTCCTTTATTTCGAAAATCGAACATTTTTGTGTGCCGCACCCCCTTAAGGAAAAAATATTGGAAAATGTAAATGTACAGTTTCTTCCTTCCAAACTATCTACCCGTACACCAAATTTGAAATCTCTATCTCATTCCGAAGCATGTTTTTTTTATCAATTCATCTTTCGAACACTTTCCTCTGAAGCACCCCCTTAAACAAACATTTTTGAAAAACTATATTCCTCTTGGGTGTTTTCATCAAATGATTAGCCCATATACCACATTTCAAGCCTCTATCAAATTTTAAAGGAACCGTTTCTCAGATGTTCGGAAAATCGAACATTTTGGTGTGTAGCACCCCCTTAAGTAGAAAATATTGCAAATCTGAAATTGCATACTTTCTTTCTTTAGAACGGTTTATCGATACACCAAATTTGGAATCTCTATCTTATCGCAAAGCATGCTTTCCTATCATTTGACTTTTTAAACGTTATGGTGTGGAGCACCCCCTCTACAGAACGTTTTCGAAAAATTCGAATTTTCCACTGAGTTTTATCGGACGGCCGAGCCGTGTACCAAATTGCAAGTCTTTATCTATTCTGGAAGTGTCTAAAAAAACATGACAAACGAACAGACAGACGGACACTTGGCAATTAGTATATATAGATACTTACTAGCCGAATACCCATTGAAAATTAACGGTCTCATAATAAGCAATCTCTGAATAATGTAAAATTTTGAATAATTCGCGTTTCACCTTTATTCGACAAATCGAATATTTTGGTGTGCAGAACCCTCTAAAGAAGAAAATACTGTAAAACTTAAAATGTGCACATCTTCATTTCGAACTATCTACCTGTACACCAAATTAAAGTCTATCTCATCCCGAAGCATGCTATTTTATCATTTCCCCTTTTGAACGTTTTTCTGTGAAGCACACCCGTAAATGAACATTTTTGAAAAACTCTGTTCGTCTTCGGTTTTTTATCAAATGAATGGTCCATATACCAAATATCAAATCTCTATCACATTTAAAAGGTAGCGTGCCTCATTTATTCGGAAAATCGAACATATTAGTGTGTGGCACCCATTAAAGTAGCAAATATTGGAAATCTGAAATTTCACACTGTCTTCCTTCCAAACTATCTACCCGTACACCAATCTCTATCCTATAAAGCATGTTTTTTCTATCACTTCACCTTTCGAATGTTTTTCTGTGTAGCACACCTTTAATGAACATTTTTGTAAAATAGTATTCATCTTGGATTTTTTTTTTATCAAATGGTTAGCCCATATACTGAATTTCAAGCCTCTATCATATTGTAAAGAAGGCGTTTTCATTTGTTCGGCAAATCGAATATTTTAGTGAGCGGCACCCCCTACTATAGCAAATGCTGAATACTGAAATTCATACTTTCTTCCTTTCCAACTTTTTACCTACACACCAAATTTGAAATCTCTATTTCATCTAGAAGCATATATTTTTTATCATTTCACATTTCGAATGTTTCTGTGTGGAGTACCCACCCCCTTAAATATACATTTTTGAAAAACTCTATTCATCTTGTGTTTTCTATCAAATGATTCGCCCATATATCAAGCCTCTATCACGTTTTAAAAGGGGCGTTTCTCCTTTATTCCGAAAATCGAACATTTTGGTGTGCGGCACCCCCTAAATTAGAAAGTATTGGAAAACTGAAATAGTACACTTTCTTCATTTCAAACTATCTACCAGTACACTAAATTTGAAATTTTTATCGCATACCGAAGCGTGTTTTTTTTTTATCAATTATCCTTCCGAACGTTTTTCTCTGGAGCACCCCTTAAACGAACATTTTTGAAAAACTATATTCGTCTTAGGTGTTTCAATTAAATGATTAGCCCGTATACCAAATTTCAAACCTCTATCAAAATTTAAAGGAGCCGTTTCTGATTTATTCGTTAAGTCGAACATTTTCGTGTACGGCACCTCTTAAGTAGAAAATATTGGAAATCTGAAATTGCAAACGTTCTTCCTTTCGAACGATTTACCCATACACCAAATTTGAAGTTTCTATTTTATCGCAAAGCATGCTTCCCTATCATTTCACTTTTCGAACGTTTTGGTGTAGACCCCCCCCCCCCCCCTCTAGAGAGCATTTTCGAAAAATTCGATTTTTCCAGGGTTTTTTATCGAACGATAGAACTATATACCGAATTGCAAGTCTCCATCTATTCGGAAAGTGCCTAAAAAAAGCGTGACAGACGGACACTTGGCAATTAGAATATATAGATTAATGATTATCTAAGCTCTATCTACAGCCAATTATGAGATATATAAGTTTCAAGTAAAATGGAGATTTTTTTTAACCGGATACAAAAGAACGGGAAATAGAAATTCTTAGTAAAACTCCAACCCCTCCTTAATTCGGCGCTGAATCGAAATCAATCATTATCTAATTTTATGTATATTAGATTCTGAGATATAAATGTTTCATGGAAAATGTTTTCCAAGAAACAAGAGTATGGCAAAAGTTTTACCACCAATGATTCATTCAATGATAATGAAAAACGAAATATACGTTTAAAGAAACTACACAGACTTGTTTCATAAGTTTCTAGCTTTGTAAAACGTCGATTTCTAGGCAGAAGAAATGTTTTTCATCTTGTATTCGAAGCCTCTGCTAGCAAAAACAAAAGGTCTACACGGTAAAAGGTAACGGATCCAAGCATGGAAATCTAAGGCATAGTCGGCCAAATAAAAATTGAAACAGCACTCCTTATTCCACACGGACTTCCAAAAGTTAAGCACGCAATGCAAATTCTCATGTTTTGAAAGCGTATTTGAATTTGAGTGGCTGAAAATCGCTGCGGATGTAGATAGCATTATTCAAATATTGTATGTTACAGCCAATCGCGATTGACTGTCCGGATATATGCTAATTAGGCAGTCGTTGAAGGTTTGAGGAGGTGCATTTAAATGCTGATACAAAGTGTTTATAACTTTGTGGGATTATTTTTGATATTCGTGTTTCTATGGCTAAAAGAAGACGAATGACAGATAGTGAGCGCTGGCGTGCGGTCTAACGCATTGAAGCAGGACAGTTAATCAAAGATGTCGTCATTTTCTTTGGCGTTGATCATTCGGTAATTTCTCGATTATGGAAACAATTCCAAACAAGTTAAACAGTTGTTCGGAGACCTGTGCCCGGTCGTCCAATGGTTACCACCCCCTCTGATGATCGGTATATTGCTATAGTAGCCAAGCGGAATCGACGAGCAACCTCCACAACTATTACATCCATGATTGCAGCGGCACTTGGTAAGACAATATCTGCCAGTACTGTGCGCCGAAGATTCCACGTGAAGGGACTGTACGCCCGAGTATCACGTTTTTGTGTTCCACTAACCGTCCAAGTCAGAGGTGCAAGATTAAAGTGATGTCGTCAATATGTTAATTGGACTGTCTCAGATTGGTGCAACGTCCTGTTCACGGACGAGTCCATCATTGCCCTGGAAGCAGATAAGCGTATGAGTCTGGAGAGAACGAGGCACATGCAATCAGGCCATGAACATCATTGAACACCACGCATTCAGAGGTGGCAGGGTCATGGTGTGGGTTGGAATTTCAATGGGATATTGAACAGAGCTACACATTTTTGAAGGCGGTTCTGTGACGGCTGCGCGGTATAGGGATGAAATCGTACACCTCATTACGAGACTCTACGCTGCAGCAGTTGGTCCCGATTTCCTCCTTATTGACGATAATGCCTGTCCCCATCCAGCTAACATCGTTGACGAAAACCTGGAAAGTGAGGGCATTTCTCATATGGAGTGGCCGGCTTATTCCCCCGACCTTAATCCCATTGAAAACCTTTGTTATGTCCTCGAGAATGCGGTCTCTCCACGTTTACCTCCTACAGCCAGTCTCAGAGAGTTGGAAACTGCCCTATTGGAGGAATGGTCATTGCTCGCATCTATGATGGTTGATCACCTTATTGAAAGCATGGAAAATCGTTGTAAAGTTTGTGTGAAGATCTAGGGTAGTCACATACCATATTAGTGCAAGTTTTGTCTGGTTTGTTTGTCTTTAAACATCATTTTGTTAATGACCCAAATGTGACGTCATCAAATAACTTACGAAAAGTAAATATGTTTTTCATCTTTGTACATAATTCTTGTTTTCTTTAATGCATAAACATATTTTCTACCTTCATGTACAATTTTGAGTTAATCAAAGCTTTACTTTTCCATTTTTGTTGATTTTACTGTCCGTGCTTAACTTTTAGAAGCCAATGTACTTTGAAGTCTTCATCGTGCTTTTCCAACTACTCTAGGACAGTTCTCGCCATGTGACACGTTGCATTGTCGTGCTGGTAGATCCCATTCGCTCCAGCTAAGACAATCAGCATGTATGGGTGTACGTGGTCTGCAAGGATGGATTCATAACGAATTCCGTTCATAGTGCCTTTTGCATGTATGAGTGGACCCAGAGAATATCACGAAAACATTCCCCGGACCATAACACTGCCCGCACCGCCTTGTGTTCTTCCAGAAATGGTTGATGAGTGTTTGTTCTCCTATCTTTCACGCCGACGTCCATCCGTTCGATGAAGCAGAAAACTTGACTCACCAGAGAATTCAATCTTTTGTCCAATTTCGATACTGTCGTGCAGATCGATAAGCTTTTTTGCCAATGCACCTTTGTTACCATATGTGCAGTGATCACCCGTCTGTCTCGGAGGCCCATACGCAGCAGGGTTCGCTAAACTGTCGTGAAGGTCCGGAAATACAAACACTTCCGATAGCCCCGATTCATTCGGTGAGTTGCTAAACTGTAGCATGGCGATTGACCCTTGTGAACCTTCAAAGCCGACGTTCACATGTTACATCAATAGCGCGTGGTGCTCAGCAGTTTCCACGTTGCTTACTCGCAATGGTGCCATTTCTCCATTGACGATACACTTTAACCACAGCAGCACACGGACAGTTCACAAACTGCGACGTTTTCGAAACACTACCACCCTTGGCCCAAAACCCGATAATCATCCCTTTTTCCGAATCAGAAAAGTCGCTCTTTTAGCTATGATAGCAACGAGTGTTATGTTTTTAGAATGCCTACCCACCAAGCCAGCTCACGACATGTGCTGTTATATTAAATTTTCAATTCCAATCTAACATTACAATTTCTGAAGAGAGGGAACAGTACCTACGAAGATGGTCCGTAATATATCTATACAATATATGTAAGCCACCCTCAGAAAACACCTGCAACGGATGTGAACTGGTCCCTGAGATGAGAGGATACTTCCATTGAAAGATATTTGTTTCAATAAAAGCTTCTGAGCTAGAAACTCTAAAAGAAAAAGATATTCAGCTTTTCCTTCTTAACATCCATAAAAATTATGTTACAAGTGCTAAGTATTTAGCTGAACAACTGATTTTAGATGAGGAAGGTAATATTCTGAAAGATGCAATATACCTAAACTAAAGATTAATAATTTTAAATTGCCTTTTGGCGAGTCTCAGATTAACACTCTACGAAAATCCTTACTTTTAAATGTGGATATTTTTCAACTTGTAGATGAGGGGGAAATCCTCAAGTGTGAGGAGAATTTACCAAAAAAGAAAGTTTTTTTCTAAGACTATTAGCATCATATTTTTGCATTGGAAACATAAAAAAATTGTTAAAGCTGTTTGGGTATTATAACATGGTAGTGCTTCAATTAAAAGAGGGTTTTCGCCATCAGGGCTGATGCTAACAATAGATAAAGCAGCAATGAAGAAATGTTGAATCAAGACTAACTAAACATTTTGTCTGGAATTTTACTATCGTTAAGTTAGGCAATACTAAATATTTATAGTAATCTGTAATCTAATACTAGTATTTTGTAAAAAATATTTCTATTTGCTACCAAACAAAAATTTATTTAAATAAAATAAAAACGTAAGCCATTCCTCATCTAGAAGTTCAACCTGAAATGGATACTATAATATTATTAGGGCTAACTTATGTATTTCATAAAAATAAAAATTAAAAAAAAAAATCCATCAAATTGTATTTTTAGATGAGAGATCTTATGAAAATAATGACTTAATCATAAGCCATACACATCAATTTTTTTACTTAACATTAAAACATAGGTTGATGTGACTGTCTTATGAAACCTTGTTTTCGAATGGTGTCATACTAAATACTATATACAATTTATTGTATTTTTGTGAGTCATTATCATAATTTAAAATTATAATGGTATCTAGTATAAAGAACTTATAGAGTGAAAATATTTATTGTTTCATTCCATTTAATAATTTAATCAATATTATATTTAACATGCACAGATGTTTTCTTAACTGGCAAATAATTGATAGGGGTTTTAATAATATTAATTTTGAGTTTCCAAATTGTTTTCACCAATGTGCAGAAAATGTTGGTCTTTCAGAGTCCCTTTTTTGAAAATTTTGGTCCCTTTTTTAATGAACTTAAAGTGCTATAAACCCTGAATATGTGAAAGAAGTGATGTTTCACATGAATCTATAATAATGAGTAACAGCATTACTCTCTAGTTTTTATTACCATACAAAGAAGTCTATCCACTGTATAGTTCATGGCCAAAATGTCCAATATTTTTTAATGTTTGTCCACAATAAAACTTAAGAATTCTTATTTTAAACCCAACATATCATTTACCATATCTTGGATATATGAATTATATGAATGCCTCAATACCAGGAATATTTTACCCATATATTCAGTAGCCTAAACAAGGTATTTGGGCTCCAATCCCATCCCCCTCCCAAATTCAAATTCTCAGACACATTCACTTGAACAGTTGAAATTGATAAAATTTATGTTATATGTTTACTATCATATAAGAAATATGTGTTATTATTGTACTTCTCATTGTGATTATTTTAAAGTAAATTTCAGTAATTAAATGAATCCCCAGGATTAAAACAATGCAGGGAAGAAGCATATATACAGCTAAGCTGTCTACTTTAATTAACGAAAAGCAAATGAGTGGTAGTTATCCTACCTGACTACAAATTATTAAGTAATTAGTAAAATTAATATATCTTGTAATAGATATGTATCTTCTAATCAATAAGTAACTATATATATCGGCCAATATTAGATATTTCTGAAAGATAAATTACTCTGTATTCTGAGCAATATAGAGTATTTCTGAAGTCTTATCACAAACTTTGCATGTAATATTTAGAAATGTGTTTACAGCAAATTTACTGACCTAATTTCACAGCAAATTTACTGACCTAAGTGCCAACAAGTTTGGAAAGTCCTATATTATATTTTTTTTATAGAAAAAATGATTCTGGCATCGTTATTTCTTGGCAGACAAGGTCGTAAACATTTATTTTATGTATATTCATAAATCTTCCCTTTGAAAGCATATAAAGAGGAACACGGAATGAGTCTTGATTGTTCTCCAACACTCACACTTGCGAAACAAAAATTAAAAATAAATCGTAAATTTTAATGCTATTCTAAAGATTTCACTGAGCCATGTCATATGTTATTACTTCCCAATTTGACTATTGTAAGAAATACATTTGAGCAGAGATTTATAAATCAATTAAAAAGGAATTTTTGTATGCGACAGAGCATGAGAGTGAAGGACACAATATAAAGATATGAACTATACACTAATGAGAAGGTCTCAATGTGTAGTTGCACATATTTTGTAAATAAAACCATCTAAAATGTTGACTGCATATGACAGAGTAAAATGTACTTTGACACCAAAACACAAATTCAAGATTTGGCTGATGATTTTTCTCCAGAGATGTAGTATGTAGATTCCTATATAAATCCATTCAACTTTTTACAGATCCAAATAACAGATGTCTATGTAATACATGGTTATATTACACCATGAAATAAAGT
The DNA here is from genome assembly GCA_951213105.1 of Amaurobius ferox. NCBI lineage: Eukaryota > Metazoa > Arthropoda > Arachnida > Araneae > Amaurobiidae > Amaurobius > Amaurobius ferox. Next base: position 12,839,474 of record OX578134.1, read on the forward strand.
AAATAAATGATGTAAGAACTAAATATAACAAGCAAGAAGGTAATGAGTTTTGTTGGATCTTCTTACTAATGTACTTTGTTTGAAAATGTTGAAAAGAAAAACAGCCAAATTTTATTTATCTATTTTACGTACTAATATCTATTAATTATTTTGATTTAAATTTATAAACTTTTGATATAGAGTTCTGAAAATAAAATAATTTTATTACTGCCAAGCAAGTAAAAACAAAAATTTAAATGAGGATCACATTTGAACATCAATATTAATATTACACATGCTTAAAACTAGTGGAAATGTTTTCCTAAAAAATATATAAAATGTATCAAATACTTATCAATACCTGACTTTCCAGGTAAGTTAGAAACCTTTTTTATAGAGGAAAGCTGCTATACATCATGTGTACAGTCTAATCATGAAGCCAATAACTTTTTATTTTCTTAATTACAAGAATCAAAACTTTAATCATTTTTCAATTTCGGCATACGTTAAAGCATTTAATTGAAAACTAAATCTTTCCGCTTAATTTAATTGAAAACTAATCTTTCCGCTTTGAAAACACATTTCTGGTTAACATTGCACGGAAGGTCAACCATTTTTAAGAGAAGCGCTTAAATATGAAGTTAAATTGTGTCGAAAATAGAAATACCTATTTAATTATTCATATTTTAATTTGTACAAAATCACAAGAAATTTTGAAGTTCCATTTCATAACATTGGAGTATCGACTATAAAACCGCAGTTACAATTTCACTGTTTAAGTTTATTCTACATTAATAGAAATAAAAACATTTCAATTAGAAATCATTATTTAGAACACAAGTATAATACATCTTTTCACTAAAATCTCATCAAAGAAAACAGCGTTTGTTTCGTAAATTGACAACCATGAAGGGTTGCAAATCACGTTTAATCACTGGAAGTGAAAAAATCATTTTATTATATTATGTAAGTGAATGATCACGTTTATTATTATACAAAAAAATGAAAGAAAACTAATTTTTACATTACAGTTCTTAGTGAAAACTGATTTCTAATGTAACTGATTTTTAAGTGTTAATTTTGTAACAACCAAAGTTTTTGGCAAAGACATCTAGAAGGAATAAACAAACATTTGGAGCGGAATGGAAAATAATTTATTTTTGTGCCATGATTCATAGATTATACGAAAGAATAAATTATTCTGAACTTCTCTTTTCCTTTCAATATGCTCCTGTTTCAAGTATCAAATAATCAAACAATTCGTCAAATATTGAAAATGTTTTTACTTTCGCAGTTATGACGTACCTTTATGATCATTGAGTTTGTGGTTGTGGCGCTGAAAGCAGTGATGTCAGAAGGTCAATATTCATGTTCATATTGTTTTGTTGATGCAGATTGATTTTCAGGATCAAATAAACAACAATGGATACTTCTGCATATATAAATGTCTCTATTGGTGGTAAGTAAGTAATTATGTACTCATACTTTTCTATCTCATTTATTTCTGTTTTCCTGAAATGATTTGCTTTTCCGTAAAATGTTTGACATCTTGTAATGTTTCTGTTGTGGAGGTCGTCATAGTTGCTACTCAGCTGTTCCGATTATCCATGTTGGCACATCCGCAATGCCACTCATATTTATTACCTGGTGTAACCTTGATATACTCGCATATGAATGTGTAGTATTTTATATAAAACAATATGGTCAGTTGTATTCCTTTTCACTTTTTTCTTTACTTTTACTTCCTTTCTGTTAGCTTAACGCTTTTCTTTCTGACCTATTTAGATTTCGAAACGGTCTGATAATTCTAAGTTTGATCGCGTACATGAGAGTGACAGTAGGAACTTTTGTTATTTAGTTTCCCACTTTTGACGTGAGTAAAACATTTACTTTTTAAAATGTGGACGTGGCCATTTAAATGTGTGTGTATTTCATTTTAGCTAATAATAAAAAAAAATGTCCATTTATTTTATTAAATTCCGAAATATTGTATAATATATATTTTTTTATAATAGCTAATACATAATATCTCAAAGAATTTAAATGTAATAATGGTTCATAATATTTTTCCCTCTTGACAAGTTTGGTATTTCCCAAGGTCAATAACATAAAATCAGTTCATTACATCTTAAATGTGTCAAAGGATAATTAATATGTTACAGTGTTTTCCCCTGCAAATGCTTTCTTGTTTTTCCTTATATTGCATTGGAAACAGTTTTTCCTTCATTGCTATCACGAAAGATTACTATACTATACTAATGTTGAATAATTTTCTTGGTCTGAATTATTGCTCTTATTTACCTCATATGTTTTAATTTAAATGGTGTTTTAAAAATTAACTTTGGCATTTTAAAAATTATAAGGATATTTTGTGTTTTATTTTCATCTGAAATGCTTCTAATCATATTTGCATATACAATATCAGGTAACCTATCTTTTAATCATAATGTTTTTTCAGCAATCCTTCATTATAATTAATATCTTCATTTTGTTTTAAGTTACACTTAAATTTAATAAAGAAATTAAAGTTTTGTTAAGTATGAATCAGAGTTAAATGTAACACACAGATGTGAACTGAGTTTGATAAAATTCTTGTATTGCAACTTGTGGTGTGACAAAGTGTCATAATAGGGGGGGGGGGGGGGGGAGCTATTTTAAGTTGCAGTAATTATGTAGCAATTTTTCTGCACTTTTTTAAATGAAAAATTCATAAAAAGACAGTAAATGCCAAACTCTAAACTGGGCCTCGATCTAATCAAATAGTGGTCAAAACAATGATTGAATCCTGAAAAGATAAAGATTTATGGCTGAAAAATAGAGAATAATATGCTCACTACTGTAAATAAGTAGAAAGCTAAATACTTTCTGATATTGGAACTTACTTATTAAGAAAATTAATGACCCTTATTTCTGAGATCAAAAAAATTATTTTCCCTGTAACAAATAGTGTGCTGAGCTAGTAATTGCTATAAATCACACAAATCATTTTACATCTGAAAATAAATCATTCAGTTTAATTTAATATTTCATTGTCATCTGAAGGAATCATCTAAATTCTAATTGAACCAGTCTTGAAGAAATTTCAGTGGTAGACACTGTCTCTCATTAAATTGTCATTTTGATCTTATTAAGCACTGGTGTTAAACATCAAAAGAAATTTCAGTAGTGGACACTCATAAAATTGTCATTTTTATTTTAATAAACACTGGTACTATTGTTATTTGACTAGTAAATAAGTAACAACATCAGTAAAAGAATAAGAGAGATAAAATTTCATTATTTTTATGTTTTATCTTTTTTTTTTCTTTTTGCAAAATTCATTTAATTAAATTTTATTTGTCATTCTAATCAGAGTTATGGTGACTCAGTTGATTATGAGCTGATTTAGGTATACTTTTTCTACTAGACATTTCAGTCTAAATTATTGATCAGTTTGCATGTTGTGCTGTTGCTTTGTATAGGTAACAGTTCTCCAAGACTTTTTTGAAAGCTTAAAAAATAATTAAATTGTATGTGGAAGCATAGAGTATGTACATATTAAAGTGAAGTGAATTATCTATGCTTAAAGTGTAGAGCTATTTTTCATTTTAAACTGTTAAGTGTCTATAATTAGAATTTTGGTATTCAGTACTGAATTTATTTGTTTCTGATATTGGTATTGTATTTTATTTTAGGATAATGGAATAGAAAAAAAAGTGAATTTTATAAGCTATTAAATCAATGAATGCATAATAAAAATTCTAAAAAAATTTTTATGAGTAGTTAATTAACATTCAAGTTAGAAAATCCTTAAGGACATTTAGTACCTACTCTTCATATATTTGAGATTTTATTCATTTTAGTTTTTAATGCCATTGCCCTTCTATTAGATATTTTTCATATATATGAAATATATGAATCCTATTGAAACAAAATTTGCAGCAGAAACTTGGTTTGAATGAATGTCCATTTAGAGAAATCTTCATCCTAAAATGTTGTATATATACAGATTTTTTTAAAATTGCAACAACCACATTTACAGCTTTATAGCAAATTTTCAAAGGATACAGAACAAGTAAGACTGTAACTATAGTACACAAATTTACTTTCTTCCTGTTTTTATAGATGGGAAATTAACTTTTTCAATAAAAATTTTTATATGCAAAGTTGATTTTTGTTTAGCAACTGGTGCAAAATAACTTTTTTCCATCTATAAGTCAATTTCTGTATTTGAGAGTATTTTTCAAGTGTATAATGTAACAAAAATTATTAAAAAAATCATATTTAGAAAATAAGGTTATTTATTCCTGATTATATTACATATCTATACAAAAAATGTATTTTTAATGTGTTATCAGAAGTGACTAAAATGATTTCATCTGTCGATTGAAACATTTGAATACATTTATATTTTACTTTATAACCAAACTCCTTCAAATGACGGCATATATTGAGTACAAGATCCATTTGGCCTGTTTTGTTTTCAGAGATATCTAAATTGTTTTTCATGATATTTAATCCTTTTTTAATGTACGACAAAAGTTTTACATGTAGTTTATTTTTCATAAGTGAATTTTATAAAATTTAACTTTCATATCATACTAGAACAAATTGCTCAGCTTTGCCTGAGCCCTAAATAAGTGCGTGCTACTTAAATAATAGATACAAATAACACTATTCAATTTTCAAATCACCTGTTGTGAACTAAAATCATTCTCACACTCCAGTTTTATCCATGCACAACCATGCCAATTATATAACACTCATATAATATTCTCCATTGATATATCACAAATAAGCATGTTACAAATAAATGAAAGTACTTGAAGTTGCAGAAAAGAAAATAAAGTTTCTTTAACCCATAAGTAAAATTAAAAATAATTTGACAGCCAAAGATAAAATATAGGGCGAAGGAGGGCACCATGAGACACTTTTTTGTTTTCTGTTGTCTAAATAAAAAATTTAATATCATTCATTTTTTTTTTACTTTCCCTGCAATACATGGTAATGTATAGGGAAAGTATTGGAATCATGTCGAAAATCGCAACTCGAGTTTTCGACGGATCTACACGTTTCGAGACTTCTAGAATACGAAAAAACTATTTTTAGCGTGACGTCTGTGTGTCTGTCTGTGCAGATTTTGTATCCACTCTAACTAAAAAACTAATGGACCGAATTTCACAAAATTTGGTAGGTAAGTCGCGAGCGAGTCTGGTGCTGATTAGTTTTGGGTACGATTTGGGATAAAAGAACCCGCCTTTTTTTTGTGAAACGGCCCGCAAAAGCTTGTATCCACTTTAACTGAAAAACTAATGGACCGAATTTTACAAAATTCGGTAGATGAATCACTTGTGGGTTACCCTGGTGCTGATTAGATTTTGGTACGATTCGGGAAAAAATAACCTGCCTTTTTTTGCAAAATGGCCCGCAAAAATCGCCAAAATCTAAACTAAAGAACTAGGTATACCCAAATATACCCATTAAATGCTCGTTTAATACGTAATTTTTAACGACAAAAAGAATAAGACCAAATCCATTACACTAGTACTAGCCGTTCTTGAGATATTTTAGTTTTTCTTATTTTCTCTATGCCACCTTTAAAAATAAGTCCTGTTACTGAATGAGAACGAAAATTGAATTAAAAGTGAAATAAATTTAATTAAATAAAGAGAACGTGAATATAAGTCTGCAGGGAAAGTCATGTGCTGCCCACATCATATTTTTAAAACTGTACTTGTTATACTTTCAACATCTGTTTACATTATAAAATATATTTTAATGTTGTGTATGCATCGTACATGATAAAAAAATTAGTAAACCTCTGCCTTATCACAAGGTGTTCTTCTTGCTGAGGACATCAGAATACCTTGGGACATCAGAATAGTTATGGAAATTTGAGTAATTAATTCAAAATGAAATATTTTTATATAGTAATTTTTCTATGTTCAAGGACATAGAATAATATTGCAATTACAAAAGATTACAATTATAACTAAGATCTTTTTCTTTAACCACTTTTGAAATATGTACATATAATTCTATTTTTCTGGCAGCTTAATTACAATAAGTACAACCAATATAGAAGATCAGAGAACCAAGCTGAAAGAACTTTCAATACTTTGTTACAAGGTATTTAATTTAAACAGCGTGTTTTGGGGGTCTATAAAAGATTTGTTCTCTTTATTACAATAACCAAATGCTGATTGTTTTATTCCTCTCATAACTGACAATATAACTGATATTCTCCCCTCTCCGATTTTCCCTTTGTTACTTGTATTTCGAGGTGCAGCATTAGTAAATGATCTTGCAATTTCATGTGGCTAGTGCTGCTACATTTCCTCCATTGGTAACCTCTCAATATTTTGAGGTGAAAAATTTATTGTTTTGGAAGAAATTATTTTCCAAGTTTTCATGTAAATCCAAAGTACCTGTTCTTGACAGCTCTGTTCCCATCTTCCCATCTTAAGGAATCTTTCTTGTTATAGCATATTTATATGCAAGTGTACACACTTCAGTTAATTGTTAGTCCATAATGGTGCTTTCATGCTTCCAAAAGGCAGTTTACTAAAATAACTTTCCCATCAGTGGTAAACATTTTTCAGATTTCTATATTTGAGAGTTAAAACTAAAATTTGGCTGCTTAATTTTTTATTTATTTATTTTTTGAAGTAGTAATATGCCAATAAAGCTAGTCTTACTACACCATAAGCAGCAGAAACGTGTAATGTCAAGTACATATGTATAAATTTCTTCAACTCATTCTACCAAAATGAACAAAATATAAATTTTGAATAAACAATTGTTATGCAGAATAAAAGAAAAAGTTTAAAGTACAATGATTTTTCCTTGTTAAAATATTTATAGATTATTTCCTTGTTAAAATATTTATAATATAGATTTAAATCTTCTGTTTTAAGATGACTTTCATCATTTGACCCTAGGTAACCCATATACCTATTATGTAATTCTAATAAGTTGTGTTATTAGGTATAACACTTCAACTCAAATTTATAGAGAAATAGATATATATTTCATTCTTTTATCCCTTTTTATTATACTATCACACTTAGGGATGAAAGTTACTAGACATATTTAAAAATGAAAGAATTTGAATAAATTCTTAGCTGTTTGCTCAGATTTACCCAAAACACACCTGTCAGTAACTAGACCTAACTAATAATTTAAAATCTTGGACTTAAATCAATGTCTTAATCTGCTGCCTTTCTACCCAACTCAAATATAATATATATATATATATATATATAGACTGCTTGCATTAAAATTTATTCTGTATTTCCTTGTTGGTAAACTTTATTTGCTGCAGAAGCAATTAAAATATTTGAAATTTTACTATTTTTACAGGGTATGGTACAAATAAAATCTTGATCCATTTTTGGGAAAAAATCAATATAATCTTTGATCTATTTAATGTAAAGTTATGAAGTATTTCAGTATAGTTCAACATGACCCGCCCTTCATCTTTATTTCATTTTCAATGTTTTCACTGCTCTGCAGTATCTCAAAAAACATGTTACAACATATCAACAGTATCAGTTTAGCCTAAATACAATTAGATAACGTTTTAGTGTGGCTGACGACAGCCATTCTTTCTTGTGTAGTTTTCATTTGTCATCTTGTTTGGAATGTCTACAACAAAAGTTAAAAATTATAATGTTTTCATAACTGTAGATTCAGACTTTTTATTTGCACCTTATATAATAATGCATATTTTCATTCAATTAAAATCATTTACTGAAGATAATTTTATTTTAGGTAAATGATTCTCCTGGATAGGCTGAACCACTAACAGATGTACTGTCAATGGTTTGGAGCCACCGTGTATTGAGACAAAATATATCTCCAGGGTGTCAAAGCATGGATACTATCTTATAAAGATTAAACAACAATTTTTGCTTCCCATTTCTTAGCATGAAGATGAGGGATTCTTATTGCATTATAGTACCTACCCAGTGGGTTAGGATAAATAGAACACAAAGATAAATTAAGGTGTGTTACAGCAAATTCATTTCTGTGAGCTGCTATAGTTTTTTTTGAGTTGGTCCATAAATTATATGACACATAATTGCATGAAAATTCTATGTTTATTTAATTACTTCTTGCATGTGTCCTTTGGTGGGGAGCTTAGGAGTAATTGCGATATCAGAAAGTGTTTTTGTATAGTGGGTAGTCATACTTTCATTAATGTTGTACCTATATGTTGAATCAAGAATCAAACTCTGATTTCCTATATATATAAGTACAGCATTATAGGATTAAGTTACTAAACTTGGAACTTCTAAGGTATGTACTGGCATATGAAGTTAATACTTTAAGCCTTTTGAATATTGTAATAGGTAGACTGGTTTTAGGTAATATAATTATTATGAGTATTTCTACAATCAATTTTTAGTTCATAAAATCTTCTCAACAATTTATTCCAGTTTTATCTATGATTTTCAGTATCATTCAAAAAATGTTCCTTGAACTTCTTAATTATACGGTAAAGCACTGTTTATATACTTCTCAAGGGACCTGTGAAAAAAGTGGGTAGCTGCAAAAGTGTTTAACCCAAAGTAACAATTTAAAATTATGATGGAAAAATAAACATTACAAAGATACATAGTAGTTCTTTTATCATTTAAAACTTTAATTACTGCAAAGACTACTAAATTCAAAATTAGTCTTTAATACATGATATATTTTAAACCTTCAAAATCTTCTGGAGCATACATTTATGATTATTTTTCTGCCACTTAATATTCCTGAAAGTTAAAATAAATAGTTCTATTTAAACAGTGTCAATGTCCAATGACATGTAGAAGATATACTAAACATTTTCTAACAAAACTAGCACAATAAAATTTATAAATATCAACACACAATTTATACATATCAACATATTTAATATTAATATATTTTTCTTGATTATAAGCTTAGATATAAATATGTATGGACTTAAATCTGAGTTTAAAAGTGAGAAATTGTGAACAACTATTTCTAGCATTGTTACTACCATTTTAAAAAGTCAATTTTAGTCTGAAATGTATCTCTATCTTCACATGTAAATAAAGCTGACAACCAGAATTTTTAAAATGGTGTCATAAAAGTAAAAAGCAGTAGGGGAGGGTAAGGCACCTTTGAATACCGTAAAATTTTAAACCAGGTTTGAGATTAAAATGTTGTTATATTGTGTACTACTGGGGTGTGTGTATTAGGGTGCACAAATTGTAGCCCCAGGCTGTATCTTGCCTGCAAAGTTAGATCTATTTTCCTCTAATTTGGGCAATATATCTATGAACTTCCAAATTGGAAAAAATTGATCTTCAATGTTCAATTAGATATAAGTCAAAATTTAAAGAGTTTTACATACAAACTGCTGCTAAAATAATAAAACTAAAATAACTTTGTTAATAGCAGCATACAACACAAAATAGTTACCTTTAAAACTAGTTGATACTATTACTTTTGTGCTGTATGCTGCTTTTAAAGACATCATTTTAGTTTTATTAAATAGTTTTGTTTAGTTGATTTATGAAAATGCCTAGACAAGAATAAATTTAAAAATTTTATAGCTGGTGCTCAAAGAATTTTAAGTAAACTCATTTATATGTAAGCAAACCTTTTCAATTATAAATCCAAATAAGTCAAAATTGTGGGCTAATTTACAAGAATTTGTTGGATTCAGGATTGCCACAAATATATTCAGGATATATTCAGATATATTCAGGATTGCCACAAAGGATTAACTCCCAACTACAATTCTTGTGAATGAAAAAAAAGTTGTAATGCATCACATTGATTTTTCACAGTTGATAAATGTTTAATAAATACTTCCCTCTAAAAATGCTTTATTGTTGGCAGTTCCTTCTTCAGTCAACCCTCCCAAACCTAACTGTGGCCTGCGGCACAGACTTTTTTTAGATTACGGCCTGTTCCTGTAGCACTCATTAAGTTATGCACCCCTGCACTAGAAGGTTCTTCTGTGCATTTGCAGCTGTAATTTGAAATTTAATGCAAACAAATAATAATTTATCAAACCTTTTAAGTTTTTATAACCAAAATACTTTGATGTAAATTTTGTAGACAGTAACAGTGGAAATAATTGTTTTTATTTATTTAATTGAGACTTCCATGAAAGAAACAAGCATGTTTATTATGGATTTAGATGTAAAACTCCTGATAGCATTAAACCTAAAAGCATGGGAGCCTTCAGAAAGAATTTAATCAGTTGGGGCACCTTGGGACACATGATTGAATTGTTTTTTGCAGTGACTGCTGTATGTAATGATTTAGATTTACTGTAGACATTAGATTTTAGCCTTTGTTACTCAAGAAGCCTGTAAATTTTTTATTTGTTAAATGGTTACTTTTTCATAATTTTTCAATGTAAGTTCAACACATACACATTATTACAATTATTTCTGCCCAAATTCAGAATCTGCCGTTAATTATTTAAATCACCAAATTTTAAGCAACTTGAGGCACTGGAAGGGTTCTGAAAAAAAAAAAAAATAAAGTATATATTAATTATAAGATGTTTGAAGTGAAATATATTTTATCTTATGCAGAAATATTTGATGATATGAGAAGTGTTTAGTTAAGATAGAATTATAAAAAAATATTTATAAAAATTAAGAACTAAGTATTTTCAAGTTATTTAAATATGATTTTTTATGCTTTCTAGAAATAGATCTGAATAGTAGATAACAGCTTATATCTCATCAAATTATGCCAATTTTATCTGCAATTTGTATCATCTCAAGAATTACTATGGTACTTATTTATTTTAATACATAATTAAATTTATTTATTTGAATGTGTAATTATAATTTGTTTTAAATAATTCCTGATACTGCTTCATAGAAGTACTTGTAATAAAACTATTTATTACAAATATCAACTGATTTTGGAAACAAAATGAGTTTCCTTTTTCAGGATAATGAAATAAGAGCTAGCTTTTCAACCTTCAAGGGCAAACTGATTGATAGAATTTAGATAGCCTGTCTTTGCTAGTGGAACTGCTTTGTCTTTTTTTTTATTCCGAACAAGGAAGCTAATTTGAATTTCAAAACTAGTTGATACAGTTTTAGTTTAAGATTCCTGCTGTTTATAATCAAAGATTTCAGGTATAATTTATACATTTGTTTTTGCACAGTTATCAATTTCTTTTAGTAAAAAAAACATTTCTCAGTTCTTTTTTACTGTATTGTATTTCTGCTATATCTTTGCACATCTGTATTATGATTTGTTGCTTTGAAGACTTGCAGAATGTAGAAAACTAATTTATTACTCATATTCTTTAACGATATTTAAACCAAGTAAATATTTTTTTAATGGATAGCTATAAAAGAGAATAATTTCAAGTTGATTCTGAGTGCCTCTATTTATAAGCAAATATTATATGTATTTTAAACTATATTGAAAAAGTATAATGTGAAACTGAACAAAAGGGATGTTTGCAAAGCTCAGTATTACACTCTCAGTTCATGTAAAGACAACTCAGTTAACGCTAGTTTTGACAAAGCGGTGGGGCTTTTCCTACTGGTTGCGATTTTCATTAGATTTCAGAAAAGGGAATAAATAAAAATTGCTGTGAATTTTAATACGAAATATTCAGGGGGAAAAAAATGCAGAATAGCTTACAATTGCCACAAAAATGAAATCGATGACATTAAAAATAGAAAATTTGAGATTGTCAAAGAGACATTTAAAAGTCAAAATAGTGAAACATTCATGGAAAGTATGAAAATTTCAAAACAACCTGGAAAAAAATCGAGCTAAAAATTGCTCAAAGAAATTTTCGTATAAAAATGTCTTCAATAAATTAAAAAATTTTAAAAATATGAAAACATTCTAAAATAAGGAATATGTTTTATAAGTATAACAAAAAAAAATCTGTTAAATGAACAGTAACAAAATTGCAATTTTTAATACAAGTGGTAATTAAAATACCCAATAAATGTAAGTGTCTAAAATATTGGAGTAGTTTTTAGCTATTTGGTTAAAGGTAAAAAAATTCCAGAAAAGACTGTGCAGTGGTATGACAGATTTTGTTGGTCACCATATAAGTTTGCAAAATTGTTGCACAGAACAAGTTGTCTTGTTGGAGTGCAGTTATCAATTAATTAGTGCTGATGAGCACTAAAAAAAAAAAAAAAAACCAGCAACTGGTTCAGTGATGCTCGCTGGTACATTGAAAGTATGTTTCCATATTAAAGAGTGTTGAATCTTGCTTTATAGATCTTATATAACTGTGACTGCATTATCAGTGTTTTGTTTATATATATATATTAACTTTAATATATCTTAGAATTTTTATAAACTATTTTTATTATATATATATATATAATAAGTAGTAGTATCAGTCTAGTAATTACCTTATTCTTAATAATAGTAAAGAATTAAAGAATAGATTAACATCCCTTAAAAATCTAATAGGATTTCAAACTTTTGATTTTAAAGATCTTTTCAATAATATCAAGATCTCTGACCTGTATGATGTTATTTTGACCCTATACAATGATCATATTACTAATCTTACATCTAAAACCAGTTTTGTTAATTTTCCAAAATTTCTTCACTTTGTTATTTTCAATAATTATATTTTTCAAGGAAATAAATTATACCTACAAGTCTCAGGAGTTCCACAGGGTGGTTGCAGTAGCAGTATGTTAGCTAATTTATATCTTTATCATTTTGAACAGGCTTTTACATCTATAGATTATAAAATTTACAGATATGTTGATGATCTGATTTGCTTAGTACATACTGAAAATTGTGTCATTAATATAAATTTCTATCCTGAGAATTTGGAATTAATTCCTAATGAAGCTACTATTAGTAAAAATATTAATTTTTTTGGTTTAAATATTTTAGTTGAACCTTCTAATAGAATTGTTACTAATTTATATGATAAAAAAAGGCTCTTTTAATTTTAAAATTAATAAAATCTTGCCATTTAATTCCTGCAACTCGTTTCTATTGTTTAGAAATATAATTCTTAATCAGCTTTTTAGAATATATAGATTATCTGATAAAAAATGCCATGCTTTGCATATTGATAATCTAAAAATTACCTGCAATTTATATAAATATCCCTCTTATTTTGTAAATGGTATAGTTAAAAAATTTAAAATAGCTGAATTTTTTTGAATTTTATTAATATTGCTCTAAATTTTAGCCTGACACCTCTCTTCTCTTGTTTTAATTATATTTTATTTATGCATCCACTTATACTTTAGCCTTTCTTTTATTGCCCCTCTTGATTGTATATTATCTCTTGTACATGTCTTTTCGTATTACCGTTATTTATTTCTTACGAATGGCAACAGTATATCTTATTCCCTTGTGAATGGCAACACTCGTCACTTCTTTCCGTGTTCTTGGGCTTACTAGGTTAGTGTGTATTTTCAGTCAGTTTTTTGGTATCCATTTCTCCTTTATATTTTTCTTATTTTTGTATGTTGTCCAAGTAGAAATAGTTTATAGATATAATCTATCTATTTCTTCAGAAACATACATTTTTGTGTTTGCTTCTACAAAAAACTTGGACATGATTAGATTTTTGTAGAGGTTAACAATTCATGATTTAGGCTTAGAGTCTTGTCCACGTGTATAGCGTTTGTGCTTGATTTCGTTTGTTATACTTTTTTCGATTCCATACCTTTGTATTATGATATTTTTCATTGACTTGTTGATTCGATATTTATTTTATTTATTTATTTTTTTCCATTTGCTTGAGGATTAGTTGATTTTTACTTTTGTTTTGTAAGCCTGTTAGATAGTTGAATTTTTGTGTTACAGCTTCTCACTTTTCTTTCTTTGGATCTTCAACCCCCCTTTTTTTTTCTCCCTTATATATATTTATATATATATATATATATATATATATATAAAACTCTAATGTATCTTTGAATTTTTATAAACTGTTTTTTTTTATATATATATACAGGGTGTCCCAAAAAGATTGAAACGCTCCTTAATCCTTTGCCTGTTGGAGATATGTGAACAATGTAAATTGCAAAAATGTTGAAAGTAAGGTAGGAAATAAGACTACATTAATAAAATAGTCCTCCCATTAATTTTCAAAAAGTTATACTTTTTTAATTTTTATACAACCCCTTTAGACAAATTTAGTCAGTCAGAAAATTTTTATTTTTAATGCAACAAGACATCTAAACAATTAAAAAAAAAATCGCATATCTGTATCTTTAAAATTGAGCGAGTTATATTTAATTGAACATTGTGAATGGGGACCATGTATGAAATTAGAAATGTAAATGTGTGACTTATCATAAAAAGAAAACTGGGTGATAATACATAGGAGACATTTTTGCGAATTCCACGTAGGCTCACGATGCAATCACAGATTCTTAAGTACTTTTCAATAACTAAGTACTTTTTCAATAATTAAGTACTTTTACATACTTTTTTTTTATCTAAACAATTTCCATTATCAATGTGTTTATGATCCCTATTTTTACTGATGAAACAGTCTTTCACATTGTATGGAAAAGTGGCATAAGTCAGATTTTTTCCTTTATCATAATTCAGTTGATTTTAAAGATACGATATGCAGTTCTTTTAATGATCTTGTTGCATTAAAAATAAAAAATTTCTGATTGACCAAATTTGTCTCAGGGGGTCGTATAAAAATTAAAAAAGTGTAACTTTTCGAAAATTAATGGGAGGACTATTTCATCAATGTAATCTTATTTCCTACCTTACTTTCAACATTTTTGCAATTTACATTCCCCACTTACCTCCAACAGGTAAAGAATTAAAGCACATTTCAATCTTTTTGGGACACCCTGTATACACAGCTGGACAATTGCTAAAGACGGATGACACTATCACCCATAGCAACCACAAAATGAAAGGAAGCAATATGTGGAAAATTAGAATAAGTGCCGGATACAGTAAGAAGAGGTGTGCGTATGCAAATTTTTCATTTCCATGTCTGTACGTCACATAGTGTTGATAAGAGATTTAAAGGATTTGACGTGTGTGGACAGTTGTTGTTCTAAGTGAAAGTTTACTGGAAAGATTTAATTGACGAACTTGAAATTTTCGGTATATCTTCCCGATATCACTTAGATGATTTTATGTGTGGCCATATTATTAGAAAGATCGAAGAAGGAAAAAAAATAACAAATGTTGCCAGGGGGTTCGACATCGCCTACAGTGTTGTTTCACGGCTGTGGCAAGCATTTCAAACTACTTGAATGTGTAGCAAGCGTCATGGGGGAAGTCATGTTAGAAGTACGATGCCTGCCGGAGACAGGTACATTGTCCTATCGGCAAAAAGGGACCTGTGCACCACAGCTCAGCAGGTGGCAAATCAGTTTCTTGCTACCACAGGACAGCTGATCTCTCGAAAAACTGTAGCCAGACATTTGAGAGAAAGAGAACTATACACCCATAGACCTAGTGTGTGTGTCCTATTGTCCAGACTGCACCATACTACCCATTTGCAATTGTGTTGTGAGCATCTTAATTGGACCCAGCAGAAATGGGCTTGCGTACTATTCTCAGATGAGAGTAGGTTCAGTCTGTCATCGAATTGTAGATACCAACTGATCTGGTGTGAGAGTGGTACTTCTTATCATCCAGAAAATATCCAGGAAAGGGACCGATATCCGACATGCAGTAGCATGGTATGGGCTTGCATGATGATCAATAGCCGCACGCCACTACATGTGGTTGCAACTGGAAGTATGACTGGCCAACGATACATTGATGAAGTTCTACTGCCTCATGTTTGCCTTTGTGATGCTGTCGGTGATAAATTTGTTTTCATGGACGACAACCCACCATGTCATCGAACACTCGCTGTTCAGGATTGTATAGTCAGCGAGGGTATTCAATACCTCGTATGGCCATCACGTTCTGTAGATCTAAACCCCATTGAAAATGTTTGGGATACTTTGGTGAGGTGACTTGCTGATCGAAAATATCCTCCAACACACAAGAACACTTTCATCTTTGCACTAACAGAGGAGTGGGATAACTTGCGATGTGTGGAATATGCCCACTATGGCATATTCCACACGTTCTGTGGGCGTCACTTATTCTGTGGTCATATCCCATACTGTTACTTTTCTTAAAGGTGCCTGCTGTTGTTCATATGCATTTTTCCATTTCTTCGTACACAGCATCAAATGAATACTTTTCCCTTTCAGATGTTTTAAAACCTTCTGTATTTTCAGAACAATAAATGATTATTCTAATGTCCGAATAGTGTGGCAAAAATATTTTATCCGTATGAACCTCCACCCCACTTAATGTTGTGCTACATTGCAATTTGTGATCCGTCCTTAGAAATTGTCCAGCAGTGTATGTGTAGAAAACCCAGACCACACGACCAACCCATAGGCTAATGGTAGCTTTCTGTGTGGCCGGAGCAGTGTATGTGTGTGAATAACATTTATGTTCGGGTTTCTGTGCTTAGAAACGGAGCATTAAGATAAATGTAAACGCTTTGGATGCTTATACCTCCTAACTTTATAGATAAAAATATAAATAATTTTTCTTGTTTTGAATGAATATATAAAGTAATTTTATGTTGACTAAATGGTTTAATAAATACTTGTTATGATCAATATATAAAAATATTTGTTTATGATGAATTAAAAATACATGTTTATAATGAATATATAAAAATAATTTTAATTTTTTTTTCTTCGAAATAACTTAAAAAGTATCTGTTTAGGTGAGTTTTTTTTTTTTTTTTTTTTTTTCCCTTTCACTCGAAATATCTTTGAAACTATAAAAGATAGATATAAATAGTCAGTTACAAAAGTATGTATTAGGACATTTAGTTTCAAAATTTAGATATATATAGTATATATATATTTTTAAAAAGCTCTTATAGTTGTCAAGGTAAAGAAGAATGAAAATTTTCAAGTATGTAATGCTTATATTTCAAAACTAAAAGTGAAAACTATGAACCAAAAGCAAGAATTTGTAGCTTTTTGAAAGCTTTACAAGTGTTTATAATTGGATTTTAGATCAAGATCTTTTTTTTACCAAAAGCATTTAAAAATATATATTTTTTTTCTTACTTTCACTTAAAATATCTTCAAAACTATAAAAGATAAATATAAATAATAAGCAACAGAAATATGTATAAGGAAATTTAGTTTCAAAATTTATAATTTTGTTTTAAAAATGCTTTTATAATTTTCGAATAATTGTTTTGTCAAGTTGAAGAAGATTGAAGATTTTCCATTTTTCCAGATTTTAATGCTCTTATCTCGAAACCTAAAAATACTAGCTTTGAACAATAAGCAAGAATTTGTAAATCTTTGAAAGCCCTGCAAGTGTATATAATTGACTTTTGGATTGAGCTCTTAGTTTTTGAAGTAAAGTGATTATAATTTTGATATTTTAGTATCTTAACCTAAGTTTTTCGATTGGTGAGAAAGATGTAATATTTAAAATGTCACATGCAGCATAATGTGTTTACTTACTCTCGTGAAATATTGGTGCACAAGCATGAGATATTTTGTCATGTTTTAAAAAGATTAGGAAGCTAAATGAACTTAGGGATGCCAAACATGCTTAAACAGAATAAATAGAATTATATGTATTTATGTGCCGCCCGGCTAGTTTATAGATGAACTTGAATCTAAAATCTCGTCAAATTATAAATTTAATTTATAAACCACCAAGAAGTTCACAAACTAATTTGATATTTTGACATGAAGTATGTTTTTGGAGTATCCAGATGAAAACTGGGCAAAAACTAAAAGTGTGAGCTAGATATAAACAGTTAGCAAGTAAATTGTAGCACTTTGAAAGCCTTTAGTACAAATAAGTCTACAAATAAGTCTTACAAAATTTTATCCATCCCAAACCATTTTGACTATTGAACTGGAGCCACAACTGATTGTTTTTGTTTGTTTGTTTCTTGTTTACTGCTATTACAGCATTAAACCTGAACCTTTTAACTTAACAACGTGTAAGAATTTCTAATTGAAAAGTTTATGAAACATATTTTATGATAAAGTTTATGGAACATATTTTATGATTTATTGTTCATTGATTCAGACTTACTTTAGCTTTCAAAGTAGATTCTGACTTTAGAATAAATTGTGTTGAAATAATATTTAGAATTAAAAATAATCTGCAGACTAATATGTTAAAATAAATCTGATTGTCAGTGTCAGTTTTTTTAACTGTCAATGTCAATGTTTTATTTCTTCTATACTGGTGTATTTACAATCTTCCAAGAAACCCATTTTAGCAGTACAATAAAACTGATGGTCAAGTTATACTGTTAATTGTTAATCATTTATCTTTAATATTATATCTTATAGACAGATATAGGATGAACAAAATGTCATACATATCACATTTTAAAATCACATAATGTACTGAGAAATTGAAATAATAGGATTTTTTACAGTTTGGTGACATTAATATGCCCACAAACATATTTCAGAAATATCGTCTGTTGTTTTTAACACATCAGATAAGTTGTTCAGACTTTTTGTTTATCAACCTAACAGCATGGCATTTTCCTAGAGTGGAAGAATTTTAATTTTTAGAGCAATTTTTGTCTAGTCATTCTTAGGAGAGTGTTATTCAAGGATTTCAGAAGATATGCCCATGCTCTAAAGCCTCTAACAATTACAATTTGTCTTGAATTAAAAAGAAAGACTTGCATATTCTCTTTTTGCCATAGATCCAGTTTCTTAAAAATGTTTTACTAATCTTGTAAGTGTTGCATTGTTAAGGGTTTTGAAGCATGGGTATTTCTTCTGAAACTCTTCAAAGACATTCTTATAAGAATGACTATAGACATATTACTCTAAAAATAAATATTCATTCATGCTAGAGAAACAATGCTCTTTGATTGATAAAAAAAGTCTGAAATTATCGTCTGATGTATTAAAATTAGCCGGCAATATTTCGGATATATTTTTGAGGGTATGTTGGTGCCACCTAACTGGAAAAATTGTACTATTTCAATTTCTTGGTACGTTATATGATTTTAAAATTTGATGTGTGGGACTTTTTGATTAACCTGTATTAGTATCTATATTATTGCTAATTGTTAATTTTTTTGTTGTATTTTGTTTACTAAAATATATTATTTTTTTTTTTCAGTTTACTCCTAAAGTAATTTTGCAGGCTACCTGACAATTATCAAATGCATGGATTTCCCAAATAGCTGATTAATAAACACTTTTGTATTCAATTAAGCCTGGACTTTAAAAGAGAATAGCCATGACATCAAGTTGTTTGGACCTGAGCATCCCATCATCATCAACATGCAAAGATGACTTTGTGTCACAGTGGCGTTGTCACCGGAGAACGAAAAGTGCAGGAAGTAATGCTTCCAGAGACTTGTCATTGTACACCTCTATGGGATTATATGCTCATCATGGTGTGTTTGCGCCACAGGAGAGCAATACAAATGAAAAAAATGTAGAGGTGTCATTCAGTTGCAAATATGACTTAATAAAAATTGTGGAAAAAAATGATCGAGCTGCTCTACATTCACGTGATCAACAAGGTTTGATTTCTTTTTACTAATGTTTTATATGTTATTGTCATAAAAATTAATGATACCTATAATACCACTCTGCAGATCGAAAAAGATTTGGTATAATCTGTTGAAATATTTTGGTCATTCCCTTAAATCCTGTGTTTTCGTGTATTTACTTTATTCTTGTGAACCTTTTAATATCCAAAGTTCCTTAAAAATAAAGTATATCTATACGTTGAAATAAAATTTTCTGCAAACTTTTTGAATGGATAGTAACAATAAAATCATTAAAAAAATTGAGGCGTTGACATTGGAAAAGTAAGTGAAAATTATATTTTACAGAAAAATAAAAAAAACTGCTTTAAAATACTGTATTGCAAATATTATTACAATAAATGCTTAAAAAATGCAAATAAAATTTAATTTATGTTTTTAACATAAAATTTATAAAGTTTAGTACAAATTTCTCTATAAAATGTATGATATTTTGTATCTAAAAAATCTGACATAGACAATCCTTTTTTTTTGGGGGGGGGGGGAGGAGGTGCCACTGATGATTGGTCTTTGACATAATGTGAGTTTTGATAGGATGTTTATCTTCTGGGTATTTTAACTTTTGAGCAAATGTGTGTATGTGCACTTTATTTTAAAGAAAAAGAATGGATGACAACCAAATGGGTTCATATGACATTTTACTCATTCTCAGAAAAAAGAAAAGTTTTAAGAAACCTATTCTTTCAGTATTAAGTTCTCAGAAATTTATAAACATATAAAAAAATGGGATGTTTTTGCAAGTTTTGCTGAGAGAAAATGTTTTAATAGCACTAAATATATACTTAACTCATATTGCAAATTATCACTTAAAGTGCAATTACAAGCATTATTTATTTATTTTTTTGTATGATATGCATATATATTTAATAATTTATTTTTACACATATCATAAACTAGTAATTTATTTTTTGAGGAAAATGATATGTTTCCCTTTAAATTAATTATCAGTAGATATTGAAGGAAATGCAATACAATATTTAATGTATTTTTTAATTATAATCAATTTTTATTTTTTTAGGATATTATATTTTATAATCTATTTTTTATACCTATAATAAATTATTTATGATTCTGATAAGGTCTAACAGTTTTGAATTACTTCTCATGCTATTCCTTTTGTGCAACGCTTAAAAATTGGAATTTTGAAGATAAAAAATCATTGTTATACATGAAATAGAATTTTTTTTATAAGTATTCAAAAGTAAGCATATTTAAGGAAAATAATAAATTGTAGCTGCTAACTGCAGTATACAGATATAAGAAATTTTTATGCATAGACTTTTTTTTATATATTTCTTGATTTAAACCCTTTTTTTAATTTTGTTTAATATATGTTTGAGTGTAACTCTAATATAAGAGTAAATACTTTTATAAAAGGCACTGAACATAGAGAATATTTTCAAAATTTTCCGTTGCAGAAATTTTTTCGGAAAATCCACATCTCTGTTTTTAAATAAGGGAAGTTGATACTTTGGCATGAGGTGAAGAGAGAATTCTATGGAGACAGTATTGCTTTAATAGGTCGGAAACCAGTGCATGATACATTTAAACTGATTTTGTATTTCGTGGGAATTTAGATTCAAATTGATTGTATGCAAAAAATTGTACATACGTTTTCAGTTCTGTGCAATGGTTCACCATGATATTCGCAATTCATTGTTGAAATTGAAGTGGTATTTATGTTTTGTTAATTTTTTATTTCAGACAGCTTAGATAGTTAATTTCATATAGTTCATTTTTTTATTTCAGTTTCTTTTCACAATCTTTAGTATATAAAGCGTTCTTTTGTTTTCAGTGGGGAAAAATATTCTATAGTGTTATAAAGTGGTATTATGACACAGAATAGTTAGTATAATTATAAACTATCTCATTGCAAATTTTATGTAATATGAATTATATCTCATTGCTATTTTGTGTTAGAAAATGTATTTTGCTTTGTGGAGAGTGTTTGATTCCATTATATGGAATACGATGCTACTGTGAGAACGTGGGAAGTGCCGTTAGTGCATGCACCATGCTAAGTCATTGCTCTATCATGTATGCACAGTCATTTCACGCAATATAAAGTTTGCTAGCTGTGGGACGAGTAGGAAACTTACTTTGTGGACGCTCCTCGTAAAACAAATTTGTTTTCAAATAGATCAAAGATATCGTGACCTAATATGAAATTCTCAAGATTTTAACTTAATCTTTGGACTGAAATAAAATGAAGTTTATTACCTCATTCCAACTTGATCATGTGGTAATAGTGATATTAGAGAATGCAGCTATAATTCTCTATTTACTAACTGCATTAACCTTTAGGTAGTATTTGATAACCCATGTCCTTATTTTTGTGACTCATAAAATTTTCAAAATTTTTTAATTGTACTTTTTAAAAGGAATGAAAGTGCATAAAAATATCTAAGATCACTTATATTTTTTACATATCAAATAAATAATGCAATTTTACATTTTCTAAGTATGTAGTATCAGATTGTAATGTACAGAAAATAAAGAATTGTATATAACTATTTCATCATGTATGGCAAATGACAAGACTTAACCCTTATCTAAAACTAATTTTGATTCACAAATATTTGTTTTGTTATTTATAATCACCATGTTTGAAAGATGCAAACCTTTGGTTAAAGAGAAGATACAGAGCTGCAAGCTTCTGATTAAAATTATACCAAAACATATTCGAAAGCCAAACAATACTTTAATGATACACTTGCTTACAACAAACAATATGTGACTTACTGTGAATATATAATATACCCTAAATAAGCATCTGGAGTGCATGCAATTCAAGTGCATGGCCTTCTAATCCAAATTTTCAGAACCAAAATTTAATTCCAAACTGTGTTCAAAATATTCATTAACTCATTACTCAACTTGATAAATACATCACTGTTTGAAAATTCTCATAGCAACATATAGGTTGTGACATCATTGGAATGCCCAGTGCATAACAACCAGTGCAAAAGTATGAAGGAAGCTTTTCTTTCCCAATGGAATCCAAAATTTCTGTTATGTGCTTTTGGTTAAAAAGTAATAGAAAATAAAAAAATACTATAATTGACACCCAGATTTTCATCAAACTATAGAATTGTGATAATCTTCCTTTTTTGGATTCAACAAAATAAGCATCGGATAACCTAAATATGTATTTTCATATATTTAAAAATAACTAAATGAATTATCCTATGATTCGGTTGAAAGATCATTAGAAAGAACTTTCTTCAATCGTTTCGATGATGTCAATGTGGAAACTCTGTGATAATATTTTTGATTGCTTAAAATTCATTTAAAAAATATGTTTCAACATAAAAAATCTAAAAAATTAATTCAGATTTTAAAAAATCTCACTGAAATGCACATTATGAGGGCATGAATCACCTCTGTAGTAAATTTCACTGCTGTCTGATGCTTCGATTTTTCACTACAGACCGTGATGCAGAAACACAAACATCTTCTTTTATTATGTAAGACTAGTTTCAAATCACTGTTTCTGCTGTTAAAAGTATTTGTAGTGTGAGGCTCCACTCAACTTTTTATACATTCATATTCCACTGATTGTGTAGGCCTACTGGTATCGTAGTCATCAGAATTAAAAATATTATATTATGATTTTGTTGTGACATGTCACAACACGTTATATTTTTTTACTATTCCAAATTAACATTTTTTTTATAATTCATTATATATTTTTTATTTTACTTTAAATTTATTATTCAAAATTATCTTATTCAAAATTACTTTTATTTTATATATTCATTAATAGGCCAATTGTCTCTTTTCCTAAATTAAATTATAGCATGCTGCTATCCATTCATGTTTTCATTCGTTCTGGGAACGCCCCTTTTAAACTGCGGAATAGCAGCACACGTTTTCAACAATTGGTGAAATCTGGTTTCAGGTGAGATACGGGAATAATCTTCCAGCGCTCACTATTTAACCTCCTTGGTTGAACGAGAGTTTTTTTTCTTCGGCATGGTAATATTCGGTTAGGCGGGAGAATTTTTTGCTGACTTGCTCTTTCTCTTGAATTTTTTTCTGATATGAAGGTGGTGTAGTTTTTTTGAGGCAAGGGGTGCTTGCACCTCTAGCCTCAGTCCTTGATTGAGCCATTTTTTTTTTTTTGTATTGAATCAATTTTGAGTGCTATGAAGGGATTGTTTTACATGTCTAAAAGAAAAAAAAAGAAAAATGAAGTGTGTACATTCTGATTACAATTTTGAGTACTTAAAGTGATCCTATACATTGTACCTACGACAAGTATGTGATGATTGGAAATATTTTTTTTTTGCCATCTCTTCTGTCCAGTTCTATAGAATGTCAGCCATTAAATTTTAAATTGGTTAATTAGAATATGAGGAATGAATGCTCAAGGTAGTGCAGGTGTCTGATATATATTTTTTACTTTACAATTGCAAGTGTGGTGAATGAAGTTACATTGATTCTACAACAATAAGTATTTTTGCATCAAAATTATAATATTCCATGCTGATTATTGTGCCTCTGAGCACGCACAAGTGATTGTGAAGCTGGTTAATGATATAAATTGTTACTAAGTGATGTTGGCAAATACTTGATGATGGATCTACATTTTATTATCAATTTGAATGAATAATGAATAATCTTCATTTTGAATAGGCGATTAACCAATGCACAATTTGAAACATTTTTTTTTACTGATAAACTCAATAAAGAAGATTTTCTTTTTCATTTCAGTGTTCTTTATTTTTAGAGAGAATTTGACTTTTACTCAACATATTAAGGGACATTCCTTTTATATTGTATTTAATAACCAATGCACAATTTGAAACATTTTTTTTTACTGATAAACTCAATAAAGAAGATTTTCTTTTTCATTTCAGTGTTCTTTATTTTTAGAGAGAATTTGACTTTTACTCAACATATTAAGGGACATTCCTTTTATATTGTATTTAATTACAGGAACATTTTGCCATAATTCATCTATATATATATATATATATATTTACTTTATGATGATTTTCAAGAGTGAATTTAGTCTAAAAATGAAGATCATTAACTCCAGTAATGCTGTTAATCTTAAAACATTCAATTTATTTTGTACTCAACAACCAAGGACATTTTTTTTTTTTTGACTTAATTCTTTTATTATTCTTTATCCTTAAAATTTTAGATCGAGTTCCAGGTAAGGATTCTTGAATCAACTTAATGTGTATCAGATACTAGGTAGTTTTTTTGTAAAAGTGATGTTAGGTGGCTCACATGCAAAGATGGACATTACTATAGTTCAATTTTTATATACAAAGCTTTGATACTATTCTAAATTCTATTCCCCACTATACGGTCCCATTACATTAATTAACTATTAATTAATTTCTCTTTTTTAATTGTATGTAAGTGTCCGACCCAACTAGATGTTGAATGGGGGTTGTAAATTAATTTTATATCTCTTAAAGATCTCGCTTTACAGCCCTTATTACAACAGATTTTTCATTCATATGTTATTCTTTAAAAATTTTCTTGAAAATATTTGAAAAAAAAAAATTTTTTTTTCAGTTAGCCTTATAACTCTGACACTGATGAATTGAATGCTTTTGACTGATTTGTGTTAATCTGTACTAGGTTAATACTATTTGCATTGATAGTGTAAACTATCATTTTCTCACTTAAACTATAGACTAATTTAACTTAAGGAGTATTTTTTTTAAAAGAGATAGTTTATATTATTTCAAGGAAACAATATAAATGCTCTTTTACTCATGTATCTATGCATAGAAATTTATTATTGTTATTTCTTATTAGAAGACCTTGATCTCCGGGAATGTGGAATTCTATCTTGCCGTCCACATTTCATGCAGCGATATGCCAGTATCCGTATATTTGTCTTCCTCTCATGTGTTCTAGTTACCGTTCAGCAAGCGTTGTCCTCTGGTTATTTTAATAGGTAAGTACAAAATTTTCTTCTTCTCTTTTCTTTTCCTTTTTTTTTAAAGAAAAATTCAAAAAATGTAGTTATATGCCCTATATGAGGGGTCGGCAACTGGCATACTCTGACAGAGTTTTATGTACCCCACAACTGATACACTTCATTTACATTTTATACAGCCTGAGAGTGCTAATTAAATTACATTTGCAATTTGACAATATATTATTTAATTTTTTATTGCATTTTATAGTTTTTATTTAAATGCTTTGCTACCTTAAAAATCAAAAATGCTTCTAATATTGTTTTATTTAGTTATACTATTTTGTGAATGATTTCTGATAATTTAGTAAAAATATGTTTAATGTAGGAAGCTTGAGAATCTTTAAAAATGTTCCCCTTTGGATATATGTTTCAAATCGCAATTGTCTGTAAAAAAAATCTTTCTTGGTCATCGGATGTTACATTATAACTATCTGTTTTGCTTCAACATTGTGTAATGTACTCTAAGAATTGTGGTCTTTGTGGCCAATAAGCAATGTTCCTTCTAATATGTTTTACAGCTTTGAGGACCTGGTATTACTTTCTTTAAGTAGTCAGTTATATGATTTACGACAGTAAGGCACTTAAAAAGATTTTTATTTACAATATGAATAATAAAAATATTTACAATGGAAATGTGACTTTAAAAAAAGAAAATCACAACAGTTATACTGTAGCATTTCAGTGTACACGGGAGCATTTCATGTGTTGTGCACCTGACTGCTGGTTCGAGTATACATTGGATCCCCTTCATTAGTGTTGAAAAGACCAACAAATGCAAATTCAAAAAGACTAAATGAGCCTACATGGCTAAGTTACAGTTATACAAAAGTATCTGTAAGGAAATGATTATTTAAATGTCAATGAATGTAAATGAAATTTTTTTAAAAATACCATTAAAGAATATAGGAAACATTTAATGACAGGATTAGAAAGTCATGTATTTTATTTTAATTCCAAGCGAATTTGCAATTAATAACTTAACAATATTCAATTATTTTTCTGTAGAAATAACCAAAGTTAAGCAAATTTCTAAAAAATAGACTTTTATTAACAACATGAAAATAAATTTTCATAATGCAAGTAAAAAAAAAAAATTCATACTATATAACACCCTCCCCCCCCCCCCCCCCCTCTCCCTTACAAAGTCACCTTACTTACTATTTTGCATATGCTGCCTATCTTTTGCATTTTTAGCTAAATACGGTCCTCAAGTCTAAAAGGTTGCCGTCCCCTGTCCTAGATAATAATTATCAACCTTTTGCAAACAGGTACTTTCATTGAAGTTTATGTTCTCATAGCTGATTGGGATGACTAAGTTTCTCACAGCTCTAAAATAAATTTGATTCTCTCATTAAAGAATAATTTTCAAATATTTTTCTTTTTTTAATAATTTTTCTTTTAATTATATATCACTAGAATGAATTAACTGTCATTGCCTGGATCTTAAATTAGCACCATTTTGAACTAAAATCATTCCCACACTTTATTTTTTTCCATGTACAACCATGCCAATTGTATAACACGGGTGTAATACATACTAAATAAGTTCCTTTGATATGCCATAAATAAGTGCTCGATCACTGATCGTTAACAGAACAAAATAAATATATATCTTATGTGCTTTATATGCAAATATCTTTTAAATTTACAAATTTAGAAAACAAGATATTCAAATGAAAATACTTGAAGTCACAAAAAAAAAAAGTTCCTAAATAAAATTCAAAAAATTATTGCTATCTCAGTGAGATTTAATCCAATTTTCTTTCAAATTTTAGCACAATACTCATAATAATATAATATCAAATTAGAAAAATTAGAACAAAATCTTTAAATTCACAAAGATAAACAAATAAATTAAATCAATGTAGTTAAAGTTTGCAAATAACTGTTTGTTTTTGTTGAGACAAAATATTTGCCATTCAAAAATCTGCTCTCAAATATTTTTTGAAGTGGCAAAGAATGAATAGATTTAATTTGATGAAATGACCAAAAACAATTAATTTTTGTCTTTAAAAGTTCATAACTTTTAAAGTAATTCAAATTTAAAAAAATCTTACCATGGAGCATTGTCCGGGGATGTAAAACACATTGCAGCAAATTTCATTGCTCTCCGACGTTTTCAGTCTTTCGTTATAGACAAACATACACAATACACACATAGGCAAATATTTTTTTTAATTTATTATATAAGATATTATATACTTGCATAACTGATGAGTTGACTACTTGATTGATGACTTGATTAGTTTTAGATGAAGTCAGTTTTAAAGAAAAATTTGTATATTTAGGAATTCAAACTTAAAACTAATATCAAGCTTAACCCTTTCGCGGCGGTTGGCATGCCCGCATGCCGGCTGCGAACTTGCATTCAATGACATACGGCACACACTCGTGTCGGAGAGAACTTTACCCTAAACGGCGACTGGCAAGTATCAGTGTTTCTATGTGAAACATTTTCATTTGAATTTATTTGTCTACTAGATGGCGTTAAATGCCCGTGGAAGCAAAATAAATGTATTTTATAGATGTTTGACCTCGGCACAAGGAGAATCCAATGAATTATTTCTCCATTTGGAGCGGTGAAACACATGGTTCTGTAAAGTAAACAGAGCACTTCTGGCAGCATCAACAATTTTATAATTGAGTTCTGGGTCTCCTTTTGATTTTAGCTTTTAATGATTTATTTCGTTGGTGAATTACAGGAATATAAGAGGGTATTTTTTTTTGGGGGGGGGGGTTAAAGGAATGTGCGACTGTGAAATGATTAGGCTATTTCGGATAAAAGTATGGCTGGTTTGTGACCTTTTTCTTTCTCTTTCTGTGGAAGAATATATACGCGTATGGTAAACGAACCAGACAGTAATGAAAGCAAAGCAGATAGTGAAGATTCGTGGAACAGTGTTATTTCTGATGATGAATCTGGAAATGCAATTGATTCTTCAGATTCTGAGCGTACTATTATTACAACACCGCCAGCTTCAGTTGCTGTTTTTTCGAATGATGTTTGGACATGTGATTTGAAAGTTCTGAATTCTTTGGAGTTTTTGAACATACCTGGAATAAATCACAATATCATGCCGCCTAATTTAGATAAGGAACTTGATTTTTTTAGCATATTTTTTTATGATGAACTAGTAGAATTTATCGTAAAAGCAACTAATGAGTTTAAAGAAAAAATGGGAGAAAAATCTCCTCTCTCCTTCCACATCGAGGACTCCACCTGTTTCAAATGTATTTACACCTGTGACAGAAAACGAATTTCGTGTGTTTCTCGCACTAGTAATTTTGACGAGCATTGTCAGAAAACCAAATCTTAAAATGTATTTTTCTAAGAATCCAATTATCAGTACTCCTTTTTTAATTCAGTTATAAGTCGCGATCGATTTATAGGAATATTATGTTACCTTCATTTTACTCTTGATAGTAATACCCAAAAACTAGATAAATTGAAACCCGTGTTAGATGCATTAGTTTCAAAATTTAAATCTATATACACTCCTAGAAGAAATGTGTTCATTGATGAATCTTTGTTTTCATGGAAAGGAAGGCTGAGATTTCGTCAATATATCCCCTCGAAAAGGTCCAGATATGGAATAAAAATATATAAATCGTCAGAATCGGAATCAGGCTATAAATGGAATTTCCTTATGTATACTGGAAAGGACACGGAATTATCTAGCTCTGATGGTGGGTCTGGAGAACGCGTTGTGAAAACATTTCTAAGTGAACTTTTAGGAAAAGGATATACTTTGTATTTGGATAAATTTTTTACCTCTCCTGTACTTGCAAAGTATTTGTTATCTAAGAATACGCATATATGTGGTACAGTTTTAAAAAATCGGAAGGACATGCCAAAGAATTATCCATCTGTACCTAAAACATATATACACTAAAATTTTTAATATTTTGATAAAAGAAAATTTGTATAAAAAATATACATCAAATAGAAAATAAGTATTTCCTTTCTTCCTGAAAAAAGTAGAATGCTGTGTTGAACGGGTGATTTTTAGTGAATTTTTTTCGAGAGTTAGGCTTAGCGCAAAAAATTAGCCGTCTTTTGGGAACAGTTCGTAAACGAAACTCTCCGTCCTTTGGGCCACGGCAGTTTCGGAATGCTGCCATCCCGAAAGGGTTAAAGACTTGTATGTGAACAGATTTTCCTCAAATATGAGTTAAAAATTATTATGTAAAATTTCAGAATATTACTTGTTTATGTAAGAATATTTGTAAGATGTACTTCTTATAGCATACTTTGAAATTTTTTAGCACAATAAATACTATGGTACACAAATTAGGAATTTCTTTTCTAAATAATATCCACAGGAAAACTCATGTATTTTTTGTATAATAAAGTATTTTATGTATACTATTAAAACCTGATGTCCGTTCTTATTTTATGGTAAAAATATAAAAATTGTACCGGGTGTGATAACTAGATTATACCATGAGTAATAAAATAGTTAAATAAAATTTACTATTTAATAGGCATCTTAACCCTTTCGGGAAGATTGGCACGCCCATGTGTCGGCTGCGAACTTGCATTCAAGGATGGATGGCACGCACTCGTGCCGGAGGAAACTTTACCGTAAACGGCGAGTGGCACGCATGCGTGCCTTCACGTGGAGCATTTTAATTTGTCTATTAGATGGCGTTAAATGTCCGTGGAACTAACTTCAATGTATTTTGCAGATACATGACCTTGGCTAAGGAGGATCCAATGAATTATTTCTCCATTTGGAACGGTGAAACATTATTTTGTAATATAAACAGACAGAGCAATTCTCGCAGCATCAACAATTTTATAATTGAGTTTTGTTTTTATTTCGTTCATTTTATGATTTCGTTGGTGAACCATAGAAATATAAGAGAGTATTTTTTTTTTTGTTTGGGTTTTAGATGCAGCTAAATTATTCGTTTATTTCGGATAAAAGAATGGGAGCAACTAACGAGTATTTTGTATTCAGATTTGTATGAAAAATATACATCAATTAGAAAATAAATATTTCTTTTATTCCTGAAAAAAGTAGATTTGTGTGTTGAATAGGTGATTTTTAGTGAATTTTTTTCGAGAGTTAGGCTTAGTGCAAAAAATTTGCCGTCCTTCGGGAACAGTTCGGAAGCAAAGTGCTCCATCTTTTGGGCTGCGGCAGTTCCGGAATGCCGCCATCCGGAAAGGGTTAAGAGGATGCGATACCATTTATACATTCTTTTTCTATTTTTATGTTAGAATTGAATTAATGTTCTTTCATGTTGTAAATTAAATAAAAAGTTGATTCTGAAAAAAAAAAAACCATATTTGACTGGCAATTAAGAAAACACTTAAATTTTTTTAACCTTTTAAAAAATTTTTAAATTACTACTATTTTTTAATTTTTTTTTTCTCAGCATTGCTTAACCTGTTCAGGACAAGCAAGTCATATATGCCTCAGAGAGCTTCCTTGTTCCTCAACCCATCGGTACAAATTTGCCTCTTAAACATGAGACGGCTACTAGAGCCCAATGACGCAAATATACATTGGGAAACTAGAACTGTTCTACCAAAAATTTTAAATAACACTAAATGGTGCTAGAACAACCCCGTAATTTTTGCAAAGCTAGTTCCTTGGATCATTGACCTTCATATTTCAGTTTCGTTTTATGTTTTTCATTAGGATGCTAAGTTGATAATATAAACAAATGTACATGCAAGCATTTCCCCGTGTAAGGGCAGGTTGTAGAATAACCCTACCACCCCCCTGTGTTTCGTAGAAGGCGAAAAATGGGGCCCCAGTGCTTGGGGGGATAGCCAGGTACCCTGCCCCTGGGGATTATATCAGGGGACTGGTTCTCCAGGTTGGGGGTTGGGCGTGGGGCTAACAACTCTACCCCGAAAAAAAGATTGTTACGAAACCTTAAAGAAGGTCTTGGCCCTACATGGGCTGTAGTACCATGATGATGATGATGACATGCAAGAATTTGCAGTTGCCTGTCAATTTAAAAGGCACATTGACTGAAATATCTAAAAGAAATATTTCTGTCATGGTAGTTGTTTTGTGCTTATTTTAATGAAAGCGTCATCTATGGTATGTTTAGATTGTTAAATGGAAAGGGGAGGGTGGCTGGGATTTTGTGTTGCTATTTTCAGGGAGAGTGCATATTAGGGAGAAAGAATTTAGTTAGACACATAGTAATAATCATTTTAAAGAGAATTAAATATCTCTCTGAAAGTGAAATTTTGCAATTAATGAATGAACCTGATAGTGATGTAAATGAAGATGAAGAAGTGATTCAATAGAGATGTTAGATTACATAAAAAATTGCAGGATATATGATAATGTTTGTAATAATGTTACATTTTATATTTAGAATAAGTGCTATTTCTAGGTTTGTAGTAATATTTAGATTTTTGAGTTTAGAATTAAGTTTGCATTTAATTGCTTTATAACTGTATTTCTGCTATAATTTCATATTATATTTACATTTTATATTGCTAAACAATTACTCATTCTATCAGTAAGTTGGTTTCTATACGGCAATCTAATTGTAGACATATTTTAAAGTAAAGTTGATTTAATATGATATTTTTACCGTGTTAGGCTTATATGCAAAAAGTGCCCGGACCTGAAGTAGCAGATGATTCTTGCTGTGCACTGGATTGCAGAAATGCCGCTTCCTTCACTTCGGCCGTGAAAGTGTTAAACAACACTAAACAGAATTAACATCTATACAATATATACAATGTGCCACTTAAAATGGGTCCAAATCCCTTCAGTGGTTTTTGAGATTATGAAGTGCTGACAATTTGACACAAACACACCCACAGACCGACAAAAGTCATTTATGGCATCTAAGGACCCTACTGATGCATTTTATGTAAAAACTAGATATGTGATTAAATCACAATCACCATTCTTTTCGTAGGGTATATCAGTTAAAGTAAAAAGTTTATTTAATCTACTGCTAAAAGCATATATGTCAAGAAAAGTAGTACAATTCATAATCACTGCTACCATACGTTCCTCTAGTTCAGTGTTTTTTTTTTTTTTTTTTTTTTTTTTTTTTCCAGAACTTTTGGCCCTGGGGGATGGGGGTCGAATAGAACCTTAGAGGAGAACTATTGTATTTTATATATGTAATTATTACATTTGGCTCAGTAACAAAATATCACTAGGGTAAATGGTCATTTATAAGGGCTTCCCCCCCCACCTCACCCCGTGGATGTATGCCTGAAAGAAACACTGCTCTAGTTCAGCTCAAGGAAAGTAAAATTTAAATAAAATCAGTGACCGTACAGACATGGTTCTAGGAGATTTGAATATGCTTAAATTCTGACTAATATTCTGCATATATAATCTAGTTAATTTCAGAAAAAGAATTAATTATACATATTTTCATTTTTAGTGTAATTACAACAATTGAAAAAAGATTCGACATACCAAGCCGAACATCGGGTGCCATTGCCAGTACTTTTGAAATCGGAAATTTACTGACAATCATATTTGTCAGTTACCTTGGTAGCCATAGGCACATACCTGTGTGGATTGGGAAAGGTAAGACTGTTCTCTTTGCTTATGATATATTAAATGTCTCATTTATTGTTTATTTGTGAACTATCCTGTCTGAAATAACTTATCAGTTTTGAGATATCTCAACCCCCATTTTCGAGGCGGGACTTCAAAATGCCAACAAAGGGAATGAAGTTATCTTCATTCATTCTACTCTGAAGTAATTGGCGATAGATTTTTCTTTTGGTTACTTACCTGGCAAAAAAAGAAAAAACTGGGTCTGGGATGAAGTGTCAGGTGTCATAATATTTATCGGTATCTATTTTTTTCTTGACGACTACACTTCTATTTTTGCAGTTGAGGCAGTTTCACAAAACTTTTACTAAGGGTGAATTACATAATGCACATAAGAGCGAAAAAATTAGTAGCCACAAATGCACTTGCACTATCTGCACACAAAACATAAAAAGAAAATAAGAATTCTGGGAAATAAATTGAAAGCTCATGGGTGTGATATGCAAGATCCATCAAGTCAAAAATGTGTTTTTTAAAACAATTTTTGCCCCCTAAAAACTGTTTTTTAGGGCAAAACAAACTGCCATTTTCAGGACAAATTGCTTTATTAAGGGCAAACCAAACTTTCCAGAGCAAAACACTTTTAATATAAAAGGCCTTTTTTAGGGATATAAGAATGAGACTAATTATGCTGAAGTAAAAAATTAACTTTTCTATTTATTTATCATTCTGTGCAAAAATGTATAATGTTACTACAGTAAATGTTAATGGGGGGGGGCAGTTTTTAACCTTTTACTGCTTAAACTTTGCACAAACTAAGTGAAAAATGTGATAAATAGCTATAAAGTGGTAGAAAAGGTTAACAGAGAATTCAGTCTTGCCACAAAAAATGTAAATAATATTAAAAAATTTATTTTATATTAAATGTAAATGCAACATTTTGAGATTTTTGAGCTTTATGAATATCATCTAATTTTGTATACATTTTATGAATTTACATAATTTTCTTTGTTTTCTGTAGGTATTATTGTGATGGGGATCGGCTCCCTCGTGTTTTCTATTCCATACTTTCTGGAGCAGCATTCTGCTACTGTTATGATCAGGAACAATACTCATCCTATGGATGAAAACACATGTCAGTTGCAATCTGCCACCGTCCAGTCTTCTCAAACAGCGCATACAGGGTAAGTACCAGCTTGTTATAGAGGTTTTATGTAAATCACTCACTGCATCCTGCAGCTATGCGCATGTGCCAAACTAGCACTTAAAATTATTAAAAAATCAGTTTATTGAATTTGCTGCTTAATCAAGTATTCACATAACTCTAGATGAATGAGGTTCAATCAGTAAGTGGACTATATAGCATAAAGATTAATAATTTGTCAAATAATTGTCCGTAGAAACAAATGAAACACAAACTGCAATTTATCGAACACTATATACCAAAAGTGGGTAAGTTCTTCGATAAGGAAAGTCACATAAGATATTTTTCATACATTTTTTAATGTTCAAGAACTACAGGAAATATTATTTTCATCTTTCTGGACCTCAAAGGGTTAATATAACATTTTAGGAAAAATGGCAATGACACCCAATATTGTTTCTGGAGAAACACAGAATAGTTTATTTTCTATCCATTCTTGTCTCTTTCCTTGTCACTTAAGGCACCACTTTACAAAACTTTATTAAACCAATATTGTTTGGAATATCACTAAAAGATATAATACGTAATATTTATTCGTCTGACTAATTTTAGAAGTTTTATACTTGTGCAATTGTATAGATAAGATTTAGAAATTATCAATTTGGGAAATCATTATTAGGGGTTTATTAGAGGCACAAATTCCTGATTATAAAGAGAACTTACCATGTCAAAATTAATTTACATAAATGGAAGGGTTACTGTACTAGGAGTCTCTTTGTGTTTCTATGCTTTTGCTAACCCATTCACCAAATAAAATATTTAATTTTACAAATTTTAATTTTCCTTTCCAATTAAAAATTTATTTTTTTCTTGGAATTATCAAATTCCCCAAA
This sequence comes from Amaurobius ferox, assembly GCA_951213105.1. Taxonomy (NCBI): domain Eukaryota; kingdom Metazoa; phylum Arthropoda; class Arachnida; order Araneae; family Amaurobiidae; genus Amaurobius; species Amaurobius ferox. Next base: position 12,874,464 of record OX578134.1, read on the forward strand.
ATATTTATTCGTAATAATGTGAAGTGTACAAGATAGAGATGTGGTACACATTATATATGTTTATGAAGTTAAATCATGGTTATATATTTCCTTATAATCACAGAAGATATATTGTTTGGAATCTTAATTTATGATTTTCCATTTTAACATTGTTGGAATTGTTAACAAAGTCATAATTATCAAATTGATATGTTTTACAAAATACTTGTAATCAATAGCACAACTCGGTTGTACATAACCAGTTCTTAAAATTTAAATTATCAAAAATGCGATTGATGAAATATTTTGTTAAATTTTAAATTTATTGGGATTGTCACATGTCACTACAGCTTTACTTTTTATAAGTTGAAAATTAATATGGTTTTATTATGTTTGTATCACTTATATACATTTTAAGCTTTATATTAAGTAAGTTTTTAATAACAATTTTATTCTTTTCAAGGCACTTCATTAACCCTCCTTCTCATGATGCAGACCCTACTGTGTGTAATGAAGGTCGATCTTCCAATACCTTGTACATTTTTATCTTCATGGTTGCCCAAATATTGATTGGTAGCGGAGGCACTCCAATATTCACACTTGGGACTACTTACATTGATGACCATGTCAAGAAAGAAAGTTCTTCTATGTATATTGGTAAGTCTTGTAAAATTTCCTATCAATCATAAATTCTAAGCTTTTGATCACCAGAAAGTTGCACAAACACAATGTGCATTTAATACAAAATGCATTATTCAACTCTCATAAAACTATTGCAATGATGTGCTAGAACGAGTTTAGGAAATGTGTACTGAATTAGTCATGGTCATGTGACTATTTACAATTTTTTAGTACTAGAGGACTCTGCATCTTGCTTGCTAACACTCTCCAGCCTCCTAGAGCTTGCTTCGCGAGCTCTTTAAAGCCACCTCATAATCTGCCCTTTGGAGTTCTACTCTTTATTTATTGGCACCTGAGTTGCAACTTCTTTCACCTCACTCACATAGTGGGTGAGTGCACCCGCCTAAACCTGATGGCCTACCAGCAGCTCTAGAGTGTTTTCATTCCTAGTGCCATGAGATTATTTGTACTTTGGTGGGATTTCATAAGAAGACAGGAAACTGAATCTGAGTTGTATTAATAAAAATATTTAAACCAAGGTTTAACTGATTGTACAATGCACACAGTTTAAAATGTGAACAAATTATATGATTTTAATTTAACGAACAGTTAGCATGCTTATAATTCTAACAATTGTAGTCATGAAATTTTAAAAATTTAGTTTAATTGTTTATAAGAATTAACAACTAGATATATAATTGTTAACTGCAATACTAATCATGTTTTACTCGTCATTGTTCATGACAACAATAATTGAGAAATGCTCTTTTTATAAAAAATCAACAATAAGGTATATTATTGTGAAAAAGGTTGGAAATCAACTCGACCTCTTAAATTTTTGTTCATACTGGCAATAGAAAGTTTTATTAATTAATACTTAAATTACTAAAACTTAAGTTAACATTTTTGAAAAGGGTAATTTTTATATTATTAAAAAATAATTGATGACAAGGAAACATAGTTTGTTGTTGAAATGGATCAAATCATTGTCATACCAGTGCTATTGAATCATGAATATTTAAAGTGAAGTTGTACCATCTATTGATATCAAATAAATTATAGTTTATTTCGTAACATAGGCAGTCTGTGTAATAATTGGAGGTCAATAAAAGCACTAAATATTGATCTTATTATCTTGTGTATGTGCCATTGTGCTACATGTTGAATTCAGTTTTTCACTTATGCTAAATGGATATATAGTTTGTATATTTTCATTGCAGATTAGTGGAGAAATTTGATGTGTAGTGAAAAAGCACTTTGAAATAATATAAGGATAATGTGGTACTGATATTTTACTGACTGTAAATTTAATTCTCTTCTTCTAGGATGCATGTACAGCATGGTTGCGTTCGGACTAGTGTGTGGCTTTTTATTAGGAGGATACTTGCTCTCTTTTCATGAAAACTATTTTTTGTATAATACTGTGCCTCCCAATTTGTATCCTGGCCACCCACGATGGATTGGAGCTTGGTGGGCAGGATTTGTAGTTTGTGGTGTCCTTTTGCTTTTGGTGAGTTTAATTAATTTTGTAGTATCTTACTGTAAACTGATAAATTTTATTTTTAGTGAAAAATGTTGTTTTTTGTTTATCATGGCATGTTAATAATTATTATATAACTAGTAAAAATGAATGGGAAAGTATACCATTAAGCCTGTGCAGTGATTTGGAGTATAAATCATTTGATTTAATTTTAAAATCATATAATGTACTGAGAAATTAAAGTTGAATTTTTTCAGTTAAGTGGCACTAATCTATCCTCGAAAATATATCAGAAATATTGTCTACTGTTTTTAATATGCCAGACAATATTGGCAGGCTTCTTTTTTATCAATCAAATGAGTTTTTTCCAGAATGAAGTAATTTTTATTTTAAAGCAATATTTCTTGACATTTTTATGAGAATGTCATTGAAGAGTTTCAGAAGTTGAGTTTAGTTTCACACATGCTCAAAACCCCCTACATATTCAACAATTACAATGTTAAACTGTATGTGTTGCAGATAATGTGGGAACAGGCAAGCTTTAAATTGACAGATCTGCTTTTTCAAAAATGCTTTATTTACCCCATACATAATTCTCTAAACCCTTGTTAGGATTTTTGAGAATTTCTTAAGCTCTTAAATGACATGCTCATAGGATTAGCTAGAGAAATATTGCTTTAAAATAAATATTCTTTCACTCAGAAGAACATGCTCTGTAATTATTATCGAATGTATTAAAAACAGCTATATTAGCATCACCTAACTGAAAAAAAAATGTGTTTCAATTTCTCTACATTATGTAATTTTAAATTTTGTTGTGTGTGATTTTTTGATCACCCTATATAATCAACTCTGTAAGCTTGCAAAAGAATGGGATACATTGAATATCTTGTATTTTATTATCTAAAGTATTTAATTTTCATTCTAAAGAATTTCTTAGTTGGCTACAGTTCACTTCTCCCAAGCTATCCTGCCATTACTAGTGCAATTTCTGATTAAATATAGTGTTTTTTGTTCAATTGAATAGTTGCATCAAGTAATTTTTGAGATAAAAATGAACTTACAGTCCAATTCAACAAAACCTATAGTTACTGGGTTAACAATATATAGATTTAGATTCTGTGTAATGATTGTTATAGTTTAACATATTTCACAGATCTATTTTTAATTTTTTCAAGTTTAAAAGCAAATTTGAGGAATTTTCTTTACAGTATTTCATTTGAATCATCCAACTACATATTCTAAAGAAAAAATGATTTCAATAGGTAAATTTTCATTGAGATACAGTTAAAAATCTTTGGTCAAATTGGCATTTTAGTATCTAAACTTCTGTTATAAAAATTTCTACAGTAATGACATGAATATTTATTTCTAAGAGGTTTTTGATATAATTAGTCCATTGGTGCACGAATAACAAAATGTTTAATCAGCTTGTTTCATTGTTTACCCCATTGATGATAGGACAGAATGAGACAAGTGAACTTTGATCATCCCTGAGTAGTTCTCTTAACTGAAAACACAAATTGAACAATATCAATCGGATAATTATAACTTTATATATTGAAGATGCTCTTTTTTGTGGATGATTGCACAATGTATTTATCACGAATGTACTGGGAATTTTTTTTTTTGTTAAAATCATGAATGCATTATAAAAATATGACTACTAACATTTTAAAATGCATAAAGAAAAATATTTTTACAATCTACCAATCACTTTTTACAACACCCCTTTCATTATAATTTTTTAATAGCATATCTCTTCTGTTATCTGAAGAAGCATTTTTAAAAAAAATTATTGTTCAATGCTTCAAGTAACTTTAGCATGAAAACCTAATTGTGTACATGCCAGTATTATGGTTCTTACATATTTAAAAATTATTCCTTTACTGACTCTAAATACACATAAAAATGTATAAAAGCACACTATTACAGAATTTCCTCCATGAGCTCCAATGTACACATAAATTCATATTCTTATTGCAGATATCAGCATTCATGAACTAGTATTGTATTCATTATGTGTACTTTTATACCATTTTGGTGAAAAATAAAATGTACAATATATCCTGCAGTTTTATATATCTGTTGCACTTTGTAAACACAGCTCTTACGTATAACCTTTTGCTCTTTGTTTACAGTGATGCACTTCCACTATGCTAGGATAAAATAGTCTGAAGATATTTCCATTTGTAACCCTTTCGGGACGATTGGCACACCCGCGTGTCAGCTGCGAACTTGCATTCAAGGACGGACGGCACGCAATCGTGACGGAGGAAACTTTACCGTAAACAGAGAGTGGCAATCATGCGTGCCTTCACGTGGAATGTTTTAATTTGTCTACTAGATGGCGTTAAATGTCCGTGGAACTAACTTTAATGTATTTTGCAGATGTACGACCTTGGCATAAGGAGAATCCAATGAATTATTTCTCCATTTGGAGCGGTGAAACATGATTTTGTAATATAAACAGACAGAGCAATTCTTGCAGCATCAACAATTTTATAATTGAGTTTCGGGTTTTGCTTTTATTTCAGCATTATGATTTTGTTAGTGAATCATAGGAATATAAGAGAGTATTTTTTTTTTGTTTGGGTTTTAGAGGCAGTGAAATTATTCGTTTATTTCGGATAAAAGAATGGGAGCAACTAACGAGTATTTTGTATTCAGATTTGTATGAAAAATATACATCAAATAGAAAATAAATATTTCTTTTATTCCTGAAAAAAGTAGATTTCTGTGTTGAAAAGGTGATTTTTAGTGAATTTTTTTCAAGAGTTAGGCTTAGCGCAAAGAATTTGCCGTCCTTTGGGAACAGTTCGGAAGCGAAGCGCTCCGTCTTTTGGGCCGCGGCAGCTCCGGAATGCTGCCGTCGCGAAAGGGTTAAGATGTTTAACAAGTAGTATCAAAATATTGCAAAACTATAAATTCAGTTTTATTTTAATAGATTTCTATATTTAATATTTTATATGGTAAAAGGAATATGTGTCATTTCAATTTTAATTTATAAATTAAAAGAAAAAATAATTTGAGCTAAAGTCATGTGCAGCCCAAATCTAATTTTTAACAGCAATTGATCACTAGTGCCACTGAGTTAATTATTATTGATTTTTTTTTAATATGTTTTAGGTTTCCATTCCATATTTTGCTTTTCCAAAAGTTTTGCTGAGAGAAAAACAGCGGTTGCGCTGGGAAGAAAAGGGTGAATACTACAGTACACGACGCTTAAAAAGTGAGAGCAATACATTAGAAAGGCAAAATGGACAAGAAATGGTCACTTATTCTGAACCAGTGAACGGGAATACTACAAGAGAAAAATCCAAAGAATATGGGAAGGACATTAAAGGTAAAAGTTATTTTAAAAAATTGTCTTTAATTTAATTAAGGATATAAAGAGATCTTCTAAGTTAATAAAAAGTTTATTTTAACATGTAGGATGTACAAAACATATATTTCAGCCTGAGTGTTTTCAAATGCAATACTCTCTTCATTAGATGCATATGTTAAGATTCGCCATTGGTGCTTTTATATTTAGCCAACCCACAAGCTAAATTTGCATATTACAATTAACCGATTGGCAAAAATAATTTTTACTTTTGTCAATTAGCTATTTGTAATATGTAAATTTAGTTTCTGAGTTGGCTAACTATAAAAGCTCTAATGTATCTTTATCTTGTCATTTCTTCAATGAAATCTATTGTTCACTCAGGCTGAAATGTACGTTTTGTACATCCTGTATGTTGAAATAAATTTAATATCTTAAAAGATCTCTCTTTATATTATTATAAATTCAAACATATCACCATTCCTGTTATTCATTAAAGATGATTTATTTTAATATATACTGAGTCACATACACTAAAGAATGTGTGATTGAAACCATTTATTTTTGAAAGAATTAAGTGATTTCTATGCAGTATTATTAAAATTAGTAACAGTAATAAAGCCTGTTGCTTTTGAACGAAGATTCTTGTAATATCTAAATGTATTTTTATGTTGATGTGTATATTTTTTGTCTACTATATCAGTTTTGGAAAAGTTGTGTGTCAGACATATCAGATTCTTTTAGATATTATCCATAAAATAAATGTTGTGTAAGTATTTACATATGTTATTTTACCCTTAGATATTCCAGCTTCAATGTGGCGCCTTCTGAGTAATCCAATCTATGTTGTGACCTGCCTTGGATCTTGTATGGAACTTTCCATAGTTAATGGATTTCTTGTCTTCCTTCCAAAATACCTTGAAACCCAATTCAGCATTGGTAAATCGCAGGCCAGCATTTTTACCGGTAAGTATAGTATGATGAACATTGAGATGTTGATACACTTAAATCCAAAGAAGACCCATTATTTTTCAAAATTTAATGCCTCCAGTTCTATTAATCGAATTAACGCTATTTAATTTTTATTATTTTTGTCTTTAAAAGATCTATTTTGCTATCCATTTTTATATATTTTTTCTATGCCCACTATAAATAAAACTGCTGCTTGTGAGAATATAACTTTATAATACTTCTTTGAAGAAAGCTGGCATAAGAAAATAAGACAACTATAATAGTTGTTTCATAGACGTTATGAGCCTTCTTCATCGAGTTAAGCTCTTAACGAATGTTAAGAAAAAAGTGTATCTTGGCAAGCAAAGCAACATTTGAACAGAGCTAAATCACCCAAACTTACTTATTCCACTTGTATTTCAATGTTAGCACACTGTTCTGGAGCTGAGGAAGAGAGCTAAGGACTTCCTTGGAACAATTGTAGACACCTAATTTTCTCATGCCTGTTTTCTTTAAAGAAATATTGGAAAGTTATACTTCCTATCACCATTATTTGACAAAGAACGTATCACACTTATTCAGATAAAACTTTGAGTACTTTTTGTACATAAATAAATTATTTGTAGCAAAACACCATATAAGTATACGAGGCATGTTTTTTATGTAAGTACCGTTTTGCGATTCCGCCGCCGCAGCGCTACGGTCGGCGTTCCGCGCATGCGCGCTGGTTACCTACATCTCTTGTCTATGCACTGACGCCATTACAGTCTGATTCTTCATTGTATACGTTGTTTACTGAGTGTTTAAGATGCCTCCGGCAATCGTGAGTCCCGCCGATTGTGAAGTACGGGCTGTTATACGATTTCTTAGTGCTAAAGGCGTAAAACCGATCGATATTCATCGTGAGATCTGTGAAGTTTACGGACAAAACCCGTTATGACAATGCCCGTCCACATGTGGCTAATCGGACCAAAGATCTCATCAAATCTTTTAAATGGGAAACTCTAGATCATCCTCCATACAGCCCTGATCTGGCGCCCAGCGACTACCATTTGTTCCTGCACTTGAAGAAACACCTGGGTGGTCAGCGTCTTCAAGACGATAACGAAGTCAAAACAGTTGTGATACAGTGGTTAACAAGTCAGGCGGCAGAATTTTATGAGGAGGGTATTCAAAAACTGGTGCCACGTTATGACAAGTGCCTCAATATTCACGGAAATTATGTAGAAAAGTAGATTAAGGTACAGGCTTTCATGTAGAAATAAAATTATTGCGATATCTTTGCACGTCTTTTTTTAATTCCAAAACGGTACTTACTTAAAAAACATACCTCGTATATCGAGCAGATGTTAGAAATATTTTGCACTTTGAATTAGTCTAAAGTTTTGTGTCTTGGTACTACAATATTTAAAAATAAAATGCTTCCCACCAGTACTGATTTTGAAGATATTCTTCCAAATAAAATATGTCTTGGTCTGTGGAATACTCGTTCATAAATGTTTTGAGACCACTACTCTAAACGAACACCCACAACCTGCCAATTAAATCAGAACTTTTTGGTACAGGTTCCTTTGTAAATATACCAGGACTATAAAAATGATTTATTTAGTGAAGTAATGTTATGAAGGCTAACTGAGTATATATTTATTAAGATTCTGCAGCAAGGTATGAACTACAAATCGTTTAATAAAGTTTGAGAAATTTTTCAAGTATTAGTATTCATTAATTTAGATCATAATGGTTCTGTTATTTAAAATTGCCATAATTTTCATAAGAGTTATGGCACATATGATTTTAAAAATTAAATTTTTACCAAAGCATTTATGATGCTACAGATATAGGCTGAAATTTCTCCACTATTGAATTTTATTGTGATATACGTCACACTAGCTGTTAAACAATTTTGAAGAAAACCTTTAGTGTTTTCTTGAACAATGCACACATGAGTTTATGAGAAATGTTTTTATAAACTGTTCAGTCATAGCTAATTGATGTTCTCAAAAGAAAATTTGTTCAAATTTCACTGATTTTATTTTAGTTCAGCATTAAGAGTATTTAATTAACTGAAAGTCGTATCTTTAGTAAGACACATGTCCAAGAAACCATGTTGGATTATTTAAAAAGTTAATCTCAATAAACCATGTTTTTTTTTTAAGTCAATTCATCTAGGTTTTAAGATATAGTAATAAGCTAATAGTTACATACATAGGGTACACTGTATTTTTATTTGCATATACTCTTGTGATTGCAGTATTAAAAAATGTACATATATACACATTTAAAATAATTACATTAGCTATTATGGTATAATATAGTATTAATCTGATGTATCTAAATACATTTTTCAGAATTTTTAAAGTCTGATGTATAGGTAAGCAATTACATATGGACTATCTGCATTTCCAGTTAAATTTTAAACTTCGCTTTTCCTGAAATAACCTGCATGAAACAGAACCTTTAAGACGGAAAATTCTTCCGGTCCCCTGATATTTCGATTAAGGCAGGCTCGACTGTATCTTCATAACCCCTGGTGCTAGAAACTCAAAACATGAACTAAATTTTAAGTGAGGCTATTGATGTGTATTGATTTTAAGTGAAACTGATGATAAAACACACACACAAATATTTTCAATCTTATTTACTTAGATTTAGTTTTCTCAGTTCACTTGCATTGGATAATAGCAGCATATGGGAATAACAATTAATCTATATACATATTTCACTCAAGCACATTATGTAAAAAAAAAAACCTATTATCCTTTGCCTTATGGTATAACATTTAGCCTTAATTACATTGCTTAAACCATGAAGGTAAAAGGAAACTTATCTCTGGTTTAAAAATTTCACCAACAGTTATATCTCAAATCACAAATATCAAAACTTTAAAAGGAAGTTTTATTCACAGCTATATAGAATGTTTGAATACATAACATTTATGTCTTAGCACTTTCGAAGGTATGTATCTGTCCGGTAGATGAATCATGATATTCTAAAAGCTTCATGAAAACATTCTAAAATTCAATTAAGTACTTAAAAATCTGCAAAGTTTTTGAAATTTAAAATCAGCTTAAAACACATGAAATAATTCTAAGTGACACATTTTGAAATAAACCTACAAATGTACTAATTGACCAGTTACCCTAAATGCATAAAAATATACTAATTTGTAAAATTTTAAAATGGCACTTTCCTAAAGCTAAAACACATTGGAAGAAAAGAAAAGAGAACACAGACTTTTAAGTTTTCAAAATCTAATGTTTATTAAAAATTTCACTATTAAGGAACTTTTAAACATTTTACATCCTTTCAACATCTTAAATGTTAGAATACTAAAAGTTAAAGAAAACAGCATTTAATATTTAAATTGAGTTATGTTAAAATTATAGAATTATTTGCTAATTGAGAATCTTAAATAATAAAAGGCAATGTCTGTGTGTGTGTCTGTCTGTCTGTGTGTCTTATACACTATATGTTCAGAGACCGCGCGTCGGAGAGCTACGAAATTTGGCAATCGGAGACGTGGGGGTGAGAAGGGGACACGTAAAAACCAATTTTTAAAATTTGAATTATTTTTTTAGTTATTTAATGTTTTATGTGATTTCGACCGTTTTTTCCCGTTTTCCCCTTTTTTCTCCACTATCCAGACGTCGTAGAAAAAAACAAACCACACCACCGGAAAGAGCAGACAATTGCAAGTAAAAATATATCAATTTCAAATCTCAATTTCTATTTTTAATATTTTTTAAAGATTTTAAAACAAAAGTCACTTTTGGCTAATAAAAAACGAACTTTGGTTTTTAAATCCTCACAGCCCAAAAAGTACTAATGATTTCGACGACTAATAATTTACATTTTTAGAAAGGTCAAAGATCTGGCATTCCTTCAAGTCCAATCTGATCAAGAAATAATGAAAATTGCCCACAGGATCGCAATTTTAAAGATGTCACGATTTTAAATTTCTCGACAATCCGCTAAAGTAGTTTTTTTCCCCACAGAAGTTTTTTTCCCCGTTTCCAAAGAAACCGAGCTTCCTGTTTTAAATTAATTAAGAGCTTAGCATATGTATTGTATGTACATCGAGTGAAATTATTATATTTATATGATATTTTAAATGGATATTTTAATTTATGGATATTTTAAATAATTTAAATGATTGAATTATGGTGGATTGAATTGTGGTGATGTATTTGAAATTATTATATTTATGGATTGGTGGAACGATATGGATGATTGATGGAACCGTATGGATTTTTTAAATGGATATTTTAATTTATGGATATTTTAAATGATGGAACGATGGATATTTTAATTTTATTGATAAATAATAATAATATGGATAAATAATAATTTTAAATGATGGAACGATGGAATGAGGATGATGGAATTAAGAGCTTAGCATATGGTCATTATAAAATTTAAATTAGCGCGTGGGAAGTTAGCGCACGGGAATTGCACTCGGTAGACCCGGGTTCCATTCCCGTCACTGCCTAAACTGCCGCCGTGTTCAGGCGGTGTACGATCACATTAAACATGTGGGTTCGTAAGTCCTTCCGAGAGGTTGGTGGTAGGGGAAGGAGGGTGCGGTCCCTGTGGATGCCTCCCCCACTGGGTCCCAGTCTAAATTGGGTGAATAAAAAGAAAGTTATGAAGATTGTCATGGAGGACGCAGTAGCCCAGTGGTTAGTGCGCAGAAATTGCACTCGGTGGGCCCGGGTTCGATTACCACCACTGCCAAAACTGCTACTGTGTTCACGTGGAGTACGATCACGTTAAACATATGGGTCCGTAAGTCCTTCTGAGAGGTTGGTGGTAGGGGAAGGAAAGTACGGTCCCCGTGGATGCCTCCCCCATTGGGTTCCGGTTTAAATTGGGTGGCACTTCCCGACCGTCCAAACAGTTACCTTACACCTTTCTGGTAGGTCGGACGGTCTGGGTTTCAATGGAATGGAATGTTCAAATGTAATTTGGTACGATTATTACAATCAGTGATATCAATTTATTTTAAAAAACGTGATCGAATGTTCAAAAGACCCCCCCCCCCCCTTTTCTTAATGTTTGAGTGAATTTTGAAAAAATCATTAAAATGTACCTTTGATAATATTTTAATGATTAAGACCTTCAATATATAATGATGAATGATCATTTCAGACGTATTTTTTATTTAAAAAAACCCAATAAAACAAATTTTAGAACGAACTATTCTCAAGATATTGCACGATTTTCGAAAGAATTTTTGAAAGAAAATCACATAATGTAATTTTTAGTGTGAAAGAACTTTAGAAGACAGTGGGGTTGGTCTCCGTCAGGTCAGAACTAAACAAAGAAACTCTCAACTTCATGTGTTCAATTCCGCCTAATTCTTCTTCAATTGTTTCTCCGTCTCTCGAGAGGAAGAAACCATTGAAGAGGGATTACCAACCAGGTGCTACAATACCCAAATTCTTCCTGAATGCTTTATGAAGTATGATTTCAGTATATTTAAACTCATTTGAACACAAGGCGTTATTTTTGATATGTATTTATTGCCTTCCGTATATACGTTTTGGTGGTAGGAGAAGGAGGGTAGAGTCCCTGTGGATACCTCTCCCACTGGGTTCCGGTCTAAATTGGGTGAATAAAAAGAAAGTTATGGCGATTATCCCGGAGGGCGAAGTTACCCAGTGGTTAGCACGCGGGAATTGCACTCGGTAGGCTCGGGTTCGATTCCCGCCACTGCCAAAACTGCCGCCGTGTTCACGCAGAGTACGATCACGTTAAACATGTGGGTCCGTAAGTCCATCCGAGAGGTTGGTGGTAAGGGTAGGAGGGTACGGTCCCTGTGGATGCCTCCCCCACTGGGTTCCGGTCTAAATTGGGTGGCACTTCCTAGCCGTCCAAACAGTTACCTTACATCTTTCTGGTAGGTCGCGCCAGCGAGTTTGCCACAGTCAGAATTTGCCACGGTCAGAATTTTCAAGGGTAGCGAACAGGCTGGTCACTGAAGGCGGCTAGTTTGGAATTAAAAGGAACATTAGTTAGCCGAAACTGAAATTTAGAACATAAAGTAAAATCACAATTAAAAGTTAAAAACCCAATTACAAATAAGTATTATAATTACTTTTTAAAAATGCCAAAAAAACCCACAAGTTCTGGAGACTTATAATTTGTAAGTCAAGTGGTCTTACTTCTATCAAAACAATTAACATTAAAATAATGTAAAACTGATAAATAATTAGAATCAGCATTTAAGGATGTCACCCGGATGTAGAGACCATCATTGAACACACTGAATGCAACAAATCCCAGCGTATGTATCCAAGATGGAAAACCAAAGAAGAATGTGGAAAACTATCTACTCCAATCCATCTAGCTAGACCGCTCACACGTCATCATGCTGCACAACATCATAACATAAGTGAAATCATCAAGATCAGGATTGATCAGCACAAACATCAATTAATGATTTTTTTGTCAGAAACAGTGGACACTTCTTCACTCTTGTACTGAATGTTGAGCTTATAATCCATTAATTACTACATATGAAAATGCTGACTCAATACATCATTCAAAGAACACAGACTGTCCACGAGAAACAATTGCTTAATTGGCACCCTTGCACTTCTCAAATCAGTAGATGTTCTCAACTCAGTAGATGTTATTTATACAAAAGGAGAGTCAGGAATTCAAGGCTAAAGAGCAGGAATCGAGCTGTTGAAAACATCCTTCTTACCCGCACGTGGTAGGCAAATTAAACGCAATTTAGTTCTAAATGAATCATTTAAAATTAACTTTGTGATTAGCAAAAACAATGATGCAGATTATTTTACAAAACCTATGATTAAAGATAGAGTTCTTATGTTCTCCAATGGCCTATTTAAAGTGTAAATTTTATTAGCTTTGCCAAATGTTGTTTTAATAATATAAAACATTATGATTTATTCCTTCCTCAATGTACAAATTGAATTGTTAATTATGAAATATGGTACAGATGTTCTGATTATACCGTACATGTTTTGTATTTTCACTTTCACTTTTCAACTAGTTGCTCTAATGTATTTATAAAGTATGATTAGTGACTTACAATTTTTTCAATATTTCACATAAAAACTATATATATATACAATTTTTTTCAAATCACACAAAACAATTCTTGCTGATGTGTTTCAAGATGTATGATGGAAGAAGTTGTTTTTGGCATTTTAATTCAAACTTTAAGTATTTTCTGTTGTATACTGTATTTTGATTTATGGCACCAAAAATTTTTATTATCTTAAATTTATCTTAAAAATTGTAATATTGAAATGTTTATACTAATTTTTTTTAATCTTAAACTTTATTTTTTATCATGTCTATACGTAAAAAGTCTATACCTTATATGTCTATACCAAGATACCAAAGTGGTTAAATAAACTTGGTTTTTATACGAACTTGACTTTTTCTTCATTTCTCAAGTCAATGCTAAACTCTACTAGAAATTTACATCTTGCTTATCATTTATTTGAAGACTTGTCTAGTATGTATCAACACTGATAAACAAATCAGAAGTTGCGGAATATCCATTTTTGCTAAGCTATAGAAATAAATGTACAACTATAGTAATCACAACAGGGATTTCCATCCACAGACATGCAGCTGTTTTTTCTCAAATGCTTATTCATTAATTTGTTCTGGTTTTTGTTCAATAATTATTGATTCCTTTCTTCAAACTTTTGTTTAACAGTGAAAAATATAATGCCTATCAAAATAGCTAATTATTTAATTATGAACATTTCATGAGCAAGATTTTGTTATAATTACTATAACATGTTTTACAATACAAATTAAATATTATTTGACTTAATAATTTCATTAAAAAATGAAAGAATGAATCAATTTCATTTAAATAAGTGTATGGTTTATGTTATATTAAAGGGTCATATAATAATTAATTAGCATGTGTCTGAGGATATTGGGAGTGCAAAAGCTAGATCTTAATTTTAATGATGATTGTGAAACAAACACAATAAAATACTATTAAATATCAATGTTTGAGAAAATTGACTGGAAACTTACACTTCAGAGATTAGATAGTAAGTTACCAATAAATACTGAGTATTAACAGACATGAGAATACAGATGATCTGTGTGGGTACAGCTAATATTGTTACATTTTGCTACACTGTCTTTCTGTTGATATTTTATTTTTATAGTCATTTTAGAATTTATCTAGAAATTATCTATTCCAGAATTTATCTAGGAATTAAGGTAGTTGATCATAAATGAAAGCATACATATTGGATTTAATTTAAAATTAATTGCATTCATATTTTGTTTTGTAATCATATTTATCTAAGACTTTACCTAGAATTTTGATTTTGTTGTCAATTCTATTTTACATAAATCATAATACTTTTCTTTCACAGGTGGTATTGCCATACCAGGAGCTTGTGTTGGAATTTTTATGGGTGGATATTTATTAAAACGCTTCCAGTTAAAACCCAAAGGTAACTACATAATGTTGATTATATATATATATATATGTATATGTATATATATTCCAGATGTTTTAGTTCAGTATATAAAATATATGGTAGTTTTCAGTGATAAAATAGTGCCAAAATCTGAGTTCTTTTTAGTAGCTGTATCCTTTGCACCAGTGGTTCTCAACTAGCAGTTTGTGAAACCCTTGTACAGAGTTACTTCTGAAGATCACATAGAACTATTTGACACGTGTTTTGATGTGACAAATGTCTATGGTTTTAGCTCAATGCGCTACGAAAAATGTAAACACTTTGGACATTTATATCTCCCAACTTAATAGACAAAAATCTAAACAATTTATACTTCTTTTATCATAAATAGTGTACCATGTATGAATTTTTGAAAGTAATTTTAATATTTTAATAATATATGTT
This sequence comes from Amaurobius ferox, assembly GCA_951213105.1. Taxonomy (NCBI): domain Eukaryota; kingdom Metazoa; phylum Arthropoda; class Arachnida; order Araneae; family Amaurobiidae; genus Amaurobius; species Amaurobius ferox. Next base: position 12,889,693 of record OX578134.1, read on the forward strand.
TAACTTGTGTTTTCTGTTTCCCTTTGCTTACTTTCACTCAAAATATCTTCCAAACTATAAAATATGGATAGAAATAGAAAATGACAAAAATATTCAGTAGGAAATCCAGTTTCTAGATCAATAATTTGTTTTTACTTTTTGAGCAATCATATTGTCAAGTTGAAGATTGAAAATTTTCTGTTATTAAAATTTATAATGATTATATCTCAGAAACTAAAAAGTGCTTGCTCTAAATAATAAGTGTTGTAGTACTTTGAAAACACTACAAGGATATATAATTGGACTTTTAATTAGGTTCTTAGTTTTTGAAATATAGTTGTTCTAGTTTCAATATTTTAATCTTTTGAAAAGTTCTAAAATGTGCAAAACCACTCACAAAGAAATATATTTATCATGCAAAACCATTTCAGTTCTAGCAGACTGGAGTCACTGTTGATTTTATTTATTTATTTATTTTATCAAATTTTGAATATTGAAAATGCATTTATAGTTAAAATTTCTCCACAAATGTTTCAGAATTATGCAATGTAATGACAATGGATCAATAATGGCATGCTATAGACTTGTTGATCTTTTCGTATAAAGTCGTTGATGTGCTTAAAAACATTCCTAGAAACCTGATTTGTATGTATGAAACATGAGTGGTTAGCTAGTGTAGTGAGAAGTGGAACAGCTTGCCTACAAATACTGTTTTAGAAGAATATGTTATCATTTATTTTAGGAAGAAAGGTGTTGCTTAATTTAAATGTTTTATATAATAAATATCTTTTGTACTAATATACTAATATATTTGTAATACTTTTAGGTGCAATACAGTTTGTTTTATTTTTCAACATTGTATGCATGGGATTGTATACACTACTATACTTCCTTGGATGTGACAATATTCGAATGGCTGGTGCAACACTTCCATATTTTAATAAGTATGTTTTTATTTAAGTACAAATTCATTAGTTAATTTTCTATATGCTAACTATGTAAAGCTCAGAGTAAAAGCTATGTTATTCATTTGATACTAATAAAAATTCATTTAATACTAAATTGATGTTTAAAATGTTTTATAAAATAATTACTAAACATTATTGTTAATAAATTTCTTTCTGGCATTATTTAAAATAATATATCATGCAATCCGCTATTTCTGGGGAAATGAACATCTACATATGTTATGAACTTATTTTAAAACTTTTTAGTTGACTTGGTTTGGTGTTATCTTTGTAGCATTAACTAATTAGATTCCACTAATCATAGAAGCATGAAATTTAGTATGTAATTGCCTTTTGTGGTACATTTTAATACTTTAGATTTTGAACATTATCGGACTAGACCGTCCTGGGCCCACAATAGGGTCATTCCATGTGAAATCAACAGCAACAAAAAAAGAATATTTGGTTGCATAACCATTTTTAAATTTTTTTATATTTTGCACATATGTTCCTACATATTCCAATAGATAAAAAACAATTTTTAAATTTTACTCTTATTGTTTGTTTTTTAGGTACGGCGATTTTTCCAACATGGCAGACTATAAATTTGACCAATTTTGATGCTTACGTGAGCTTAAATATCTTGGAACTCAAAAATGATAGAGACTTGGGATAAAAACTGTTTTACTGGTCTTAAAGTGAACTACATTTCATGTCATTGTAATGTTTGGCTAACTGTAATGTGGGGGGGGGGGGGAGGGGGCTGAAATCCAGTGTTGAAATTTAGCATCAATTTTGTTAAAAATGCAGTTTTTAGGCCGCTTAAAATAAATAAAAGAAATTAATTTGAATCTTCAAATTTTCACCACATCTTACCCTACTCCCATAGCCTTAGCCTGGAAAAAATTTAGTCTCTACTTCACTTTTTACTTGGATTTTAGGGTTACCAAACTTCTAAAATTTCAAAAATGATCACTTTTAACACCCCCCAAAACTCCATGTAGGACATAATTTAAAAATTTAAAAATTGGTTCAAGAAAACAACTCCATACAGATAGTCAGGTGAAAGGTCCGTTTTTGTATATTTTATCCTTTCTATTTTTAAAATTGAAGTGATATTTTCAACAAATGGAAAATTTTCAAAACAGGACGTTACTTATTAATACTTAAATGTCTATTTAAAAATATGTTGTTTTGCTTGTACATTTCTTTCTTTATCATAATTAACATTAAGTTAAAGACGATTTCATATATTCTTGCTTATGATTGGGCATGACGGTGAGAGGAAGAGTACATACCTGCGGGCCCAGCTAACCTGTATAGGTTTTTAGCTTTCAGTGGGACACCGAGGCGGAAACCACTTCATCTCCATTCCAGCAAAGCCGCAACCTTGGTCGCGAAACAGGCAGAATCATTCACCGGGCAGGGGCCGAAGGCCCCCGCCGAGCCCGACTCCGGTCACCGGCCAGCCCTGGGCTCAGGGCATAAATAGCCACAGTCCCGTGATCCAGCCACCTGGAAGAGTCCGGGGACTGCCTCGTCACTTCCGCGATTGCATCCGTGAGTCCTTAGCAGCGAGGTTTATTACCCCGGATTAATTTGCCCCCCAGTTTGGAGGATCAAGGCTACAGAGCCAACATCCGAAACCACCGACTTGGGTGGCCCGCCCCGGGGGGGGGGGGCGGTGAGAGGAAGAGAAGTTGTTTATGTTAAAAAAAAAAGGCATATCAAAATATTATTTGTACCATGTTACCTCAAGCAAAAAGTTCTTTCAATGTTCCAACTTTGCATTATCTTCAACTGATATAAAAATTACCAATATTTTACCCCCCCCCCCCTTCCCAAGAAGAAAGAACAGTTCAGAAGTTAAAAATATAAAAACTGTTTCAAAGAAGCCACAAATACATGCAGATGATCATATGTATTATCATATTTTGTATATTTCTACCTTTCTATTTATAAAATTCAAAAGAAAAGTGACATTTTCTGTATTAAATATTTTAAATGATAAGGAATTAGTTATTCATATTTAATGTTTGTACAAGAAAGGCAATTTTGCTTGTACATTTGAATATTTGTTCAATCATTTAAATTAATTATTAGATTTCATCATATTTTTTATCTTTGGAAAAAAAATCCAATTAAATAAAATAATAAATAAATGTTCATGTTTCCCACCTAATTATATATCATGAAAATAAATTTAAAACATCTATTATGTTGAAGAAATGTAAAATTTAATAAAACAATTATTTTTCTCTTAATTGCTTTGGAAAACATCTTTCTCAGATATGCTTTGATTCTTCCCCAGCAGCCTTTGTTCTGGACAAGGTATCCTAATGGGTTGCACATGAGGGAGGAATAGGGCAGATGTGACATCTGGCTTTGGAATCACTGGGCATTGGCTTAGTTTTGTAGGTGTGAGAGTTAGATCAGTTTGATGTGAAACATTGAGCTGAACAGCAGTCTAGTTGCATTTCTATTGGAAATGATGTCTACCATTGGAAATGCTGCCTCATATTTTATTAGAAGCCAACGGCTCTACCGTGCTGAAAACACTGGTTCTCGTTAGATCACCGAAGTTAAGCAGCATCAGGTGCGGTTAGTACTTGGGTGACCACCTGGGAACACTGCATACTGTTGGCTCATTTCAGTCGATGTGGTGGCCGAATGGTCAAGGCGAACATTTCCAGTGATTGATCGGCCGCCACGTTGTGGGTTCGAGTCCTACATAAGACATGGATGTTTGTGTTGTTGGGCGCAATGTGTTCCCACCCCCACTGGTGCACTGGACTTTGGCGGCTAAGAGGTTCACTGTTCTGGCCGATGTATAGGTGGAGATGAAAGAGTCAATGCCTGGCCATTGGGGAAAAAAAAAATATTATTTGATAAATTTTTGAATTTTGATTCTTAAATAGATCGTGCTTGCTGCCATCCATTTTCATCTCATAAAACTCGAGTAAGTAAAGGCCTGAGAACAATTACTTTATAGAACAACAAAAAGCAGCAAACTTGCGTGATCTTATACCTAGTAAATCTTTATGCTCAAGTAAAGGTCAACCACTGAGAATTTCAAAAAGAGTAGTTCTGATGAATATCTGACTAATGAAATAGCCATTGAAACAGTCAACATACCATGTAATGTATTGAGTGTCTCAAATTATAAAAACCTAAGTCAAACCAAAAAAGAAATCACATAGAAAGACAAAACTCAAAAAGATATGTTAACTTGACTCAAAAAGCTGTTAAACTTAGTTGGCAACAAGTTTAGATGTTGAACTACCTTCCGAACAGTCATCAGAACTCTTCATATCTAGCTCAGTGTGAAGATTGCTCTAATTTAATCACAAAACTAAAGGGAAAATATAACAAAAGCAGTTCAACACCAGAAGAAATTAAAAATGTAAGTCTTATGCCTCAAAGTTGGGCTACTAAAACAACTAGGAAAGAGTTTGGAGCTAGCCAGTATCTAGTTCACAGAACTAAAAACCTCAAAAACATGATTCTTTCCTCAATTAAAAAAAGGTAGGACTCTTGATTTGAAAGTGAAGGAAACAGTTTGTACATTCCTTACATGTAATGAAATCAGCTGTTGTTTTCCAGGGAAGAAAGAGTATTTATCTGTACAATCTACTAAAGGAATACTAGAATTAAAGCAAAAATGTTTGTTTTTAGGAAATCTTAAAAGAATTGTATACTGAATTTAAACCATCTAAATTACAAGATAGGCTTTTGACAATTTCCAGAGCTATGACCCAAATGGTGTATCTTAACTGGTGCTAATGGTACTCACAGTGTATATGGATGCAGCTATCATCCAATATAAAACTAATGGTTTTAGCAATAAATATGAAGGCTAAGATATTTCTTTATTGCTAAAAATGATAGTTTGCTCAACAGAAGATGAAAGTTGCATACTTTGTGAATGTTCTAAGTGCTCAGGAACTTTCATTTCTTAATTAAATGCTATCGGATGCAAAATACTCAGCAATGATATTTACAATAAAAATTGATAAAATCACATTTAAATTAATGTTAATAATAAGAAAGGAACAAATACACAAGTAAAACAACATATTTTTGGTTAGACATTTAAATATGAATAAATAACTTCTTGTTTTAAAAAAATTTCATATGCTGAAAATGACACTTTTTTTTTTCAATTTTAAAAATAGAAATGATAAAATATACAAAAAAGCCCCTTTCACTTGTTTATCTACATAGATTTGTTGTTTTATTAAATCAGTTTTTAGATTTTTAAATTATGCCCCACATGGGGTTGTAGGGATGTTAAAAGTGATAATTTTTGAAATTTTGGAAGTTTAGCAACCCTAAAATCCAAGTAGAAAGTGGATTAGAAGCTTTAATTTTTTTATGCTTTTAAAACATTTCCAACTCTTTAAATCAACCATATTTTTATTTTATTCGTGTTTTAATTTCATCAGCTAAATTAAAAAAATCTTGAACATGAGAAGAAAACTTCAAAAATTTCAAATTTTAAGTGCTTAAAAATGTTTCATTAAAAAAAAATATTACAATTAGTTTATATCATATGGAAACTGAAATCTTAGCTTTAAAATGGCACCTGCAATATTGGTTTGTACCAAATACAAGGGGTTTTATTTTTTAAAAAATTAACACCACTTTTCACAGAAATATGACCTTGAACGATGTTTCAAGGGGCAAATTCTCACCTACTTTAAAAAAAAAAAAAGAATTGAAAGGCTTTTGCCTTCTTCCCAGGTATATAAGCTAATTTCAATTTTTTATCAAAATCCATTACTACGATGCAACCCCCATTTGTTGATTTGGTATGGAATGACCTAATAGGAATGTAGTACTTGTTTATTGTGAATAATTTGAGATCTGGACTAGTTAGATAGATTGTCCAAATTTGGTATATTAAGGGTTTTGTTGTATATTTTAATTCTTTGGATTTTGAATTTTATTAAACTGCCCCCCCCCCCCCCTCCCCAGAGAATTGATGTGACACTTCTTCGGAATTTTCGCGAATTATTTTAATTAGATCACGTTTTTCCAGATTGTCTGCTATCAGAGTTTTGAGCTTTCATATTGGCAATTCTAATTTTAGTAAGCTGATTTTAATTGCTGCCGTTTTATTGTGTTTTGAGATTTTTTTACGTGTGCTACATGAAAGAAGCGTCCCAGGAATTTTCTTCCGGTTGTCTTAAGAAGATCTGAGTGTTCTCATTGTAAATGTTAGGCCCTTTTTGCCGAATTCTCTCTGGAATAATGTATGGTGTTCAAAAGAAGACCAGTATGGGAATTTCTGTCTCCTTGTGAATCTCCAAATTTGAAACTTTTTCCCCATACTTTGCCGTCTACCTCCATCCTGTAATTCTATCTGAAGACCCGGTTGGGTGAATATGATTATTGTTTTTAAATTCTTAATTTCTTAAATTCTGAATTTATGAATTCTCAATATCTGAAATGTATAATTTAAATTTTATTCTTTGAATTTAAAATTCTAAATAAAGCTTTATTTCTGAGAGAGCAATTTTCTAAACCTTCCTAAATTTATTAGAGCCTGGGAAAATGTCTTAATTTTAAAATTTAATATTCTGTTAATATTTTTGATGGGATTTAAATAAATTTTTCTAAAGTTTTTATACATTCCTTAATGTTAACTAAGCTAATAAATTCTAAAATTCTAATGTCTGTGATAAAATTTAATTTAAACTAGTTAATTCTTTCTGATTTGCCTGCCTGTCAGCAGAGTTTTTGTAATTTGTTCTTTGAATTAATTTGAAGTATAAATTTAATAAACTAATTTTCCTTAAACTAATTATTATGTTTTTATTTAGAACTTTATACACAACACATCGTTTAAATAAATAGAAAAACCCAACACAAGCATTTCCTTAACACTCATTCAAATCTGATTGTATGTGAACGTTTTTTTGCTATAGTAAAACTCAACCAATTAGAATAAAATATTGTACATGGCATGATCTAATCATACTTTAGGTCAGCCCGAAATTTAAAATTTTGATCTATGTACTGAGATATATGAAGTCAAAGGTCAGATAATGTTAAATTTATGGAGAAAAATTAATTTCAGTATATTTGAGAGCCAGATAGGATTTTATATTTGTTTGATGTAACTTACTAGGCTGTCTTATACATTAATTATTTAATATGTTGCATTTTTTTCCCTACTTTTATGAAATAAATGTCCGTTATTAAACATGTAACTAAGATACCCTGGTTGGGTGGGAGAAACAACCTAGGATAAGCTCATTCTTTTTGCAGTATGTCCTTATTGTTTGTGAATTGGTGTCAGCTGCATGGTGAAACTGACTTTAAATTAGTTAAGATTAAAGTTTACAAAATTATAGAACTTGACAGTTTTCCTGCTGCAACTGCAATAATGGCTATTTGGTGCTGATGACTGGTAAGAAGCACAAAACTAGTTAATCGATGCTGGTGGTTGCAGTGGGAATGTAATTTGAGCCTTGAAGTATGTTAAATCGTTTTGGAAAAAAAATCTTAAGAATTTTTTAACTTATATTTATACTGAGAAATACTGGAAATATGAGGTATCTGGTGTGATACTTCACATTTACAATATTTCTTGGTATGAATATAATTTACAGAGCACAGATATAAGGGGGTAAACACTTGCATTAGGGTAGGCAAATTCTGAGTATCAAGTCATCATAGCACCTAGGAGGATGGAATAATAGAGTCCATAATGCAATTAGTACTTTCTTAAGAAAAGCAGACATGTGCAAATTATGTGACAACAAATGTTTTAATCAGTCTTCATCAAGTCAAAACAGTGTGTTTACTTAATAAGTGCTTAAAAAGAACTTTAAGGTGGCAGACCAAAGAACAGTAGAATATTTATGTTTGGAACACCCAAAGAGTGAATTCGTAGTGTGGGTAACAGACATTGGAACAGGACCCCAGTCATAAAAATATCAATACCGAGCGATAAGGCTGCTTCACCCTAGCTTACACAAGCAGCAAGTCAAAGAAATGCAACAGAATTCCAGTATCCTGCTTTGATAATTTTAAAGTAGTTTGATTGTATGCTATTTGATTATTGTAGTTAATGTAGTTCTGGTTGTTTTTCCTTAATTTTTGTAAGTTTTTTAATCATTGTTGCTAGTTTAGTTATCTCTTAATTACTTTTTTTTTTATGGCAGTAGCTTATTTAACTCTGAAACAGCTTGTTTTCTTTATTTTATTATTTATTACATATTTATGTGGATTTTGAATATGGTTGTCTGATTTTTTGTATTTTTGATGCTTTTGTCATATCGCTTGGCACTTGTTTGGGTTAGGGTAAGACCACCTTAACGCACAGTGTTGATATTTTTATGACTGGGGTGACTTTCCAATGTCTGTTACCCCTGCTACAAATCCGTTCTTTGCGTGTTCCAAATATATGTATTCTGCTGTTTGTGGTCTGCCACTTTATTGTTTTTGCTTGACTTTTGTTAAGTAAAGATACTCTTTTAACCTGATGAAAAAGGATCAAAACTCCCATGAAACAATTATTATTACTTAATTTGCATATGTCTGCTTTCTTTAAGGAAGTACTAATTGTGTTATTCTCACAAGCAGCAGTTTTATATTTCATAATAGAGTTGTTGATCAACAAAGTGTATGTGAAAATATGAAGCTTTTATAGTGGAAGGATAGGGGTAAGGAACACCAATCATTTTGGTCTACCCTGTACTTTTCTATTAAGCTATGCAGCTAAGTTGGTTGAAATTTTGTATAACCAATAACAGTTTATATATTTAATTGTATAACCAATGGTCAATTAGTTGTATAACCAATTTTAAAAGGTCAGTTCTTTAAATATTTTACATTTGAAGAATAACTAGATTATAATCTTGTTTATATTTTGCCTTGTTTGTTTTAAACAGGGGTTGCCTGTAGTTTCTGTGTAAAACATATATACCAGATTTTGGGGTTAAAACAAGGTTGCTTGAAGTAGGATTTCGAGCAAAAGCAATTTTGTAACAGTTTCTGTGATTAGAGTAAAATATGAATAGGGAAGTTTTGACCAATGAGTTCTTTCATAGGACAGTTATCATTCATGGAAACATTATTTAAAGATACTGAGTTTTTATACTCCTTTTGTGTCCCACTTGACTCTGCTCATACCTGACAGTCTAAATGATTGATTAGGGACTGCAAAAGAATAAATCTCCTAAAGTTGACAGTCAGCTTAAAATCATATTGGCTAGAATTGCACAGTGTAACTCTAGTGGATGTGTTAAAGACCCAGGCCGTCCGACTCATCCGAAGACTTGGGCAACTATTTGGACGACCGGTCTAGTGGGTGTGTGTAGTTGTTAATAAATTTCAATGGTTTCAAACCTTCCACTTCTATTCATGATCAGAATAAATTTTGTATCGCATCAACACTGATACATGCAATTTAGCTACAGAAAAAAAAATATATATATGCATGGTCACGTGGGACTAGTAAAAAAATAACTTTTATTGTGGTTACCTGAGCTATATACATTACTAAACTAGCTCAGTGATGGCAGTATATACATGTTTCTTAATTATTTTGCAATTGAATTCACTTGTTAAATATTAAAGATAGAGTCATACACAATTTTTAGTATCTCATATTTTTTTTTCCTTTTTATTATCTTGAAAATTAAAATTTATTGGGTTATGAAAATTGTTATTAATGGGCAGTAAATAAAATTGGTGACAAAATTTTTTGGTTGACTCCTAGCAACATGTAGAGTTTTCCAAGCTCTGACTTACATGTATTCTTCATTAAAATTTATTGTTCCTTTGAAAATTATTATATCTAATTGCCATACATATGTTTACAGCACACTGAATGCTGAATTTGAGCCTTTTCAAGTCAACTTAACTGCTGATTGCAATATGGGTTGTCGATGTAGTCCAAATGAAATCGAGCCCGTTTGCGGCAGTAATGGAATAACTTACTTTTCACCCTGTCATGCAGGATGTAAAGCTGAAGGTGACCATAAGTTAAATGTAAGTACTTTAACATTACTGTAAAAATCAAGCATGTGTTTACCAGATAGAATTTAGCAAGTTCTAATCTATTCAATTTACCTGCAAATATGTGCCTTTTCTAACTGTGCAAATATTTGTCTATTGAATTATTTGTCTAGATTGTAAAGTTTTCAAGTATTTTTACATTCTACTTACACTTAATGAAATTATATTTGTTAAATATACTAAATAGTATTTAAGTATTTGCTTATTTTCAAATATTGATTGCAAAAAAGTGAGACATTTGCTAGATATCACATTTTTCTTGATAAATCTGCCATTTGATATGAATAAGATTAAGTGGCATTAAGTTTTCATATTTGATTTCATCCTTCAAAGCAATATACCATAGAATTTTAATAATAATCTTCTCTTTATTCCAATTAAAATTAAGAGTAGGATTTAATCAGACTTTTTGGAAAAAAGAAAACCAGTGGAACTTGGAAAATGAGAGGTTACAATAAAACATATAAATAGGAGGGTATTACAGCTTCAAAATTTTGGATAAAAAACTGAATTTGATATCTTACTCTAAAAATATTTAATACTCTTTATTTATAAATTATTAGATAAAAATAAATTATTTCAGAAATAACTTAAATTTCTTTAAAATCATGATTTGCAAAATTTGAGAAAGAAGAATATTAAATCAGGGAAATTTTTCATTTTTTCTTTCATGCTTAAGAAGTGAAGTGCTCTATAAGGTAAAAGGGGCAATTTTAAGTTCATTGCCAAAAAATCAACAAGTTCTTTCATTGCTTTGTCACATTTGTTTTGTTTACAACAAACAATATAGGCCTATGGTAACTAAGATACATAATTGAAAGAACTTAATCTCAGTTACGAGCTATTGTATACAAGTTTGGCTGCATATAGTCAAACTGCATATTCTTAAATTTAATGCCGAATTTAATGGCTGTCTGTAACTTTAATTTTCCTTTACGTGTGACACAGACATCTTCTTTTATTATTATAGGTTTAAAAATCATTGTTTTCCAGAAGAGCATATAAATTGTTTATTACTATGTGTATCATAAATTGTTTTGTTTTGAATATTTACAAATGTGGCTAAAATAATGCTTGAAATAACTTATATACATAATTTTATAATAATTATAAATTTATTATATATAATAATATAATTTATTATTTATAAATTTATTATTATAAGATCAATATAATTGGTATTGGTTTGCATTGGATATTCAGTATTGGTTCTTTTTTGGTATCGTGACATCTCTAGTACAGTTTAATCATATTGTGTCAGTTTTTTTTACTAACACTAACATTAGTGAACAGTAGTTCACATGCTCCATAAGAGTGGAATCAAAGTCCTGTAGTGCTGATAATAATATTGGAGGTGTATTAATGATAATGTGCGAGGTATGTTAGGTCTTTATGATAATTCTGAATAAATATTTAAAAATTTGATAGTATTCCATATTTAAAATCTGATTTTTTAGAAAATATTAAATTTTTAAAATTGACTACACAAAATCTACACATTTCTAAAGTTGACCTTGCACTAAAGTTTCAAAAAGGGGTTTTGTCACAAAATTTTGGCCAATCATTTGTAAATATCCTTTAGAGTAAACCTATAAGAAGTCAGATTTGCAAAATAAAATCATGCAAAATTTAACTGGAACTTACATTTTCAGTTTATAATGTTTTGAAATTTGATTGCTCTTTATAAATATTATTTAACTGTTCACTATAAATTGTTGATTTTTATGAATATTGTTCTTTTAAAATTCTGTCTAAAGTTCAAAATTCAATGGAAATTAGATATTTAACTTCATTTCTCTCTTATTTCTTTAGTCACCCTTATGGAGTTATGTAAGAATAAGACCTTGTTATTAATACTTGCGATTTTGAATTAATTATTGGTTTTAATTTATATTAATATGTTTTTTCCAGAGTTACTCCAATTGTGCCTGTATTTTAGCTAATACAACTCGTGCTCATGATGTATTGGCATTTCCTCTTGCTACTAATGGGCCTTGTCCAAATGTGTGTCATGTTATAATTCCATTTATGATCTTGCTTTTCATTATGACACTTGTCGTGTCTATAACACATATGCCTCTATTGATGATTACTCTCAGGTGAGAAAATTATTTTGATATTTTAAGCTGGCTTTGGTTATTGTTCTTATTATATAATGTTTGAGAAAAACTAAAAGGCATTTTCACTGAATGTCATGTTTAAAAATGAAGTTTCCTTAATGGTAAGCAACCCTTTTAAACTGAATCCCTCACAAAATGTGAATATGAAGTGTATTTATTACGCTACAAACTAAGAATATATTTTTCTTAAAATCTCACATAAAAAAAATAGATGCTTAGAAATTTCATTCTTTTAAAGCAGAAAAGTAAAAATTTGGCCCTTTGGCTTGTGAATGTTTGGTATATGTATTAATCTTCTGATCTAGATGATTTATGAGGACTTTTGCAGTCTACATTATTTTTTTACTTTTTGAGTAAAGATTTTATATTAATTTGTTAAATGAAATTAATAAATACATTCAAGTTTAAAATTTAGAAAATAGAGAAATTTAAAATATCTTAGCTGAGTATTTGGAATGCTGAATACTGAATTAAAGATGTGAAATCAAGGATTGTGAGTGCAAAACTTCATTCAAACCAAATTAAAATGGTGTGTTTTTTTGTTAACATGGTTTTTCTACCATGTTAATATACTGCAGTTTCTTTTAGAAATTCCTGTATAAAACACTTCTGTAATATCATCATTGGTGGTATTGGCACAGTTGACCATTGCTATATATACCCACTTCTTTTAAACTTTTGTTTTGTCTACATACATTAAGAGTATAATGTATAGGGAGAATATTATGGCAGGGTCGAAAATTTGAATTTTCAATGGAACAGCATGTTTCAAGCATCTCTTAGCTCGAATTTACAAATGCGCCAAATAATACAAATGCACCAAATTTCATGAAAATCTGAGATGGTGAGGTTTATACCCTGTGTTGATTTGGCATGGAATGACTCTTAAGCATTTTTGAGCTGATGTGTGTGTGTGTGTGTGTCCGTGTGTTTGTGTTTATAGAAGAATAACTCAAATGACTTTCGAGATTAAAAAAAAACTTTAGTACATTTATTACAGTCAGTTAATACTGAAACTCTATTGATTAAAATATGGATAGTTTGGAAAATGTCCCCTTCCCCACAATTTTCTAATGAATTTTTTAAAAGAATCAGGAGCTGCAATAATGTTAAATAAATAATCATTTCTTACCTGATTTATCATTAAAAAACTAATGGTACCTACTTTAGAACAAACCATTATCAAGATATAGCACTTTTCAGATAAAATTATCACAAAAGTTACATAAAATTAAAAAAACATACCTAAATAGGTTAACCTTGGCCTAAAAATATTGCCAAATTGATGAAAATGCCATCAAATTGACAAAAGTGATGATTAATTCACTTAAATAACCTCAAAATTAATAAAAATTAAATATATTCTACTTATTAAAATTATTTAATATATAGACTATATTGCTTAGCAAATTCTAACAATATTTTTTATTGTCAAGTTATTTTTGTATCACTTATGACTCTTCTTTCTCTGAAGCTTTTCCTTTTCGCTAGAAGTTTAAAGGGAGGATTTTATCCTCTTCTGTGCACTTCTCTACCCCATCCTTGAGATAAAATATAAATTTATTTTGTAGTTCAAAATAGTGTACTTCAAAATATATTGCCATACAATGTTCATACACAATACATTATCATCTATTGTACAAAATGCCAAAATGCATTTCATACTTCAAAATACATTGTTATTCAGAAAAGGGACAAATGTTAATGAGCAATTCAATGTTAAAAATATTATACCATGGATTAAAAAATTAGACTGTGAAATGATACCAGTCAATTATATGTTGCTTTCCTTTCTTCAGATTTAGCATCAGGAACAATTATGACTTTTCCCACCATTCTTATAATTGTTTTCATTCACTTCGAAATGACTAACAGCCATATAATTTATAATTGTTGGGTTGTTTGGTAATGACGATAATTTTTACCTTAAAATCAGCAGCATACACAGTCCTTTTCTGTCTGAGCATTTTTTTTCTAAGACATGCAAAAAATGAATGAGCCAAGAAGATTGGAACAGCCAGAAATTTTGAAATTGAGAGTTGCAAAAGTAGAAAGCAATTGAATAAACATTGAAACAATTGAATTAAATTCTCCAACTTCATGCAGAAAACTTACTATAATTGAAACCATTTTTTAGCTGGTGCTACTTTTTTTAGCAAATCAGATGCAGTTACTTATCAGGATGACCCACCTACTGGTCAATTCTAACATGGCTTAAACCTGAACAGAACACATGGTTATATTTCACCGTTAACAATGCTAGTATATCTAGGCGATTTGATTAGCGATTGCAGTTTGGCAGGTTTAGCACATTTAGCAACACTTCACACATTTTGGTTAATTTTTTCTTTTATTCGGCTTATATGTAGGTTTCTGATTTTGGTCACTTTTACAATAGAGTTACATACTCAGCCTATACAAAATTGGCTTTGGAAATATATGATATATATTATACTGCTTGGAAGAAAGTAATGGACAGTGAGTAAGTAAAGACAGATGAATGCAGATAATATAGTAATGGACACTATAGTAATGGACATCTAATGCAATTCTAATTCTGGAAACTATCTAGTTAGTTGAATCTGAAACGCAGACATGTTCACTAGTCATTTCTTATTATATAAGAAGCAAACAAAATATCTTCATATTCTTTAACTTAAACAGAATCTTATAAGCTAATTTTTCAGGTTTCCAAATGTCTGTTCTTGGTGGAATTCATTCATGATTTTAGTACTTGCTCGGAGCAGATATGTCAGCAGCCTCAAGCTTAAGGTGCCAAATTTAAAGCATAAGTTTAGGGCAGTAAATTATCAATAAAATGATAGAAAATAATACCAAGAATAAAAATCTTTGAATGAAATTCAATTTCGTTTCCAGGAAGCAGCATAAGCTCATGTTGTAAATATTTGCATCTATTCATATCATAACTTTATCCGAAATTGCAACATTAGTTTTGCAGTACCTCACAACCATCTTCTAGTTTGTTTAATCATATGTATCCAAATATTTATTTCACAACTAGATTTTAGTTGAATGGCCAAATGCTAGTCAAAATTTATCATTGTTTAATGTTAATTATATAAACAAGCATTGTGTCTAGGTGGCTATAGAGTATTGAGTGTTTATTGGGATATTTATACATACAAAATATGAAATATCCAGTTAAATAACTGGCTATTTATTTTTTAATAAAAATGTTAATTCTAATTATTTGTAAAAAAAAAGTTACAAAAGATAACTGTCCCTAGGGAAATGAGCAAGAAGTATTTTAAAACCTATTTCACCGTGAAGCTTAAATTGCCACTTGTTCTTGCTGCCAATTGATTTAATATATTTGTATTATTTTAATATTTAAATAATTATTAGAATTTTATCAAAAATAAACTCTAGTTTTAAGTAATTCATTGGTAAAATATAGAAACATTAACCATAAATTAGCTTCTCCATAAGCTTTTTCTGTTTAGGATGACTTAATTGCTATTTTACTACTTTATTTATTATTGAAAAATGGATATATTTTTTCTTTGTGTATATTTACCCTCATTCATCATTATACTTCTTAAAATAGGTCTGTTGATGAAGAAGAACGAGCATTTGCCTTAGGAATGCAGTTTGTCATATTTCGCTTATTTGGTGTGTATTTTAAAAACAGCTTTTTTTTTTTAATTCCCTATTGAATTAAATTATTCTAAGTTTAAAATATTTGATTTAAAATAAAACCAGAACAATGCAGTAATCCGTAAGACAGGTGGAATTTATATTGAACCCTTATTTATGCATCTAAATGAATTATTTAAATACATTTCCTGCATTAATTCACTTTTATCCTGTTTAGTAGTCAAGAGCTCCTTCTGTATAAAATATGATTGTGTAAAATGAAATAAATGGTTTTCGGATTACTTAGAAATATTTTGTAAATATGGGTAATAAATATTTCAAGGTAGTTGCAAACATATTCTGTAATGGTAGATCTTTATTTTGATTTTTCTAAAGATAACAGTGAGGTCTTTCTCTTTAGAGCAATGTATGAGGTGTTGTTGTTGAGACCCAGACCGTCCGACCTACCAGAAAGGTGTAAGGTAACTGTATGGACGGCCGGGAAGTGCCACCCAATTTAGACCGGAACCCAGTGGGGGAGGCATCCACAGGGACCGTACCCTCCTTGTATGAGGTGTGCAATGTATGAGGTGTGCAATTCTTGAAAATGTATTAAAAGTGCAATTGTTTTTTAAAAATAAGGAGGGGGGGGGGTGCCAAAACTAATAAATAAAATATGAGCATACTATTGGAACATGTCGACAAAAAAAATGTGAGATTTTGAAGGATTGTATTTCCACATGTATGTACTAGTTGAAGGGAGATGACAGTGGTATCAAGTGTTAGGTCAAGGATATATTCATATTATGAGGGGTGACTCTTCAGAGTGACACGCTCGAGAGATGAAAGCTGCCGAATGCAAGATAAGATAAAAATTACCAAGCAGTAATTTAATTGCCAGGTTTTTATTTATTTTATTCTAGTACATAATTAACATTTCATAATAATTTACTTTGTAACCTATTTCTCCTAGCACAGACCACTGTTGGCAGCTTGTAGAAATAAATGACATTTTTATGTAAAACTTTGTGCACCCATGTGACAAAACATATTTTACGTTGCGAATGTACCTCTAATACAGCCCCTCAGGTTTTTTTTTTTAAAGTTATGCGACACCCTCAAAAGTATATCAGAAATATTGTCTGCTATTTTTTGTTTGTCAAATGATAATTAATTTCAAATATCTTTTTCATCAATCAAAGAACATGGCTTTTTCCCAATGTAAAATAAATTTTGTTTTAGAGCAACATTTTACCAAACTTTCTTATGAGAGTGTCACTGAAGAATTTCAGATGAAATACCGTTCTCTGTAATCCCTAACAATTTAACAAGCACAAGGTTAAAAGAAGTTTTTTTGAGAAACCAAATATGTCGCACACAAAGCGATAACAAGCAGACTTTCCATTATAACTTAGGATAAACTGTCTGAAATAGAGATTACATTACTAAAACTCTTCAATGACACAATCATAGAAATCACTAGAGAAATATTGTGCTAAAATAAAAAACCTTTTACTGTGGAAAAATATCATGTTCTTCATTTGATAAAAAACAGACCTGAAATTATCATCTGATTTAATAAAAGCAACAGAATATAATTTTGAGAGTATATAAGTACCACCTAAAACATTTACTATTTTAATTTTTTAATACATTATATTATAATATTTTAAAATTTGATATGCACCACTTTTCAATAATCGTTTATTTCAAGAAATCTATCTCATGCCAAGAGTATTTGTGATGGCAATATTCTGTTGAAAGAATTTTTAAAAGTTGGGAGTAACTGCTTTATACTTTTTATATTTTGTGCTAGAGCACTTTTCCTAAAGGACTTTTATATCTGTAATTACTTTTCTTACTTTTTACCTCTACTGACCTATTTTTACTTTCCCATTATATATTGTATAATGTGCAAGGAAAGTATTGTGATGGGGTCAAAAATGTGAATTCGAGTTTTTAACCGCAGAGCACATTTCAAGCTTCCCTGAACTCTAATCGGATATTTTTAAAGTGATGTCTTTGTGTGGAAGTAATATCTCACTAATGAATGGATCATTTCAAACAAAATTTGTACAAAATTACAATTGGTGATTACTGGAATCCTATTGATTTTAAACGCAATTGGATACACGGAAGACCCTTAAATTTTTAAATGAAATTTTGAAAAAAATCAGAATCTTCAATAATGTTACATAAATGATCGTTTCTTATGTAATTTTTTATTAGAAAACAAATGACACAAACGTAACGTTAGTATGAACTGATCTCAAGATATTGCACATTTAAAAAATAAATTTATCATAAAATCACATAAAATTATAAAAGCATTAATTAAATGAAATATGTTCACTTTTGATATGGAATATTATGGTGTAAATTTATTAACATCATTCTTGTGGATCTAGGTCATTCCATTCATGAGAGAAGATAGTTTGGGTACTAGTTTTGCATTTTGACTCTTAACAATTCACTGACAGTCATTTATATACAGGGTGAGTCGGAACTTTTGTGCCAAACCTTAAGGGTTGATAAATCACATCTAAACAAGCAATTTTTGTCATACAAAGCAGGGCCTTAACTCAAGAGGTGAACCGCTAGCAAGAGGTGAACCACTAGCAGGAGGTGAACCGCTAGAGGGCGGCAGAACATACCTCCTATTTTTACAGGAGGTATTGCTACAGTTACTGCAACATGTTCCTGCCAACATTAAAACATGTATATGGTTCTAACATGACAGAACACCACCTCATTTCAGTGTGGATGTGCAGCACACCTTAGATACTACATTTCCAGGGCAATTTATTGGTCGGGATTGGCCCATAGCTTGGCCGGCACGATCGCCTGATCTCACCTGTCTCAACTTTTTCTTATGAGGCCATATGAAAAGTCTCATCTACGACAGCCCCATCGACTCCGACGAGGACCTTGTTGCTAGGATTGCTGTTGCTGCTGGTATTGTCCGAGTTATGGCGGGTGTTTTTGCTAACGTATGCCGCTCGCTACGTTGCAGGTGTGAAGTCTGCATTACTGCTGGTGGTCGCACTTTTGAGCAGTTCCTGTAACTTTGTCCATGCATTCTGCAATTTCTATCAGTAAAACGTACTTCATACCTACTCTGTCATTTTGTCTTTCCTCTTTTCACGAAAGAGTCATCATTTCCTCATTTCATGAACTACCACCTAGCTGTTTACCTCCTGCGTTATGACCCTGCTTTGTATGACAAAAATTGCTTGTTTAGATGTGATTTATCACCCCTTAAAGTTTGGCCCAAGAGTTCTGACTCATCCTGCATATGAGTCATTCTATATCAAATCAACACAAGAAAATGTAATTTTTTCCCGTACCGTCTTCGATGTTTTTGAAATTTGGTGGACTAATTAGATTTATTATGAATGTAAAGCACGCAAAATTTTAACCTCCTAGGCTTATTTTTTTTTAGTTATATGCATTTAAATATGGCCGAAAATGTAAAATTTACCTTCCGATGGCTACATTTAAATTACTATAACTCCTGTTCTAATTAACACACAGAAGCAATTTTGGTATAACTTTCTTTAAATGGCCTTTAAAATGATACCAAACACAAGTTTTTGGGAAAAACATTTCAAGGTCATAGTATTTTGCCTTTGACCTTGAATTGCTATATTTCCCCCTCAAATACTATAATATCTAACTACATGTATACCAATTTTCAAAATGGGCACTCAATGGGATCACATACAAAAAAAAATAATTAGAAACAAAAAATACAATATTTAAATATTGACATAATTCTTTGACAGCCTTTTTTTTTTTTCAAGTAATGCTGCAGTTTTATATACAACCTTAAATTAAATTACTACTGGTTTTTTCATGAGCACAATTTTGCATTTGCCTTTACAGTTTCCTTTTCACTTATAATGTAAACTCTTC
Organism: Amaurobius ferox; assembly: GCA_951213105.1. NCBI lineage: Eukaryota > Metazoa > Arthropoda > Arachnida > Araneae > Amaurobiidae > Amaurobius > Amaurobius ferox. The sequence goes on from OX578134.1 coordinate 12,909,281, forward strand.
CCCTCACTGTGGAGGGATCAACTATTGTTAATACATCTTGCACAGGTACCAAAAGTGCATCTGGCTTATTTGGAAATTTGAGAAATTTGAATGATGGAGAAGGTCCAGATGGATGGAGAAAACATAATTTAACTATTGCATTATCTTCAGTATCAATTACACATCACCCACAATTTTTCGTCATAAACAGTCACAAATCCTTTGATATCACTGATCGAAATTTCACATCCTAATTTGATAACTTGTTCAACTTTTGAAGCAGGTGAATCAGAATACACTTTAGTGCAAATTGTATGTGCTGTCAAAAGAATAAACAAGTGGAGCTTCTAAGTCCTAGCAATTGTATGTGATTGTTCAAATCGTTCTTTCAGTTTCCCAAGACATTCAAACTATGATTTAAAGAATCTAGTGCTTCTTCATGATCTAAATTCACTAGTTTATCATCACAAACTTGCAGGACACTTGATCCAGGTAGCAGGTCGTCTTTTGGACCTAGATTCCAGAGCTGGGGCATCTGTTAATGCACATATTTCTTTCCTGCACTGGTCACATATCATTTGTCCAACAAATTCAGGAAATTTTTCACAAACCAACTTAGAAACAGGACGTAGACTTTTTCTTTTGCAGGAATGTTTCTCTTTTTCCTAGAGATTGCAACATCTATTTAACTACTGCTTATTCATAATAAAATTTCCCTTACTTAAAAATTAAATTCTTATAAAAATATTTACACAAATTCTAGTAAAGTATAGTATCAATGTAGCAATATTTCAACATAAATATCCTTTAAAAGCTTTATATGTGGTTTGGCTTTTCAACCTAAAACTCAAATTGTAAATTAACACTATTTGAATCAAACACTTAGCTCTAATTCAAACTAAAACCCAAACTGCAAACCAAAACCATCTGAATCAACCAATCACCTCTAATTCAAACTAAAACCCAAACTGCAAACCAAAACCATCTGAATCAACCAATCACCTCTAATTCAAACTGAAACCCAAACTGCAAACCAAAAGTAAGGATGTGCCAGTAGTGGCACCAATTGGCAAATTTAGCTGTTTTATAGCTAGAAAATTTCATTTGCAGCTATATTTGGCTATTTATGGATAAATCTGGTATTTTTTAGTAGTATATTTGGAGAACTGTCAAATCAACCCAATAAAATACTGAATCAAACAACATGCCAAATGCGTGTAATAGTATAGTCTAGCTTGTAATAGTATAGTATTTTTATCCACAAAATCAAAAACTGCAGTATTACTTAAAAAAAAAAAAAATAAAACCTGTCAAAGGGTTATATCAATATTTAAATATTGTATTTTTGTGATCCCATTGAGTGCCCATTTTGAAAATTGGTATACATGTAGTTAAGATGTTATAGTATTCAGGGAGAAAATATAGTGAAAAATAAGATATTCAATTTTTAGCAATTCAAGGTCTAAGGTCAAATACTATGACCTTGAAATGTTTTCCCCAAAAGACTTCATGTGTTTGATATCATTTTAAACGTTATTTAAAGAGCTTTAAAATGATACCAAAGTTTTTTCTGTATGTCATTTAGAACAGGACTTATGATAATTTAAATATAGCCATCTGAGGGTAAATTTTGCTTTTTCAGCCATTTTTATATGCAAATAACTAAAAAACTAATTCGCTCAGGAGGTTAAAATTTTGTGTGCTTTACTTTCTTAGTAGGTCTAACTAGCTTACCGAATTTCATAAAAAGCTGAGCTGGTGAGGAAAATGACTGTGTTGATTTGACATGGAATTATCTAGGTATGTGTGTAATGCTTGGTGGTAAATTTAGCAAACTTAGTGAGTCATTTAGCAAAATATCACCAACCTAGTGATATTTCACCCCCAGATTGGTGAAAATATCAAAATTGCAAAAATGATGCTAAATTTACAAAAATACCAAATTGATGAATTAATTATTAAAATATTTTAATATATAGACTATTTGCTTATTGTGAATGCTATCAATATTGATAATTATCAATTTAGAGATAGATGCGTCAAATATAAGTTGATTGGGTACTTCAAAATAATTTTACATGTTATTAGTTGACGTGCCAAATGTACAATTCAATGTTAAAAACCTTGTGCCATGAATCTTATACATAATTCTTTCACTGTGAAAGAAGTCAATTCATTGCATTATATAGGAAAAGTCATGCGCTGCCCACATCAGATTTTTATGAAGGTTTTAGTGATTATATGTAGGGTTATCATATTTCTTGAAGGCTGAACTGGAACAATCATAAATGTAACTGAATGATGCTATGTTTAAATGCTATAGTAAGTTGTGATGACATATGTCAATGTTATGCATTGTAATGGCAAGGTTTGGTGTTATGAGTTGTAATAGCATTTTTTACTGTTAAATAATGAGTGGTGACATTTTATGGTATAAAGAGTTGCAATGTCACACATATTGACATAATTTTTTTAAAAATTAGACCTTATCTTAAATTTTAAATAGCACCAAATACAACAATGAAGAATGAATTATTGAATAAATTGAATATTTATTTTTTGAACTTTAATTTCCTTTTTAATTTTTCCTGATAAAATGAAAAAGTCATTGGTAGTAGTATTTTTCTTTTATCAATATTAAAGGGAAGAACTACTAATGTATTAGATAGAAAATTCATAAACACAAAACCTACTTTTAATGGGCAAACCTAAAATTTGGAAGACACTCCCATTGCAGATCTCAGTATCATGTACCGGTTTCGGGCTTATTATGTGCTCATCAACATGGAATAATCAATATCTGCAATGGCAGCAAGAAACTTGCTATATGCCATAGTTTTTACGAAAAAACTTCTATGCAAAGTTGCCCACCTTGGTGGGTTTTGTGTTTATGAACTTTGCCATTGCAGCTTCTTGTAGCTTGAAATAAATTGTAAATAAATTTTATGTTGACTATATGGGAGGACTGAAATTATCTGTTCCTATAGAAGTTCACAAAAATTGTGGCTTATAGCAAGTTTCTTGCTGCCATTGCAAATGTTAGAGGTTCCATCTTCATAACCATGTAATAAGTTCAAAAGTGGTCTATGGATATTGGTATCTGTAATAGGAGTGTCTTCTGAGATACATCTTTGTCCTGGTTAGATAATTTTTATCTGTCTAAGATAAAATAGTAAATGGACTAGAATACAAGGACATGTGGTAACTCTAATTATATAGTGTGTCACTGTCACTACAACCATTTTAACTTAATCTAGTGTTTGTCAGTGTGATTGAAATCTTTGAGGCCTTAACTAGTCAGGTTTTCATTAATCTCAGCAACATGAAATATGGTATGTCGTATTTCCTAGTATATTTTAATTCTTTGAATTTTGAGCCTTATCAATCTAGTCTGTCCTAGATCTGCCATAGAAATGTGCTAACATTTTTGGAAAGAACTGGAGCAACTAAAAAGTCTAAATTTAATGCGTAATCTTTTGTGGTATATTTGAATTCTTTGGATTTTTACACTCATTGTGCTTTCCTCCGCCATAGGAATGTACAGTATTTCTTTTCTTTTTTTATAACTCAAGAACCAAGCAGCTAGAAAGTCTGAAGTGGCATGTCATTGTCTTTTGTAGAACATTTTACTTCTTTGGAGTGTGAATTTTATCGGGTTAACCTCTCCTGAGCCCTCCATAAGAATGTACTTATTTTTTAGGAGTCATACGAAAACCAGAGCAGTTACTAATTCCAAATTAAATATGTCAATGTCTTTTATGGTACCACATTTTAATTCTTCAAATTTTGAAACTTATCAAACTATACTAATGGCGGCGACACGTCATATCTTCAGATCAGTTTAAATAATAAATGAATGACAAATCATTAGATTTTAAACGTCATTTTATTAAAACATCCATCAGACGTACATATAATTTAAAAGCCAGAGCGCTTTCGGGTATCATCATACCCTTCCTCACAGTGGCGTTAAATAGAAAATCATGCCAACATGCTTAAGAGGTAGATTTTATAAGAATGAGGCAGAACTGGGGATGTCATTATACACACCATTTTTGATTTTTCTGAAATTTTTATGATGGTTTCTTCTAATGATTTTAGAAGACACGTAATTTTTTTTTCCCCCCAAATTTTTTTATGTGACCCACAAAAATTCCTAAAGCGGATCACGACTCGGTATTTTTCTCAAATCGACATCTCTCTCTATTCTATTATCTCTGTGCATTGATCATCAACCAAAGTAATTCCTGTGATTACAACATGACCTTTAGTAGCTAAATTGAATTATTTTGTAAATATCATAGCTGACCTTCTGTGCAGCCTGGCAGGGTTGGCCAAACTTTGTTACGGAAAGTGAAAAAGGGCCATATTTGAGAACTCATGGGCACATGCACTGAGGGTCAGCCATAGTTTTCGGGTTTAACTTGTGTAGTACTACCCAGTATTAACTTAATTAGCTCATTTGTTGCATTGCTCACCCTCAGTGCTGCCGAAAATAGCTACTTTTGTATCTAACGAAACAAGAAAGGGTCCTTTTCGTGGTCCTGTATCTCAGTGCACTGAGGCTCAGTGTGGAACTTGATAATTGTATTTCATAGTATGAGACCTGTTTTTTAACAGACAACTAACAGAACTTTGGTTAATGGCCATGCGAGCACATAGGGCTTACTTCAAGACATTGTGGAAATGGAATATATGGTAACAAAGCATACAATTAGCTGTACAGTAGGCCTATAACCTATTCACTATAATTGTGTCTTCTATAAGTCATATGTTTTTTATTATGTATGTGACTAGTCAGTAGGCAACCATATCCTTTTTTTACAATGTTATCTAATTTTACTTGTAGCATAAGTAATACAAAAATAACATTGTAATTGTTAGCAATCATAGTACCAATAGCCTGGTTCCGAGAAAATAATTTTCAATGCAACGATGTACACTCTAAAATTGAAAAAAGAGTAAAAAACAATGTTTATCATTTTGATAAAATATTTTTATTGAAATATTTTAAAATTTTTAAAACTCCTTTAAAAAAAAATGATGCTGCAAATATTTTATGTTTTTACCGTAATGATAAACTTTGTTTTTTACTCTTTTTCAACTATAATGTATGGTGTAAAACATAATATACCTATTTATAACAGCCTATTACTATTTTCTGATATTATTTTGATCACAGCACTGTTACTTTTCAGGATCTGGCAACACTTTTCATGATAGGCAACCTGGCAACAAGGCAATTCAAAATGGCTGAATTGTGGTTCTAGTGAAAACTTGTTAGAAACTGATATAATTTTTTTAACAAGAAGTATGGATGAACAATGTGTCTTCTATAAGAAAGGTGATTGTGGAGACCATAAAGCATCAAGAAAGAGTGGTTCATATCAGCTTAGTGGTCTTGAACTATCTGTAAATAAACAATTGGAAAAAAATGGATTTTACTCAAAACAAAATGTTTCTGAAGTTCAACTTATCAGTAATAGAAGTCAACAAGACATTTCTATTGTTGAAGGTGTAATATGTTCATTTCACAGATTCAAGTACATTTTGGCCATCAAGAAGGTTTGCACACTCTGATCATATAGTGCATCCTGCTAAGAAAAAATAAACTATTTGCATGGTATCATGGAAGGTATATTTATATTGGAATTTGAGAGGACTGATGTCAGGAGCTGCAGTTTCAGTAAAGGTGTTGTTGTTGAAACCCAGACCGTCCGACCTACCAGAAAGGTGTAAGGTAACTGTTTGGACGGTCGGGAAGTGCCACCCAATTTAGACCGGAACCCAGTGGGGGAGGCATCCACAGGGACCATACCCTCCTTCCCCTACCACCAACCTCTCGGAAGGACTTTCGGAGCCACATGTTTAACGTGATCGTACTCCGCATGAACACGGCGGCAGTTTTGGCAGTGGCTGGAATCGAACCCGGGCCTACCGAGTGCAACTCCAGCGCGCTAACCAATGGGCTACCGGTGTATTTGTTGTTTACGTTGATCTCTCTCTTCCTCATTCATATATAAAGTACCAACTGGAAGCTGATAATTTAGGTGAGCTGTTTCTTCTGAATGGTTTTCATCCTCGATTTCTGCTGTACGGTTCTCATCATCAATTATTCTGTGCTTGCTACATAAAATGTCATCCCTTGGAAAAGACGGAAATCTCAAATTCCAATGTAAATATACCTTCCATGATGCCATGCGAACAGTTTGTTTTTTCTTAGCAGGATGCACTGTATGATCAGGGTGTGCATACCTTCTTGATGGCCAAAATGTACTTGAATCTGTGAAATGAACATATCACACCTTCAACAGTAGAAATGTCTTGTTGACTTCTATTACTGATAAGTTGAACTTCAGAAACATTTTGTTTAGGGTCCATCCATTTTTTTCCAATTGTTTATTTACAGATAGTTCAAGACCACTAAGTTGATATGAACCACTCTTTCTTGATGCTTTATGGTCTCCACAATCACCTTTCTTATGGAAGACACATTGTTCATCCAGACTTCTTGTTAAAAAAATTATCAGTTTCTAACAAGTTTCCACTAGAACCACAATTCAGCCATTTTGAATTGCCTTGTTGCCAGGTTGTCTATCATGAAAAGTGTTGCCAGGTTGTCTATCATGAAAAGTGTTGCCAGGTTGTCTATCATGAAAAGTGTTGCCAGATTCTGAAAAGTAACAGTGCTGTGATCAAAATAATATCAGAAAATTGTAATAGGCTGTTATAAATAGGTATATTATGTTTTACACCATACATTATAGTTGAAAAAGAATAAAAAACTAAGTTTATCATTACTGTAAAAACATAAAATATTTGTAACATCATTTTTTTTTAAAGGAGTTTTAAAAATTTTAAAATATTTCAATAAAAATATTTTATCAAAATGATAAACATTGTTTTTTACTCTTTTTTTTCAATTTTAGGGTGTACATCGTTGAATTGAAAATTTTCTCGGAACTAGGCTACTGGTACTATGATTGCTAACAATTACAATGTTATTTTTGTATTACTTATGCTACAAGTAAAATTAGATGACATTGTAAAAAAGGGATATGGTTGCCTACTGACTAGTCACATATATAAAAAAAAAACATATGACATATAGTGAATAGGTTATAGGCCTACTGTACAGCTAATTGTATGCTTTGTTACCATATATTCCATTTCCACAATGTCTTGAAGTAAACCCTATATGCTCGCATGTCAATTGTTTGTTAAAAAACAGGTCTCATACTATGAAATACAATTATCAAGTTCCACATTGACCCTCAGTGCACTGAGATACAGGACCATCAAAAGGACCCTTTCTCGTTTCGTTAGATACAAAAGTAGCTATTTTTCGGCAGTGCTGAGGGTGAACCATGCAACAAATGAGCTAATTAAGTTAATACTGAGTAGTACTACACATAAACCCGAAAACTATGGCTGACCATCAGTGCATGGGCCCAAGGCCCATGAGGTCTTAAATATGGCGCTTTTTCGCTTTCCGTGACAAAGTTTGGCCAACCCTGCCAGGCTGCACTGAAGGTCAGCCATGAAATTTACAAAATAATTCAATTTAGCTACTAAAGGTCATGTTGTAATCACAGGAATTACTTTGGTTGATGCTCAATGCACAGAGATAATAGAATAGAGAGAGATATCAATTTGAGAAAAATACTGAGTCGCGACCCGCCTTAGGAATTTTTGTGGGTCACAAAAAAAAAATTTTTTGGGGAAAAAAAAAAATTACGTGTCTTCCAAAATCATTAGAAGAAACCACCTTAAAAATTTCAGCAAAATCAAAAATGGTGTGTATAATGACCTGCCTCACTCTTATAAAATCTGCCTCTTAAATACTATCCACTACCGGCAAGTTGAATTTGCATATTACAAAATTGGCATCACTACTAAACACATTTAATACATCCACACAAAATCACCAGAAACGGATTTAAAAATTACAAAATTATAAATATAAGAAAGACAAAGTCATAATCCAGTTTAAGCACAAATATATACAAGTAAAGAATTTGTGTAAAATTCTTGTGAAGTTTATGTAAGTATGAAGTTAAAGAATGTTTATATTTAGTATGCTGTTGCCCACTATAAGAATGTACTCATTTTCAGGGAGTAACCTGAAAACTAGAACAGTTAGAAAGTCCACGTTTAGTATGTCATTGTCTTTTATAGTACCATGTTTCAATTCTTTTGATTTGAACCTAATCACTTTAGCCCTCCTTAAGAATGTACTCGTTTTTTGGGAATAACCCAAGAAACTAAAAAATTATATTTAGTATGCCATTGTCTTCTGTGGTATATTTTGATCCTTTGGATCTTGAACCTTATTGGGCTGGCTCATCCTAGGCATGCCGTAAGAATGTATTCTTGTTTTTTTTAGTAACCCGAAAACCGGAGCAAGTAAGAAAGTCCAAATTTAGTATGTCATGTTTTATAGTACTACATTTTAATTCTTTGGATTTTAAACCTTTGCAAACTAGTCTATCTTGGACCCTCTTTAAGCGTGTACTCTTATTTTGACAATAACTTGAGTTGCTAGAAAATTCATATTTAGTCTATAATTGTCTTTTGTGATAGTTTTAAATCCAAAGAATTAAAATATATCGGGCTATCCTGTTATATGCCCGCCATAGGAATATACTAATTTTGGGGAAAACTTGAGAACTGGAGCAACTAGAAAGCCTAAATTTGGTTTTTCACATGTAAGTTGCCTAAATTTTAATACATAAATTGTTCATATATATAAGTTACATGCAAATAATAAAAGAGGGTATAACTATGATTTTTGCTTTCATTTGTTTTATTTGATAATTTTTATCTATTCTTTATATAGGTTATATACCATCTCCTATTATGTTTGGAAATGTTATTGATTCTACATGTATTCTATGGAAAGCTCATTGTGGGCGACCTGGAGGATTTTGTCTCATGTATAATATTGAGCACTTCAGACTCAAGTAAGTATAGTTACACCATTAATGGAAGTATATATTTAAACCTTATACTAACCATATCATACTGCAGGAAATAAGAACATAAATTGGTTACTTTTTAACACTTTACAACATAGTTGAAAAGTGTTTATGACTTTGTTCATTCTATCTGTCTGTCTGTTCTGTCCATTAGCACCATAACAGCCGTAAAAATGACTTTATCAAAATGAAATTTTAGCATGTTGTTCAGACGGTCTGTGGGACCTATAGGAATATAAATGAATAATATCACCCAATTAGTTTTGGATTGAACCCGGGTTGAAAAAATGAAATACCTTGAACCCTATGGGACCTAAATTTTCAATCATTTTTTTAAGTGAATTTAAAATTCACAAATGGCTTCCAAAGTTTTAGGAAATATTCAAAGTATCCCATAAAATATATAAAAAAAATTTCAGAAAAATATATTCAGTAGTTTTTTAAATAAAAATTAAAATAATAATTACCCCCTTTATATGAAGAGATCACGCGACCCACTTCAAAATAAAATATGGCATCCATCTTGTGTCAAAATCGTGATTTTTGAAGTTTTTTTTTTAATTCATATTGAGTGTTGTATCCATCCTAAAACCGCTTTATTTTTGCTTAAATTCTGTGCATCTACATACTGAAACAACGCAATACAATATATTTGAGTTTAAATGATCATCAAACATTGATTATTTCTACAACGAAGCCTAATTTTCACTTATGGAGAATGAGTTGTATAAGAATTGCTGCATTTCTTTAATGAAAAATTATTTAGCTCATGGAGTCTGCAATATTGCTGATATGAATGAAACTTTCATTGATTTTACACAGAGAACCAGACCTTCGAATGAGTCGAACGGCCTGGGTTTTCAACGTTCAACAGAGAACCAGACAATTTTTTCGATGAAGTTAGTTAAATTACTTGTACCTCCATGGTTTTAAGTTTTTAAATAAAATAAATTATTATAGTATTGTGATGAATGAAAAAAATGGAAATATGTTTATGAATGAAATGCTGCTTTTATATAGAGGCGATTTATATTTCGATGACATCATTTGACTAAAGTTCATTTGTTTTCAATGAAATTTTCAAATATAATAAGTTTTTGTAGTATTATGATAATTTTTAAAATATTACCGAGGAATGTATTGCAATTTATATTTCAATGCCGTCATTTGAATGAAGTTCATTTTTTTCGATGAAGTTTTAAGTTTTCATATATAATAAATTAATGTAGTATTGTGATAATTTTAAAAATATTACCGAGGCATGTATCACATTTTAGAGATGTTTATATAAAATTGCATTGAAGTTAAAAAGTGTTTCATAATCAATGCTTTATGCATGATTGATCTTTCTTGTTGATGTGAATAACATCGAAATTGAAGCTTTATAAAAGATATGTAAACACTGGATGCTTATATCTCTGAATCTAATAGATGAAAATGAAATATTTATACAGTTTTGCTTGAAATAGCATATGTGAGTGTACAAAAATAATTTTAATATTTTGAACTTATTTTAATTTATTTATTTTATTCATTTTTTTATTTCTTTTCCCAGCTGTAGGACATTTTTATAAATGTTTTTCTTTTTACTATGTGTATGCAATGCAGGGGCTTAAATCGTGGGTCAAAAATGTTAGTTGAATTATTTTTTTTTTACTATTCAACCAAAATTTTAATCACGACTAGGCTTAATCAATTAATTGACACAGTCCTTGTTTTTAATTGTAAAAACTTGCTTGAACTGTGTGCTCTCTAAATGAATTTGAAAAATAAAACTTTGTTAGGCATAACATACAAGGTTAAAAAAAGGTATCAAATGATTTCAGAGATCAAAGTGGAGCCTCATGCATGTAAATGAGACAGAACACCAGTACTAATAATCGCAAGGACTAGACATGCTGTTGCTAGTACTGGTGCTCTGTCTTATTTTCCCTGAAGAAGTTCTATTTTGCTATTGAAATCATTTGATGCCTTTTTTGAACATTGTAGCTGTGCCTAATGAAATATTTATTTTTCAAAGGTTTTTAATTCTTATTCTTCTAAACTTTGTTATAAGGTGATTAAAATTACATCAGAATGTTCCATGGAAGCATGAAGGAACCACATGAGTTTCAACCAAGCTATTTCAAAACTGTTGAAAATGTTGTGTACCTGAACAAACTAAACTAATCAATCTAGATGAGCAGCATCTTAATCACCCAGCAGACATAACCAGCAATACAAAAAAGTGATTGAAGTCTTAAAAAGAAAATCTTGATTTCTGCTTTAATCAGAAATTAAATTTAAATGTTATCTATATAAATAAAGTTGAAAATCTCTCTGTATATATGTGTGTGTGTCTCATCATTACAGGAGAACGGCTGTACTGAATTTGATGAAATTTTCAGGGTAGACTTAAAATTTAGTCCATGTTTCGAGTTTCTAAGACCCGGCATTGTCAATATATTGATAAAAAAATGCACTAGTAAACATTTCATTATGCAAACGATATTTATTCTGCAAAATTCTTTGAGAAAAAAAATATGTTACAAAACAACAGAATTAAACCCAATGAGTTTATACAGCAGATTTATTTGAAAAGAAAAAAAATTATATCATGTTGCTAAACAATGGAATTACATGCAATAAGCTTATACAGCAGATTTATTTGAAAAAAAAAAATACATCATGTTGCTAAGCAGAATTAAACCCAATGAGTTTATACAGTAGACGATTTTTATTAAATCCTTCTGATTTAAATAATAAAGAAATGTATATAAATAATTTTTACCAAATTGCATTTTCCTGGATTATATCCGTTATGGCCTTTGGGTTTAAAGATTATGGGAATTATTGATATTTTCAAATTCTTATGTCATCTGTTTTATTTTGCCAAAGGTTTTTCAAACCTATATATTGTAGTACAGATGTATACATGGGTATACTCTTCTAATCTACGAAAATATAAGTAGTACAGGTATATTTTCTAATCCACAAAAATAAGTTACAGGTATATCTTCTAATCCATGAGAATATAAGTAGTGTGGGAATATATCTTCTAATACAATTTTAGCACTTTCATTATTGGCATATAATGATTCAATTTCATATTCTCTGTAAATTTGCTTACAAAATCAATGTTTTATTCTTCAGATCTGCCTGTGAAGATAATTTTGTGTAGTGAGAACAGAGATTCTTTAACTTTCTTAGGATCATTAATTTAAATATTTTAATAGAATGTTTTGAATAAAAATATCATTTAGAATACTATAGGAATTTGCACATGATTGGAAATTTTAAGTTTCTTTATATTTGGGATGTCACAAAACCAAAAAGATCCAATACTATTGGATTACCGAAGAACCAATATGATCCAATATCAATACCCATTAGATTGCAATTGTAACATACAAAAAATTTATAATTTCTGTAAAATTATATTTAGAACTTATTTTAGCCATAATTATAACCCCCTTCGTAAATATTAAAAAACCAAAAAAAATTATGATACACATGTTAATAAATATTTCAATATTTATTCTGAAATATTTTAATTCTGAAAATCATAGTAAAAGAATGATTGTGAAATAATAAATAATTTGCATTAATCTGAACAGAAAGAAAAAATTCTTGTAGGGACTACGAAAAATTTGTATAAAATACAAAATAACGATTTATAATCACAGAAGGTATTTGAATGGGAAACATTCCTGGCAACTTTTCAGAAAATTATAGTCTGCTGTCATTGTTATGTAATAATGCAATAAAAAATTGCTGAATAGGATGAAAATGGAAAACAAAGACTATGTACATCAACTAATGAATAAACCAATAACGAACCTGTCACAAGTTAGGGCCGCTGACAATAAGGAGCAAAAAGATGCTTTGTATACTAGCCCTGGAGGCTTGGGATTTATACTCTTACTAGTGTTGTGTGTGTGGGGGATTACTTGCCCCACTGAAGGTGACTAATGATGGTACAAACACAAAAATTGAATCGTAGCTATATTTCACAATATGTTGATTGAAACTATAAGTTTTGCGATCATTGATAAATAACCCCTTTTATGCACGATTATTTAAAATTTTCCCTCTATGTTGCCATGTTAGCTGGGTTAATAACCCAAGAGGTTAGCTGGGCTCGCAGGTATGTACTCTGTACTCTATGTTGCCATGTTAAGAAAATATAAAATTTTGAAGTTTTCACTCAAATTAAAAAAAAATCAGTATTCTAGATTTCCATCAATAAAGTCAAATATAAAGTTTCGTGAAAATCCATTAATATTTTTGGTAGCTATCATGTACTAAAGAACTCAACCACAGACAGGCAGACAGACATCATATTAAAAATAGTTAAAACATGTTCAGGAGGTCCTAAAACAAAAATTAGCATCAACATCTTGAAATCAAAAAATTTGGTGAAAATAATACTTTTTCTATGACAAACCAACTTCGATGCTTCATGCCTCCTTGGAAATATGGATGAAACTGGTGGTATCCTTTGTATAGATAGCTAGATAAAACTATATTTATAATATAACAATGGGAATAAAATAAAACACTTGTATACATACATCAAATTTTGTACTCAAAAATTAGATACATCCATAAACACAAAAATGACATAAATAATTTTAAATATATAAACGTTTTACTAGGTAATCAGTAAAAATATAACCCCCCTCCCCCCCCCCCACACACACTCCTATGGATTAATTTTGGATATTTGCAATTCTCTGGTCAGTGACACCACTCGAGCCTCTGTGTATCAAATTGCAAGTTTTTGCCTCTTCTCGAAGTGGGTAAACATTTCCGGACACACAGGAAAAATAGCCCTTGTATATACTTTTACTGCAAGTTGCCTTCGATCTGCTTCTTATATAATAAAATAAGATGCCTGTGTGTGTATGCAGTGTCCATAGCAGAAAATCGAAGCATCATAACACAGGTACTGTAGGACCCGGGAAGGTATGCTCAACATTATTTATTCTTTTAATTCAAATTAGTTTTTTGTTATTTTATGGTTCAAAAGTTGTCCGATTAGCAGAATATCGAATAATCTGTCTTCAACTGGAAAGACTATGACAGTACAATGATAAGTACAATGTCTATACTATATATGTGACTAAGAATGTTATTGTTTTATTTAAATCACTTATGGCCGACTCACTCAGTTTTAAACAGGGATTGCATTTATGTGCCAAGAGTTAAAGATCTCCATAGCATTCTAAAAATAAATAAATAACAGAAGGCTGGATTTTAAACATTTGAACATAGCGTCAAATGACCTACAACTTTAGAGTTTCCTATCCTGCAGATGCACAGAATCTGACAGATTTATCCTTGACCTCCAGTATCTATCTTTGAAGCTAGTGAGATATTTCTGTATTTTAATGTTTTTCTGTACATCGTTCTGTTTCAAGATGAAAGTGTGCTAAGAAAACCCATTTTCTCAATGCTGGAGTATAAAGGGTCATTCCATTTTAAATTTTCAAAAATGTTGAATGTTGTGATGTGTTTAAAAACTTTAAACTCATCATAACAGAAGCATCATCATTTTTTATTTTGATGAAAATTTGCATATGCATTACTCCTACCTCCTAGACCTCAAATATATATATATATATATATATATATATATATATATATATATATATATATATATATATATATAATTTTTAAAATATATACCTTTTGATATATAGCCAATTTTTGTTATGGCCAACAAGAAAAAAGTGGTATTTTGGAGCTTTCGCTTATGAGCTATAACTTTTTTCCTATCAAAGCTGTAGAGCTCAACTATAGCTCATTGGAAAGCTAAGAAAAAGCTCTTTTTTTATGTAATATGAACAAATTTCAGATTTGAAGCCAAATCCTATTTTCTCAAGGTCAAAATTTACCTAGCAAAACTCATTTTTTACCACTTTTGGAAATTTAAAAATCCAGGAAGAACTTGGAATAACCAGTTCATTTTATTTCTTAAATACATGTCTATGGTTACTTATTATATAAAAAATTTTAACTTGTTACTCTGACCTTTTCATAAGATATGATCCCCCCCAAATAGTCAAATTGTCTGAAAGATCCAGTTTTCAATCCTAAAAAAATATATATGGGGAGAGGGGTAAATTCTTTTTTACTTATGCAATCTAATGTACTTTTTACCAGCTTTCAAACAAAAACAAAATTACTTTGTTACTCACATGCGTTTAGGAGCTATAAGGGTCTTAATTTTCAAAGAATTGCGCTGAAACGGCACAATTTTTGCAATACATTTTAATCCTAGTTTTTAAATAAAAGAAATTTTATGTAATGCTTATTGTTTTTAAAGGGTGAAAATAGTTCAAAAAGACAAAAAGTTAAGGAATATATTTAATTCTTTTACATTTAAACTAATAGTGGTTTTAACAGGAATGCAGAATATATCTGATCTGCAGAACAATGCTTTTCCCCAAAAATGAAAAAATGCTTTAAATTATAATATTCAAACTTAAGCTAAACTATCAGCATTTTAGGCTAAACTATCAGCATTTAAGGGCTGATTTAAATTCATACTAAGATAGACCAAAGTCAATAGATTAGAAATTATCTCATTGCCATTGAATCCACCCTCTACCCCATTTAAATTTAGTTCAAGGTTTTGTATGTTTTGGGTCCAGGAATTTTTTGCATCCTTACTTACGTATTACATTTTAAAAGCTTTTGTTTGAAAAAGAAAGAATTGGAAAAAAATGACATTCCTATGGTAGTATCCAGTAGCTTAATGAGGTTATATAGACATAATTTAAAAACATATGATAATATCTAGGCTTTAATGGCTTGCTCTCTCACAGAGAAGAGTTGACGGATATTTGTTCATGACAGCTGTAATGTTTTGTCCTCTTCCTTTAGCAGACCATAGTTCTGATGCAGTCAGGATCATCAAAACATTTTGAAATCGAACCCAGGTTTGGTTATCATTACTTGATTTTTTAAACAATGTTCCAAATCCTTTAGAATGAAAAAAGTGGATCCTCTATTCCTC
Source organism: Amaurobius ferox (assembly GCA_951213105.1). Lineage (NCBI taxonomy): Eukaryota > Metazoa > Arthropoda > Arachnida > Araneae > Amaurobiidae > Amaurobius > Amaurobius ferox. Next base: position 12,925,241 of record OX578134.1, read on the forward strand.
TTCAACATCATACACTTTTATCTACAACACTTCCCCTAGCCACCAGTCACCATCATATATGCAGCAAACATAATCTGATAACTTTGGTTGAGTCCTTGGTGTAGGTCGTCTAAGGTTCATACGTTCATCATTGTACACCTAGAAAATCCTGAAATCAGATGAAAATGTTGTTTGCCTGGCCTGAATGATATTTCTGCTGAGTGGAATATAGCTGTGAAAAGACTGGGTTTGAAGTATTAATAATGCTATTTTATATCTCTTTTCGAGGATCTTTTCTGCTGCACTGACATCATGACAGGAAACAGAAAAATGTAACTCCATGAATATGTTCAGTACAATATTTAAAAATATCCAATGGGTTCAGGATGTGATCATTTACAGACCGTTGCAAACTATCCTCTTGACTGTTCGCCCAATCCCATCACATTGGCCTTTTCCGTGGGATGTGGCAAAAACAATACCACTCCGCTTTTAGCCCAAAGTCCTGTTCGTGGTGGCTTAAATTACTGAAATTTTTCCTATTTTTGTACTGTGCTGCCGAAATCTGAGAAATAGATTAATTTTGAACTTGAAGGGTTGTCTGACTTAATGAGTAACTTTTGAAAAGCATAGAATGGGGCGGTGTTGTGATCACGATAGTCACTTATACAGCAATAACTTTGAGTTTGGATCTCCCAGTCCTTTTTCCAGTAGACAACAAAAGGATGTAGTGTACACTGTAAACCTCACCAATGATATGCCCGGACCTCATCTTGGACAACACAAGAAAAATTCTCAGAAAAATCCACAAGAACCAAAAGTTCTCCCTTATTCAGAGCTTCTTTCTGTGACTTTTAAGTACTCTCCTTGTTTCTTGGCAATGAAATGGTGGATTTTTAGATGCTCAAGTTTTTCTGCAAACTTAACCAAAAATTCTTGCAGAGATAGTCCACATAATATCAGCTCACTTCTTTCTGTCTGTGGACACCCACTGCCTATATGAGACTTGCATTTCCTCACTTAAGTAACAGTAATCTTCCAAGCCGACTTGTACCATTCTTAAGACGACATTCACACCAGGACATGCAGTACATCCAGAAAGCATGCAATTCTCATTTTCAGTGTCACAGACCATATTCTTCAGCAAATCTATGTAGCTATAATGACTTTTAATTGCTGATAGCCTGAGTTTTACGTTTTGGTGGTATAAACAAATACACACTGAATGTGTATCAGACGCTCCTGCTAAAACACAAAATTTTGACCTAAGTTCCACAAATTTAGAAAATCCAATTTTCAGATCAAGGTAATTTTCTTTAAAATGTAAGTAAAGTTCTTTCAAGTTGCACAAAATGAGCCTTTTCTGAATGTTTGATTTTTCCCCATCCTCAACTCAGAAATGCAGTCTTTTTTACCAGGCATCATGCGACTACAGTTATCTCTCAAATAAAAATCCTGTATAATTTTAATCTTGCTAGTATCAAGGAGATTTCTTGGCCGCTTAGCTTCCACTTTTGTAAAATTCCATGTTTTTTAACGAAATCTCTAGTTTTTTGAACTAGGTACCAGCTGACTCCAAATTCTGATTGAATTTTTGCATAGCTCCAAGTTAAAGGCAACAAACTTAAAATGTTTAATTTTTCCTTAACACATTCAGCAGTTTTCATTCTTTCTTTTAGGTTTTCTATTAATATTTCATATTTAAGCATATAAAACTTACAATAATTATATAAAATTTCTTTTAATTAAAAACTAGGATTAAAATGTATTACAAAAATTGTGCCGTTTCAGTGCAATTCTCTGAAAAATAAGACCCTTATAGCTCCCAAATGCCTATGAGTAACAAAATAATTTTATTTTTGTTTGAAAGCTGGTAAAAGGTACTTTAGATTGCATGAGTAAAAAAAATTTACTCCACCCCCCACATATAATTTTTTAGCCTTGAAAACTTGGTGTTTCAGATAATTTGACTATTTGGGGGGATCATATCTTATGAAGGGGTCAGAGTAGCAAGTCATTTTTTTTTATACTAGAAGTAACCATAGACATGTATTTAAGAAAAAAAAATGGACTGGTTATTCCAAGCTCTTTATGGATTTTTAAATTTCCAAAAATGGTAAAAAATGAGTTTTGCTGGGTAAACTTTGACCTTGAGAAAATAGGGTTTGGCTTCAAATCTGAAATTTGTTCATATTACAATACATAAAGAAAGAGCTTTTTCTTAGCTTTCCAATGAGCTATTATTGAGTTCTGCAGCTTTGATAGGAAAAAAGTTATAGCTCATAAGAGAAAGCTCCAAAATACCACTTTTTTTCTTGTCAGCCATGACAAAAATAGCCTATATATCAAAGGATATATGTTTTAAAAATAAAAAGTATATATATTTGAGATCTAGGAGGTAGGGGGAATGCACATGCAAATTTTCATCAAAATCAAAAATAGTGGTGCACACAGTATTTGCTGAATTAAAATGGAGTGACCCTAAAATGAAATATATATATATATATATTATATATTATATATCGGATCTATTAGTTTATCAGTTCTCAAATATTGGCTTGTCGTTATTATTGGGAAAACACTAATATATATCTGAGAAAACGATAATTAATCGGTATCAGATATTGGAACACCTCCTACATTATATTGTATTGTATATTCTGTACAAAGAATGGGTATACTTCTAGTTCTAAATAAGTCTCATAATAATGGATATAAACCAAGTTGAATATTTTCAGGATTGTCAATTAGCAAATATTGTTGATTAGATTTAAATCGTTAAAAGTATAGGAAATTTAATCTGTTATATCCTATTTACTATTGGTGGACAACCATTTTGTGTGAGTGTATTGAAGACATTGCAAGCACCGCTACGAAATCAGCACTTATTTCGTAACTCATTTATCATGAACATGTTATCTATAAATTGACCAAAGATAATATATATTTTAAGAATTTATTTGCAGAAAATTATTTACAGAAAATATATTTGCAGAAAATTGATATGTTGCTTAGCAAGGGAATTTAATCAGATGTGTTTATGTGGCGGAGGATTTTTATTCCATTGAAATAATAAATAAATTGATATAAAAATAAATTTTGAAAACAAATAGTTTTATATATTTGAATGAGTCTTATTATAGCTTTGAGAAATAAGATTAATGGAATGATATATATATATATATATATAAATATTAAAATAGTGAATCCAATAGTAGAATGGAATATATATATATATATATATATATATATAATATATTAAAATAGTAAATCCAATGGTAGAATGGAATTTATATGTATATATATATATATAGCATTAATGATAACAAAATCTAGCAAAGGCATTACAGTGAATGCAATTTAGCATTTAGTAATACCAATAACAGACATGAGTTGCTGTACCAAAATGAGCATAATTTTCCTATTGAATTTTTACCAAAACAAATTATTACTCCCACAGCACTGTGATGTGGGGGGTGATTGCATTTTGATTCAAAGCAAACAACTGCAGTATTATATTATTATTTCTTTGTGATAATTAGAAAGTCCAATATCTTGTGCAGAGAAGGTGTGTTGATTGATTGATAATCCATATAGATATCCATATAGATAGACGTTGCGTTGTGCTACAGAAATTGCAATGCACTACATAAAATGATGTAACAGCTTTATTTTTAACCAATTCCAGTAAACTTTTTCATATATTTGTATTTGGTTTGTGTCTGTTAGGTGGTATAACATATCACTCATCTAGATTGATTAGTTTGTTTAGGTGAAAAGTAACTTTTTAGGAATGTTATAAATTTGTCCATAACTCATATTACAAAATTGAATGGGGTCTATTTTTTTTTTTAATTAGATGCTTTTATACTATTTGCAAGATTGTAGCATTGACTTTTTAAAAATAGCTCAGGTGCAACTTGTGGAATTCCCTCATCAGTCTCATTGCCTGAAAAATAATTCATCAAAATCCATCATCTAGTTTAAGAGATATTTTAGTTAAAAACATGCATCAAATCTTCGATTCACTGAAGCATCATTACTTATGTCCCTTCTCCCTTTTTAAACTTTGGTAGAATGGAGATGCGAATATATCTTCAGAGGATTGCTGTGTTATCGGCATTATAGGTTTCCTATCAATGACTAGTTGATTGAATAATAAAAACTACAAGCTGTGACAAAGACTTCAGAGTTTAGTCCAACCGACAAATAAATTTATTAAGAACATATGTATTTAAAATTTTAACGGACCTTTTTAATTAATGAAAACAATTTTAAAACATATGGAACCCTGACATGGGAATTTCTTGATACAGTCTTTCAAACCAAATTGCTTCAAGAATTGGTCATGATGAAGCCCTGCAGCACTGTTGGAAGTATTTGCTGTCAGCCCTCGCTTATTAGAGAATCATCCCAGTATATATCTCCTTGTAGAGTTTATTGAGGTCTCATTTTTAGGAAAGGGTCCCATTCATCGAACTGTGTTTGGGATACTATGTTTTAGGATAGCGACTTTTTAGAAGCAATTATCTGGCACTAAGCTCTATCGTTTGCATATTTACTGTACATACACCATGAAAATCTGAGTCGCGATGCACATTGTTTGGGCACTAAGTCCTATTGTTGACACATTTAATATACACAGACCAGGCAGACCTGGGTGTGTATTGTAGAGTTTATTGAGGCAGACTGTGTATATTAAATGTCCCTATGCCTCAGTATGACCCTTTCCTGAGAATTCGTAACACCCATGGAAGCATGGGGTCATTGCTATACCTTTTTTGATATTTTTATCTGTGGAACCTATTAGCATGTATTGACATTTTCCCTTTTATATATTACAGATATATTGGGGTTTGCTCTGGCCTGAAAGTTGCTTCAGGTTTGCTTTTCTTTCTTGACTGGATGTTAATATCATGGAAGCACAAGAAAGATATCGAGCAGCCGCCGACTCTTACTGTTGGTGAGATAGTGTCTTCCATCATATCCTTGGACCGGCTTTCAACTGTTGGTTGGGGGGATTTACCTGTGGAAGGCAATAAAGATATCCCAGAAGACACACAGCCTTTAGAAATGGAGGAAGAAAGCTACTCGAATGTCCCTAGGCCAGTTAAAAGGCTACATAAGAGGGGCAACTCTGCAAGTAATATATTAAGTCCTCACTAACTAATATTCTAGAATGTCTTGTACTCAAAGGGATATGGTAATGCTGAAAGTTTATTCAGTGTCAAGTATATTAATTCCTTAAAATAGGCACTCATTAGTTTAGAACTTGGCTATGATGCGTTTATGTTTTGGCCATACAGATATTTTGTTTTATCTTGGTTTTGTACATACACTTTATATTAGTTCTGAATTCGAAATAAATGTAGGATATAGAAATAAATTTCAGTGTTTGCTCAGGGGTATACAGTTCTTTAGGTGATATAAATTTAGAATTTGAGAGTGCCTATTGTTGATATTGTAGCGTTTTTAGATGTTAAGTATATGGGATTTGAAGAGTACTTAAATCGATCTCTGCACAAAAATTGCTAATATCACTGACACTGAATCTATTGCTAAAATATTGCTGTTCTTAGGATAGAGGTACTATTCACTTTTCATAAGTCGAAAACAATGCTCAATAGGGGGTCTCTATCAGAAGGCATATATATTCTTTTTATTTTAAATTGTATATTTTGAATTAAATAAATCAAATTTATTGTACGGAATTTAAAATTGATGATTATGCTTTGGTTTAAAAATTTAATTTAAATTAACTGATAATTTCATTTTTTAATTTTAATGCTGTAAATAGTGGTAAAAGTACAATTGCTGGGTAGTCCATTACAAAAGTTAACACAAGTGCAAAAGTCATTCAGATTAATTGTGAGTTTTTATTTCAGATTAGTTCTATAATTGGCATTAGCAAATTTTGATATTGATGTTATAAACATATAATGTAGTTTGCATGCAATATATTTCTATGCTGAACTACAGTATCAGAAACTCAAACAAAAAATTATTAATTCAAATATATAACAAAATTTAAAACAATTCTGCCAAGCAGTTAGTTATATTAAATAATTTTAAAATAGAAATACTTTATTAGTAACAGCATAAACAGTTGATTAAATGAATCAACCAATTTCAAATTCTTATCTATATAAATGAAGCAGCAGTCATTATAGCAAAAGTAGAGAAATTTCTGTCCAAAATTACTATTTATATTCTGAATAATAGCTTTGGATAAAAATGTACCTTTGTTGCAGTGGCTACATCTGTCTCATTTAACATGACAAGACTCTTTTTTGCCTTTGAAACTAATCGATACATTTAATTAACTGTTTATGCTGTTACTTCGAAATATTTATTATTATTAATATTATTATAATTATTATTTTTAATTATAACCTACTTCAAATCAAAGGTTGAAACAAAAAATTTTGAACAAAAATTATTATAAGACTATTTTGTTTATTGATGAATTTATGATTGAAAGGATCGGGATTATAAACATTTAATGCTTGAATTTGCATTGGTATTCATTCATGACTAAATGACTAAACCAGATTGCACTTTAATCCTGAAAATAAATAGAAATATTCCTTCCTATGCTATCATCACCACCATAAAGTCTGCTATGTTATTAGATCTTATTTGCTCTTGACACAAAGCAAACTTGCTTTGGATGCTGATAGTGATTTGAAGCAACCATGATGCCAGCTAAATATCTTAAAAGTTTATTGATTTAAATGACAAGGAAATTAGCTGCCCCTCTATTTGTATCATTTGAGTGAAAAGTAGTTTAACTGCTCAGCCTTTTATATTCATTCAGATGACAAGCAATTCTTGTTCTGTCATATATATCATTCAGATAATGATGAATTATATATATCCTGCCATTTGCAGACTTATATAGAAGTTCCAACTTTTTGTAACCCAGATAGCAAAGAATTTTAGGTGGATTGCTATGTATATCTTTTAAATTCCATTGTGGCTTTCTGGCATATTTGTTTGATACAGATAAGAGTTCTTAGTTACGCTTATACAGAGAATACTATTAGTAGCCTTTATACATAGAAGAATTTTAACTATTTAAATTACATGTATGGCCAATTAGCTAAAATTCTTGGCCATGCATGTGAATCAGATAGCTGTGTTCTGGCCTTTAATTTGTACAATTTTGAAAACAGGGATTTGTGATCTCTTGCTATATAATTACATGGTTAGAAGTAGTTAAACAAATGACAACTTGCAAAGTTGCAGCTCATTATTCATTATTTTGCTTTCAATGTCAGTTAACTACCCATAGCTGAATGAGCTCTGAAAAAAAAAAAAAACATATCTTATGGTGCTTGTGATGCAATGTATATCTGCCAGTTGGTCCATTTTTTCTTGGATACTTCCATTTTTTATTTTCAATATTTTTTTTGTGGTGATTTTGAACAGTATTTTTCATATGATTTTAGCTTATCTATGCTGATATTTTCTTTTTTTCCCCTCGTACTTTTAATTTAACTTTGTCCTATGATTAATTTTTTTTTTTTAATTTTCTTTAAATCCCTTCCTCATTTATTTATTTATTTATTTATTTTTTTCATCATTTTGTATAATAAGTCCAAGCAACCAAGATACTCTTTATTTGATATGTTTGACCTTGACCTTTATTGGCAGGTTTTTGCCAAAAACATGCAAATTTGCTTATTTTCAAGTATTTTTCGCAAAAAAACATTCTAAAATTGAATGATTTTAAATAGAGAAATTTTTTAATTTAGGCAAATATCAATAATTTCATAAAATATCCCTTTTTTTCATAAATTTTTTGCCCTGGTTTTATTTATTTGAAAAATAATGTTGATATTCAAAATATTAGTAAAAAGCTAAATAAATATCCATAGTTAGAAAGTGATTGAGTAAATATGAGTAATAAAATAGAATTATCTTGATCTGTTGCTGTTGTTCCTATTATAAATGTAGAGGCTCAGCTCATCATTTTTTCTCTGGCATCCTAATTTTTTGAACTTCTGGGCATATTCAAAATCCTTGTGTTATGAATTAAAATTCCCTTTCCCTCTTGAATCATTACAGTATGTTAAATCAACATAATCTTCCAATTATCATTGTGCTAAATTGGCAGCTATCGTAGTGGAAGGGGCAAATTGTACTATTATCCTGCATATATAGTTTTAGTTGGAATTGTTCTGAAAAGGGGATCAACTGCATTTTCAGTCATTTTCATATCCCTTATGAAAATACAGCTGACTAGAAGTATCCTATATAACTGTATAAAGTCAACGATTCTGTATTTGTAAAATATGTTTGTGCCTCATGAGATACTTTTATTTATTTTTTAAATATACTACTCCATCCACATGCATTCTTTTGTATTTTTATTTTGCATGAATGTGATTGCGGACTTAAAAGGAAACTTGTGTTCAGTGTGGACATAAAGGTTACAAATATTTTGTCTTTTACCATGTAAATATTTCTGTAAATTGTAATTGTGTCTTTGTAAAAAGTATATATATCAAGAAAAACCATTCTGCTGTTAAAATTTGTTATTGTTGAACGGTAACATTAAGTTAAACATTTCTCCTGTTATGTCTTACAGAAAATTCAGTTATTTTAAGATTCTCTTATATATTTATGAATCTAAACTTTGCTAATCATTTTCAATATAGTTCTTTACATATTTTATCTTTTTAATTGCAAAAATGCTAATTTTGATTAATTCTCAATTAATTATCTGCTATATTGTTTTATTATCCCTGTAAAATCTATAATTAACAAAATGCCTTAATTATGACAAATGAAACTTACTGGTATCATTTTTAATTTAAATATGTTTTATGATTTTTCATATATTTTTTTAGTATACAATGGCTCTCATATTATGTATTGCGATCACATCTATTTATCATTTGTTTAATTTAACACTTCCCCTAAATTTAGAAATTATGGAAATTTTTAGCAATTGACATATTTTGGGACATGAATTAAATCAGGTTTCCTTGTTTTCTTCTTTTCTGTGTTCTTGTTAATCATCTGTGTTCAGAATCATCTTGACAATTTAGTAATTTAAGACTTTTGTTCCAAAACATCGTAGTGCTGGAATTATGTGATGTTTTGTAAGTACAATGAAACTAGGTGCTACAATATTTATATTATTAATCCTGCTATCGTTAGAATAAAAAGTTATTTAGGAATTCATGTTTAGTAAAAACTCTCAAAACTTTTTCTTGTTCTCTCCAACCTTTGAAGTGAATTTTTAGTTATACACCTTTCAATAGATCAAAAAAGAAAGACAAAGTGAATGGTTATTTATAAAAACACAAATTAGCACAGTTGTATTATAAAGTTTTTTTTTTATTATGCAATTGGTCATTGCACTTTTATGTTATTTTAAATTTTTTAACATCTATTAAAATTTTATATTTTATCAAATTAAACCATGCACTTTTATGTTATTTTAAATTTTTTAACATCTATTAAAATTTTATATTTTATCAAATTAAACCACAAAGTGTTTTCTCTTTGTGTCTGTTATTTCAGTCCTAATCACTAGTGGGAAAATGCATTGCAAAACAATTGTAAAATGAAACCAAGTAAATACAAGTTTGAAAGCTGTGATTCTCTTAAGTACTTATAAGAAATTAATAATTTTTTCCTAAATTTTATACTGTTTAAAAAACATTTGTATTTATTTTAAATTTTGACTAAAATGCCTAAAATTATTAAAAAATAATGGAATTTCATAGATCTCGTCAAAAACTTGTATTAGTTTTTTATTCTGCAATAAAAATGTATAGAAATTTTTACACATTGAATACTTTTTTGAGGGGAAAGGTAAGTTTGAAAAGATTTTTCGGGAATAATATGAAGTTTCACTTAATTATTCGATTGACACTTTTCATATTTTTTGGAGGTTATAATTTTAATTTTAAAATTCTATTTATGAGCTTTTTAAAACATGCCTGGACTCTTATTTCTATGGAAAATGGTTATAATAACTTTAGTAATTTGAAAGTTCCAAATGCATTTTCAGATTTGCATTCATACTTAAATAATTATTTAGCTGCAGCTTAAATAACCTTAAGTTATTTACTTTCATTTTTTTCCCTCCAGAAATTCCTTATTTAAAAGTATACAATGTGTAATGTGTCTTGGTTTTGTCCAATCTTTATTAGAAATAATGATACTGAAAAGATTAAAGTTTTAGTAAGCATTTTAAGAATATAATTCATTAATGTGCACATAATGGTGCATTACAGTTAAGCATGTATTTACTGTATTATTTAAAAAATATATTAAAAAAAATTATTAAAAGTTATTAAAGTTAAAAAAAATTGTTATTTATAAAAACACAAAAGTGACAATCATAAAATAACAAAATAAAAAACATTCAAGTCATTTTTCTTTTTTTGCTCTAAATATTAAGTGTATTTTTGTATTTTTCTTGTTTGTCTTTCTCTGCCTAGTATATCTTATTCCTTTCTATGCTATAGGGTACAACATTTATATTTCATGCAAAAAGCATGACGGCAACCATTATTTAAAAGTGATCTGTTTTAAAAGTGTATAATGTATATATAAATGTAGTATCCTTTATCATTGCATAGCATATGACCAAACTTTTATGTTCACTTGTGTATATTTCTGTCCTGGACTTGTGAAACTTAAAATTTATTAACTACTAATTTGTGATAGTATCTGGTACGTAAGAAAGTTGTTAATTTCTAATTAGCATTTCTTTCTTTTGGTATGTATTTACTATTTTCTTGGGTGATATTTTTATGTATTGTTTCTTTTCTTAATATGTGTAGGTTTGAGTTACGTAAGTTTATACTAGCGTTTTACATTTCTAATCTTTTATGTCTCTTTATATTTGTGTTCATTTTACTTATTAAGAATCTCGCTTAATTAAATAAAATGTTAACAACTGTAAATATAGCATTTTTAAAATACCCAATTTAGGTTTTTTTTTAAGTATCTTGCTTTTAAATAAACATGATTCTGTCCGTAATGTTAATAACTGTATTTTTAAAATAATGACATGTTGTATTACTTTGCTGTTTCCAATTTAAAATAATTTTGAGATCGTTTCAATTCCAGAATTTAAGTGACTTCGTATTTATTTTAAAATCAATGTTTTAAGTAGAATCCACTACTCCTTCCAAGAATCCAGTGCTCCCTCCTGTCAATCATGTAATAGTTAACCCATTATACAAAAAATTACACTGAAACTTCTACAAGAAAACTGAAACTTCATTATGGTACTTAATGAATAAAAGGTATCAGCTGGTTTCAAAGGCACAAGCTTCATCTTCGGGATGATAAGACATGGCAACTTCTTTTTCCTTTCAATTCCCCCCCCCCCCCCCCCCCCCCCAAATAACAATACTATACTACCTGGGCATTTGTGAAACTCTTCGATTTGAACCTCTCTTTTTAACACTTTACAACATAGTTGAAAAGTATTTATGATTTTGTTCATTCTGTCTGTCTGTGTGCACGATAACTGCCATAAAAGTAACTATCAAAATGAAATTTTAGTATGTTGTTCAGACTGTCTGCGGGGCATATGGAAATATAAATGAATAATATTACTCAATTAGTTTTGGATTGAAACCGGATTGAAAAAATGAAATACATTGAACCCTATGGGACCTAATTTTTCAAACATTTTTTAAGTGAATTTAAAATTCACAAATTGCTTCGAAAGGTTTAGGAAATATTCAAATTATCCCATAAAAAATATGAAACAAATTTTAGCACAATATATTTGGTAGTTTTTTAAATAAAAATTAAAATAATAATTACACCTATATTATATGTAAAGATCATGTGACCACTTCAAAATAAAATATGGCATCCATCTTGTGTCAAAATCGTGATTTTTAAATTTTTTTTAATTTAGTATTGTATCCTTCCTAATATTGCTTTATTTTTGCTTAATTTCTGTGCATCTATATTCTGAAACAACGCAGTTACAATATATTTGAGTTTAAATGATCAATGCCATCCATCTTGTGTCAAAATCATGATTTTTAAAGTTCTTTTTAATTTATATTTTAGTGTTGTGTCTCTCCTAAAACCGTTTTATTTTTGTTTAATTTCTGTGCATCTATATTCTGAAACAACTCAATTGCAATATATTTGAGTTTAAATGATCATCAAACTTTGATTATTTCTACAACGAAGCCTAATTTTCACTGACGAAGAATGTGAACACATCAAGCAGTAAGATGAGTTGTAAAGAATTGCTGATATGAATGAAACATTCCTTTAATTTTATATAGAGAAGTAAACGATTTTATAGCTGACTTTTTGGATGAAGTTTTAAGCATAGGGTTAAATTACTTTTACCTCCATGGTTTTAAGATTTTAAATAAATTAAATTATTGTAGTATTGTGATGAATGAATGGAATGAAATAAGTGTATGAATGAAATATTTACTGCTTTTACATAGAGAGCCAGGCGATTTATATTTCAATGACTTCATTTGAATAAAGTTCATTTTTTTTTTTCAATGAAGTTTTCAAATACTATAATAAATTATTGTAGTATTGTGATAATTTTTTAAATATTACCACTGAATATATCACATTTTAGAGATGTTTAAATAAAATTGCATTGCAGTTGGAAAGTGTTTCATAATCCATGCTTTCATATATATGATTGATCTTTCTTGTTTTAACTGAGGTGGTTGCTTTGCCTTATCCTGAAGAAGGATGTTTTTACTTCCAAAACCAGGTGATACTATGTACCAATTAATTACTGTACTTAACGAAATTTTATTTTTCTGTTTAACCAGTGTTTAATCCTGTAATACAACCTATATCCATAAGTGTGAAATTGACAGTTAAAAAATTAATGCTTGATGTTTTCATTCTACCACTGTTATTGTTTTAACATAAACTCAATACTGTGCCCCACGTATGGGGCCCTACCAAAGTTTCAATCCAAGCACCCTTCCTCGCCTGTTACATCTATCAATTTTTTTAGTGCCCCTCCCCCACACCATTACCACCTGCTTGACCACAAAGATATAGTATTTGTCCTTAGATCTTCTAATATATACAATAAATGTAGAATTCAGCTGTAATATTAAAAAACTAGTATTTTTGTATCAATACCGATGTTAAAATAGAATTTACCAGAATACCAGTTTTCTTGATCCCAGAATCCTAGTATTAAATGCCCCAGTATTTCAGGATTAAGGGGCCTGCAATTAAATTTCTCCTCTGTAAAATCCTTGAGTAAAATTACCTTGTAGACTTCTATCAATAGTCAATCAGTAACGTAACAATTTGGTTGCAAAAGACTGCAGTTGTGATAAGATCTTATCATTATAGAAAATATTTCCTTAGCTGTCTTGATGTTCAATAATATATATTCAGTGTTGATTTTCCCCTTATGTGAACCTAGGCAGTCACTGAGGGCACATTTAAACAAAATATAAATTTTTAGTGTTTAAAATATTATTATTTAAATAATAAGCTAATAACTATTTATAAATTAGGAAATTACATCTAAAAATTTCTTTAAAATAAATAATGTATTACAAAGAATGACATTTATAGCATAATTCTCAATGATTTTATGATAGTTTGGTTCATTTAGTTCATTTATCGGTACATAACTTTGATATTTGATTAAAAGCTTCTGAAAACATGATGCATAAAGGGAAGAAGGGATAATATTTTTAAACATTGATTAAGAGGGATATCACTTGGAATTTAAATTTTTTTAAACATTTATTTACCACTGCATGTCAAGTATGTATCAATTGTGGACCAAATTATAACCATACATTTCTATTTGAATTCCTCCTTTTTAAAATGCATTTTCAATTCCTCATTCTTCTAAATTATGTTAAAATATCTCTTTCCATTTCGATTATCTGCTAAAACTATATTAGTAATTTTATTCATTCAGGAGTTTAAATTTGAAGTCTCATCTAGAGCACATGAAACACGTGTGCTGTCCATGAGCTTATTTAAAATGGAATCAATATTGAAGATGTATGTATACCTTGTATTTATTTTTATACTGCCATTTCCAAAATATTATGGACATAGATTGTTTATCATTTAATATTTTTTATTATATATGTGTATATTTTAGTTGTTGCAATCTAGTGCTGCCTAACAGGTTTTAGATCATATTTGATTCTTGAAAAGGTTTGTTATGTAATAAACACTTGAGCCTTTGATTCCTTAGGTGATGGGTACATACCTGATATTTTGGCATTGATAAAATAGTAGTGAAGGAAATCTGCTTTGGGCTAATCCTTGTGAATGAAATACTTTGTCCATATTAACAAACTAACTGTAACAGATAACTTGTGGCCAATTTGTACTTTATTTAGTATGTTTCATGATGTTCTGTAAGCCAGTGGTGCAAAGTAAGAGTTCTTTATTCTTAAAGTGTGTGTGTGTGTGGGGGGGGGGGCAGACAATTCCCAATTTTTTGCTAAAATACCCAATACTAATTCTTTGAACATGATACACCCTAAAAGTAAATCTTTCCAAAAATGAGTCTTTTAAGGAGATTGGAACATTTGAACTTTATAATGTTTTTAAATAGAAGCAGCATGGTTGATATAACAATAAATTAGTGCAGGAATTTTTAAAATATCTCTGAAATCTCACATGTACTTCCTTAACTTCCTTTTTACTGACTGTCCTTGTTAGCTAGTACTTATATTGATCTTTATACAACATTTGAAGCATATATATTTGCATGTCAGCTGTAATTAGTCTCTACCATTCCTCTTCAAATCATTTTTTCCTCCTTTCTTTAACATTAGAGAACTGTGACAGTTTCATTATAGGAAAATTCAATGTTATATTGGGTATTGTTGATCCATCCAATGGTTCTAGTTAACACTTTACAACAAAGTTGAAAAGTGTTTATGACTTTGTTCATTCTGTCTGTCTGTCTGTCTGTCTGTCTGTCTGTCTGTCTGTCTGTCTGTCTGTCCGTTAGCACGATAACTGCCGTAAAAATGAGTTTATCAAAATGAAATTTTAGTATGTTGTTCAGTCGGTCTGTAGGACCTATGGGAATATAAATAAATAATATCACCCAATTAGTTTTTTATTGAACCCGGGTTGAAAAAATGAAATACATTGAACCCTATGGGACCTAATTTTTCAAACATTTTTTAAGTAAATTTAAAATTCACGAATTGCTTCGAAATTTTTAGGAAATATTCACATTATCCCATAGAATATATAAAAAAAAATTCAGTAAAATATGTTAAGTAGTTTTTTAATTAAAAAAAATATTTAATATAGGGAAAAAAACAAATTCAATTAAATTCTGACTTTGGGATATCTTCCAGAAAGAAAAGAAAGAGATATTATATAATAAATATCTCTCCATTTGTTTAAACGTTTTGCATATGGGAGTGGCTTCATATTTTAAAGTAAATTTGGTAGATAACAATTTTTCTTTTTTTTTAAATTTTATATAACTCTTCATGATAAATTTATTTGATGGCATTTTAAATGCACTTCCCTACGTCCTAGAGAGTTAAAATTTGGTACACAGCTTAAATTTGTTGAACATTTTATTCGACAAAAATTTGATGGATCTTTAAATATAGATCATACATTTTTTTCGAAATGGCCTGAAAATAATCCCCGTTCACTTCTATAAATCATTGTTGTAATATTGTTAAAAATTCTGATGTGGACAGCACATGTCTTTCTCTGCAGACTCATATTCGTTCTCTTTATTTATTCAATGATAATTTGAGTTTATCTGCACAACATAAGAATTTTAAATGACATTGAATTTACACGTTAAACTTAAATTTGGTTCTCATTTGATAGCTGGACTTATTATCAAAGGTGGCGTAGCGAAAACGCGAAAAAACTAGAATATCTCAAGAACGGCTAGTCCTAGAGTAATGGGGTTAGTCTTATTCTTTTTGTTGTCAAAAATCACATATAAAATAGGAATTTAATTGATATAATTGAGCACACGTAGTCTTTTATTTTTATATATAACGATTTTTGCTGGACATTTCGCAAAAATAGCCCGTTCCTTTTTCCCGAATCGTACTAGAATAACCTACAAATGACTTATATACAAAATTTTGTTAAATTTGGTATATAAATCACTTGTCGGTTATTGAAATATTATACACCAAATTTTGTTAAATTTGGTTCATTAGTTTTTAGCTAGAGTGGATAAAGGCAATTTCTGCGGCCATTTCGCAAAGAAGGCAGATTCTTTTATTACGAATCGTAGTATAATCTAATGAACATCAGGATTTCCCACAAAAAACATACCTACCAAATTGTATGAAATTCGGTCCATTAGTTTTTCAATTAGAGTGGATGTAATATCCACACAGACACACAGAAACATACACAGATACACCCTTACACACACAGACGTCTTCCTAAAAGTAGTTTTTTCGTGTTCTAGAGGTCCCAAAACGTGTAGATCCTTTGAAAATTCGAGTTCCGATCTTCGGCACGATTCCAATACTTTGAGTACATACACATACACATATATATTATCTGTGTATCTAAATTCCGTGCCTATGCAATTACAATAGTTGTGATTTTAAATGATCCCTAAACTTTTATTATTTCTTCAAGGAAGCCTAATTTTAACATATGCAGAATGCAAATATCTCAAGCGATTGTAAGATGAATTACATAAGAATTGCTGAATTTTTTTCACACAAAATTATTTAGCTCTGAAGTCTGGAATACAAGTTATATGAATGAAATATTCATTGATTTTGCATAAAGAATCAGATGATTTATATTTCGATACAGTTTTAAATATTTAAGTATAATAAATTACTGTAGTACTGTGATAATGTAAAAGATATTACCACTGAATGAATCACATTTTAGAAATTTTTAAATGAAATTACATTTCAGTTGGAAAGTGTTTCATAATCAATGCTTATGCATGATTGATCTTTCTTGTTTATTTTGTTTTCGTTCCTTCAATTGACTTTTCTGCTTCATGACGGTTTTTACAGTCATCTTCTATATTTTGCATGTAAATTAAGCTAATAACTTGAATCAAGTTTTCAAATATGTGTTGGAAGCACATTTTCTTCCATTTTTTTTTTTTTTTTTTTTTTTTTTTCAGATTATCGGTCTATGGTCTCTAAAACTCTAGGTTATCTCTAGTTATGTGGATATGACCCTTATTAAACACTAAGTGGAAAAAGAGTATAAAGCACAGGTTAGAGGGAAGCACAGGGGTGGTGGATCTTTTTATGTTTAAAGGCCGCATTGAAGTAAACAGCCCTCCAATAAGTCTGCATACAGGAAATTTTATTATATTTACTGAAAAATGCAAATCTTAGAGTGGAAAAATTTAATAACTATATACAAATTAAAAAGAAAGGAGGTTCTTTTAAAAGGCTTGCATGTGGCTTTAAGACTAAAATATCCCCACCCCTAAATGAGACCAATTTCTCACTCAGAATTTCCAGTATTCCTGTAATATCAATTTTCTTCACATTTGCTTCTTGTGCTGTAAATCCTTATTTGAGGGTTTGATTCATTTACATAATGCCCTCGTATAACAAATTTAATTTCAAATAATATTTACACACATTCTCAAAAAAGTCGGCCACTCATTCAGTTACTCATACCCTAGGGTGATTCGGGTGGCCTGGGTCTTCAACACATTCTCAAAAAACAGCAAAACCTGCAGATTCAAATCAAGATGCCTCATCAGCGAATAAATGCGAAACAATATTCAACATCTGTCATAATTCACAAGATATATGAAAGGAGTATAAAAGAGGTTTCTTTTCAAAGTTCAGATGAGGTTGGACTTTGGAAATAAAAGATCAAATAGACACTTACATTTTCTTGTTAGTACTTGTACTAGTTTTTAAGAAATTTTCCAATTGTGTATGATTTTGTTTAAACATTTCTCTTCTCCCCCCACCCACTCACCCAAGAAAAATCATAAAAATTCCCTAAAATTGGATACATTTCCCAGATTTTGCACCACTGCAGGATGGTAATTGCATATCTACAAAAGCTTCAAGTAGTTTGAGTATGCTAATTTATATACTTTTTAAAAACTTAGCCCCCATAGGATTTAAATTCTATGAAATAAGTATTATGATTTTACAATTCAGATCTCACTTTTATTTTGTAATATTTTGGTTTTTTAAGGTTTGCATCTATTAAATTTTAGACCATTACCCTGTCCAGCCTAACAGTATCAATCAAAACATGTCCAGAGTATATATAGCCAAAAAACTTTTAGTATTTGCCTAGCCCTAACTCTTTTTTTCCTGTATGTATTGATTAACAGTGTTATACACAAATTTATTTATATTGTTTAATTTCTTATGCAGTTTCAGGGAAGTCACTAAGTGAGTTGTAGTTTAGCCTAATTTCTTTCTGACGTGCAATGCATTTTTAAGAAAGTAGTAAAAAAATGAATTTATGAGCTAGATTAACTGGCTGACTGCATGATACTTTCAAATTTCTTGGGTGTAAAATATTTGATTTGTGGAATATGTGACCATGAATTGTGTAATTTTTAGTAGAATAACATAGTTACTGTTTAGAAAATTTGTTCAGAAAAAAAAAATTATATACATGTATAGTGTTTTGGCAGCCAAACAGTAACTAGTAATTAATTATTCAGTTGTGTTAGGACCAGCCTAATAAATCTTGGGACATGATTAAAATTTGGAGCCCGGTTTTTTAAATTATATCATTCAGCTTACAAGATTGATGGGTGGTTTGGGGACCTTCTTAAGCATAGAGACTGATGCTGTTACTCGTCTTGCAGCACCTTCAAGCTGACCATGCTTAAGTTGTTATTGACCATGCATAGTTTGTTATTGTTACTTTTTTCCCCATCTGCTAGACAGTCCTAGCATGAGTGGCTTATGACTGAGAGTCGGTCCCCCTTAGTTAGAATATTGCATATATATATATATTTGTAAAATGGAATTAAATGAAATGTAGATAATCAGTGCAGTTTCTTGCATTAACTTAGATAATCAAGTGCACATATGTGCTTCACAAAAAATAAACCCACTGATGCAAAAATAATGAGCGGCAGGACTTGCATTTTAAAAATTTAGGTTTTAAATGAATTTTTACTTATTTTATCAATGAAAACTTATAAATTTTCAGTATTTTTATTGAATTTTTGTTTAACATTTATGATTTAAATTGTTCTGAGAGTTTCAGTTCTGTATTGTATATATGGTTTTTTATAAATGACCATAGGTTTAATGAGTGGAAAGTGACTAGTTAATTTAGTATCTGTCTTATTAGTAGATATTTTGTAAACCAACCTGTTGCGACTTAGACATACATCTATTCAGTATTTTAAGTTTGGTTCTGTGATGCTGTCTGAAATGTGGGTGACCAATTGCTACCCAATACCTTCATTAATGCTTTGAGTTTTTAGTATTTTTGTTTCCAAGAGATTGTCATCTGTCAGCATTTAGTGATGACGTATCATATTTATTGAAAAGATATGACTTTCACTCTCATTTACCAAGCAATACAAATCTGTTGTATAATATCCGTCCCTTCCAATGCAATATTCATTTCCTATGTTCTCTATCAATTTTAATTTAAGCTATTGTATGAATTAATGCTGCAAAATATCCTATTTTAACCTTTGAAGTAATTAATTCAAAATTCACACAACACAGCGAACTTTTTTGCCCACATTCCTTTTCATAATATATATCTGTAGCATAATTTATATCACAGAACATTTATAGAGAACCCTTTCCTCTTTAGCTAATTCGGTTTTCAGAAGGTTCAGGAATGTGTTAATATATTTTGTTTAAACAAATCCAAGCTGTTCAAAAAGTCTGGAATTAATGATGGTATTTAAACTACATATAGTTACTTTCATTTACAATATGTGCTTCCATTTATATGCTCTCATAATATGTATATTTCCCATGTCCATTCCTGAAACCACTCAAAAGGATTATCATCACCCTTTCATCTAATGTTTATAATATTTTTCATCTGTAAAGAAAACATTTATACCATTGGTTCCAGACTTTTAAAAAAACCACATTTGTAGCAAATATATTTTAAAAGTTAAACTTTGAAATCAAGTGCAAATATTAAAATGATAAATTAGATTTTAAAAAAGAGAAATGCATTTTATAAGTTTATTTTATAGTCCATAATGAAATGCAATGGATGATTTGTTTAGTAAACTACTCTTAAATACAGATATGGGCATAAACAAAAGAAAAGCAAATTACTAGCCTTTTTGTATATCACTTGATCCAAAAGATAAATTAAAGACTTTTTCTTGGTGAAAACTTCAACAAAATTAAAGTAGTTTTGTATACTATGTATTGCTGAGATTCCTAAATGTGTTATTTTATTTCATTTTTTATAAGCATTAATAAAATATGGTACTACTTCACTAAACTGCCTGACAGTTCTTCTGTGTCAAATAAATACTTTTATAATTTATATGAGTGCCACTCTACGATTTAAAGTTGCAAAAAAATGTCAACCTTATGTGAAAGTTAAGGTTTGGATTCTTAAAATAACATAAACTAATTTACTGAAATTTACCCCCAAAATCTGTTGTCCATCAGTTTTTCCAATTTTTTCTGCTTTAAAATTTTACATGTTGCTCAAATATTGGGATACCTTTAACTATATTGTATAATTGAAAATATTATACGCTATTCTGCAGAACTTCTATAACTGTTTAATATAAATTTTTAAGCAATAACCCTCCATTTTCCAAAATGTTGAAATTGTCTATTTTCCTTTGATCTTATCCATGACAATCAACCAGATCTTCCATTTTGTAAAAGAAATTTAAATTCACTTTGTATTTCAGTTATTATAAATTGTAACGCAAGTCAATTTCTTATGGCTATCTCATTCAAAATGTGAAAGCCATAAATGTGTTAAAACTGTTTAATTACTAATATTTGTGTAATATATTGTGCAATAATATACAGGGTATAATAATTAAAGTTCAGCTATTCCTCCTCTTCCATTACTGCAATTGTAAAATATGTTGATATGAAATTTGCTGTATGCATTCACATTACAAAGGCAGATAGAATTTATAATAAAGAACTTTACTTGTAAATTCAGCACAGGGTTAAATGGCATTTTATTCTTTTTTAAAGGGAAAATATATGCATAAAACTGCTATGTAGAGTGAATCTAGTTAAAATGTGTTTCTCCTGGAATATCAGATGACCCTTGACATTAAAGACTTGTATGCAACTGTTATATAATAAACATTAAAAGTAAAAATAATTTCTGTAAAATATAAGAGAAAATTTGCACAGATTAAGTACCAACACGGTTTACAGTTGTTTTGAGGATTTGACAGCTGTGAAGAATCTTTCACAGTAATATTTGTATTATATTCCTATGTTTCTCTCATTTCTGTCCATTTTGTCTTTTTGAGTTCATTCAAAACTTGTGACTTTTGTCTTTTTCGAACTAACAAGGAGGATCCAACATATCCTTGAAATAGCTGTATGCTGCATTGTAACATAATTTGTGCTTAATAATGTTGCTTATTTTTCCTTATAACCAATGGTTTTACAATTATGGTTTAATGTACTTGTGAAGTAGGCTAATAAAAATCCTGTTCAATATGCTGTCATTTGCTTTCTACAGCATTTTGATCTGCATAATAGTATATTTAATAGTCAATTGGTACATTGTATCTTTAAGTATTAATGAATATTTATTCAAATGTCAAAGAATTATTTATTTTGATATTAATCTTTTGTAGCATTCTTATGCATTCCTTTCTTTGACATGGACATACATCATATGTAACAGTAATGCTTCTTCATTACTAATTATTTTACTCAAAAACTTTTAAAACTAAATTTCTTCATTATAAATTCCTTTCCCATTGCCTTTTGATTATGTACAGAAAATGTGAGGTTAATCTATTTAATATATTTCACTGTTGACGAGAGTTGGGATAGATGAACTTTAATTATGAATACCTTGTGTTTACCCTGAGCTTGTTTGACATTTTTTTGCAACCTGTATGAATATTTTGTTTGACCTGTGTATGATAGATATTTATTACTGTTGCGGAAGAGTGTTGTTTGTACTTAAAGAGTTAGCATTGATATTAGAGTTGAATATAATATATATATATATATATTGAAAAAAACTATATATACACTATGACTATATTTTAGATGCACTGCAAAAGCAGGAATGATATTTGCTGCGACTAAATTATTCTGTAGTTGAGAGCAGAGCTGCGCATTATTTCTTTATTCAATAAAGGACTGCGTGCACTATCACTTTTTGTCATTGTGCTCATTTCTTTAATACATTTCCTTTTAGCTGTAGTTTTGATTGCTGCCCTGAATGTTCACTGTTCCGAGATATAGTAGAAGCTTCATTTAATAAGATTTTGGATTAATCAAGAAAATTATAAACTTTTGATTGGTGTAATATTAATTCAGACCTGATTTGCTTGTATATGACAAGCAAAATTTATAATTCCCATGATTTAACTATGATGTGGAACTGTATATGCAAAAAAAAAAGATAAAAATCAGATAAAAAGATAAATCTTAATTTTGCTTTGGATATAGAAGGTACGGACGGTTGAGGAAAATCTGAACCTGGAGAAATGTCTTCCACTCATAGCCAACAAAGCACATAGATAAACCTTTGGCTATGGCAGCTGGTGAATTAAAAATGAAGATATAGGGTAGAATTCTTGTGAATGATCTTGGTAACAAAGAATGGAAACCATGCTCCTATGGAAAGGAATAAACCCCATGAAAAGTATAAGAAGACTACCTAGATTGTGGTATTTAAACTAACTTTTCGTAGAACAGGAATTTAAATGGGCCTGATTCCAACCCATGGATTGAACATGACACTGTGCAAACCTCTAATGTACACAGAGAATTACAAAATACCATTTATCTTACATAATAAAAGATGTCTGTGTGTGTAGCTAAAAATTGACTCTTCGAATAGCCGTGAAATTCAGTGCAGCAGTAGCTGAACTCCTTACACGATGTTATTGAGATTTTTTTTTAATTTCAATTAGTTTAAAAGTTATAATGAAAGCAATAAATAAATAAATGAATTAAACTGTTGCTCGTAAGAAAATAATTTTCAAAGCTTCCTTGAAGAAAGCAGACTTTCTTCAAGGAAGTTTTATAAGTTAGTTATACTGAACTTAAATTTTGTCCTTTTAAAATCAATTTAGTCCCACAGATGATTATCTGAGCACAAGAAATACAATTTGCGATCAATGAACTAGAGAGATATGTCTTTCACGACAAGAATTATAGTTTATATTCTGAATTTTAAGGATATCATTTAAATTTTTGAAATGAATGATTATTTCATTTCTGAAGTTTTTATTAGTGGATTGGAATTGGAGAATGAGGTACCTTGCGGCTTATTTTTCTGATTTCTTTTTAAAAAATATTTTTTTTTAATTAATTTTCAATGCATATTCCAGCTTTTCTTTATATCATAGTGGGTTTTATCAATGCAGTGCTGAGTGTTCGTGTTAATTGCAAAATCAGTTTCAAAATTATACCAAACATTGCAATCTACACTTATAAATATTTTATTCAAAAATAATTATAAGGGAATGCTTGATATTTTAATAATTCAAGTAATCATGTGAATCATCCAGGTCAAAGTATATCCTTTCAGTGTTAAACTATTGATAAATCATATTAGAAGCTTGCATGTGTTTGGAATTAAAAATGTAACTACATTCCATCATCTTAATAACAAAAATTAAACAGTCATTGCAAAAAAATAAATAAATAAACATTTTTATGCACAATCTCGCTTGGGCCTGTTTGGAACACCAGGAGCTCTATAGATGACAATGTTTATATTAAAATTTAAGTATTGTTTGCTTTTACTGTATACAAATTTCTATATATATATATATATGTGTACACATCAAAAATTATCATTAATTCAACTAGGCATTATTTTCAAATTTACATTAAAAAATAACTGGAAGCTCAACTAACATTTTAATTGATAATATTAGAAATGTGCCAACTAGTTGTAGAAGCAGCGGTACTTTCTTGTAATAGCAACTTTCTGAAAATATTAATATTTAAAATTTTGAGGAGTAAGCACTTGAATCCATGCTGTTCCATAGTTCAAAATACTTATCCATATTGATATGAATGTGTAAAATATTCTCACTGGAGTCTTTTTTTTGAAAACCAGACAGTAGCCGCGGCTCTTGTGTGTATTTCGAGACTACGTACCTGTCCCAAATTGTAAGTATTAGCAACAGACCTAACATAATACATAGAGGGGAGAATTTAACTTCATGCTCTACAGTAACCAACTTATGGCGTGGTTGTTCAAAAGATAGAAACAGCATTACCGAACATCTAAATATCATCTTAAGTAATCTCGGTGGTCTAAATAGTGTAGAACAGGAGACATGTACAAGCTTCATTTCTGAATTCGTTGCAATTTTCTCAATTACTTCAAAAGACATTGAACGCACCGGACCAACTAAATATAGAATCGACACTGGCAGCCAGTTTCCGATTAAACAAGCTCCCCGAAGACTTCCACTCGCCGACAAAGAAGTATGCAGCAAGTTTTTAAACAATATGAATGGAACATCAGGTTCTTGAGCCTCGCCAATCGTCTTGGTGAAAAAGAAAGATAGTTCTACGAAATTCTGTGTTGACTATAGGAGATCCAACTCCATGATCAGGAAACGCAGCTATTCACTGCCAAGAATAGACGACACTTTGAATACCCTCTCTTAGAGCAGATGATAGAGAAAAACCAGAGTTTACCATCAGTTAAAGACTGGCAGTTTAAGGTGATACCTTTTGGATTTTGTAATACACCTGCAACATTTGAACGTCTAATGGAGACCGTGCTAAAAGGACTCTCCTATGAATCCTGCCTCGTCTGTTTGTACGATATAATTATTTTTGAACATTCATCTGACGAACTACAAAACTTGAGGTAGGTATTGAAAAATTTTAAAGTGCCAATTTAAAATTAAATCCTTCAAAATGCAAACTATTTCAGAAGGAAGTCGCATATTTGGGACATATCATTTCTGAAAAGGGCGTAAGGACGGATCCTGACAAAATACTGTGAAAGAATGGACAGATCGCAAAATGTTCAGCAACGGAGTTTCCTCGATCTGTGAACATATTACTGTCGCTTTGTAAAGAATTTCTCAAACATTGCCAGACTCTTACATCGGTCAAGAAATTTGAATGGACGGTGGAATGTAAAGACGCTTTCAATCGACTCGAGGGAATGCTGGTTTCTGCTCCCATTCTGTCATATTCATGACCAACAAAAAGCTTTGTATTAGATACTGATGCTAGGTTAGTAAAGAAGGAATAGGGGCAGTTCTCTCCCAGGAAATAGGAGGACAAGAACTTGCTCATCGCATACTTTAGCAAGTGCTTGTCGAAGCCCGAAAGAAATTACTGCGGAACATGGTAAGAACTGTTGATAATCGGTAAATCCGTAGATTATTTTCTTCATTACCTCTACGGAAGGAAATTCCTGTTACAGACTGATTACGCTGCTCTGAGCTGGCTCCTCAGTTTTAAGAACTTTGGACAAGCCGCAAGATTGATTCAGAGACTTCAAAAATACGACATGGAGATTCGATACAGAAAGGGATAGTCTTATGGAAATACTGATGCGCTCTCGAGGAGACCTTGTCCTTTGAACTGTGCTCATTGCTCTCGTGCTAAAATAAAATTTTGAAGCCAGATTTCAGCGACCATCTGGCAAATTATCCCCGATCATAATTCAGATACACCACAAGATCCTTGTAGTGATGAAGAACATTCTCAAGCTCAAAGAGAAGACAGATATATCGAGCCAATCCTGATCCGTAAAGAACGAGCTAATGAGAGTCCAACTTGCCGAGAAATGTTCTTCTTCTCACCTGAAACAAAATGTTATTGGCACTGGGATTCTCTGCACTTGAAGAACGTGGTAGTAGACCGTAAATGGGCGAGTGATGATGGAAAGACCATGGAGTTATAGAGAGAAAGAGGAGAGATGGAAGCCTGTGGAAAAAACCCATGAAGACAGAGTTTCCATTTACCTTCATGTTTTAAATCGGCTATTTCCAATCTATTTGGCTTGAAGAAAACATGAAGTTAGAGAGGAGATAAAACTCCTATGGAAGGCTTGTTTTTCATTATTATCTCGGCAACCCCTAGTCCTATAGAAACTCGAAACATGGACTAAATTTTAAGGTTGACTATTTCACGGCTACCCTCAAAATATTATGAAATTCGGTGCAGCCGATCTCCCGTGATGATGAGACAAACGCACAGATATTTTCAATTTTATTTATATAAATTACTAGCAGCTATTACCCGGCGTTGCTCAGGATTTACCATGCAAAACTGTGATAAAAGTTACACCGAAACATATAGGGCCGTGAATCTTATACATTGTTTTTTCACTGTGAAAGAAGTCAATTCATTGCATTATATAAGTCATAGCTGCATAAGTAAGAATCTTCCTCATAAAATGCTGATAATTAAATAACCATTTTTAACACTTTACAACATAGTTGGAAAGTGTTTGTGACTTTGTTCATTCTGTCAGTCTGTCTGTCCGTTAGCACGATAACTGCCGTACAAATGACTATCAAAATGAAATTTTAGTATGTTGTTCAGACTGTCTGTGGGACCTATGGGAATGTAAATTAATAATATCACCCAATTTGTTTGAACCCGGGTTGAAAAAGTGAAATGCATTGAACCCTATGGGACCTCATTTTTCAAATATTTTTAAGCGAATTCAAAATTCACAAAAGGCTTCGAAAGTTTTGGAAAATATTCAAATTATCCCATAAAATATATAAAAAAATGTTCAGCAAAATATATTCAGTAATTTTTTTTTTTAAATAACAATTAAACCCTTTATATAAAGAGATCACGTGATCCACTTCAAAATAAAATATGGCATCCATCTTGTGTCAAAATCGTGATTTTTAAAGTTATTTTTAATTCATATTTAGTTTCGCATCCGTCCTAAAACCCCTTTATTTTGCTTAATTTCTGTGCATCTGTATTCTGAAACATCACAATTACAATATATTTGAGTTTAAATGATCAATACCATCCATATTGTGTCAAAATTGTGATTTTTGGAGTTCTTTTTAATTTAAATTTAGTGTTGTATCCGTCCTAAAACCGCTTTATTTTTGCTTAATTTCTGAACATCTGTATTATGAAACAACACAATTACAATATATTTGAGTTTAAACGATCATCAAACTTTGATTGTTTCTACAACGAAAACTAATTTTTACTTATGGAGAATGTAAACTGATTAGGCTGTAAGATGAGTTGTATAAGAATTGCTGAATTTCTTTATCTCAAAATTATTTTGCTCATTAATCGGCAATATAGATGATATGAATGAAACATTCATTGATTTTACATAGAGAAACAGACGATTTAATGGCCGACTTCTTCGATGAAGTTTTATGCGTAGAGTTAAATTACTTTGGCCTCCATGGTTTTACGTTTTTAAGTAGAATAAACTATTGTAGTACTGTGATGAATGAAATAAAAATGTATGAATGAGATATTTACTGCTTTTACACAGAGAGCCCGGCCCGGTCGTCCAAATAGATACTCTAAGTCCTCTGGACGAGTCGGACGGCCTGGGGCTTTCACAGAGAGCCAGGCGATTTATATTTCGATGACATAATTTGAATCAAGTTCGTTTTTTTTTTCGATGAAGTTTTAAATTTTCAAATATAATTAATTATTACAGTATTGTGATATATTTTCACGTTTTAAACCAACTATTTTCAATCTTTTTTGTTTAGAATCAAGGAGTTAGAGAGTAGAACTCCTAGGAAAAAGTTTCGTTTTCCATCAATATCTCGACAATCCCAGGTTTTAGAAACTCAAAATTTGGACTAAATTTATAAAGGGCTATTTCAAAGCTACTCACCAAATTTCATTAAATTCGATTCAGTCGTTCTCCCGTGATGATGAGACAAACGAAAGTGTTGTTTTTCACTAATATCTCGAGAACCACTGATCATAGAAACTCGAAACATCAAAATCAAATTCGGTTCAGTCGTTCCCCAGTTATGGTAACCATAAATATATACCCGACCCACCCGATGGTACACGGAAAAAGATGAACCACCATCGCGACCGTAATCCTGCCGCCCTCAGCACATGCCCCCCTAGTCCAGCAACCACCGGCGGAAGCACCACCGGGACACAACCGCACCAAGCCAGCCCCCCCCCCCCCCCCCCCCAATCCGCACCGACACCGAGTCGCCGAGCAGGACGCAGGGAGGCCCAAACCGACACACGAGCCCACAACACAAAACGAGAACTCATCCTCTAATCTAACTGGAATCACAAAGCCAGGCCCCCTTGGCCAGTAACAAAAACACATATAACAGAAAAGTACAACTTGTAGATAAACAAAAAAGGCTCACTTGCCAACAAAATAAAATTCAACAAATATAAGATTTTATTACTCAATCACAGATACAAGAAAAGAGTTTCCAACAGAAACAACACAATTACAATTCAAGACAAGGTATCCAATAATCCCTTCTTAGCAGATGGGCCAACAAATATCAAATATACATACAATCCTGCATAAAAAATATACATACAAAGAGTAAGATTTTCTAAAACATTTACTGAATCAATCCTTCACATCAGGACACACACCAATCTAACAAATCAAAAATATACATGTAAAAGTAACATTGCAATCCTTATCATAAAAACATTCTAAAGTAACCAAGAGAAAGTTACAAAACCGGAGTAGAAGAATATACTCCATATTCCGTCTTATGTCTTACAAAAGCAACCTCCTTCAGATAAATACTACAGTTTTTATCCACACAACTATGTTTACAATCAAATTTGGTTCCAAATTTTGAATTATAAGTCAAACAATTCTTACAGATTATATCATTTTTACATTCTTGTCCCTTGTGGTCACACTCGCCACATTGTCTACAGCATCTATCACCCTTACAGTTCTTGGCAATGTGCCCATATTTATAACAATTATAGCAGATAGTAGGCCTCAGATACTCCCTGAGGTCTACCCGACTCCATCCTATATACAATATTTTGTTCTTCATTACACTATTAAAAGATTCTGGATCTAGAGCAAAGATCCAGATATCTCCTCTTCTTCCTTTAAAGTTTTGTTTAACTTCGATTTTCGAATCTTCCCTTAACTCAAGATTAAATTCTTTCACTGCACTTCGTAAGGTGTCTTTATTATATCCAGATTCAACATCGTAAACTATAATATGGGATTTCCTCTTAATTGGTCTTTGTATTGAAAATTCTTTCATTAATTCATCTCTATCAGTAAAGCCGGCAATTAGCTTATCGATATCTTCCTCTTTAGTTGTTTCCAATAAAATACCTCCACGACTTATTTTCCTAACTCCTTTCACTGCTATCTCTAACTTCTTTGGATCGATAAAAGCCTGAATCTCTTGGTCTTATCAGAAGTTTTTGGCTCTCTGGGATAGATACTGGCCAAAAAGGCCTTAGGCCTACTCCTCGATCTAATTCTAATTTCACTTTTCTCCCTAATTTCTGTTCCTGTTTTTTGGGCGTATGTTGCCTTTTTCCTACCACTATCTTCCTCTCTACACTTCAACTGTTATGATCTTTTGTTGATCTACAACAATTTTAAGCATCCTACTGACCTCTTCTCTAATTTTAGTCTGAGGTCCAACATTCACCTTAGCTGAAACAATTGTAGAAAAATGTTATGGTAAATCATACATATATACTTTTCTTCATTATATACTACAGTATTGTTACAATTAATTATTACAGTATTGTGATATATTACCGCTGAATGTATCGCATTTTAGAGATGTTTAAATAAAATTATAGTTGGAAAGCGTTTCATTATCAATGCTTTATGCATGATTGATTTTTCTTGTGATTTCTTAATACTTTTCGTTGTTGAGTAAGCCTGTGAGAAATAAACCATGGTGATAGTTTCCATTTAAATTCATATTTCAAACCTGTGATTTTCAAAAGTGACTAATACGTTCAATAAACTCCCACAAAATTCAGATTGAATTGATTTTGAGATTTAATTGATTTTCACATTTTAAACCAACTATTTCCAATCTTTTTTGTTGGGAATCATGGAGTTAGAGAGTAGAACTCCTAGGAAGAAGTTTCGTTTTCCATCAATATCTCAACAACCCCAAGTTTTAGAAACTCAAAACTTGGACTAAATTTATGGAAGGCTATTTCAAAACTACCCACCATATTTCATTAAATTCGGTGCAGCCGTTCTCCCATGATGATGAGACAAACGAAAGTGTTGTTTTTCACTAATATCTCGAGAACCACTGGTCGTAGAAACTCGAAACATGGCCTATGTTTTAAGTGGGGCGATTTCAAGACTACCCACCAAATTTCATCAAATTCGGTTTAGCCGTTTTCTAGTTATGGTGGATCATATATACATACATAATTTTCTTCTTTATAGATATGAATAACTCATATAATTTCTTGTATAAGAAATTTAACTAAATTATTATGCTATTTAGTGAATTAACATTTTAATTCACTGAAAATATTGGTGAAGGAATTACAAAATTCTTCATATTTTAATTTGTAACTTCAGAAAAGGGTGAGCTTACAGTAATGCTCTGGAAAATGCTGCTTCGGGATGCAATACAAGATGATTGAATAATACTTAGTAGTTAATCTTCGGTAACTCGCAGATTCAGTCTCTCATTTTCTTTCCGATTAAGTTGATCACTTCATTTCTAATATTCTTTCCTAGAATATGATTCTGGATTTTTTTTTTCTTTCTAATACGTCTGGTGTTTTCTGCCTTGATCAAACAATGCTAATAGCTCCACTGGCTACAGAAAATTCCATTTCCT
Organism: Amaurobius ferox; assembly: GCA_951213105.1. Lineage (NCBI taxonomy): Eukaryota > Metazoa > Arthropoda > Arachnida > Araneae > Amaurobiidae > Amaurobius > Amaurobius ferox. Next base: position 12,956,127 of record OX578134.1, read on the forward strand.
TCGCTGAAATTCCATTTCAAGTCGCTGAACCCTCAAAATGAAGCTTTGTTCCCATAGAAAATAAACTTTCTGTATCTGTCGCTCCATAACATGTTTCCAATGCTTGTTTTCGGAATTTAGACGTCGCTGTACTATAGCACAAATTCGCATACATTTAGGACCAAAAATATTTATTTTAGTAAGTTTTATCATAATATTCAGACATGCAGTTGAATAATCTTATGAATATACAAATGTATAACTAAACCAGATTCAAGTAGAATTATATTTTTAAATGCAATAAAAACATACATTGCACTAAATTTGTAGAAACCTATATTTTCAATTTTCCAGAATTGATGTCAAATAATACCTAAACTTACGTACAGAGCTCAATCTACTGCTAAAGTAATACAACTAAAATAACTTTAAGTAAAACAGTGTGTAACACTAAATTATTAGTATCAACCTGTTTCGAAAGCAAGGAACAGCCTTCTTCGTCAGAACACAAGAAGCAAGCACAGCTGGCGCACAAATTGAGTCAACGGTGGAGTTGTTGATCTAGCTCTCACAATTAAAGGTTGTGCTTCTTGTGTGTCCAGGCGAAGAAGGCTATTTTTTGCCTTTGAAACTGATTGATACTATTAACTTTCGATTACACTTTTAAGAAAATTATTTAACTTTTAATACAGCTTTTTCTTTCCCCTCTCGCTTAAATCCAACGTTTCAAAAGCGTGGTTAAAAGCTGAAATTTAGTAATTCGTGTGATTTTGGTAAGATATTTCAAATATAGAAGAAAAATTTCAAACAAAAATGAAGCTTCTGAAAGGAAAACTTTTGAATGCATCCAAATTATTTTTGGAAAGCTGAAATATTTTAGAATATAAATAAATTGCGTAGCAATTAAATAACAAATATTTGCATTTACATTGCATTGAAAAAAGCTGCCTTAAGCACCAATCAGGCGGGTACACGATTGGCCCATTTGTTTAAAACTTTTCTCTAAATTAATTTTATCAGTGAGTCTGTTTATGGATTTCAATCTGTTAATGGATTAACATTAATGCCTCCAGTCAAGATTTAGATACTTTTTTATCCTTCATGATGTTTTTAATCGTTTCAATACACTAAATGTTCTTTTATTTGATGCAAACGAATGCAGTCAATGAAACTTAATATATTCAGTTAACAGGAGGACGGATATTCTTGCTCTTATATGCGAAATTCGCAACATTTTTTACTGAACATTAATTAGAAGCTTTGCAGCTCACGTCTGATAGTACAAACAGCTTAAATTCTGCTTGGAAACAAGTCAGGTATTGATTTATAAAATTTAGGGCAGTTTTTTTATGGAGTCCAAAGAAAAATATTGTTTTTCAAATGAAGATTGTGTAAAGCTTTGAATATTTGAATTGAGAAGAGAGTAGCACTTACATTGACTTTTTTTTATATATTGTAAAATTATCATAGTGCCTAAAAAACTAAATTAATTCGGCTTCATTTTCTGGATTATCTACGATTCAATTAAGTTTCTTTCGATTTCGACGGCGGTGTTGTCTTGAAAATTTAGTTTTAGCAACGATTCCCAAACCTTCTGCAACCTCAAGTTCACTAGAGTTTAAATTATTTTTTTTTTAAACTTTATTATACGTGAATGCCATTCTTTATTATACGTGAATGTCTCAGTGCCATTGCATCTAAAATATTCAAGGATTCTTTCTGGAGGTTTTTTTTTGTTAAGGTTTTGTTTTATTCATAACATTCTTTTGAAATTTGCAGAAACTATAAAAGCTCAAAAGTCATCAATTTTTTTTAATAGAGCAGAAGTTTGGGATTTAGTGTCGGAATCAAACTTTTATGCTTTTTGTGTTTGATATAAAAAATACAGATTTTCTAGCATATTGTACATCTATCTCTCTTATCGCAATACTTCCCGAACAACAGTGCTCGGCTACTGTATTTATTCTGTGAACTTGTAAGGGAATATAGATTGCTTCCCTACCAATTTTGTCACTTGATTTCCTCTGAGTGTCTTTAAAATTCCCCGACATTGATGAAGTTGTTTTAATTTATAAAATTTAGCTGAGTCATGGAGTACAAAGAACAATTTGGTTCCTCAAATGGGTATTACAAAACTTTAAACATTTGAATTGACGACAGAGTGGTACTTACATTGCCTTTTAATAACGATATTAAATTGTCTAAAGCACATGCAAATTGTTTTCTATGAAAGAGGTATAGAGAAAGTTCTGCTTCATTGTCTAGATTGTTTTCAATCCGATTAAGCTTTTTTCGACGGCGGTGATACCTTTAAAATTCAGTTTCAACATCTATTTCCGAACGCTTTGCAATCCCAAGTGCAGATATTAAATTATTTTTTTCTTCATCAGTTTGTGTATTAATGGTACTGAATGCAGGTGGTAGTCAATGTCATTGTATCCAAAATGTTCAAGGATTCTTTCTGGAGGTGTTCTGTTAAATGTTTAGTTTTATACATAACATTTCTCATGAACATTGTGATAACTAAAACTCAAAAGTCATCAATTTTGGGGATTTAGTGTTGGAATCAAATTTTTCCCCATCTTTCATATACTAACGTATAAACAATAACCTCATACGTAGCAGAAACTGCTTGAAGGGATTGTACGTGTGCAATCCATCGTGTTTTAGATACATTTTCAAGATTCAGAGTATTTTCTATTTTCATCAAATTATCAGAAAGTTCAGCATGCCTTTTCTATTTGATGCGAAAAACACGTAGAGTTGCTCAAGTATATTGAACATATATTTCACCGCAGAACTTCCTTAACAACTACATTCGACAACTGTGAACTTGGCAGGGAATATAAATTACTTTCCTACTAATTTTGTCACTTATTTTTCTGAGTGCCTTTAAAATTTTCCGACATTGATTCAGTGAAGTCATAGCTTTGGAAGGAAAAATTATTCAGATTAATTTCTTTTTCATTCAATATTTTTAAAGTGGCATCTGCCATACCATTTCCAATTTTATCCCGAACTTAGAAACGCTTAGTAAGTTTTCTTCTGGGAGACCGTCTTTAGATGCAATTCGTGCGACAACAGAAAGAATATCTTTATGTGAAACATCTGGTGTGGTATCGGTCATTATGGAAAATATTCCGGAAGTTGATAGTTTTATCCAGTATAATTGAGCGAATTTCATCCGCTATCAAGCTTGTAATGATGGAATTAAGTACGTACCTGATGAGAACGAGACGGTGTATCATCAAGCCAATGTTTGAATACTGCATTATAAATTTGAATAAAACTGCTATTTCAATTGGTCAAAAAGTATTTGAATAATTCTTTATTACTATCGAGACTATCGAATGATTTGAAATTATCGAGTTATTTGATTCTTTCGAATGAATCCTATTACTAAAATTTAGTGCGTACAAACTTATATAGACTTGATATTCGCTCGTAACCTTGAGAGGTTAAGCTGTTTCAATTATGTATTTAATTTTAGTTAGCGTATTCCTATATTAACTGTTGTAAACGAAACAAATGAGGCTGAAAACAACGAATGAACTTACTGAACATTATTCGAGCTTTATTTTACAGGACGCGCGTTATTATCGCAAAACTATTTCGGCTCCATCACTATGGAGCTACTATTAATTTTTAAATTTATTTTTTGGAGGAGGGGTGGTGGATGAAACCATTATGATGAAAGCTTATTAACTTCATATCTAACAATATGTGTTAAATACCTTTTTCAACCTCACCGTAGATTAACTTAATAATGGTATGTAACATTGAGCCATCATTATCAACGAGTCCATTAAAGTGGGGGGTGCTAATTACAGCAATACTGATGATAGCGATCAATTTTTCTTCAGAGACAAAAAGACCGCGATCCTTGCATATTTCAGATGATTGCCAATTCGTTTACCTGTACTACTGGTAGAAAAGCGGATTGCATACTAGATAGGTATAATTATTTGTTATTTATTACCTCCGAGATCAACTTTTATATCATGACCGAAAGTAGGGTTGATATCCAGATAATTGTAAGCTGTAAGAACTTTGCTTCTCTAAGCTCAGGGAGCTAAATGGTTTTAAAACCTTTTATGCGGAAATTATTTATTAAACTTGTTAGAGGGAGTGATTTCTTTTTTATTTCTTTTATAATTTAGTAACTTTTTATTGACGTTGGTAAACGATATACATAGAACAATTTTTAAGTAATTTATTTCAATAAATCTGAACCAGTTAGTGATGTAACGACAAAATGTTGACCCTTTAGAAAAAGGACGAAAAAAAAAATCACATCATGTACGTGGATTTTTGAAGAATTATATCACGAGAAGTGACTGAAAACAGCAAAACTCTGTTATCTGTATACTTCAATTACAAATTTTATTTTTTATATACGCTCTAATGTCAAGGGTCTTTTTCTAGCTCTATAGTATAGGGGGTATTCAAAAGTGTGTCTCCATACGAAAAATGAATAATTAAGGTATTGAATAATAAAGAATAAAGGTAAACTATCATTGTATACAAATTTTGATTATGGAACACTTTTTAGTAAAATAGTATAAAATGTAATTTTTTATACGGGCCTTTTTTTTTTTTTCAATTATAAAAATATTTTCTGTAGCTCAGTATGTCAAACAAAAAAGTTTCATATCCATACGATCAAAATTACCTGGACGGATAATTGGGAACAGTTTAAAACTTTTGCTAAAGATAGCACATACGTAATTTTTTGAATGGAAATTTTATCTAACGAAATTCAATTTTTGTGTAACTCCTGATATCTGTTTTCGCGTTTCTTTTGATCGGATCAAGGTAGTTTATACAAATCCTATAACGTTGATAAATTTTTCACGGCCGATTTTGCATAGAGAACCGCCCCCCCCCCCCCTTCCATGGATTTTATTATTTTAGTTTAATTTCTAAGACCTTTTAATGAATAAGACGCAATTTACTAATTGATACTTCCTTTGTAGAGTACGCCCACAAAATGTTATTTTTGTACCTTTTGACTGAAACGTCTCATGTGACCCAAACTATCACAGACTGGAAGTCTATCTTATTTGAAGCATTTTTTAAATTGGAACCATTGGTGTACGACTAATCGTTCACGAGATGTTTAGCCGTACATCTTTTTGAAACATCCTGTACACTGATGGGATATTTTTACTTTTAATAGATTTTTATGTCAGCGCCCTTGGTTGCTCGCTAGACATCTCAACGATGTTCAATTCATTCCAAGTACGTTCAAGAATATTGGGGGCAATTTTGACAATGACTCTAATATTAAAAACTCCCAATTCTAGCTTATTAATAGCAAAATATCACATAATATTAGCTACTAGTCACTGATTTTCCGAATCAAAATTTCGCCAAATGCCAAATGCTCTTGTCTTCTGTCTCCCATTGATCTGCAAGGCTAAATATTTCCACATAGTATTGCCAACGGAACAGAACCAAACAGAGTCAGATTTTCAATTTATATAGTAGGGTGGGAGCGTCGAAAGGTCTGTCCAGTTCTGCTAGAAACTACAAGGTTAAAACTTTGCATACTTTGCATTGTTATCGAATTTGAAATAAAACCGAACTGGGACAATTTTCGATTGAAATGACTATTTTAGGCTCTAAGTACAAAATTAAACGTATTAAAAGAAGGAGCAACCTATTTCTTAATTTCCCTGACTTTGACAGCTTAAATTATAGTCAGTTTATATGAGCTGAGTATAGGGGAAGTTGGAAATCAGTTAAAATCATTTTTGCGTACGAAATTTTACCCAAATTTTAGGTTGTTGCTTTTAAAACATTCATTCCACTAATATACGGATCGACTTGTGATACTTTGTTAATTTAATTACAGAACAACAAAAATATCCTAAATTACTGGCATATTCCACAAAAAGTTAGGGAATATCCACAGCAGGACAGGCGTACTCCACAAAAATTTAGGGAGTATTTACAGCAGGATAGGCATATTCCACAAAAAGTTTGGGAATATCCGTAGCAGGACAGGCATATTCACACAGCAGGTTAGGGAATATGCCTGTCTAAGAGAAAGTTACCACATATCGAGGATAACTGTAAGAATTACAAATTTAAACTGGAACTTTAAATTTATTGAGTAGAAAAATTGATAATACATAATAAATAAAAGTGGTACATAATTATGAAAAAGAAACTGGAATTTTTTGTTTATAGCCGATTTAGAAGAAAAAAGATGTTCCTGATACGTTAATTATTGAGCATGCTGCTTTCTAATTGTGTCTCTGAGCTTTTATTGATTTCATAATAATAAAATTTTCTTAGAAACTAGCTAGTTTTCGCCTTTGATTACTTTCTCTTCATCTACTGGAACTCCAAAAGAAATTTGAATGCTATTAACCCCAAAAGCAGTTTGCCATTAACCCCACAAGCAATTACAGCCATTAACCCCGAAAACAGTTTGAATGCACTATCAAACAACTAACCTTATTCGCTTAATACCTTTTGTGGTAACTGTAACTGTGGTGTTATTTCTCCACTTACATATTGAACTAACATTCTAATAAAGCAGACGTGAGAATCCAATGCACATACAGACCAATTGTTTTTTGGTTTAAAATGTATACTTTTTTACTTTTTACATGTTTAGCGTTGGTTAGTTTTATATTCATCGTCCAAAGGGGAAAGACTGAGAGCACTAGAGAAGAATCAATAGGAAGACGTTAAAATTGTAGGCGTACGATTACTTTTGGCGCACTCTGTTCCATGAGAGCATAAGCCTTGCGTGTGTTGACGCCACTGAGTAGGCAATTTTGTATACATTCCCATGGGAACTTTTTGTCCATGTTTTGAACAAAGGAAGTCATCTCCAAGCACGTATCACCAGAAAAATTCAACAAGTGTAGTTCGGAAAAAGATTCTGATGCCCATGTTGGTGTGGGCGGGAGGTTGATATCACACTTTGGCGTCTAACCTCTGGTTGGTAATCTTATTTGGGATTTTTCTTCATTGGCCAGCTTCAAATACTGATGACCGATTGGTTTCTGTTTGCTTCGCTCAGACTGGAGGTCAGTTGTGCAGGTAATAAATTTGGAAATAAAGTTCATGGTTGACGCGATATTATTATATCATTCCTCTAGACTGGCTGTTACCACAGTTTGTCACTCTGTCCATCCCTCCACGAGTTTGAAATTTAATGTTACAGGAATCAATATACAATAAAATCTCAGCTTCCCCACACTTAAAGTTAAATTTATTAACGATGTATAATTATAAGGAATAATAAGAATGGCCATGAAAAGCCATATTTGCCAAAATGTCTGACATTAGGCAGGGGAATCCGTGGTAATGGCTGTCATTAGAGTAAAATTTTTAAAGTGTTCATAACTATATAGACAGGGTAGAGCCAAATTATGATTTTTTGATCTTCTGGGAAACAGGTACTGTGTGACCCTAAGTTATTATGTTTTCAAAAGGAGAAAAGGAAAAAAATTAAGCTACCTTCTCTGGAAAGCTTATTGTTACTACGTATCCTATCCTCTGGAATCGAGGGTGTGCTCTCAGGATACAAAAATGAGTCCAAATTTCTGGATGATTAACACTTTATCTAAAAACACTAATAAGCGTAAACAGGAACAATATACCGCGAACAGCTCGCTAACTATCTTACAAGATCGCTAAACAACGGCCAAATGCAATAAAACAGCAATTAAATGCTCAGCTAATTCACACAAATAGCAGGGGGCGCGGTAGCCCATTGGTTAGCGCGCTGGAGTTGCACTCGGTAGGCCCGGGTTCGATTCCAGCCACTGCCAAAACTGCCGCCGTGTTCACGCGGAGTACGATCACGTTAAACATGTGGGTCCGTAAGTCCTTCCGAGAGGTTGGTGGTAGGGGAAGGAGGGTACGGTCCCTGTGGATGCCTCCCCCACTGGGTTCCGGTCCAAATTGGGTGGCACTTCCTGGCCGTCCAAACTGTTACCTTACACCTTTCTGGTAGGTCGGACGGTCTGGGTCTCAACACAAATAGCAGGTATACTATTCTAAAAACACTGACGTATCTCACAATCCAGTATAGCTCGTTTCACGCCAATTGCTCTCCAACTGGAAGATGACTCCTTTTATATACTCTCTGTAAAAACTTCCAGAAAGCGCTCGTATCTCCAAGAATATTCGTCATTTCGTGAAAATTCGAGTACATTCGAAAAGTCGCCAAGTTGGCGATGAATCACCAAATATGGTAACTACACTCCAAAATTCAAAATATGGCAACCCCACATTTAAAGTACCCCCATGTAATTTACCCCATATATAAAAGGAATGTCTGCCCGTAAAGGCATTTTCCTTTCCTGGTTCTCAACAAAGACTCCGGTGAAAGCATTTTATATGTTCGTAACACTGTCCCTTTCTGAAGACTAACACGTCATGCACTCCTTGGAACCTGGACCCTTGGTTGAAAACGATTGGTTGATGAATCCTTGGTTGAAGACGATTTCAAAATTTGGTAAACGATACTGTTTTTTTCATTATGACATAGGATCTTTCCCAGTGTGCTGTTGTTTCAGCGAAAATCCTGGTTAGCTATACTTTGTCGCCTTACTGGAATCGCCCTTTATTAGCTTTGACATCGTACCGGGTCTCCATTCTATCAGTAGCAATGCTGATCTTTCCACGACCGAAACTATGAACCTCCTCTAACCGTGCCTGCAGATCTTGCACATATTCATAAGGTGATGAAGCAGCATCACATGCTCTTCCAAACATCAGATCACACAGTAGTCGTAGATCCCTGTCATACAGCATTTTCGGTAGAGAATGACGGGTCGAAGGTAGGTGAAGGTAGAATGACGTGTCGAAGGTAGGTGACAATCAGTGTTTCTTTCAGGCATATGTCCGGGGGACTGCGCCCTTGGAGGCATTTTATGTTAACCTAGTTTCTATATATGTGACAGCATTTAGATATATTTATATAAGGCAAATAGAAAACTTGCCCTCCTAAAGCTTCATTCGCCCCCACTCTCAGCTAAAATGTCCTGAAAGAAACACTGGTGACGATCACAATCTTGTTGGTTTCTGCATACGAATGTGATCAGAGTTTTTTCAGGTATACCTCCGAGGGGGGCGAAGCCCTCCAGAGATGATTATCCCCCCCGCCTGGAGATATTTTATGTTAACCTAGTTTATATTTATGTGACAGCATTTAGTTATATTTGGATAGGGAAATTGAACATTTTGCCCCCCCCCCCCCCCCCAGAGTTTCATTCGCCCTCCTCCCTCCGGCCAAAGAGTCCTGAAATAAACACTTTTAAGTATCGTTCTTCTGAATCTCATTACCACGCCCTCCGGTTGAGAATAAAGCGGAGTAGTTTAAGCTTTGTCCGTTTTGAGTAGTTTACATAGTGTTACGAACGTATCCTCTGGAATCGTGGGTGTACACGTAAGATACAAGGATAAGTCCAAGTTCTTGGATAACTAACGTTTATTCACAATCGCAAAGTAAACAGGAACAATATACAATCAAACAACACTTAAATGCTCCACTAATTTCACAAAATAAGCGATTATATTTTCAAAAAAGTGTCGAAAATAACTTCACAAAGCAGCAGCTACTATTCTCAAAACATTGACAAAAGCCTAAGTTCACAGTAACTCGTGTCATATCAAGTCACTCTTCGATTCAGTGATGACTCTTATCTATAGATTTTCCATAGAAACATATTAGCGATAAATCGCCAAATTTGAAAACCCTCCTCCTAAGCTCTGAATGTGGTAACACTAGAATGACGTCATGGGAAAGAATGCTTGTACCGCTGTATTCTGAAGAAAACACCGCGATGGAGTCGTTTAGTCAGCGAAAAAGACGAAAGACAAGACGGGAGACACCAGTGATGGAATATTACACGTTCGCAAAAATAATCTCGTCAGTATGCCAGAGTCAAAGTTCGCTCTCTGTTCAGAATGGATGATCGAGGGAACTCCATAACGACATATCTAGTTCGGGTTAAAACTTCACTGATGGTTGTAGACTCTTATTCAGGGATTGCATAAATTTCTGACCATTTTGTACAGTAGTCCACTAGCATTACACCAGAAGAAAGTTTCATAAACTTTATATAGCGTCTTGATAATGCCAAAATTTCCTCCAGTGTCATCGTCATGTATATCTTTGAGTAAGCTAGATTATCTGGAACAAGGAGCAGCAACTGTTATCTGATGATCTTGCCATCGTCACCCTCCCATTTACAGTACATACTATTCCGTTCACGTGCAGAGAATCCCACAGTGCCCACAACCGTTTGGTTTCAGGTAAAAAACAGGAAATTTAATAGCAATCTGGCCTCTCATTAGTTCGTTCTTTGTGGAACAGAAATGGCTGGATATACCTCGTCTTCTATTTGTGCTCGAGAAAGTTCTTCATCACTCACGGATCAGGTGGTTTCCCGGTCGTCCAAACAGATATCTCCTTTCTGGAAGGTCGGACGGTCTGGGTCGAAGAAGGAGAAGAGGGATCAGGTGGCAAATTTGAACTCCGATCAGTGGCAACCTTCTGGATAGTCATTAAATTTGGCTTCCAACCTGGCAGTAGCAGGGCATGTGCACAGTTTCAAGAACAATGGCTTCTGAAGAGCGCATTAGCGTTTCTATGCGACGATCCTTTTCGGTGTCAAATCCCCATGTTATATTCTTAAAATCGCTGAATTCATTTTACGACATACCCTTCAGGGTTCTTAAAATCCCTTCCCGGCCGTTTATTCAACTGTTCCATACTCTCAAGTGAGCTGGACGGTCTAGGTTCTCAGGGTTCTTAAAATCAACTGCTGCATACTTTCGAGTAAGCTGGACGGCCTGAGGTCTCAGGGTTCTTAAAACACCTTCTCCGCCGTTCGTTCAATTGATCCATATCCTCGAGTGAGTTGGAGGGTCTGGGTTCTCAGTGTTCTTAAAACTGAGGAGCCAGCTTGATTAGTTCGCAATAGAAATTTTCTTCCGTAGAGATAATGATGTAAATGATCACCGAATTTAAAAATTGACCACAATTCTTTCCTTGTTATGCAATAATTCCTTTCAGGCTTCGAGGAACATTTTCTAAAATATGCAATAACACGTTCCTGGGTAAACCGCCGCTATTCCTTTCTTACTAGCATCAGTATCTAGTATAATGCTCTCCGCAGGTTGAGGATATGCCATCAGAATGGAAACTGAAACCAGCATTTCTTTAAGCTGATTGAAGGCGTCGCCCCATTTCGCAGTTTATTCAAATTCCTTGTTTGCTTCCGGTATAAGAGTTCCTTGTTTAACCTGTATAAAAGTTTTGCAATGTTTGAGAAGTTCGTTACAAACCGACGGTAATATGCACACAGACCTAAGAAACTCTTTAGTTGATGAACATCTTGAGGTCTGACCAAACTTTGACAGCAATAATTTTGATAGGATCAGTCCTTACATCTTTTTCACAAATGATATGTCCCAAATATATTCCTTTCACAGCTTTAATCTCTTCTTCCATCGCTTCTTGTCTGACTTTCAGTTCTTTCATTTCGTCTTTCATCGTTTCATTTCAGGCTCTAATTTCTTGTTTCAATTCTTCTTTCAGCTTTATGGCTTTCATCGCTTCTTTCTTTTCGCCTTGTCCGACATTAATATTTTCTTCTAACTTCTCTGTCATTATTTCTTGTGCGGCTTGCATAGCTTCTTATTTAGATTTCACTGCTTTCATCTAATCCTTCATAGCTTCTTCTCCTGCTATCATTAATTCCATCATCTCGCTTAACTGTTCCTCCAACGTTTTTCCAGTTAGGGCAGCCAGAATCATAACCATTTGTCATGTTTTCACAAACCCCACTTCTGACACCATTTTGTTACAACGTATGCTTTAGAATCGTGGGTGTACTCTCAGGATACAAGAATGAGTCCGAATTCCTGGATAACTAACACTTTTATTCATAAGTACTAATAAGTGTAAACAGGAACAATATACAGCGAACAGGAACAACAAATATCTCTAAAGATTATTAAACAACTCAGAGACAATAAAAGAACAATAAAATGCTCAGCTAATTAAAAAAAAATTGATATAGTCAGCACATGACTTTCCTTAGATGATGCAATGAATTTACTCCTTTTACAGTAAAAAAATAATGTAAAAGATTCACGGTACTGTGTTTTTATCTTTGAATTGTACATTTGGCGATTTTCCAGATGACAACATGTAAAACTGTTTCAAAATACCCAATTAACTTATATTTCGCGCAACTCTAAACAATTATCAATATTGATCACATCCTCAATGAGCGATAAAGTCCATATATTAAAATATTTTAATAATTAGTTCATCAATTAGGCGTCATTTGTGCAATTTTGACGATATTTTTGTCAATCTAGGGCGAGATATCGTCAGGTTGGCGATACTTTGCTAAATTATTCACCAAGTTCGCCAAATGCATTACCAAGTGTAACAGACAAAGAGAGAGAAGAGCATTTCTTATATGCTAGAAAGTGTGCCCGTCATATGACGGAAATCAGAATTTGCGAAACATTATTTCCCATTTAGAGTCATTTTTATCCATTTGGCAATATTTTTGTCACTTTGGTAACATTTGAAATAGTCGCCAAGTTAGCGACGTCCTGCTGAGTTTCTCGCCAAGCGTTACGGACAGATGGGATATTCTTATAGTCTACTCTTATGTTAAATCCAAGATATTGAACTTTCATCAATTAGTCGTCAATTTTATCAATTTGGTGATATTTTCGTTAATTCGCAACATTTAAAAAAGTCGCCAAGTTGGCGATATTTGATCAAAATCTCGCCAAGCGTTATAGACGGAGATATAAGTTATTTTTATAGCAGATGAATGACTACTGGCGTCCAAATACAAAAGTATTATACAAAGTATCTTTTCTCATGAATGGAACGAGCTAAATCCACGAGAATGATGTCACCCAATTTATCGCATAATATTACTTATAAAAAGTGAACATATTTCAACATAGTTAATATATATTTTTTATTTTATGTGATTTTTTTGATAATTTTTTTTTTAAATCTGCAGTATCTCGAGAACGCTTCATTCTAGCATTTTAAAATTTATATCAATCGTTGTCTAATGAAAAATTATACAAGAAATGTCTATTTTCGTTAACTTCATTAAAGGTTTTGATTTTTTGATGATTTTTTCAAAATTTCACTCGTAAATTCAAGAGGGGGAGGGGGTCCTGAATATTCGATAGCGTAGAAAAACAATAGGCTTTCAGTATTCATGGATTGCGATTTTTGTACCAAATTTCATTTAAATCTCTCCATTCGTTCGTGAGATATGTCACCATAGTTTTATTGATACACACTCACACACATAGACCATCTCAAAAACGTTTGATTCGTTTGATTCTTGAAACGTGCTCTCCCATCGACCCCGTCGCAATACTTTCATTATACTATGTATATAAGTAAAATGTACTATTTTAAATTATGAGATACTGATGCATCTCACAATTCAATAGAGCTCGTATCACGTTAACTGCTCTCAAATTGAGAGATGACTAAACTTCCAGAAGACGATAGTATCTTTAAGAATATTCGTTATTTTGATAAAGTTCTAGTACATTCGAAAAGTCGTCAAAAGCCACCAATTTGGCGATAATCCGCCAAATCTTACAACGCCATCCTGGTATTCAAAATATGGCAACCGTACTTGGAACGTAATTGAAAGGGTTGCTGGTAAAGGTGTTTTTTCCTTCTGGTACTCTAAAGAGACTCCAGTGAGGGCATTTTACATGTTTGTAACTCTGGAAAGCTTATAGAGCACCTTGAAAATACTACAAATATATAAGTAGTACATTAAATGAACACTTTTTTAAATAGTTAATTTAGAAGTCTTGTACTTTCATGTAGCTTTCACAAATGAAATAACTTTTTACATTTTCTGGAGGTCCAGCTCTGCAGCCCCCGAAGCTTATACCTTAATCCGGCCTTGAGAAAGAAGCGGCGCTTCGTGAGTGGATTTCAAAGTACACGTAAACTGACATATTCCCTGAGCTTCAAAATTGCTCCGTTTTGCTTTGAATATGTGACTTTTTAATAATTTTGAATATCTTCCCATCTGGCTTCCCTGTTTAAAATATGTTCATCAATACAAATACTTCTTATAGTCCTATAAAAACTGCCAATTTTGCAAATTGATTTTAAGGGCTCTAAAAAGTTCTTGCTTTTGCGTTGAGGTTTTAAGAACTCGTTAATTTGTATGTGACTTTGAATTATAGAAAGGGACAGGAAATTTATATTTTTATTCTACCATGCTAAGTACACTTTAGATATTTCGCAGAAGCTGAAGCATTGACGTATCGTATACTGAACAAGCAACAAATAAATCCGGATTTAAGAGGTTATTCTATTCTTAATTCTAAAATCAAGAATGGAACTAATTTTTAACTATAGTTTCTAAAAAGTCTATTCCTTATCAGTTTAAGATGTTCTTTATATCCTCATGAACGTCTTCGGGACATCTAACAGCAGAGTACGCAAGGGGAGCTCCTTAGTCTGTTTCAAAGGAGAATTTACCAGATGAAGTCCTTTACAGTTAAGCTAGCACTTGATTAATTCATGCACTTGGTTAATTCATGTTCTCTAAACAAAACACTCCTCTCTGAAATTAAAGTTTTCAAGTTCTCTTAATTCTGTTTGAAATTTTTGCGGAACATGAACCATGATATTCGTGGGATATCCAAAACACGCTCCATTCATCAAGATGCTCTTAAAACTGCACTTTTACTTGTCTTGATTCCTTATTTCTGAAATATGCATATGTGCATTTTTCAGCTCTTCTGACGTTTTAACGTTACTGATCAATACAAAACTGGCAACAAAATAAACTGGGAATCACAAGGTCATCTGATTCACCATCTGAAGATCAAAGGCAAATTGCATCGTGTTGCACCACGGTCTTCCTCTGATAACGCGATAATAAATTTGGCAGTATGTCACTTCTGAATTCCGACAACAAATAGTTAAGATTACCGGAAATACTTGGCTCCTAATGGTGTGCAAAAAATGTACGTCTCATTTGTTTATTATTTTCAACGGCTTTCAGGGTTGTTTGCGGTCGACCTTGGGCACCCCAACAACGATATTCTGAGAAAACGTGTCTTCATTTCATTTTGTGGTTGAAACCCTATTTGTAAATTAAGTAGACAACCCTCTTCCTATATCTGCAAGTGGGTGAACATCATTATCACCGTCCTTGAGCAGTTTTTCATTTGAAACAATTTTTAGAAATTGCATCATCTTTTTTCTAGCTTTCTGGGCCACCTAGTTCATTTCACGGAATATATTCGGTGAAAGTCTTTTATACAGCCTTAAAAAAGTATTTTAATGTCAAAGATGTACGATAATTGGAAATGGCCGTGTGGGGCAGAAATATAATTGATAAAAAATTATTGCAGCTAGTTTGGAGAATTATAAATTGCCTAATCATGTTTGGGTCCTTTTACTGGATTCAATATATTTCAACGGTCATAGGAAATTAGTTTTAGAAACTAAAACTAGATGATCCAATAAACGAAAGTTAGAGCAGGTATATTATGCTTTTATAGTTTAAAGTGATTTAGAACTGTAGTATGTACGAATAAATAGTGTTTGGTCAAATCGCAAAATATTTGTTGATTTGGAATGTTCTCTTATGAGAGTGACACTGTTGTTGTTGAGACCCAGACCGTCCGACCTACCAGAAAGGTGTAAGGTAACTGTATGGACGGCCGGGAAGTGCCACCCAATTTAGACCGGAACCCAGTGGGGGAAGCATCCACAGGGACCGTACCCTCCTTCCCCTACCACCAACCTCTCGGAAGGACTTACGGACCCACATGTTTAACGTGATCGTACTCCGCATGAACACGGCGGCATTTGTGGTAGCGTGCAAATCTAGCGCGCAAACCACGGGGATACCGCACCCGAGAGTGACACTGTGACGAAGCCAATAAATTGAGAAAAAATTCTATATAACTGAAATATTTTACAATGTTTCTACTTAAAAATATGTCTTAGCAAGTCATACAGGAATATATTTCAATTCGGCCTGTAAACAGCATTTCAATGACATTAGTCAGTGTTCCAAACACCTCTAATGACAATCACTTGGTTGATATATTTTTAAATATTTTATCTCGAAAATGATAAAGAAAATCTGTTGTTACTGTGGCAACGTTTCAGAGCTCTTTACGTAAAAGTTCCATTCATTCGGCACAACTGAAACTTTTCAATATATCTGCCTTATTGAATTCACCGTTAAGACAAGAGAACGTTCTAATATGGCCAGTGCACAGCGTTCCACTTACATCGGTCAATATTCCAACGTGTTCCAAGATCGGTCGGTTGATTGGTATATCTGAATTTTTTTATTTCGAAAATTATATAGAAAATTCAACGTTTCAAGGCTTTTATGTAAATGCTTTTTTATTCAGCACAAAATTTTTAATAACTTTCTATTTAATCTCAGTAGACCTGCCTTATCACCCCGCAGGAAAGTGTTCCAATATTGCAAGTAAAGATGTTCAAATAGCATTGTTAGATGTTCCGTCGTGTTCCTAAGTCGGATGGTTGGTTAGTACATTTTTGAATTCTTTACCTCGAAAATGATATAGAAAATCCGTTACAATGAAAAACTTGTTCTTACGTAACTCTAGAGTTCTTAGGTAATATTTCTTCTTATTCAACAGAATTGAATCTTTTTAATAGCTTTCTACATAAACTCAGTAGATCTGTTTTATTGAACTCATTGGTCATATGGATAATTATTCCAATACATGCAGTAAATGGTGTTCCAATAACATTGATGAATATTCAATGTATGAAGTATTCCAATGTCTGTCAGTTGGTATATCTTTGAACACCGTATCTCAAAAATGATATAGAATATCCGTTACAATGAAAAAGCAGCTCTTACGTAAAATGTGTTTCTATTCAACAGAATTGAAACTTTTTAATAGCTTTTCACATAAACTCAGATCTGCTTTATTGAACTCATTGGTTATATGGAAAATTATTCCAATACATCCAGTAAATAGTGTTCCAATAACATTGAAAATATTCAATGTATGGAGTATTCCAATGTCTGTCGGTTGATGCATATTTAAATGCTGTACCTCAAAAATGATATAGAATATCCAAATTTAGGTAAGAAATTACAGTGGTAAAGTTTTAGATCTTCCATAAAAGTACCTTTTATACAACATCGAGTTCTTCGAAGCAACCTTTGGGATTAAGAACAATTTTTATTAAGGCATCTATATCTTTCTAAGGCTCGATAAATAAGATCTATGGGTTTATTTGTAACCAATTTATTTATTAGTAACACACATTTTGACATACTATTGTTTTTACTAAAGCCATTCCCCGCTATAATCACGCCTAATTGCCTTCCGTCTATTTGATCATTATTGACCATATTACTCATTTTCCGCTACACGGATCATCCTGCTCATCCTCCGCCACACGGATCATCCTGCTCATCCTCCGACACACGGATCATCCTACTCATCCACCATTAGATTGACCATTTTCCTCCATAATATATGCTTCAAATCAACTCAGTATAATACATATGTTAAAATGTGTAGTATTAAATTTTTTTTTAATTTCTTCAAAATATGTTAAATGATACAGCTATTTGAACACAGAAATCGGGTGGCCTTGTCAACCTCCTCTAATTTAAAATTGACCACTTTGATAAAAACATAAATATGTATGTTGCTTTATTTCTATGCATTGAAACATTTTTTTCATTTTATAAGCTTTTTTAAAAAAACTCAAATTTACAAAAAAATATTTATAGGTCGAGAAAATCAATTCAATTTTCTAACGTTTTTTTTCTATTTAACATCCATTCCCTTTATATTAGAGAGCAGTTAAAATTAATTTACTCCTTTGAATTTCACAAAGGTCGCTTTTAAAGATCTTTCTTAGATGCAATTAATTTTTTCTAAAGTTTTTTCTTTTTTCAGTAAATCGGTATTTTAGATAATTTTGAAAATTATTTTTTAAGTTTCTGACTTCTGAAGAAAATAACAACCATAATAGAATTAAAAAATGAAAAGATAATAAAAACTAAAATATAGAATTTAAAAAATAAAGTACTTTCGTTTTTTGAAGCATTAAATTATTTAATGAACGTATTGTTAGAAGGAAAATAAGGAATTATTGTTATACTGTAATGACAATGATAAGTAACTAAATAAAATAAAAACTAAATACAATTATTAAAAACAATTGTTGAATACGATTCCCAAATAAAAAGAACTGATGTAGCAGCACATGACTTTCCCTACATTATGTAAAAAGTTTACTTTTTTCACAATGAAACAATTATGTGCATGGTCTGCGGCAGAATATTTTTGGCATTGAATTAATATCCCTTTAATTGTAATTGGGCGATTTTGGCATCTTATTATTCCAAACACAATGACGTAGTTATACTAGCGTCAGAAATTCTCATCAAAATGTAATTGAAATTTAATTAATATCCCTTGAAATAAATAACTGTTGACAAATTCTTTGATGTCAATAGATAAAACAATTACAAAAAGAATCTTCTCTCATCAGTGGAACGAATTGGATCCACGAGAATGATGTTAACAGATTTGTTGCATAATAATGCAAATGGAAAGTGAACTTATAGGATGGTACCTACTACTGTTAAATGTTATGTAATTTATTTGAAAAGCGTGCAATATACCGATAATTCTTCATGATAACGCTCTAAAGCTTGTGTCATTCATTTTGAAGTGAAAAATTACGTATGAAATGATTATTTATTGAATTTATGATCTTATAGGGCCTTTTTTTTAATTCATCTGAAAATTGTACGGTATCTCGAGCATGCTAACGTTCTAATAATTATTATAATTTCCAATGAAAATTATGTATAAAAGGATTATTATATATATATATATATTTATCATTATTGAAGTTCCTGGTTTTTAAGAATGTTTTCAAAAATTTATTCAAAAATTGAGGAGTGGGCGAACATTTGATTACGTTTATAATCAATAAGATTCCAGTATTTACTGATTGTAATAATTGTACCAAATTATTTTTGGAACACTTCATTCTTTTGTAAGATATTGGATACATAGACTCACGGACACACACATTAACATACGTACATATTAAGTAACATATATACAAATACACACACCAACATACACACACACTCACATACATACATACATACACACACTAACATACATACATTATACACACTAATATACACACTCACATACATGGATACATACATATACCAACATACTAACACACTAGTATACATACACACACAAATATCTCCTCAAAAACGTTCGATTGAAGTTCAGGGATGTTTAAAGAGTGTTCTTCTGTGGAAAACTCGAATTTTACGACTCCGTCCAGGGATCGCATAGGAAAATAGATATTTTATGGTAAATAGATGATAACAAAAACAAGTTTTGACGATCTACACAAACATTATTTTGAAAAACACTGTGAAGTAGAAAAGAAAGTAGAAACATTTTATATCTTAATTTTGATTCAGGGTTTTATGTATCCACCTCAATTTGTTTAATCAAAGCAACAAAAGTACCCAATGTTGAGCCTGTTGTTATCGTGTATATGCCATTGTCCTACATGCTAAACTCCATGTTTTTTCATTGGTTATTTTCTTATTTACTTCATTTTCATTTACATTCATTTGAGTAGCTAATAAAAACATGATGAGAAAAAGTTCACCACTTTGTCAATAGATGGCGCTACATTACAATGTACCATAAAGTCCCTTTAAAATATTTGACTCTAATGTAGCATATTTCGCTAATTTATTCTGAAGAAAGTAGAGCTTATTTCGTTACTTTACGTTTCAGTACTATTAATAATATCACTGAAAATTTGTCTTTCAAAATGACTTATTTGATAAGCGTCGATCAAATGTCTGCAATATTTTGCTTTCGGGACAGAATTGAGTACTTTTCAGACATTAAATTAAATGCTTGAGAGCTAAAAAACATCAAAAATAATTTTATAATTTCATTTTTTATTGTAATATAATCTAGTAATTTCAAAGTTCGTAAAATTTTCGTTGTAAAATAAATCGTTCAAGACAAACAGACAGAATCCTTTGCGAAATATTTATTTGCTTATGTAAGGATTTTCTTTTCTACCTTTCTGTCTAGTAGAAGATTGATAACGGTCTCAAGTGTTAAGAAACATTTTCACTATTCCATTGAATTGTTTATTATTTAATTTTATTCAAAAGGCTTGGAATAGAGTCGTGTTAAAATAGTGAACGATATTCTGAATCAATAGCTCGCTATCTTAGAAAATTAACGATAAATAAAAGCAGTCATTATTTCGTAACGTAAATTGGATTTTAAGGGGAGGGGAGAGGGAGGTTCGATATTTTGCGAATGTCAAATATACACGAATTTCCGCGATTTCCTTCGTAAATTTTAAGATATTTTCAGAAATTTCGCGCATATTATCAAATCCTTGAACCGACGAATAATTGTCCTAGAGCCGACGAATAATTATTTTCTTTTTCATTCATATAAAGCGAATGTAAGAGGATTTCGTGTCAACAACGGTTCGGTGGATTTCTGCAATACGAAAAAAGTAAATTCGTTTTCTTAGCTACATAAAGTCGCTATCCGTTCGTTCTCTGCCAATATCCACAGTGTCGATGCCGAACTATCTATATATACTAATTGCCAAGTGTCCGTCTGTCTGTATGTATGTCCGTCTGTCTATCTGTCACGCTTTTTTAGGCACTTCTCGAATAGATAGAGACTTGGAATTTGGTACACGGGTCGATCGTTCGATAAAAAACCCTGGAAAAATCGAATTTTTCGAAAATGTTCTATAGAGAGGTTACCCCACACCAAAACGTTCGAAAAGTGAAATGATAGTAAAGCATGCTTTGTCATAAGATAGAGAGTTCAAATTTGGTGTATGGGTAAATCGTTCGAATGGAAGAAAGTGTGCAATTTTAGATTTCTAATATTTTCTACTTAAAGGGATGCCACACACCAAAATGTTCGATTTACCGAATAAATGAGAAATGGCTACTTTAAAATTTGATAGAGGCTTGAAATTAGGTATATGGACTAATCATTTGATGAAAACACCCAAAACGAATATAGTTATTCAAAAACGTTCGTTTAAGGGGGTGCTCCAGATAAAACATTCGAAAGGTGAATTGTTCTGAAAACATGCTTCAGGATGAGATAGGGATTTGAAATTTGGTGTACGGGTAGAAAGTTTGGAATGAAGAAAGTGTACAATTTCAGTTTTCCAATATTTTCTACTTTAGGGGGTGTCTCATACAAAAATGTTCGATTTTCGGAATGAAGTAGAAATATCCCTTTTAGAACGTGATAGAGGCTTGATATTTGGTATATGGGCGAATCTTTTGACAGAAAACCCAAGAAAAATGAAGTTTTTCAAAAATGCATATTTAAGGGGTGCTCCAGAGAAAAACGTTCGAAAGGTGAAATGACGAAACACTATGCTTCGGGATAGGATACAGACTTCAAATTTGGTGTACGAGTAGATAGTTCAAAAGGAAAAGTACGTGCGATTTCAGTTTTCCAATATTTTACAATTTAGGGGGGTGCCGCAAACCTAAATGTTCGATTTTCAGAATAAATAAGAAATTCGTCCTTTAAATTTTGATGGAGGCTTGAAATTTGGTATATGGGCTAATCATTTAATGAAAACACCCAAGACGAATAGAGTTTCTCAGAAATGTTCGATTAAGGGGAAACTCCAGATAAAAACGTTCGAAATATGAAATTATAAAAAACATGCTTCGGGGTGAGATAGATATTTCAAATTCGGTGTACTGGTAGATAATTTGGAAGGAAGAAAGTGTACAATTTCAGTTTTCCAATATTCTCTACTTTAAGGGGTGCTACACACCAAAATGTCCCGATTTTTCGAATAAGTTATACACGCTCCCTTTTAAATGTGATAGAGGCTTGGTATTTGGTATATGGGCCAATCATCTGATAAAAATCCCAAGGTGAATGGAGTTTTTCCTAAATGTCCCTTTATGGCTGTGCTCCACAGAAAGACGGTCGAATAGGGAAATGATAAAATAGCATGATTCGGGATGAGATAGAGACTTTAATTTTGTGTACGGGTAGATAGTTCGAAAGGAAGAAGTGTGCAATTTAAGTTTTCCAATATTTTCTTCTTTAAAAGGTTCTGCACATCAAAATATTCAATTTGCCGATTAAATGTGGAACTCGAATTATTCAAAAATTTACATTATTTGGGGGGTTGCTTATTACGAAACCGTTGATTTCCAACGGGTATTCGGCTAGTCCTTTTCTAAATTCTAAAACATGTTATAGGACAACGGACGCTTCAGATAAGGAAGAAAATCTGCGTATGTACAATATAATGTATCAAAATGTTAAATAAAATCCACTTAAATGAAAATTTTGATTTCCTGCAACGGAGTTCATAATATTGCCAGAAATTGAACGGTCTATAAATGTAAATGCCTGTAGAATCAGTTTATTTGGCTCGTGAATATTTTGAGAAAAAATAATAATTTCAATGATTAATATAAATAATAAGTTGATAAAATTATTATTTAATCCAAACGATTTGAGTAATCCCGAGACTATTCTAGCGAAATAAGTGAGCACTAGATACCTGAACCAAAATATACACATTTTTTAACACTTTACAACATAGTTGAAAGTGTTTATGACTTTGCTCATTCTGTTTCCGTTAGCACGATAACTGCCGTAAAAATGACTTTATCTAAAATGAAATTTTAGTATGCTGTTCAGACGGTCTGTGGGATCTATGGGAATATAAAGGAATAATATCACCCAATTAGTTTTGGATTGAACCCGGGTTGAAAAAATGAAATACATCCCTATGGAACCTAATTTTTCAAACATTTTTTAAGCGAATTTAAATTCACAAATCGCTTCGAAAGTTTTAGGAAATATTCAAATTATCCCATAAAAAATATGAAAAAAATTTCAGCAAAATATATTCGGCAGTTTTTTAAATAAAAATTAAAATAATAACTACACCCGCATTATATGAAGAGATCACGTGACCCACTTTAAAATAAAATATGGC
This sequence comes from Amaurobius ferox, assembly GCA_951213105.1. Lineage (NCBI taxonomy): Eukaryota > Metazoa > Arthropoda > Arachnida > Araneae > Amaurobiidae > Amaurobius > Amaurobius ferox. The sequence goes on from OX578134.1 coordinate 12,979,201, forward strand.
ATCCATCTTGTGTCAAAATCGTGATTTTTAAAATTCTTTTTAATTTATATTTAGTGTTGTATCCATCCCAAAACCTCTTTATTTTCGCATAATTTCTCTGCATCTATATTCTAAAACAGCGCAATTACGATATATTTGAATTTAAATGATCAATGCTATCCGTCGTGGGTCAAAATCGTAATTTTTAAAGTTCTTTTTAATTTATATTTAGTATTGTGTCCGTCCTATAACCGCTTTATTTTTGCTTTATTTCTGTGCATCAATGGAACAACGCAATTACAATATATTTGAATTTAAATGATCGTCAAAATTTGATTATTTCCATAACGAAGCCTAAGTTTCATTAATGGAGATTATAAACATATCAAGCTGTAAGATGAGTTGTATAAGAATTGCTGAATTTCTTTAACGCAAAATTATTCAGTGCTGAAATCTGCAATATAGTTGATATGTGTGTACTAATTCCACAGTGGTGAAGGAGCGCCTACTCACCACGTCCACAAGAACCCCCAGGGTGTCCCATGGCGAAGGGGAGGAGATTTGCAGCTTCACTTTTATAGAAGTCCCCCGAAGGGTGGAAGTCTGACTTGGCTTCGACATGACAACATCCATGTCCGCTGGCGGGATTCGAACTGGCAACCCGGCAATCCAGCGATCAGACGGAAACGCATGCCCCTGACCTCTCGACCACCGGATCGGTATAGTCGATATGAATGAAACAGTCAATGATTTTACATAGAGAACAGACGATTTTATAGCAGACTTTTTCAGTGAAGTTTTAAGCAGAGACTTAAATTACTTTTACTTCCATGGTTTTAAGTTTTTAAGTAAAATAAATTATTGTAGTATTGTGATGAATAAAAGGAATAGAATAAAAGTTTGTGAATGAAAATTTTCCTACTTTTTCATAGAGAGTCATGCGATTTATATTTCAATGACGTCATTTGATTAAAGTTCATTCTTTTCGATGAAGTTTTCAAATATAATAAATTATTGTAGTATTGTGATAATTTTAAAGATATTACCGAGGAATGCATGGCATTTTAGAGATGTTTAAAAAAATTGCATTGCAGTTGGAAAGTGTTTCATAATAAATGCTTTATGCATGATTGATCTTTCTTGTTAAAATGTAATTTTTGCATTCATTTCTATACAATATAAGAAGTATGCCACCCAAAATTTACATTAAAATGCTTCAGCGGTTTTTGAGATTACGAGGAATTACTGATTTTAACGAAATCTCATATTATAGCTAAATCATGTGCATTATCGTATTTTCTAAGTTCACATATCTAGCCAATATACGTACTCAGTATACCATCCAAACTTGATCCAAATCGCTCCAGTGGTTTTCAAGATTACGAGAGACCAACGATTTTGATAAAATGCCGTTTTATAGCTGAACTATACACATGTTTCGGTTTTTACTTTCCCTGCAATACATGATAATGTACAGGGAAAGTATTGGAATAGTGTCGAAAATCGCAAGTCGAATTTTCGACAGATTTACACGTTTTGAGACCTTTAGAACATGAAAACACTATTATTATCCTGATGTGTGTATGTGTGTGTATGTGTGTGTGTGTGTGTATGTCTGTGTGTGTGTGTGTGTGAGTGCGCGAGTGTGTGCGTGTATGTGTGTGCGTGTGTGCGTGTGTGTGTGCGTGTGTGTGCAGATTTTGTAACCACTCTAATTCAAAAACTAATGGACCGAATTTCATAAAATTTTATAGGTAAGCCACTTGTGAGGTACCCTAATGCTGATTAGAATTTTGCACAATTCGGGATTAAAGAATCTGTCTTTTTTTTAAATGACCCGCAAAAAAATGTCTATATGTACTCTAGCTAAAAAACTAATAGATCAAATATCACACAATTTGGTGTATAAGTCACTTGTGGGTTACTCTGATGCTGATTAGATTTTGGTACGATACTGGTAAAAAGAACCTGTATTGCTTTTTCGAAATGGCCCGCAAAAATTGTATGTATCCACTCTAACGTAAAAACTAATAGACTAAATTTCGCAAAATTTGGTAGATAAGTCACACGTGGGTTATCCTGGTGCTGATGAGATTTTGGTACGATTCGGGAGAAAAGAACCTGCATTTTATTGCGAAATGGCCCGCGAATCTAAAATATCCGATGTAAAATAAAATACTAAGGTAAGTGACCCAAATATGGGCACTACACCTATTATGAGCACTGCTGCAAAAGAACACAGATATTCATCAATTATCTATCTCAGATATTTAAAAAAGACCAACAGAAAAAAGGCTTTAAATTATCGACCTGTAAGACTGGTGAAATCGCTTTTCCCAGAAAAAAAGGTACCCAAGCATAAATCAGCTGGCAAGTCCAAACGAGCAGCTTAGCCGAAACCAGCGCCCAAGCCTAAACCCAAGACAAATGTAATATCAACTGTTGCAGCTCAGCCGTCCTGCAGTGATGTATCCAAAGAGTCCTGCTATTGTGTACTGTGTCGTCAAGAAAAACAATTAGACATGATACAGTGTAATACGTGCCGTGTTTGGGTACATGAAGAATGTTGTGGCCTTACAAGTAAAGAAAAATTTTATATTTTTGTATGTCCATCTTGTGCCGACTCTGATTAAAGTTTTACGTTGATTTAAGGTTTTTTTAACATAATTTTTAAGGGTGCCTATATTAGGTGCAAGGGTTCCAACTATGGGCATAGGTTCCCAACATGGACTAAACTAAAGACGTTTTCTGACTCGATTTTGCGAAATGGTTCGTAAAGATAGTGAAAATTTGAAATAAATCACTAAAATTGTTGAAATATATTAATGAAGTACTTGTTCTTCAGGTAAATTTTGACAAGTATAATAGGATAGGTAAGACTGTAGATAGAACCATTCTCGAGATATTTTAGTGTCTTGAAATTTTAAGGACGTGAAGAATTTAAAAATAATTAAGTTGCCACATAAAACGAAGATGCAATAAAAAGGCAAATTGGATATAATATCAGAAAAGTATCCATGTTATTCTCTGCAACTAAACTCAATGTAATGCATAATGAAATAAAAAATGACAAAATGAATTTGAATCTGCAGGGAAAGTCATGTGCTGCCCACACCAGATTTTTATTTTCCCTGCAATATTTGATAATATACAGGCAAAGTATTGGAATCATGTCAAAAATCGCAACTCGAGTTTTCGACGGTTTTACACGTTTCGGAACTTCTAGAACACGAAAAACCTATTTTTAGCTTGGCGTGTGTGTGTGTATGTGTGTCTGCCTGTCTGTCTGTGCAATGTATGTATACACTCTAACTTAAAATCTAATAGACCAAATTTCATAATTTGGTAGATAAGTTACATGTGGGTTACCTTGGTGCTGATTAGATTTTGGTACTATTCAGGAGAAAAGAACTTGCATTTTTTTTTTTAAGAATAGCTCGCAAAAATTGTTTGTATCCATTTCAAGTGAAAAACTAATTGACCAAATTTCACAACGTTTGGTGGATAAGTCACTTATGGATTACCTTGGTGCTGATTAGATTTTGGTATGATTAAAAAAAAAAAGAATCTGCTGTTTTGCGAAATGGCCCGCAAAAAATCGTCAAAATCTAAAATAAAAAATTACGTATGCTCAATCGCATCAATTAAAGGCTTGTGTTATATGTAATTTCTGGCAATGAAAAAAATAAGACCAACCCCATTACTCTAGGATCATCCGTTCTCGAGATATTTTAATTGTTTCGCATTTTTGCTACGCCTGTTTTGAGAATAAGTCCAATTATCAAATGAAAACGACAGCTGAACTAAAAGCGCATATTCATTGTGTTTTCAATTAATTATTATTTAGTTCATTAATTATTATTTAGTGTTATTTAGTTCATTTAAACTAAATTTAATGAGTTATTAATGAAATAAAGATACAGTAAATTTGAGTCTGCAGGGAAAGTCATGTGCTGCTTACACCAGATTTTTTTCCTGCGTTCATATCTATATAATATATATATAACTTGTCACCCAAATTTGGATCAAATTTCTACAGTGGTTTTTGTGATTATGAAAGTCTAACAATTTGACAGCCACCTATCCACAGACCAACAAAAATACTTTCTGGTAACTAGGGACACCATATCGAAAAAATTATGTATTTGCGAATAAAAACTGAATTTGTGATTAAATCACGATCATCCTATTTTTCTTTGGCTACGTCGGCCAACGTATGTATTATTTGCTTAATCTACTACTCTTGACATATGCATCAAGAAAAGTGGTACAAGTTGCAGTCATTATCACCGTATTTCATTATCACCAGTTGCAATCATTATCACCGTATCACCGCGTGAGGAAAGTAAAATCATAACTTAGTAAATCTCATTCTTTGTTATCAAAAAGTAACTATAGCAATGCGAAATATTTTCAAGGAAAATGATTTTTGTGTGTTTGAAATCAGTTACATTTACGAGCAATCATTCTCTAGAATGAAACATATTAGATTAAAAATATCGCTCAGGATTATCCAATGACCACTAAAAATATTTAAAAAAAAATGTGCTTCAAATTGGACAACACATATTAAAAGATCATTCAGATATCAACAATGCAGGTACATTGCTCTGATTTGTTGTTTTCCCTTGTCCAGTGCTATCGTTTAATAAGGAAGACATTCCCATTAAAAATCAAAGTATCCATGCACTGGTTTCGCGCTTATTATGGGCTCATCAATGTGGAATTACTGTTAACTGCAACAGCAGCAAAAAAAACTTGCTATTTGCCGTAATATTGCGAACTCGCTAATCTTGCGGAAAATGAAATTTCCGGTTTCAGGTTTACAATGCTTACATCTCAAAAAATGAAAGTGCTAGCTATGAACTATAAGAAGTGATTTATAGCATTTTAAAATCTCTACGAGGATATATAATTGGATTTTTAATAAGGTTCTTAGATTTCAAAATGTAGCGGTTACAAATTTGATATTTTAAACTATTTTAAAAAGTGGTTCTAATTTCAATATTTAATATTTTAAACTATTTTGAAAAAGTGGTTATAATTTCGGTATTTAAATATTTTGAACTGTTGTGAAAATGTCTAAAGAGGGCATACCATCCACAAAGAAAATGTTATTTACGTTAAACCTTTTCGACTTCATCGGACTGAAGCCACTGCCGATTTTTTTTTTCTTTTTGTCTATCTCGTTTTGTTGTCGACTTTGTTATCCCCACTAGGGGAGCCACAATCAGTTTGATTCCATCAGGCATGGTCATGTTACTATAAATAGACCTGACATGTACATTCACAAACCTTTCCTTACGAAATTATTGGGGCGCTTAAGGACTTGCCTAGTAACCCTGTATAAATGTGTTATAGGTGACATTAAAATATTTTCTTTCTATTCCTTAATAGAGTCGTTAAAATACACAAAAAGCGTCGATAAAATATAAAAAGAAAAGATCGCTTACTTCCAATCTCTACCTTAATTACCATACATTCGTGACGTTAGAAACTATAAACATCATTTAGTTTCATGCCTTTATCTTAAAAAAAATATCACTCAGATTAAACATGCCACGTTAACCTGCCGCTGACTATTATTAGTTGAATAAATCGAAAAATATCCCAATAAAATCCAAATCCCGCCTGAAATGTGTTTAGAATGTAACTTTTCCAGACCTCCGCTCTTCAAATCCACTTTCCGTCACTTTTATGGCACAATAAACATCAAACGACTCCGTTAAAACGAACTTCCCGATACAACGACGAGCGCTGTCCCATGACGCACGCAGAATACCCCGAAACCCAGTTCAACGTTCTGGTCACTTTCCATCGCTAATGGTCGCTGGCACGCACACCCGTCGAGGGCCAGAATTTATAGAACAGAAATTAAAGGTTATCGTAAAATTTGCGCTGTTCGTCATTCAAGGCACGTGGTTAGGAGGATGACTACAGGTACACTTTTAATTACCCAGGAATTTAGCTCGGATTCCCCTCTGCTTCTGCTATTGTTCAGCTTGAAAATGCAGTTAAACACAGTTAAGAAAGATATTTCCCTTCGAAGATCGCTTTACGATTGATTAATAGCATTTTCGAAGTTTTTCTTGTTCGATAGAAGTAACGGAAAAAAATGTCCGAAAGAAAATTGTGGAGGGTATAATATTAACCAAAGGTGCGCCAAGAAATTTAATATTCTAGAAATTAATTATTTTATTATGTGAATTTTCCGAAATAATTACATTAATTTCTGAAAAGATTTCTGTTTTATCAATTTCTATAAATAATTCTATTTTATCAATTTCTATAAATAATTCTATTTTATGAAATTTTAGAATTCTAATTTATCAATTTCTAGAAAGGATCCTAATTTACCAATTTCTAGAAAAAATTCTATTTTATTAGTCTCTATAAATAATTCCATTTTATTAATTTAGTAAACGAATTTTATTTTATCAATTTAAAAACAAAAAATCATTTTATCAATCTCTAGAAAGGATTCTAGTTTATCAATTTCCATAAAGAATTATATTGTATCAAGTCTCGCCCGCTCCTATATGGGACCAGGTGTTCGCATTTATTCTACAAATAAATTAACTACTTTATCGAGTAAAATAATTTATTTACAGATATTTTTAAGAACAACAACAAAAAAAAGAATGATATAGGTAGCACATAATAGCTTTTTCGAAGTTTTTCGTCTTTGATAGAAGTAACGAAAATAGAAAGGATGCCTGAAAGATGATTATTGAGGGTATAATATTAATCAAGAGTGTGCCAGGATATTTAGTATTACAGAAATTAATTATTATTTTTTTATTTTTCAGAAATAATTAGATTATTTTTATCAATTTCCAGAAAGAATTCTATCAATTTCTAGTAATCATTCTATTTTATCAATTTTTAGAAAAAATTCCAATTTATCAATTTCTAGAAAGAATTCTAATTTATCAGTCTCTGGAAATAATTCTATTTTATCAATTTCTCAAACGAATTCTATTTTATCAATTTCTAGAACGAATTCTATTTTATCAATTTCTAAAAAAAGTTCCATTTTATCTATTTCTTGGAAGGATTCTAATTTATCAATTTCTGGAAATAAATTTATTGTGTCAAGGCTAATAGGATCGCAGGCTAATCCGTCCCTACTCTATATGAGACCAGGTGTTCGAATTTATTTTACAAATAAATTTAACTACTTTATCAAGTAAGACAGATTTTTATAAATATTTTTGAGAACAACTAAAAAAGATTGATGTGGGTAGCACATGACTCTTACAAGAGACTTAATTTTTTTTTGGCTTTTCCAAAAAGTGTTTATGTGAGTTTTGTTGCACAAAATAACACATACTATGGATATAATTTTGAAATTACATTCAATTTCCACTTTTAAAGTCATTGCCTTTTCAGTTACTGACTTTTGGTGCGAAAATTAAAAATTAAGTCTCGAAAATTTAAAGAAATATATATTTCAAGAATAACTTATCCTAGTGTATTGATGCTAGTTTTGACGTGAATAACACCTATGGTCGGGGTATCCAGCTGAAATCGGAGCTCTACGGAAAATATAAATATTTTGTACGCTTATACAAACATTTTGTACAAACCTAAAAGATAAAAATATTAACAACTCATACTTGTGTTATCAGACATATAGTACCCTTTTTGAACACACAAAAAATACTTACAGTACTTCCAATATTTTGAACTACTTTTATAAAAAAAATTAAGGTTCTTATTCGAGCGAGTTTTCGTTCCACTCTGCTTACTTTCACTCGAAATATATCTTAAATTATAAAAGATAGATATTAATAGTAAGCGACAAAAATATTTAATAGGAAAGTTAGCTTCCTCATCAATATATTTTTCTTTTTCTCTCTCTTTATTTAGCTGTTGTATAGTTTTTGAGCAATAGTCCAGTTTTAGAAGATTAAAAAATTTGTGTTTTTAAATTTTAAAGTGCTTATATCTCAAATATTAAAGATGCTAGCTATGAATATTGAATATTAATTTGTAGCCCTTTAAATGTCCTATAAGTGTATATAATTGGAATTTGGATTAGGATTTTAATTTTGAATATATTGGTTATAAAATCCTGTACTTCGCGCACTCAAACGTATAGACATGTTATTCGCTTCTAACTTAGATACTAGGTGTGCTTCCAGAGCGGTGAAATCCAGTTAAGCTGAGCAAGCTATTGAAAAACTAAGATTTTATTGAATTACGCCTGATTTTTAGGATTTTATAATTGGAAGGAACTTTGTACCAAAAGTTATAGTAGTCAAGACAAAGATTTTCGGAGTTTAATAAACAAAAAGGAAATTACCGTGAATATAAACTGAAACTGGAACTCATGGAGTATAAAGTACTGAATCCTGCATACATAGCAAATTCTAATCTTTCAGGTGCTAAGGTACGATAATAATTTCCATCCTGTACTGTAGCTCAAATTCAGTCCTTGTAATCGGAAAGAGTTTGGGGTTGCCAAAGTAAAGCCAAGGGAAATTCGGTTTTGAAGATGTCTATACTGGTCGAGGGTTATGTCTTGTCTTCGGAGAACTGCATATGCGAGATTGCATAAACTACAAAGCACTGGTCGAGGATTATGCCTTGACTTTAGTGGGCGTTGATTGCATATTTGACAATATGCTGTGGAACGAGAGAACATGCAATGCATATCATACGGAAATAATGAAAAAAATTTGACGTGGGCAGCACATGACTTTCCTTAAATAATGCAATGAATTTACTACTGTTACAGTAAAAAAAATAGGTTATTCTTATAGTAGATACTTTCCAAGACATTGAATTTTCGTCAATTAGTCGCCATTTTCATTGATTTAGCGTCATTTTTATCCATTTGGTGAGATTTTCGTTAATTTGGCACCGTTTAAAAAGTCGCCAAGTTGACGATATCACGCCAAATTCGTCGCCAAAATCTCGCCAAGAATTATGGACGGTGAAATAAGTTATTCTTTTAACAGAAAAATGACTATTGGCGTTCAAATACAAAAGTATCTTTATTCATGACTGGAACGAGCTAGATCCACGAGATTAGTGTCACCAAATTTATCGCATGGTATTACATATGAAAAGTGAACATGTTTCTCAACAGTTAATATTTTTTTTTAATTTATGGGATTTTTTCATAAAGTCATTTTAAAAATGTGTAATATCTGGAGAACGATTCAGGCTAGCGTTCTAAAGTTTATGTGAATCGTTTTCTAAGGAAAAATTACATAAGAAATGTCTATTTATGTAACTTTATTAAAGGTTTTAATTTTTTTATGATTTTTTCAAAATTTCACTCGAAAATTTAGGGGTGTTCTGAACATCCTATTGCGTATAAAAACAATAGGCTTCCAGTATTCATGGATTGTAATTTTTGTACCAAATTTTGTTCGAATCTCTCCATTCGTTCCTCAGTTATCGCCTTCACAGGCTCACTGACGCACACACATATTTTCACGCACACACACACACAGACATCATCTCAAAAATGCCTGATTCGTGTTCAGGGACGCTTGAAATGTGCTTTCCCGTCGAAAACTCGAATTGGAATTTTCGAGCCCGTCACAATAATTTCCCTATACATTATATGTATATAAGGAAAGTTATTACATAAGAAATGACTATTTAAGTAACTTTATTAAAGGTTTTTATATTTTTATGAGTTTTTCAAAATTTCACTCGATAATTTAGGGAGGTTCTGAACATCCGATTGCGTATAGAAACAATAGGCTTCCAGTGTTCATGGATTGTAATTTTTGTACCAAATTTTGTTCGAATCTCTCCATTCGTTCCTCAGTTATCGTCTCCATAGACTCACTGACACACACACACACACACACACACACACAAACACACATACATACACAGACATCATCTCAAAAACGCCTGATTCATTTTCAGGGATGCTTGAAACGTGCTCTCCCGTCGAAAACTCGAATGCGAATTTTCGACCTCGTCACAATACTTTCCTTATACATTATATATACATAAGAAAAGTAACTATGGAAGGATCTCAATTTTTAACCAAAATGAGAAATAAAGGCATCAAATTAGAGGAAATTTTAAGGGGAAGCTATTTAATGGTTTGTATCTGTGACTGGAGCGGAGACGCTTGTTTGGGAAACTAACTTCAGAGAAAATTGCATTAGAATCACTGGAGCCGTTTCTGAGAAAACATTAGTTTTGTTGGTTTCTCATACTTTTCATATATTATTTTCGAGGTGTCTTGTACTACTTTTTAATTCTACAGCTAAAAACCTAGCCCGCATTAGTTGTGACCATTGTGCAACGTTTCAAGTCTATAGCGTCAGTCGTTCTTGAGAAAAGAGGTAACAAAGGATGATGTTCTCCTGTGATGTCAGGTCATTATTTACTAATGACTCTGTTGAGGGTGCATTGTCTTGCATCAGGAAATATTGTATAAATTCCATTTCTTTGAATGTGAAATTGATGAGCTTTATTTCTCTTACTAGCACTTGTTCATCGCAAAATTCTTATGCATTTCAAAATACATTCTACAGTATGTCTGATGGCTTGGTTTTAAACAATCCACACAGTCCTATTCTCAGTGACATCTATATGCATTATTTTGTTAAACTGTTATTTTGTTTGAAATTGTTTTCTATGCTCGTTATGTTGATAACAGTTTTTCTCTTCCGGATCATACTTCGAATCATAATGAGGGCATTTTGGATATTTTGAATTCTATTGATCCTTGCATTCAGTTTACCCATGAAATGGAAAGCAACAATTGTTTGCGATTTTGGATATCTTGGCCATCTATAACGATGATGAATTTCTTACTATAGTCTTTCGTAAACCTTTCTACGTCTCTCTACCTCCACACAAAAATTCCTGCCCTCCGCCTAATCATAAAATTGCTGTTTTCAATACCTTTCATCATGCTTTTTATCATGCTTTCATCATGTGTTTCATCATGCTTTCATCATGCTTTTCATCATGCTTTAATAATGCTTTTCATCATGCTTTCATCATGCTTTTCATCATACTTTGAACGTTTGTTTTAGTATGGATTTGCTTAATTGAGTTCAATTATTTAAAAACTGTTGCTGTTGATCGTGGTTTCCCTCCCAGCATTGTTTATCGTGGTTTCCCTCCCAGCATTGTTCATCGTGGTTTTCCTCCCAGCATTGTTCATTGTGGTTTCCCTCCCAGCACTGCTCATCGTGGTTTTCCTCCCAGCATTGTTCATCGTGGTTTCCTTCCCAGCATTGATGATGGTGCAATTCAAACATTTTCTATATCTTCCACTAAACTTGCTTCTGAAAAGAATTTCAACAACACTATCACTTTACCATTTCTTCCTAAAATCAGTGAGCAGATTGATAAAAAACTTAACAAATTCAAATTCAATATTGCGTCTAAACCTTCTAATAAAATCGGATTTTCTAATTTTAAAGATCCTTTAGAAATTTCTAATAGTTGGAACATTTACAGTATTTCTTACCAGTGTGATCTTTCTAATATTGGTCAAACTAAACGTGCTTTAAATTTTCATATTAAAAAACATGAAATCTATGTCAAAAAACAGGAATTTAATAAATCTCCAATTGCTCAGTATTGTTGTCAATTTGACTATCGTTTTGAGTTTTCTTCAACAAGGATCATACATAAATGCATTCTCATTTATGACCTTGACTTCTTTTAAGACTTCATAAAAGCTCTTATTCATAAAAGCTCTTAACACATATCTATCGCTATTTTTTCATATCCATAAAAGTAATTAATTTAACGACTTATCCTGTACTCCATTTTTATCCGCGGTCAGCTGGAGTCCTTATAAATCCCCCCCCCCTTTTCTTTTCTTCATTTCTTAACATCTAAGACTCTTAGTGGTCATTTTAACTTATTTTTCGTCTTGTTGAATCTCATTTATTATTGTTTAGACTAAACTCGTCTTGTTGGGATATTCCTGTTGTGCTTTAACGCATGTCAATATTGTGTTGTTGTTGAGACCCAGACCGTCCGACCTACCAGAAAGGTGTAAGGTAACTGTTTGGACGGCCGGGACGTGCCACCCAATTTAGACTGGAACCCAGTGGGGGAGGTATCCACAGGGACCGTACCCTCCTTCCCCTACCACCAACCTCTCGGAAGGACTTTCGGACCCACATGTTTAACGTGGTCGTACTCCGCGTGAACACGGCGGCAGATTTGGCAGTGGCTGGAATCGAACCCGGGCCTACCGTGTGCAACTCCAGCGCGCTAACCAATGGGCTACCGCGCCCTATGTCAATATTGTGTGTAATACTTCTTGTTTCGGGTTGCCTAGACTGTTTTTCATTCTCCTTTGTGATGGACTCATTCAGGTGGATGCTGAATTAAGGTTTGGGGAATATAAACTGTCTGTTTCTTCTATTTGCACCCCATTTCTTCATTTTGACTTCGGGCTTGTTGGTTCTACTACACTGACGAAGAGGATCCAGTATATCCTTGAAACAGCTATATGCTGCATTATTATTTTATTTGTGCTGAAATACGTTGCTCTTGTTTTTCCTTAAACGACAGATACTATAACGGCGTTCAAAAATTGTACTTTACTACTTCTGCTCTAGTTTCTAGAACTTTCTTCCAGCAAGGCTTTCAAACAATAGCAGAGTCTACCACAACGACATGACATATATTAAAAATATTACACAGACTATTTTTACCAAGCATTCCCCTATTTAAAGAAATATTTAACTTTCATTTTTTATTTCCCCCTTCAAAGAAAAACGGATTTCAGTTCTTGCGACGTTTATAAAAAAAAAAAAAAGAATCAAAACCATCCATTAAAATGCGACTGGAAACTGTATTTCATGACTGTAATTTTCCCCGAACTATGTCCGCCATCTTTTAAAGAAGGTTTAGAAATCTGCAGATGGAAGGATATGAAACGAGCAAAACATCCGACGTCAAATTGCAGGACTAAATACTTACCCCTCCAGTACTTTGCAACCTCCAATTTCGTTATAGCTTGCGTAACATTTGAGCCGTGTCCTGTTTGGTATTAAATTATAGAGTATTAAAAACTTGAAACTGAAAAACTGCAATAAAAAAATAAATCTTCAGAATTCAATGCAGCTTTTACCACCTTTCTTTTCCTTTTTTTTAATCTAGTAGTAGAATATTCTTTCTATTTAGTAAACGCTATTTTTACTTTCCCTACAATACATGGTAAAGTATATATAGGAAAAGTATTAGGATCATGTCGAAAATCGCAACTGAGTTTTCGACGGATCTGCACGTTTCGAGCAACTCTAGTTTATATAATTTTTTAGATTAACAAATTTTTTAGGTTTAAACTATTTGTAGCGTAACGTCTGTGTGTGTGTGTGCAATGTACGCGCCCAATCTAGCTTAAAAACTATTCTACAATATTTTGCAAAACTTGGTAGATAAATTTCTTGTAGTTTACGCTGATGCTAAACTGATTTTAGCATGATTCTGAAAAAAAAATTGCCTTTCTTTGCGAAATAGCCCGCAAAAACCGTATGTAACCACTTTAGTTGAAAAACTAATTGACTAAGTTTCACAAAATAACCAAAAGTAACCAGAAGACGTGCTGTGTGCTGAAATTTTGTAAGCCTTTTTATGAAATACAACAATTTCTCTTGCTACCAGTCCAGTTATCGATTATTCCGTGCTCTAGAGCATAAAAAAGCCAAAATCAGACCCCCGAATACTGGTCGCTGCACTGATAGAGCAAAAATTAGATTTGAAACTCCATAACTCCATTAAAGAGGGTTACAGAACGAAAACTTTTCAATATTCTTGAACTTGCAAAACGATTGCTCAAAAACTATAAAAGCTGTATTTGTAAAAACAAATTACTGACCTATAAACTATAGAAGATATTTTGAGCGAAAATAAGCAAAGCGAAGATAAAACTCGCTCCGACAAAAGCTTTTTTTTTTTTCGAAAAATGAAATAGTTCAAAATATTAAATTAACGAAACAAATGACACATCTTAAAACCAGATCCAAAGGTCACTTTTATTAAACAATCATCCTACAGACGTACATCAAATACAGCCAAAGCGCTTTCGAATATGGTCATGTTCATCTTCAGTGGCGATATAATTAAAAGCAGATGCCAACATGCTTAAATACAATCCATCGCCTTTAAGTAAAACTTGCATATCTTAGAAACTGTCAGCCGTACAAAATAGCGAATTATAAAACAAAATTTTTTTATGTCTCGTGCATGTTCAGACAAACGGATATCAATCGTACGTTTAGTACTACAGATATAAAATTTATAGACATTATCCGGAGAAAGAAGGGGTACAACATATACCCCAGTGAGATTTTTAAAGTTAACATTATCCCAAAATTTATCAGTACGAATACGATTGAACAAAGTAGTAACAGCCGAATGAGCGAGTTTAAAATTAAATTCGGTACAAAAATTGATAAGAAGACGAAACATTTTAGGATGATAAAGGCAGCTAGATTTAAACGGTAAACGATCATTAATAGGAATAAGGCTAGAAAAGGGTTGTGAAAACATATGACGAATTTTAGCAAAGATATTATGAATAAACTCGTAAGAGTAACCGGCGTCTTGACCGAGTTTAAAAATTAAATCAATTTCACTTTTTAAAGAAATAATAGAGGAACTAGCATTAAAAGTGCGGTTGAAATATGCATTAAAGGAAGCCTGTTTAGACGAAATGGGGTAAAAAGAATTAGCCGGAATGCACGTATTAGTGAAAGCAGGTTTGCGAAAAGTAGAAGACAGAAAATTAGTATAATTATGGGAAATAACAACATCTAAAAAGGCAAGGAACAGTTAGATTCATGCTCTACAGTAAAATTAATGGAGGGATAAAAATTATTGACTAAATCAAGCAATTTAAGAAGTTCATTTAAACCATGGTCCCAAATTATAAACACATCATCAATATAACGTTGCCAAAGGATAGGTTTATGGAATAAAAAGGCAAAACAGCTTCAGCTAAGATATCAGAAAGTGGGCTGCCCATAGGGGCACCCGAATTTTGTAAATAAATATCATTACTGTCATTTGTTTCGTTGACATCTGGTTTTAAGATATGTCATTTGTTTCGTTGATTTGAGATTTTGACGTGCCGCCACTTCTGATAGTTCAAAATATTTATTTTTGTCTATTCATAAATGGTATCCTATTTCAGAAAAACTCTTAGACTCGGAGATATAAACGTCCAAAGTGTTTACATTTTTCGTAACGCTCCGATTTCATCCAGATACCTCGAACATAGACGTATCACTGCAGAAACAATTTTATTTTAAAATCCATATTATTCCATTACTGCACTTCTTTAAAGTAATAGATAAAATGTCATGCAAAGCAGCATATCAGTGACGTATGCTAATGACTTATGTTAAGCGTTGCACAGAGGTATAAGTGTGAGAAAGTTAATCGCAAGTTATTGCCATGTCAAAGGATTTACATGTCATCAAATAGTTTTACAACAAAGATATATGAAAGAGATGTGACAAATTTTGATCTCCGGCATATATTATTAGCTGGATAATATCAGCTTGTCAAGTGTCTTTCATGTTACTCCTTGGAAACAGGTTGCATGAACAAACCAAATATTTAAATGTTTCATTTAAAAATTGAAACAGATTTAGATTCATAGAGCATTCAGTCAGATAATGAACCGGTGGAAAGAAATTCTATGCAAAGAGAAAATGAAGCTAGTCTCAGGGTAAAGAGCTAGTCTTAGGGTCAGGAGCTAGTCTCAGGGTCAAGAGCTAGTCCCAGGGTCAGGAGCTAGTTTCAAGGATTTTAAATCTTTTGGTTATGATAGAAGGTTGTTAAATGATTTAAAGAATTATAGAAACGTTTTGAAAAAATATTAAGAAATGATATAAAAACAAAAAGTTTAAAGCAACAACAAATTCAAAGTTTGTTCAAAGTTTAAAGCAAACAACAAATGAACTTATACAAAAAATGAGTTAAGTTTCTTTGAGTGTATACGTGCATGTGCTTTTGAAAGACATACAGACGAACACAGACAAACATACATGTACAAACATACATGTATACACATACACCCACATGAAGATTGTACACACATACAGACATCCTTCTTTGGTAAATGTCGAGATTATTTTTAAAATGCAACCAATATATAAGGCTTTTGTGAGGATACAAAGAGCAAATGAGAGAGAGAGAGAGAATGAAGGAATTGGATGTAAATTAAAGTTTGGAGTAAGATACAGCGGCTTATGCTAATTGTTCGGTTTTGAAGAATCATGGTGTCTGTCGTTATCCATAATACACCCGCGTAGCATAACACACCTGTTCATGTGTCTGTTTATATTCGGAGAGCTAAGTGAGTTCAGTCGATTATATTAGGAAGAAATGACCATTTTCTCTGAAGTTACTTTATACAATTGACGGCGCTTCTTGTGATCACATCGGGTCCCTGGCTTTTTGATAACATTAACCGACTGATAACCTTAAAAGGTGAAAACTAAATTGCTCTAAAACATTGATACAATAGAACACATTTAATTTATATGTACATAAAACAGTGGGATACATACTTTTAAAGACGTTATTGACAACAAAGGCATAGGCAAATTTATTATTAGTAAATTGCTAGCAAATTTTCGTAAAATTTCTTTTATAAAATATTTGTATTCCTAGAGTTTTTGAAAATTTCCTGATCGATGTTGTACAACTAATCTTAATAGACGAAGCTTCATTCTTAACTTTTCATTTGTGGGTATTTTCGTATTGATTTCATCTTCTGAATATTTATCGTATATTGTGCTTGGATCTGTTTAAGAAAGAGATTGGCGAATGCCATCCTCTGCCATTGATGCTGAAATTTCAATATCAATATCCCTCACAAAGGCCAGATATTTCAATAAATTAGAACATTAAAAATGTCAGTCGAGATGGAAAAGAGGCCAGACGAAACGGCGTCAACATTGACAGTAAATCGGACATTATTTTATAACCAATAAATATAATAATTAAGATTGAAACGCAATCACGGACAGGACACAGAATGACGAGATCCCGGATCTAAGGGAAGCGAACCAACGCCCAATTGAAGACCTGCCTCTAAACCACAGTCAATTAATTAGCTAAATCTCTCAACTAAATTAGCTAAAAAACTCTCTAAATGGATAAAAATGACGCTAAATCAATGACGACTCATTGATGATGACGACATGGTAAATGACGACTCATTGACGAAAATTCAATATCTTGGAAAGAATATAAATAACTACTATAAAAATAATCTTTTTTTTTTTACTGTAAAAGTAGGAAATTCATTGCATTATATAAGGAAGTCATGTGCTCGCCATATCAGATTTCTTTTCTATTAGTACTCGGTTGTCTTCCTGAGCCATATCGACGATGAAAGGAACCTATTGATAGCAATCGACATACCGGCCGCAGAGTAAAGCTCTGGAGGGATGCCGGCCGAACGGAAAACACAAACCGTGAATCGGCATAATGGCGACGTAATAACTTTACTAAAATATATGCATAAAATGCATTTGAGTAAGTGGTAAACGTTTTAGTAACTATTAGTGACCCAAGTTGACTTGTGGATGCCTCCTTATTTTCCAATAAAAATTTTAATCAATAATTTATATGTCAAATTGGATCGTATTCAGTTTCACTAAATACGGTATGGGTAACATTGCTGCAATTTAAATTCTTTTTAAAGAAGAGCTGAATAAAAAATTAATTTTCTGAAGTTTTTAGAAAAATCTGGAAGCGCGTACAAATTACTATTTCATAACTTCCTATCTCAAAGCATTTTTGCAATTTGAATATATATTATAATTATTATATATATATATATATATATATATATATATATATATATATTCCTTAGCTTCTCCATTTTATTCTTTTCAATAATTTTATTTTTCAAGTTAATAAATTATACTTACAAGTCTCAGGGGAACCACAGGGTGGCTCTAGTAGCAGTATGTTAGCTAATTTATGCCCATATCAATGAAAAATTCTTTACTTCAACAGATTATAAAATTTACAGCTATGTAGAGAGAGATGATCTGATTTGTCTTGTATTTACTGATAACTATGTCATAGATATAGATTTCTATCCGGATAATTTGGAATTAATACATAATGAAACTACTATTGGTAAAAATATTAATTATTTGGATTTAAATCTAATTATAGAACCTACTAATGGGATATTTACTAATTTGTATAATAAAAAAGATTTTTTTTAATTCAGTTTTAATAAATTATTACCATTTAATTCCTGAAACTCGATTCAATTGTTTAGAAATATTATACTTAATCAACTTTTTAGAATTTATAGATTATCAGATAAAAAATCTTATGCTTTGCACATTAATAACTTCAATATTACCAGTACATTTTATGAATATCCAGCATATTTAGTAAATGGTATAGTTAATAAGTTTCGATTAGCCTAAAATTCTCATAATCTCTCCATAGTATCTTATTTTAGCCTTACTTCTACATTCTCTTGAATTTATATTATAATATATTTTCATCTTTTTATTTTACAGCTTTAACTGTAGAATATCTCATTTTATTGCCTTTACGCATTACGGTTTTTATTACTCTCTTTGGCAACAGCAGATCGCTTCTTTTCATTTCTGCGTATGGCAACATTGGTCTAGTCATATATTGCTCGTCATGCTTGTACCTTTGAGGTGTAATTTAAGGTATTTATATTTCCTTTATTTTTTTCCAATCTTTATGCTTGTCGTCCATATAACATAAGTTTATAGATCTATCTTGTGTTTCAGAAACAAGCGTTTTTGTGTTCATTTCGAAGGGATATATGGATTTGAAAAAAATTTTTTTTTTCGAAATGAACTATTCTTAAGCCTAGAGCTCTTCCACGTGCAAGCTTTAATGCTTGATTTTTTTTTTCTATTTTCATTCCTCACCTTTGAAATTTGTTGATTGTCTTTGTCTTTATGACCTGCATTACGTTTTATAATTTCCTCTTTATGGTTGAATTTCTTTTATTTCATTGTATTTTGTAGGCAAATTTTAAGATAGTGACGTAGTGTATTATGAGTTACTACTTACATTCTACCATTGGATTTACATTTTTGTATTTTAATATATATATATATATATATATATTATAATTATATATATATATATATATATATATATATATAGGGAGTCTCAAAAGCATTGTCCTCGGCTTTTATTCCTTAAATATTGATCTTAGACATATATAATAAATTACAAAGTTGCGTAAAAAAAGGTACAGAACTTTAAGAAAGAAATCAATTAAAATTTTCAAGGGAATTAAATTTTAAGAAAAATTTAAATTTTTATACGGCCCCCGTACAAAAACATATCCAATGAGTAAAATGTGCCCTATATACTAATAAGGTGATGTACAAAATTTCAGCATTTTATCATAAAAAGTCCCAGAGATATGAAAAGACAAAAATGCTGACTTAAACCACTTTTCGATGCATCGACATGGATTCTCAGAGGGGAAAAATCATGTCGGCAGATCGCGTTTCAGGGGTCATGCACAAATTACGAAAGAAAACAATGATTACATAATAAATCTATATAAATAAAATTGAAAATCTGTCTGTCTGTCTGTCTGTCTGTCTGTTTGTCCCATCATCACGGGAGAACGGCTGAACCGAATTTGATGAAATTTTGTGGGCAGCCTAGAAATAGCCCCACTTAAAATTTAGTCTATGGCTGGAATTTCTACGACCAGTGGTTCTCGAGATATTAGTAAAAAACGAAACTTTCGTTTGTCTCATCATCACGAGAGAACGGCTGAACCGAATTTAATGAAATTTTGTGGGTTGCCTTGAAATAGCCCCCCATAAATTTTGCCCAAGTTTCAAGTTTCTAAGACCAGGGGTTGTCGAGATATTAATGAAAAACGTAACTTTTTTTATAGGAGTTCTACTCTCCAACTCCGTGGTTTATCCAAACGGAAAGGATAAAAATCGTTTGTTTAAAGCGTCAAAAGGAATTAAAACTTTATTTTTGAGTTTGATGCAGGATTTTTGCATTAAATAGTCACTATCTGAAAGCATGAATTGTTTGAAACATGAATTTAAATGGAAAAATCTACCTCCATGTTTTTACATGTATTAACCTCCATGTATTTCACAAGCTTTTACTCAACGATTAGAAGTATAAAGAAATTAAAATGGTTATTTAATTTCGCATTTTATGAGGAAGATTCTACTTATATCATGTTGCTCGGCAAAGGAATGGAATTAAATGTGTTTGTTAATGATTATTATTATTTTTTCTATTTGTATAATAAATAAATGGATGTAAAAATATATTTTATAAATGAACGGTTTAATTGTTCTTTTAATTATATATATTGCGGACTGCGTACATTACTTTTATTTATTTTAGCAAAGAGGTTTCAAGCTCATATATTGTGTTTAGCAAATAAACTCATAATAAATGAACGGTTTGATTGTTCTTTTAATTATATATATTGCGAACTGCGTACATCACACTTTTATTTATTTTAGCAAAGAGGTTTCAAAGCTCATATATTGTGTTTAGCTAATAAACTCATATATTGTGTTTACCCAATAAATTCATTTAGCTGATTGTTGAAGCAGAAAAAGAGTAGAACGGATGTATGTATCTTCTAATACAATTTTAGTGTTTTCATTTAGTATATATACAGACGGGATATGGATATTTTATTCTTCAGATCTGCAAATTTAGAGCTACGAATTTAGCGGAATATCTCTAAATAACTTGGTAACTTTTCTTAAACTTTACCAAATTAGAGGAAATATCTCCAAATTAATAAAAATGACCCAAATCAATGAAATTAAATTTGTTTTTTTTTTTAGAATAGAGTACTGAAATGATGTTTCTGTAGCATTTGTCGGTCAGTCCATCCATCCTACTTAGTAACGCATTTAACTAATATTTTTAATATCACTAAATTGATAAAAATATTTGTAAATCCATAAAAATATCATGGAGACGAAAATGTCGCCAAACCTTCCATGGAGATCACATTATTCAGACGACATGATTTCCATCAATTTATTTGAAGCAGATGATATCATGTCGCTTAGCAACGGATCCAATGTGTTATGTGTCATACGATTTTTATTAAACCTAATAAAAATATGTATATAAAATAAATTTCATTGACATTGCATTTTTGACTGGATAATATCAATTACGGTCTTCAGGTTTAAACATCATTATTATTGATATTTCGGGGACAGTTGATTCAGGAATTATTGATATTTTCAAATTATTATGCCATTGTTTCATTATGACGAAAATTGTTGAAACTCATATATAGTACGTTGTACAAGTAATCTTCTACAAATGCACGGGTATATCTTCTAATCTACGACAATATAAGTAGTACAGGTATATTGGCAAAATTTTTATATATATTGGCATATATTGGAATCAATTACGACCTTCTGGTATTAAGATTACGGGGATTTTTGATACTTTCAATTTATTACGTCATCTTTTTTATTTTGGTAAATATTTTTAAGACTCATATTACAATATGTTTAAGCTTCTACTAACACACTGGCATATTTTCTAATTTGCGACAATATAAGTAGTACGTGGTTGCGTATATTGATTCAATTCTTTTTTTTTTGTGTGAATTTGTTTACAAAAGGGGCCAGGATATTTTATTCTTCAGATTTGCCCGTGAAAATAATTTTGCATAGTGAGAACAGATATTCTTAAACTTCTCTTTATGAGCAATAAATTTAATATTTTATCAGAATTTGCACATGATTGCGAATTATAAGTTTTTTTATGTTATATACTCCGTACGAAGGACGGGTATGCTGCTAGTAAATAATAATTTTGCTATTTATTGGTACAAAAGTATCTACACTGTGCAGAAATAATAACTTTACACAAAGATTACAAAGCCTGTTCAAAATGTTTTCTATGCATGCCAATACAGAGCTGCATTCGCCTGATAACACTTCTGTACACTCGATGAAGTTCTTGTTCGGTGATGTCACGACAACCATCTTGAATGCGTTGTTGCAACTCTACTTTATTTAAGGAAGGTGGCAGATAAACAGTTGTGCGTAAACGACCCCACAAATAAAAATCCATAGGCGTTAAATCAGGAGATCTAGAGGGAGATTTGACTGGGCTATGCAAGCCAATCCACTTGTCTAGGAACTCGTTATTTAGCCAGTGTTTCACAACTATAGTATGGTGAGCTGAAGATCCGTTCTCTTGAAACCATACATGTGGAAGTACTGTTAGGGGCAGTTCATCCATAAAATCAGGAATAACCGCATTCAGAATCTCATTAACACATCTGTCACCCGTCAACGTACCATCATATAGTATGGGTCCAAACAAACGTCATCTGAAAATACTACATCATACATTCACAGAAAATTGCTTCTGATGATGAATATCACGTACCACGAATGGTGGGGCGCGGTAGCCCATTGGTTAGCGCGCTGGAGTTGCACTCGGTAGGCCCGGGTTCGATTCCAGCCACTGCCAAAACTGCCGCCGTGTTCATGCGGAGTACGATCACGTTAAACATGTGGGTCCGAAAGTCCTTCCGAGAGGTTGGTGGTAGGGGAAGGAGGGTACGGTCCCTGTGGATGCCTCCCCCACTGGGTTCCGGTCTAAATTGGGTGGCACTTCCCGACCGTCCAAACTGTTACCTTACACCTTTCTGGTAGGTCGGACGGTCTGGGTTTCAACATCAACAACGTACCACGAATGGATTTGTGTCAGACCAAAAGTGCTCATTTTGAGGATTTATGCATCCATCTTATTTAAAACAGCATTCGTCAGTCCAAATTATGTTTTTCAGGAAAGAGGGATTTGCATCTGATTTAGAGCCCAATTACAAAAATCTAGGCGACGTTGATAATCTGTTGGCTCCTGTCCTTGCACACCATGAATGTTAAATGGATGCCATTTATTCAGTCTCAGTATTCTCCACACTGTTGCACGTGGTACTTTCATTTCTGAAGCAGCGGTACGAACACTACTATGTGGATGACTGCAAAAGTAAGCAAAAATATCAATTTCTACATTAGTTGAGTAAAGTCTGGGCCTACCTAGTGCACCTACACGATGTATGCTTCCTCTTTCACCAATCGGGTGAAATCACCTTCCTCTTTCACCATTCGTTGCACCAATCGGGAAATAAATCTCCCAGAAGGATGTCGAGAAATGGAAAAAGTACGGTGATAATTCCGCGCAGTTTTGTTAATATTGCGATTGTACAGCATAAGCATTTCAAAAAGTTCTTCGTTGCTATATTGGGACATACTGTCGGGACAGGCTAACTACACTCTCAAAATGTACCAGAAATGTGAAACACTTAAGGGTCGCTCAGACTGCCGGGATGCGCGAGCTACGCTTACGTAAGCGAGGCGATTGATCAATGGCAGAGCAAAAACAACTTTCTCATGTGATGATTTGTCTGTTGCGATTATGTGACGCACCGATCAGAGACAGATATTTGAATATGCATACATTTCTAAGCTGTTTTAATGTTCATTTTGATTGTGCCATTCCCAAGTTTTATTCTGTAATCATGTAAAATTTTAAGGTATTTTTCAGGAAGCATATTTTTGAAAAATTGTAAATACATCTAAAGATAAGAGGCAAATATTATTTGCCTATGATGCATTTCTGCGTTACGTCATTTGCACTTTTGCTGTAAACATTAGCTTTTTATTTGTATTAATCCCTCACCAACTTTGTTTAAACATATCTCTGGGACTTTTTATGATAAAATGCTGAAACTTTGTACATCACCTTATTAGTGTATGGGACACATTTTACTTATTGCAAATGTTTTTGTACGGGGGCCTTATACAAATTTAAATTTTGTATATCTTTAAATTTAATCCCCTGAAATTTTTTTCGATTTCAGTTAATTTCTTTGTAATTTGTTATATATGTTTAAGATCAATATTTAAGGAATAAAAGCCGAGGTCAATGTTTTTGGGACATATATATATATATATATATATATATATATATATATATATATATATATATATGATATATATATATGTATATATCATATATATATATATATATATGATATATACATATATATATATATATATATATATATATATATATATATATATATATATATATATATATATATATATATAATTCCATCAACTTATTTTTCAAAGCTATAATATGACTCATTCAAATATATAAAACCATTCGTTTTCAAAATTTATTTTTTATATCAATTTATTTATTGTTTCAATGGAATAAAAATCCTCTGCCGCATAAACACATCTGAATAAATTCTCTTGCTAAGCAACATGATATCAATTTTCTGCAAATAAATTTTCTGTAAATAATTATCTGCAAATATATATTATCTTTTGTCCATTTAGAGATAACTTGTTCATGTTAAAAGAGTTACGAAATAAGTGGTAATTCCATAGCTGCACTTGTAATGCCTTACAATGCACTCACACAAAACGGCTCTTCACCCATAGCGAATAGGATATAATAGATTAAATTCCCTATGCTTTAACGATTTAAAAACAGAATTTGCTGCTGTATGATTTTAATGAGCAACTTGAAAAAGATAAAATATCAATGTAGAGTACAAGGGATAAATTATGTGTAATGCATGTATGTTTTTACGACGATAAAGGGAAACGATAAAATGAAATATAGTACTAATAAATTATGAAGGAATGTTTTATATGCAGTGAAAAGATTTAATGATAAACTGATGATCTTGATATGTGGGTATAATTTTATGCGTTTATGCTCATTAGCAAAGTATACCTCTGGATGTGGGAAATTACGAGGGATGAGTAACCGCTGATAGGTATATAAATGATGTTTTCTCTTGCGGATCGTTAACATCTTTTTGGATGTTGGTAATAAGTATCAGATAAATGGTCAAGTTCTAACGAGCGAAAGCTACATTTGGTTAAACATCATGAATTAGACCGAGTAACTATCAGTATAGGTCTGATTAACTATCATATTAGGATGCTTGTAAGAGTGGAAATGTTACGTAGTGATTAAATTGACCAGGCTGTTATTGATTAGCTCAATGATTATTTGAATGCGGTGATGTGCAGTTCTATCTGCGAAGGAGCATTTGTTGATGTAGCTTGTGATAGTTCATTGTAAACATTTTTCAAAGAATGTAGATTTGATCCATTCTGGATACAGGTTTCTTCTGATACAAATAATGTAGGTGAAGAAAAGCTTTAAAACATTTGGTTTTCTTTTGTATCACGTATCTTAAGAAATCAGATATGGGCAACACATGACTTTCCTTAAATAATGCAATGAATTTACTACTTTTACAGCAAAAAAGTAGTTTATTCTTATAATAGACACTTATATATTTTCCCAAATATTGAATTTTAGTTAATTAGTCGTCATTTTAATCGATTTAGCGTCATTTTTATCCATTTGGATTTTCGTTAATTTAGCAACATTCAAAAAAGTCGCCAAGTTGGCAACATTCCTCCAAATTCGTCGCCAAAATCTCGCCAAGCGTTATGGATGAAGAAATAAGTTATTCTTATAGCAGATAGATGACTATTGGCTTTCAAATACAAATGTATTACTCAAAGTATCTTTTCTTATGAATGGAACGAACTAGATCCATGAGAATAATGTCACCAAATTTATCGCATGATATTGCATATGAAAAGTGAACATATTCTCAACAGCTAATATATTTTTCTTAATTTATGAGTTTTTTTATAAATTTATTTGAAAAATGTGCAATATCTCAAGAACAGCTCATGCTAGCGTTCTAAAGTTTATGTCAATCGTTTTCTAAGGAAAAATTACATAAGAAATATCTATTTGCGTAACTTTATTAAAGGTTTTGATTTTTTAATGATTTTTTTCAAAATTTCACTCTAAAATTTAGGGGGATTCTGAACATTCGATTGTATTTTAAAACAATAGGCTTCCAATATTCACGGATTAAGATTTTTGTACTAAATTTCATTCAAATCGCTCCATTCGTTCGTGAGATATCGTCTCCACTGACACACACACACACACAGACATCACCTCAAAAATGCTCGATTCGTGATCAGGGATGCTTGAAACGTGCTCTCCCGTCGAAAACTCGAATTCGAATTTTCGACCCCGTCACAATACTTTCCATATACATTATGTATATAAGGAAAGTAACAAACATTTTTGGACATATTCTTATTGAAGAAGAATCATAGAAATCTGGTTAGAAAAACCTATGGGTGTGCAAGTTAAGTCTATATCTATAGTTCAATGGCCATGTCCGATCGAATAAGAAGGATTGTAACGCTCCTATTGGAGAATTTAAAACGTTAGAAAACGACCTCGGCAACGGAACGAGATAGAAGAAAACTGTCAATTACAAAATCACAACCCGCCACTAAAGGGCATTCTTCTGATTTTGAGCTTGGCTTCCTCTGCAGCGTTGTGTTGTCCCATTTAAATTACATAAGAATTTGATGTCGGTTACTTGGAAGGACTGAAATTATCAAGACTATTAAATCATAGCGAAACCGGTCCATGGATGTTGTTAGAGAAAAAAAAAATTCTTTGTTTTTTTCTTTCCACGCATTTGGAGTACTTGCATGGGGGCTTTAATCAAAACAAAAGGCGGAAATGATTTTCAAATTGAGTGGTGTTATCTGAAAATGCATTATTTAGAAAGAAGATTCTTATTTAAGACCCTGACAGCGTCGAGTAATTTGTTCTAGTAAGTAATAAATTGCAGTTTTTTAATATGTTTTATTTTGTTTAACAATGTATGTTACTTAACGTCGAAAACTGTCGAAAATAGCCTCCGTTAGGCTATGTATCATAGTGAATAATTATAGGTGTGCAAAGTTTCAGTTTCATTGGTCACTGAGGGGCTTCTGAAGGGTATGGAAGGATTTTTCGACCCCGCTTCCATTTTGTCCGAACCTGTCAGAGAAATAAAAAACCGGTTCCGATAGGTTCTGCCCTGCGATCGATAAATATGAAACTATTCAGCTATTCAGGTCATCTTAGGCTTCCGAAGAGATTGTTCCGCCAACTCCCCTATTGTCTCCGCCCTCGGAAAAGGGGAATCAAATTTCCGGATCCTAGGATATGTCTCGTGGTCGATACTGAATGGTAATGTATGTGTGCGTGTTTGTATGTGTGATTAGTTAATTTAATTCGATTATTACAATCACTTAACACTGGAACACTATTGATTTTAAACGTAATCGAATGTTGGAAAGGCCGGCCTCTTCCCAAATTTCGAATGGAATTTTGAAAAAATCTTTCAAAAATTAAAATCTTCAATGATGACTAATAAATATACATTTCATACGTATATTTTTACTAGCAGCATACCCGTTCTTCGTACGGAGTATATAATATAAAGAAACTTGAAATTCATAATCATGCCCAAATTCTTATAGTATACTAAATGAGATGTTTAATCAAAATATTCTGTTAAAATATTTAATATAATGCTCCTAAAAAGAAGTTTAAGAATCTCTGTTCTCGCTATATAAAATTATCTTCATGGACATATCTGAAGAATAAAACATCTTGGACCCCTTATGTAAGCAAATATAAAAAAAAATATGGAATTGAATCAATATATGCAAAATAAAAGCGTTAAAATTGTATGGGACCCGTACTAATTATATACGCGAATATTAGAAAATATAACCTGTATTAGTAGATTACATGTATAAATTGAAAATACCAATAAACCCGTAATCTTTAAATCTGAAGACAGTCATTTATTCCAATATATGTCAAAATTAAAGTGCTAAAATTATATGGGAAGATATACGTACTACTTATAATGTCCGATTATTAGTAGAAGATTACCCGTTTTGCAATATGAGTCACAAATGTTTTTTGGTAAAATACAACAGACGACGTAATAAATTGAATATATAATTAATCCCCTTAATCTTCATACCAGAAGACTGTACTTGATTCCAATATATATGCCAATATATGTCAAAATATATGCCAATATACCTGTACTACTTATATTCTCGTAGGTTAGAAGATATACCCGTGCATTCCTAGAAGATTACTCGTACAACGTACAATATGCGTGTGTCAGCAATTTTTGCCGCAATAAAACAATGGCGTAATAACTTAAAAATATCAATAATCTCTGAATCAATAATTCCGGAAAATATCAATAATAATGATGTTTAAACCTGAAGAGTATAATTGATATTATCCAGTCCAAAATGAAATGGCAATGAAATTTATTTTATATACATATCTTCATTATTCAAATCGGAAAGGATTTAATAAAAATCGTCTGCCGCATAAACACATTGGATTTAAATCCGTTGCTAAGCGACATGATATCATTTGCTTCAAATAAATTGGTAGAAAAAATATCGTCTAAATAGTTATATTTCTATGGAACATTTGGCGACAGTTTCGTCAAATTAGCGACATTTTAAAAAATCGCCAAATTTATCGCCAAGTGGGACTGTAGAACTGACAGTTCCACTTTGCGACAAATTGACGAAATATCATCACAATACTATCCCCTAACAAAAAACAATTAATATCATTTCTGTAGCGCAATTTTATCAATTTCAAGATATTTTTATAGATTTGAAAACATTTTTATCAATTTGGTGACATTTTAAAAATTCGCTAAATGTATTACTAAGTAGGATGGTTGGTCTGACAGATAAATGCTAACCAAACATCATTTCAGTACTCTCTTCTAACAAAACAAAAAAAATTTCATTGATATGTAGAAGACCCAAGCCACACGACCAACCCGAAGGTTTATGGCAGCTGTTTGTGTGTCGTTTATATCAATTTGGCGACATTTCCGTCAATTTGGCAAAGTTTAAGAAAAGTTGTCAAATTAGCGATATCCCTCCAAATTCGTAGCTTTGAATTTGCAGATCTGAATGAAACATTCTTATCCCGTTTCAATATACTAAATGAAAACACTACAATTGTATTAGAAGATATACCCGCTCTACTCTTTTTCTGTTTCAACAATCGGCTATATGAATTTATTGGCTAAACACAATATATGAGTTTAGTAGCTAAATACGATATAAGCTTGAAAACTCTTTGCCAAAATAAATGAAATTGATCGCAGTCAGCAATTAATATAATTAAAAGAAAAATCAAACCGTCCATTCATAAGATATACTTTTATATCCATTTATCCATTTATTTATTATTTAAATCGAAAAAAAATAACAAAAACATTAACAAACACATTTAATTTAATTGCGATGCCGAGCAACATGATATATCCTCCTAAAATGTTAAAATTTATTAACCACTAACAGCACACCCGTTATTCGTACGGAGTGTATAATTTAAAGAAACTTAAAGTTCGCAATCATGTGCAAATTCTGTTAAAATATTAAATTTATTGCTCCTAAAGAGAAGTTTAAGAATATATGTTCTCACTATGCAAAATTATCTTCACGATCAGATCTGAAGAATAAAACATCCTGGCCCCTTTTGTAAGCAAATTTACAGAAGAAAAAATAGGAATTGAATGAATATATGCAACCCCGTACTAATTATATTGTCGCAGATCAGAAAATATGCCAATGTGTTAGTAGAAGATTACCCGTATTACAATATGCGTTTCAAAAATATTTGCCAAAATAAAAGAGATGACGTAATAAATTGAAAACATCAATAATATCCGTACTCTTTATACCAGAAGATCGTAATTGATTCCAATATATGCCAATATATATCAAAACATATGTCAATATACCTGTACTACTTATATTCTCGTAGATTAAAAGATATACACGTGTATTTGTAGAAGATTCGTACAACATACAATATATGAGTTTAAACAATTTTTGTCATAATAAAATAATTGCATAATAACTTGAAAATATCAATAATCCTTGAATCAATAATCGACGAAAATATAAATAATAATAATTTTTAAACCTGAAGACCGTAATTGATATTATCCAGTCGAAAATGCTATAAGAAAAATCAAATCGTTCTTTTCTAAAATATATTTTTATATCAATTTATTTATTATTCAAATCGAAAAAATAATTATTAAAATTAACAGACAGATTTAATTTAATTGCGTTTCTGAGCAACATGATATAAGATAGAATCTTATAACATGTTAAATATGTCATGTCTTATAACATAAACTGCGAAATTAAATAACGATTTTGATTTCTCTATACTTCTCATTGTTCCGTAAAAGCTTGTTTTAAATAAACCATGAACCATGGAGATAGATTTCCCCTTTAAATCATGTTTCAAACAATTCATGTTTTCAGAAAGTGACTAATTAACGCAAAAAATCTCCCATCAAACTCAGAGATTAAATTTTAATTCACTTTCAAACGATTTTCAAGCTTTTCGTTTGGATAAACCACGGAGTTAGGGAGTAGAACTCCTAGGAAAAAGTTCCGTTTTTCATTAATATCTCGACAACCCCAGGTCTTAGAAACTCGAAACTTGGACAAAATTTATGGGGGAATATTTCAAGGCTATTCACCAAATTTCATTAAATTCGGTTCAGCCGTTTTTCCGTGATGATGAGACAAACGAAAATTTCGTTTTTTACTAATATCTCGAGAACCACTGGCCGTAGAAACTCAAAACACGGATATAATTTTAAGTGGGGCTATTTCTGGGCAACCCACAAAATTTCATCAAATTCGGTACAGCCGTTCTCCCGTGATGGTGTGACAAACAGACAGACAGACAGACAGACAGACAGACAGACAGACAGACAGACAGACAGACAGCCAGACAGATTTTCATTCTTATTTATATAGACTAGCAGCATACCCGTTCTTCGTACGGAGTATATAATATAAAGAAACTTGAAATTCATAATCATGCCCAAATTCTTATAGTATACTAAATGACATGTTTAATCAAAATATTCTGTTAAAATATTTAATATAATGCTCCTAAAAAGAAGTTTAAGAATCTCTGTTCTCGCTATATAAAATTATCTTCATGGACATATCTGAAGAATAAAACATCTTGGACCCCTTATGTAAGCAAATATAAAAAAAAATATGGAATTGAATCAATATATGCAAAATAAAAGCGTTAAAATTGTATGGGACCCGTACTAATTATATGCGCGAATATTAGAAAATATAACCTGTATTAGTAGATTACATGTATAAATTGAAAATAATAATAAACCCGTAATCTTTAAATCTGAAGACAGTCATTTATTCCAATATATGTCAAAATTAAAGTGCTAAAATTATATGGGAAGATATACACGTACTACTTATAATGTCCGATTATTAGAAGACGATTACCCGTTTTGCAATATGAGTCACAAATGTTTTTTGGTAAAATACAACAGACGACGTAATAAATTGAATATATAATTAATCCCCTTAATCTTCATACCAGAAGACTGTACTTGATTCCAATATATATGCCAATATACCTGTACTACTTATATTCTCGTAGGTTAGAAGATATACCCGTGCATTCCTAGAAGATTACTCGTACAACGTACAATATGCGTGTGTCAGCAATTTTGGCCGCAATAAAACAATGGCGTAATAACTTAAAAATATCAATAATCCCTGAATCAATAATTCCGGAAAATATCAATAATAATAATGTTTAAACCTGAAGAGTATAATTGATATTATCCAGTCCAAAATGAAATGGCAATGAAATTTATTTTATATACATATCTTCATTATTCAAATCGGAAAGGATTTAATAAAAATCGTCTGCCGCATAAACACATTGGATTTAAATCCGTTGCTAAGCGACATGATATCATTTGCTTCAAATAAATTGGTAGAAAAAATATCGTCTAAATAGTTATATTTCTATGGAACATTTGGCGACAGTTTCGTCAAATTAGCGACATTTTAAAAAATCGGCAAATTTATCGCCAAGTGGGACTGTAGAACTGACAGTTCCACTTTGCGACAAATTGACGAAATATCATCACAATACTATCCCCTAACAAAAAACAATTAATATCATTTATGTAGCGCAATTTTATCAATTTCAAGATATTTTTATAGATTTGAAAACATTTTTATCAATCTGGTGACATTTTAAAAATTCGCTAAATGTATTACTAAGTAGGATGGTTGGTCTGACAGATAAATGCTAACCAAACATCATTTCAGTACTCTCTTCTAACAAAACAAAAAAAATTTCATTGATATGTAGAAGACCCAAGCCACACGACCAACCCGAAGGTTTATGGCAGCTGTTTGTGCGTCGTTTATATCAATTTGGCGACATTTCCGTCAATTTGGCAAAGTTTAAGAAAAGTTGTCAAATTAGCGATATCCCTCCAAATTCGTAGCTTTGAATTTGCAGATATGAATGAAACATTCTTATCCCGTTTCAATATACTAAATGAAAACACTACAATTGTATTAGAAGATATACCCGCTCTACTCTTTTTCTGTTTCAACAATCGGCTATATGAATTTATTGGCTGAACACAATATATGAGTTTAGTAGCTAAATGCGATATAAGCTTGAAAACTCTTTGCCAAAATAAATGAAATTGATGTACGCAGTCAGCAATTAATATAATTAAAAGAAAAATCAAACCGTCCATTCATAAGATATACTTTTATATCCATTTATCCATTTATTTATTATTTAAATCGAAAAAAAATAACAAAAACATTAACAAACACATTTAATTTAATTGCGATGCCGAGCAACATGATATATCCTCCTAAAATGTTAAAATTTATTAACCACTAACAGCACACCCGTTATTCGTACGGAGTGTATAATTTAAAGAAACTTAAAGTTCGCAGTCATGTGCAAATTCTGCTAAAATATTAAATTTATTGCTCCTAAAGAGAAGTTTAAGAATACATGTTCTCACTATGCAAAATTATCTTCACGATCAGATCTGAAGAATAAAACATCCTGCCCCTTTTGTAAGCAAATTTACAGAAGAAAAAATAGGAATTGAATGAATATATGCAACCCCGTACTAATTATATTGTCGCAGATCAGAAAATATGCCAATGTGTTAGTAGAAGATTACCCGTATTACAATATGCGTCTCAAAAATATTTGCCAAAATAAAAGAGATGACGTAATAAATTGAAAACATCAATAATATCCGTACTCTTCATACCAGAAGGTCGTAATTGATTCCAATATATGCCAATATATATCAAAACATATGTCAATATACCTGTACTACTTATAATCTCGTAGATTAAAAGATATACACGTGTATTTGTAGAAGATTCGTACAACATACAATATATGAGTTTAAACAATTTTTGTCATAATAAAATAATTGCATAATGACTTGAAAATATCAATAATCCTTGAATCAATAATCCCCGAAAATATAAATAATAATAATTTTTAAACCTGAAGACCGTAATTGATATTATCCAGTCAAAAATGCTATAAGAAAAATCAAATCGTTCTTTTCTAAAATATATTTTTATATCCATTTATTTATTATTCAAATCGAAAAAATAATTATTAAAATTAACAGACAGATTTAATTTAATTGCGTTTCTGAGTAACATGATATAAGATAGAATCTTATAACATGTTAAATATGTCATGTCTTATAACATAAACTGCGAAATTAAATAACGATTTTGATTTCTCTATACTTCTCATTGTTCCGTAAAAGCTTGTTTTAAATAAACCATGAACCATGGAGATAGATTTCCCCTTTAAATCATGTTTCAAACAATTCATGTTTTCAGAAAGTGACTAATTAACGCAAAAAATCTCCCATCAAACTCAGAGATTAAATTTCAATTCACTTTCAAACGATTTTCAAGCTTTTCGTTTGGATAAACCACGGAGTTAGGGAGTAGAACTCCTAGGAATAAGTTCCGTTTTTCATTAATATTTCGACAACCCCTGGTCTTAGAAACCCGAAACTTGGACAAAATTTATGGGGGGCTATTTCAAAGCTACACACAAAATTTCATTTAATTCGGATCAGCCGTTCTCGCGTGATGATGAGACAATCGAAAGTTTCGTTTTTTACTAATATCTCGAGAACCACTGGTCGTAGAAACTCCAAACATAGACTAAATTTTAAGTGGGGCTATTTCCAGGCTACCCACAAAATTTCATCAAATTCGGTTCAGCCGTTCTCTCGTGATGATGGGACAAACAGACAGACAGACAGACAGACAGACAGACAGACAGACAGACAGACAGATTTTCAATTTTATATATATAGATTAGAAATGAATGATGCAAAAATCAGAATGCAAACATGAACCGTTCACTATTTCGAATGAATTAAAAATATTTAAAAATCGGGATTTTCATTATTGTTATCTGTATAACTATTTTATGCGTAATTTTTCTTTAGAAGACGAATGACACAACCTTTAACATCAACCGTTCCTGATATATTGTACGTTTTTACAAATAAATTTATCAATTTTTTTTATAAAGGTAATAAATATCATCTAATGCGTTCACCTTTCATGTGCAATATTATACAACAAATTTGATAACATCATTATTGTAGATCTAAGAGAAACTTTGGCATGAAAGCGCAAATAACACAATAATGCAGGATACTGCTGTTTCAGGAATACGCTTATATGCGTTGTTAAACTTTTTTCCATTCCTTTCATTCAGCGGCGATATTTTAAAAATTATCACAATACTACAATAATTTATTTTACTTAAAAACGCAAAACCATGGAGGTAAAATGTCATCAAAAAAGCAATAATATGGAATCGTCTGCTTCTCTATGTAAAATCAATAAATGTTTCATTCATATCAGCAATATTGCAGACTCCAGAACTAAATAATTTTACATTAACTCCAAAATATTGTAATTGCGTTGATTCAGTATATAGATGAACAGAAAAAAATAAAAAATAAAGCGGTTTTAGGATGGATGCAACACTAAATATAAATTATAAAGAACTTATTTTGAAGTGGATAACGTGATCTTTTCATATAATATGGGTTCAATTAATATTTTAATTTTTATTTAAAAACTACCGAACATAGGTTGCTGAATTTTTTTTATATATTTTATGGGATAATTTGAATATTTCCTAAAATTTTCGAAGCAATTTGTAAATTTTAAATTCGCTTAAAAATGTGTGAAAAATTAGGTGTTATAGGGTTCAATGTATTTCATTTTTTCAACCCTGGTTGAATCCAAAACTAATTGGGTGATATTATTCATTTATATTTCTATATGTCCCACAGACTGTCTTAACAACGT
This sequence comes from Amaurobius ferox, assembly GCA_951213105.1. Lineage (NCBI taxonomy): Eukaryota > Metazoa > Arthropoda > Arachnida > Araneae > Amaurobiidae > Amaurobius > Amaurobius ferox. Next base: position 13,014,357 of record OX578134.1, read on the forward strand.
ACTAAAATTTCATTTTGATAAAGTTACTTTTACGGCAATTATCGTGCGAACAGACAGACAGACGGACAAATAGACAGAATGAACAAAGTCGTAAAAACTTTCCACCTATGTTGTAAAGTGTGTTAAAAATGACCCTAAATCAATGAAAATGACGACTAATTAATGAAAATTCAATATCTTGGAAATAATATAAGAATCTGCTATAAGAGAAGACACTTTGGGAAATAGCTTTGTATTTGGACGCCATTAGTCATTTACTATAAGAATAACCTATTTCTCCGTCCATAACACTTTGCAAAATTTTGGCGTCAAATTGAGCGGAATATCGTCAAACGAGTTTTTAAATTTTTCCAAAGTGATGAAAATATTGCTAAATTGATAAAAATGACACTAAATCAATGAAAATGACGAATAATTGATGAAAATTCAATATCTTGGAAAGAACATAACAAACAACCATAAAAACAACACATTTCTCCGTCCGTCGGTAATGTGTGGCGAAAAATTTGGGGGATGTCGCAAATTTAGCGACTTTTTAAATATTGTCAGATTGACGGAAATGTCGCCATATTAATAAAAATGTCACCAAATTCATAAAATTTATGCTAAATAGAAGGCAATGCTTTACAAATTTTTTATTCCGCCATATGACGGGCATACCTTCTAGTATATAAGAAATTAGCTTCTTTCCGTTTGTTTATAATACTTAAAGATACATATCGCGAACTTGGCGAATAATCTAGAGAAATATAGCCAAGTTGGCGATATTTTCCAGATTGATAAAAATATCGTCAAAGATGCAAAATGCAAAAATGACGCCATGTGAATGAAAATGACGCCTAATTGATGAATTTATTATTAAAATATTTTAATATATGGACTATATTGCTTATTGAGGACGCTATCAATATTGATTATTGTTGATTTAAAGCTGCGTGAAATATAAGTTAATTGAGTACGAAATAGCTTTACATGTTATCATAGGGAAAAGCGCTAAATGTACAATTCAATGTTACAATCACGGTGTCGTGGATCTTTCATCATTTTTATGTGAAAGAATTTGAACTGTGAAAGAAGTAAATTCATTGCAATATAAAAGGAAAGTCATGTGCCGCCCACATCAGATTTTTTAACATGACAGCATAGGGCAAATTTGGACATAATTAGGCAATGAATCCAATCAAAGCCCGACTTTTTGCTGGAATTTTAACTTTGCACAATGACACAATAACTGAAAACATGATCATCTTTAAAGATATAGTATCATCCTAACTAAATCGAGAATACTAATGATTTAGAGCAATTTCTTAAACACGCTTGTCCGATATCTCTTGTTGTACACTCTTTTCTGACGTCGTTTCTTCATTTTTTTTTCTCATTCTACGCAAAGGTTCTCTAAAACACGCGATCATGGAACACCTATGTGAGTTTAGCATGTGCGTGTCGACAGTTTCCCGCCCATTCTGGCGTTCGATTTTCTTCTTTTATTATTATTCATACCATTTGGAAACATTTCTTTCTAATTTTTGTGTTCATTCTCTCTACAAAGTCCAGTGACTTTTCCAAATATTGAAGGGGTGTTTGAACCCCCTTTTCGCCAGGAAATCTCGTTCTATTTCTGCGAAAAAAGAACAATTTCGGGTTTGCGGGACAGCGTGCATTAGGGGAAGTTATATTGCCAGCAGCGAATTGGTAACATTGTGGGAGGTAGTAATTTGGACTTTCAATTTACTTCTTACGTAGACTGAAAATATCCTTTCCAATATTCGCTATTCAAACGACGAATATGAAAGGAAAACTAACTTTTTCACTTTGATTTTTTCATATATGTCCAAATGCATTCTTTAGTTGAATTTGCCAAAGTATCTTAACATATCATTAGAAACGAAAAATTTCTCCTTAACTAAATGTGTAAGAATCAACGCACTATTCCAATACTCATATCAAATACAGAACTAATACATATCAAATAGAAAATGAAAGATAATCGTTCCAGTAATTTAACATTAATAAACAATTTATGATAGCTAGTAATTATTTCGCAACGCGAATTTTTGCGAATTTCTTTTGAAATTCCGGAAGTATAAAATATATTTACGAACTTCAGATTTTCTCTATTATTGCATAATTTCTATTACAAGTTTAAAATTTTTGTTTTGTGGAGCAAATTTTTAGATTTCTGAAATGCGAAAAAAAAATCTGATGTGGGCAGCACATGGCTTTCCTTATATAATGCAATGAATTTACTACTTTTACAGTAAAAAAATAGGTTATTCTTATAGCAGATACTTATATTCTTTCCAAACTATTGAATTTTCATCAATTAGTTGTCATTTTCATTGATTTAGCATAATTTCTTTCCATTTGGCGTGATGTTCGTTAATTTGGCAACATTTTAAAAAGTCGCCAGGTTGGCGACATTCCGCAAAATTTGTCACCAAAATCTCACCAAGCGTTGGGGATGGAAAAATAAGTTATTCTTATAGCAGATAAATGACTATTGGCGTTCAAATAAAAAGTATTACTCAAATTATCTTTTCTCATCAATGGAACGAGCTAGATCGACGAGAATGATGTCACCAAATTTATCGCATGATACATATTACATATGAAAAGTGAACATATTTCTCAAAAGTTTTTTTTTTAATATATGGGATTTTTTAATAAATTTAAGAATTTTAAGAAATTTAAGATTTATTTAACAACAATAGTCTTCTAGTATCCACGGATTGTAATTATTGTAACAAATTCCGTTCGAATCGCTCCATTCGTTCGTGAGATATCGTCTCCGCAGACTCACTGATACACACACACACACACACATCACCTCAAAAATATCGATTTGTGATCAGGGATACTTGAAACATGCTCTTCCGTCGAAAACTCGAATTCGAATTTTCGACTTTATCACAATACTTTCCTTATAGTACGTTATACTACGTATACGGGTGTCCTAACAAGATTGAAACGAGCTTTAATATTTTATACCTGTTGGAGATAAGTAGGCAATGTAAATTGCAAAAATGTTGAAAGTAAGATAGGAAATAAGACTACGTTAATGAAATACTCCGCCCAATTATTTTCAAGAAGTTACACTTTTTAAATTTTTATACGACCCCCTTAGACAAATTTGGTCAATCAGAAAATTTTTATTTTTAATGCAACAAGATCATTAAAAAAAAAATCCGCATATCTGTATCTTTAAAATTGAGCGAGTTATATTTAATTGAAAATTGAACATTGTGAATGGGGACCCTATATCAAATTAGAAATGTAAATATGTGACATATCACAAGAAAGATAAAACTGGATAATAATACGTAGGAGACATTTTTGCGAATTACGTAAACGTTGCGAATAAGTAAACCTGACCTTTTACCTTGAGTTGCTTGCGAGTAATATCTTTATTAAATTTATGCAAGTTTTGCAGTACAACTGGCTGTCTTAGTTACCCACTGCAGTTTGCAAAGTAAGTTTTCTTGCTGACAATGCAATTAACGACAATTCCGTGCTGATGAGCTCTGTCAAGATCAAAGTCATATCACCGATGCATGTTGCTGCATTAGAATCAGAATTCTATTCTTTGAAATTTTTACTTTAATTATTTTTACTTTCTTTATATACATAATATATAAGGAAAGTATTGTGAAAGGGCTCGAAAATTCGAATTCGAGTTTTCGACGGGAGAGCACTCTTCAAGCAACCTTGATTACGAATCGAACATTTTTGAAGTGATGTCTATGTGTGTGCGTGTGTGTGTCAGTGAGTCTGTGGAAACGATATCTCACGAACGAATGGAGCGATTCGAATGAAATTTGGTATACAAATTACAATCCGTAAATACTGGAAGCCTGTTGTTTCAAAACACAATCGAATGTTCGGAACCCCATAAATTTTCTAGTGAAACATTTAAAAAAATCTTTCAAAAATCAAAATCTTTAATAAAGTTACGCAAATAGACATTTCTTATGTAATTTTTCCTTAGGAAACGATTGACATAAACTTTAGAATGCTAGCATGAACCGTTCTCGAGATATTGCACATTTTTCAAATAAATTTATCAAAATATCCCATAAATTAAAAAAAAAATATTAAGTGTTAAGAAACATGTTCACTTTTCATATGTAATATCATGCAATAAATTTGGTGATATTATTCTCGTGGATCTAACTCGTTCCATTCACGTGAAAAGATACTCTGAGTAATACTTTTGTATTTGAACGCTAATAGTCATTTATCCGCTGTAAGTATAACTTATTTCTCCGTCCATAACATTTGGCAAGATTTTTGCGGCGAATTTAGCGAAAGGTCGCCAACTTGGCGAAATATTTAAATGTTGCCAAGTTAAAGAAAATCTCCCCAAATGGATAAAAATGACATTAAATCGATGAAAATGACGACTAATTGAAGAAAATGCAATATCTTGGAAAGAATATAAGTATCTACTATAAGAATAACATTTTTTTTAACTGTAAAAATATTAAATTCATTGCATTATATAAGGAAAGTCATTTGCTGTCCACATCAGATTTTTTACCTCGGAATCATCGTTTTATGATTATATAACTAAAAGCTAGTTATTTACCCTGGAATTATCGTTTTGTGATTATGTAACTAAATGCTAAATACATTCCGCTTTAAATTAACTGCTTTTATGTGTTTAATTTAAATAGAATATCATACGTAGTTTAAATATATGTGTGGCGTTATCCCAATTACGATCTTTAAACATTTTAAGTTGAGTGATGAAATAGACAATCAGCCAATGACCAATCGTTAAATAGAAAATGTATTCGGAAATAAGATGAAGGACTTGTTTTTTGTTTCTTATAGAATCTGTTAACTTTAAAGCACAAATAGGTGATGAAATAGACAATCATTCAATTTTTATTATCAAATAGAAAATACTGCAAAACAAGATGAAGGATGTGTTTTTTGTTTCACACAGATATTATCTTTAACGTATAAACAAAGTAAAAAAACCTCAAATGCACTTCACCCAAGTGTTCATTATATATATAATACATTTAGTGACTTTACGCTAAATTATTTAATAAAATGGAGCTGATTATTCTTTGAATTGATACTTTCCTTTACACATAATGTATAAAGAAAGTATTGTGACGGGGTCGAAAATTCGAATTCGAGTTTTCGACAGGAGAGCACGTTTCAAACATCCCTGATCACGAATCGAATATTTTTTAGGTGATCTCTATGTGTGTGTGTGTGTGTGTGTGTGTGTGTGTGTGTGTGTGTGAAAGTATATGTGTATATGTGTGCGTGTATCAATGAGCCTGTAGAGACGATATCTCACGAACAAATGGAGCAATTCTAATGAAATTTGGTACAAAAATCACAATCCATGAATACAGGAAGCCTATTGTTTTAAAACACAATCGAATGTTCAGAACCCCCCTAAATTATCGAGTGAAATTTTGAAAAAATCATCAAAAAATCAAAACTTTTAACAAAGTTATGAAAATAGACATTTCTTATGTAATTTTTACTTAGAAAACGATTGACATAAACTTTAGAACGCTATCACGAACCGTTCTCGAGATATTGCACATTTTTCAAATAAATTTATCAAAAAATCCCATAAATTAAAAAAAAAATATTAACTGTTGAAAAACATGTTTACTTTTCATATGTAATATCATGCGATGAATTTGGTGACATCATTCTGATGGATGTAACTTTTCCATTCACGAGAAAAGATATTTTGAGTAATACTTTTGTATTTGAACACCAATAGTCATTTATCTGCTGTAAGAATAACTTATTTCTCCGTACATAATGCTTGGCGAGATTTTAGTGACGAATTTAACGGAATGTCGCCAACTTGGCGACATTTTTAAATGTTGCCAAATTAATAAAAATTTCGCCAAATGGATAAAAATGACGCTAAATCAATTGAAAGGATGACTAATTGAAGAAAATTCAATATCTTGGAAAGAATATAAGTATCCACTATAAGAAAAACCTATTTTCTTTTACTGTAAAATAGTAAATTCATTGCATTATATAAGGAGAGTCATGTGTTGCCTGCATCAGATTTTTTTTATTTATTGCTGTAATGGGGTAAAATTGGATGAAAGAGATAATTATAAATATTTTAAATCATCTGCTTTAATTTTGCAACATTTTTAAATACTTCATATGTTGCTGATTGTGTTTCATAGCTTGTTAAAATTGTTAAAATGAAGGTAAAATGTTACATGAATATAATTTCTATTTATTTAGATTTCAAAAAATAATGACCACATATTTGATATTCCGTAAACGGATTCGTAAGGAAAATTTAAATGTGTTAAAATTCAGATTTATGAATTTACAATAAAGCTAATTTTCTATAGAGAAAACAACGATTTATGTATTAAGCTTCATTTTTGTGTTCTTAGAAGGAATATTTAAATGATTTAAAATGACTTTTAGAATTTGTTCACGAGATATTCTGGATACATCTCCTAACAAATTATTAAAGAAATAAAGCAATTTGAATCTGCAAGAAAAATGTTATTCTACTCATGTCAGATTTTCTAAATTTTTAAACAAGTTAATATAATAACTCATTATTTGGAAATGGATTTCTTCAAAATAATGAAAATATTTTCCTCTTACGAGTTTTATTTAATAAGGCTTTCATAAAGAAAGCAAAATCCCATCAAAGCAATTGTTGCAAGTGGATGGGAGTAATTTGGGAGCTCGTAAATAAAATAAGTATTAAAATTTGATAAATTTCTAAAATGTTTCAACAAATATCAATATGCAACCGAAAGTCTTTGAAACATTTTACTATACTGAAAATAAGATTTTTGTAATTATTTACTTATAGTTTTATATTTGTGCTTTTTAGCTTTAAGCTGATAAAATGGAATGATTTGACTTTCAAGTTAGAATTCATTTTAAATTAAAAAATGTTAGGTAATGTTTATGTTTAAATAACAGTATAGGGTTCCCTGGACCAATATAAAGCTATATTACTGTTTTACTTGCTCAATGGATAGAGCACCGTTAGGCTAATCGGAGATAGGTGGTTCGATTTCTGCAGGGAGAATAAACAGATCTAACATGCCGCAATAAGTGTTCCCTTCTAATAGGTTGTATAAAGTTGTTATTAAAACTGGGGCGTCACCACTGCTCGCTGCACTCACCAACTCTACGGAGCTCTTATTGAACAATGCTCAAATCAAAATTCTAAGCCCGTTTTATATGCGCGTTCATGTTTTAATATAGAGAGAAACTTACTGCTGTTTAGGGGCATCCCGAAGATCAAACAGTTCAAATGCTCACTCGTACAGGCGGTCAAATTTGCAAAAGGCTTCAAAATTGTGTACATTGTTTTTATTGGACCTGTTTTGCAATTTTAAAAGATTCATTAGTGCATTGTAGCTAATGAAACTCTTTTTTATACTTTGTCTACTGCAATTTACCAGTTATCCTTTGTGTATCTGTTTACAGTTACCTTTACAAAGCTTTGGCTATGTCCTATACAATCTCCACGGAGCGCTTGCTTTCTATATGATTTGGTGGTTTCAATGCAATAGGCTCTGTAGCATTTTGTATTTGTTTTGCTCTTTTCGAGTTTCAGAGAGTTTAATAGACATCAGCCCAAAAACATTTGTATAATCAGTAGTTCTCCTTCGTTTCTGGGCAATAACTATATGGACACTTAGGTATTAGCAAATCTATGGTTATGCATTAACCAGTGCCAGCTAATCCATTACGGCAAGGCCGTTTCAGGACTTAAAGTATTTTTATATCCTAAATAAAGGTCTTCATAATTTTTTTGACCCGAGGAACACAAAATTTTATGCTATAATCTAAAGAGAAAAGACTAACATAATGAATTTGTATTTATTTTTGAACTTGTAAAAACAACATAAATAAATTGGCGGAAAAATTAATTTTTTGGATTTGTGACATTTTACTACATTTATTTTTCAGTTTAATGGCTTTCATGAAAGTTTTCTTGGGGCCCCAGAAAACTACTACTGGTCGCTACTACTGGCAGTAATCGCAGCATCTTTTAATGTTGCGATTATGGGTTTGACTTCTCGTAGCAGTTGTTCAACTGGAATAGAAAGTTTAGGATTTTGCATGTTAATGCGCATTTTTGCTCCGTATTTAGCATTACCATATAATTAAATATGTTCATTTCTTGATGCGCTACTTCCAACATTGGATAAAGATGTCATCGCATGATAGTAGACTTGGCCATGGACCTTTACAAAGGATGGCCAGCCGTAAGCTGAATCTATAACATGAGCACTAAACGTAATACATGCAATTGAAGAGTCATATACCATGACGTGCTTTATGAAGTGACAACGTTTTTATCGTCCGCTGTCAACGATTTCTCAAGAAAATATAGGTAGTTATATAAAGAAGAAAGTTTCTCCCAACATTGGTAACAATATGGATGTTCACACCCTCCTACAACTGCTTTAAACTACACAGCAGTTCAATGTTGACGTTTGTATCCATCATTCCAATATTAAAATGTTCATAGAAGCTTCAGAAGTTATGTTGATTCGATTTATGTAAACAGACTTGTTTTCATGTTAAAAGTTCTAATAAGCATAATCATGAAGATTAGTTTTTGTAATAAACTTGTTTAATTGTTTATACTCATATGAATCAACAATAAGACATAATTGTTAACTGCATTACTAATTGCATTTTAATCATCGGGATTGTTCATGACATAGTTGTGAAATGCTTTGTTTATAAGAATCAACGATAAGATGTTACTGGAATTCAGTACTTAGCCATCTTTGTGATGTTTCCACCAGTAACCAATCACAGAAAAGTTGGAAGTCGGCTCGACCAATCTTCGGCTCAACATCTTTAACCATACTGGAAATGCTAAATTTTTAATTAATATTTATTTAACTAAAGCTTAAACAAAAATTCCAAACACGCCTTGCACATCAACGGATTCATATTAGGCTATAATAAAAATCTCAGAACTGTACGTTTTGCCGTCTTTTCGCAATACACTGACAAAAATTCGCAGTTTTTCTTTATAGAAAGACAACCCTGATTGCAATATGGAAATAAAAATATATTGTTAGTAACAACCCGAATAGTTTATTAAAAGTATCAACCAGTACCAAGCAAAGTATCAACAAAAAAGATTCTTTTGTCAAAATCAATAAGACATAGTAACCACTATAGTAAAGATAGGGAAACTTCCTTCAACAAATTAATGCTAAAATGACCCAGGGGATAAAGTTAAGAAATTAAACGAAAAAAAAACCCAATAGATATGAAGCAAAGTGAAACAAATATCAGAAGATTGAAAAAAAATTGCTCAACTAAAACTCAGACTAAAATTAATTATGAATATATAAAAATACGTAATTTAGTGTCGCCTAACAAAATTAAAGGATAAACCACCGGTTACGGAAAATAAAATCACCTTTATCAGAAAATGAAATCATAAAGTAAATACAAATAAATGAAATTAATTTTAGAGACAAAATATGTTACCATCAACCACACAAAGAAAAAAAAATTGACAAATTAAGGCAGTAGCCGGATTATTAAGGAATTAATTAAGGAAGTAATTAACACTAGAACGACGGCAGCAGTCTTTCTGACCGCATAACTACTTTGAGAAACGATTCCTCCAAAACGGCTAATCCCTGTCCATTGAAATTTTATGACTTTTCTTATTTTCTTAAAGTTATTGAAAACACAGCAGAAAATTATTCTGGGTTTTATAATAAGAGAACATATCAACGATCTTCCTAGAACGACGACAGCGGTCAAAATGACCGCTAGAGAGATTTCAGACGATGATGCAATCTGACTGCGGCGTTGCTCTATTCTAAGACGTAAGAATGATTGCATCAGCTTTTTAGGATTATTCGGAGTGTTTCAAGAACGAGCAACGACTGTACCCGTGCTGGATGTAAATTATTGCATAAAATTTTGGCGCGATGTCTCGTGGGAAGCGACTGACTACTGATGAGTGTCTAGCATTTGGAGCAACTAAGCGAAAACTCCAGTGATAACGGCGGTGATAGTGATGCAGATTTTGCAGTTTCTGATGAAAATGAAATTGCAGAGCACAGCGTCACCTCCTCAGTGAAGCAAATAGACTCTGACGGTAACGATACTCTGACGATCCAATTCAACTCGCCTTCAACGCAATACCTCTATTTCAGCAAATCTTCGTGCCAACCCTAACATCATTTTTTTTCGCAGTGACGTAAGATTTACGTCCCATTGTGACTTTGGAACGTCGCAGTACGTCTCGGCAATGTCATATTGGGGTCACAGCGAAGTCATTTTGGTCATTTTCATGGTCGTTTGTGACGTCGCATATTAACTTGTTTGTGACGTCACATTGTAGTTGTCATTGTAATGTCGTCACATTGTTACGTGTTAATAAAATTGTGGAAACGTCACAGAATATAGTCACAATGCAGTTACAAAGTTACTTATACGTGACGTCGCACAGAAGTCACAAATATGATATCACATTGTGACCTAGGTGTCACGTGACTACAACGTCACTGTAACACATGTGACGATCTTTGCTGTTAGGGAAAGATGGTACTGAGTGGAAAATATTGGATCAAAACACCGCTATTTCCGGGAGATTTGGTTCTCAAAACGTCGTGAAAAAAAAAGGCTGGCAAATAGAAATGTATGTAAGAACGCTTATTGCAAAAAATGTGTCGAAGACACATCTTAAATTCCGTAACTATGGTGTTTTGGTTTTGAATTAAATAATTTTTACTTCCCCTGCAATACATGGTAATGTATAGGGAAAGTATTGGAATCATACCGAAAATCACAACTCGAGTTTTCGATGGATCTTCCCGTTTCGAGACCTCTAGAATACGAAAAAACTATTTTTAGCGTGACGTCTGTGTGTGCATGTCTGTCTGTGCAATGTATGTATCCACTCTAGCTAAAAAACTATTGGACCGAATTTCATAAAATTTGGTAGGTAAGTGACTTGGGTAAGACCCTGGTGCTGATTAGTTTTTGGTAGGATTTATAGAAACAGAACCCGCTTTTTTTGCGGAATGGTCAGTAAAAGTTTCATGTATCCACTCTAGCTAAAATACTAATTGACCAAATTTCTCAAAATTTGGTAAATAAGTTACTTGTAGGATACTCTGGTGCTGAGTAGGTTTTGATGTGATTTGAAAAAGAACAACCTGCCTTTTTTTACGAAATGGCCAGCCAAAATTTCATATATCCACCCTAGCTAAAATACTAATTGACCAAATTTCACAAAATTAGGTAGATAAGTTACTTGTGGGATACTCTGGTGCTGATTAGATATTGGTACAATGCGGAAAAGAACAACTTGCCTTTTTTACGAAATGGTCCGCAAAAATCGCCAAAATCGAAAAAAACAGAACTACGTATGTTCAAATGTATCAAGTAAATGCTTATTTTATACTTAATTTTTGACGAGAAAAATAATAAGAACAACCATATTACTTCAGAACTAAGCGTTCTCGAGGTATTTGAGATTTTTCTCATTTTTGTTATGCCGTTTTGGAAAAATGTCCAATTACCAAATAAAAACAGAAATTGAAATAAAAACGCAAATTTAGTGTTATTTTGTGCAATTAAACTCAATTTAATAAATGATTAGAGAAATAAAGAAAAAATAAAGGAGTCTGTCGGGAAAGTCATGCGCTGTCCACATCAGATTTCTTCTATGGCGGTCAAATTGGCCTCTGTGCAACGTTCTAGGTAGTTCAAAATATCAGTCGTTCTAGTGTTAAGTAACAAATTAAGGCAAAAGATCGATTTTGAAAATAAATTTTTTAACTGCATCAATAAATGAAAAACAGCACCTAAATGATATGGAAACAACTGGTTACAGAAAAGAAATTTAGAAAACTACATAAAAAAGGAATAATTGCAAATAAGTGAAAAAACTACAAATAAAATAATTATAATCAATCGTTTATGTCTGTTACTAGCAGAATTTTTGTACTTTTATATATAGAAGGCAGCTTGCGCAATTTTTTTCCACAATACTGAAGAATAATTATTCATTTGGTAAAGAAAAATTTTAAATTTAATGTGTAAACCACTTTGGGCAAAGAATAAGGGTAAACTCAAACAACATAATTAACCTTCTTCAGAAAATGTAACTTGTATTGCCCGAGAGTGTAGATGCAAACCTTTCATTAAAATCACACCGGAATCACATATCGAATTACTTAAAACCAAAGAGCGCTTTAACAATACACCCGATTATAACAACAACCACAAAAAAATATTATGCCGATGGTGCTAAGATGAAAACTTGTATTTACTTTATTCTTATACTTTGCAAGAATATCTCTGTCTAACTATCTCGGACGATTACGTCTTCAACACACGCAAAGTATATATATATATATATATATATATATATATATATTTTTTTTTTTTTTTTTTTTTTTTTTTTTTTTTTTACAATTCACTTAATTCGATATATTAACAGTATGGATTCCATTCACATTTTTTTTATAGAATTTTTCGATCTTTCCAATGGTGTTAAGATGGAAACTTTGCTACATTATTTTCGGTTGCCAAGGGACAGATTTCTGTGTAGATGCTAAAACATAAAATAATTGAAAAACTAATTCGAAAGTAAAGAAAACAAAGTCATAAACACTTTTCAACTTTATTATAAAGTGTTAAAAAAAAAATACCACGTCGCGTCGTACCGTGTCCTGAAGTATATGTGTACCAAGTTTCATAGCCGTACGACGTTTAAAATATTCGTTACAAATAGAACAAACAAATAGACAGACATACATATTCCTTTATTATTATAGATACCCAAGTCATGGATTAACAGTTAACCAGCCAGTCTGAATCAAACAATTAACACACAAAATTGGACTTTCACTCTCTCTCTCTCACTCTTTTAGTCTCACATTGTTTTTAGCACTTTACAACATAGTTGAAAGTGTTTATGACTTCGTTAACACTTTACAACATAGTTGAAAGTGTTTATGACTTTGTTCATTCTGTCTGTCTGTCTGTCTGCCTGTCCGTTAGCTTGATAACTGCCGTAAAAATGGCTTTATCAAAATGAAATTTTAGTATGTTTCTCAGACGGCCTGTGGGACTTCTGGGAATATAAATGAATAATATCACTCAATTAGCTTTTATTGAACCCTGGTTAAAAAATTGAATTACATTGAACCCTATGGGACCTAATTTTTCAAACATTTTTTAAGCAAATTTAAAACTCACAAATAGCTTCGAAAATTTTAGAAAATATTCAAATTATCTCATAAAATATATGAAAAAAATTTCAGTAAAATATGTTAGGTAGTTTTTTAAATAAAATTTATTAAATATAGGGAGAAAAACAAATTCAATTATATTCTGACTCTCGTTATATCCTCCAGAAAGAAAAAAAGAGATATATTACATAATAAATATATTTCCAAGATTTTAATTATTTTACATATGAGAAAGGTTTCACATTTTAAAATAAATATGGTAGATAACATTTTTTCAAATTTTTAAATAAAATAAATTATTATAGTATTGTGATGAATGAAAGAATTAGAAAAATGTTTATGAATGAAATGCTGCTTTTATATAGAGGCGATTTATATTTCGATGACGTCATTTGAATAAAGTTCATTTGTTTTCGATGAAGTTTTTAAATATAAGAAATTATTGTAGTGTTATGAAAATTCTAAAAATATTACCGAGGAATGTATCGCATTTTTGAGATGTTTGAATCAGGCAATTTATCTTTCAATGCCGTCATTTGAATGAAGTTCATTTTCTTCGATGAAGTTTTCAAATATAATAAATTAATGTAGTATTGTGATAATTTTAAAAATATTACTGAGGAATGTATCGCATTTTAGAGATGTTTGTATAAAATTGCATTGAAGTTGGAAAGTGTTTCATAATCAATGCTTTATGCATGATTGATCTTTCTTGTTAAAATAGTAACAAAACGACACATAAGAGTCTATGAAATAGCTAAGAAATAGGTAAAAATAGAACAAAAACAACGAAAAAAAATAACATTACAAGGCACCCAGCCAGACTGTGGGAAAAATGGAGTACTGGACAGGTCATTAACAAAATTATAAGATTTTTTTTTTTTAATATAAAAGGCTTCAAAAAGTCATGGCCTTAGATCGACATGCATTTTTGTATAATCCTCACGGAAGAAAATGCAAAGAAAACAGTGTAATTGAAGTATTAAATTCAGAAGCAATTGAAGATTTATTAAACTCCTGTTTTCTGATAGTTTTCATGTTCCTTAAGGCAAAATCCTAGAGCACGTTTAGTTTAGCCAATTTAAGAAGGCCACACTGGCAAGAAATACTGTATATGCTTCCAATTATTAAAAATTCCTATAGGATCTTTAAGAATTGAAAACCTAAGCTAATTGGTGTAAACAAAATGTTGAAATTGAATTTTTTAAAGAATTTAGCAATTTGCTGATTGATGTTCGAAAAACATAGTAAAATGATGATAGTATTATTGAAATCTCTTTTAGAAACAAGTTTACGGGAAATAGTTAAATTTTTGAACAATACGATCGCCAATTCTAGGAGAGAAGCTATGATCGGCAGGAACAGTTTTTGAATAATTGATCTCAGAATTGAGTAAGTAATTGAGTAAATAATTGATAAAATTATATATTTGTACGTTTACTTGAATTATTTTAGTTTTTTTCCACATATCATTCAAGTTTGTAATAATTATATTTTTCAACTATGCTGTCTCTTCAAATCTTCATAAAAAAAGTTTAGTGTGTCAAAGCTATATTATTATCTATTATATAATCGTTTCTTAGCGTGTTGACTTTCGTTCTGTCTGTATTATTTGAATTGCGTTTTAGTTCAGAAATACAGCCTGATACGTCGATTGAAAAATTCAATATTTTTTAAAAGATATTTAAAAGGTTTCGATATATAGTTGTGTAATAGAATTTGGCAAAAAAATGTTTGAATTTTTCAAGACTCAATTGATCTGTAGCGTGTAGAAAATTTAATAATTTCGACAACCATATAATTGCATATTATTTAGAATACTCACTTCAAACTTGTCTGATATGTGATTCAAACACTCATGTTCAGAAGTTTTTAATTTATGATAATTAGTAAGTCTTTCACACTAATTTATCAGTGTTTTATTCAACACTATCATTATATGACATAGGGTAATTTAGCGATAGATGCCGCATATTTTGTAATTTGTGTAATTTGGGAGTCATAGTCAATATAGTTGAAACTTCAAAATACCTGATAAAATAAAAACTCAATGCAAGGTAAATACATCATATGACAAAAATATAAACTGTGATAAAATAGAAATTTCTTAAATACAGCATATAAGAGAAATATAAACTGGTCTACCACTTTCATAGGCACAAAACTACCTCTTTTTTCTTGACCGACAAGAAGCGTGAATTCACTTGAGTCGTAAAAATCACATTTACATTAGATTGGCGAAAAAGAGAGATGGTATTTTAACGAAACTTATTTTTAAATCACAACAAATAAAACTGCTGCTTGTGAGAACAATACTTCCTTATAAAAGTAGGCATTTGATAATTAGGTGACTACGCCCTTGAAACAATTGTAGTCACCTAATTATCACATACCTGCCTTCCTAAGTATTGAATTTTTTATCCGTTTTAAATAGGTCTTAATATGTTACTTGAGGAATTTTCAATGCTTATTTTCCTTTTTGCATGATAAAAACAAGTTTGTGTTTGTGTGCTTGTGTATCTGTGTCGTCTTGTAACAGAAAATTAAAGCTTCGGATAGCGGCGAAATTCGGTACAGAAGTGCTGCATGTCCCCGAAGAATATGGCTCGGCGAGGTTTTGTGACGTAGAATATGTCTTTATCCCCCATCTGGTATGGGGCGGATTGGGTAGGTCGAAAAGGTGAGAGTTAGAAAGATTGTGGCTCAGCGAGTAATAGTTGAAGGGAATTGCAGTTACATCAAGTGTTAGGCCGAGGACGCGCGTTTGTTATGATGGGTAACTAACTCATCGGAATGAAACACTTGAGAGAAATGCGATTGCATGCAAGATAAATAAAAATCACGATTCGGGCCATTCCAGCACTCGTAACTCAGTAACCAGAGGAGCTACACTTTTTTTGACCACTCAAAAGATTCGCTATTGACTGATATACAAAATAAAATTGCAAAAATAATGAACATGCAAATGTAACATAGCGAAAATTTGGAAAAAAGAATAAAAATTTGGACTTTTCGACTCATTTCGAAACATTTACAAAGAAAATATTCAAAAACACTATATGATTCGGATGAGGGATGAAAGAAAGCAAAACATTAAACAAAAAACAAGGGGCCACACAGCGGTACCGAACGAATGTTGGGAAATAAGTAGGCGACACTGGTTATTCTGCAATGCCAATGATAATTACTGGCGACTCCAATTTCAACATGACCAAAGACGAAAACAAAGCATTTCTAGAATTTATGGAGATACCTTGCACTTTCGAGTAGAGTAAGTAGATCGAACGATCTGGGTCGAAGGACAAAATTCATGAAGAGATATTTCGATATGAATTTGATAAGACTACGCCAATAACATTAGGTGGCTCGTGTTTGGATTTAATGCTTGTAAGATATCTAGGTGTTAAATGTTTGCCGTTTGCAATTTGTATCTCCTATCATAGACCATTGTTGGCAGTTTGTAGAAATAAATGAAATGTTTATGTAAACCTTTGTTTTATTTATGAGTACCCGTGTGACAAGATGTGTTCTACGTTACGGACTTACCTCTAGTATAGCTCCTCGAGGTTTTTATAAAATTTGAATTAGTTTAAAAGTTGTGAACATTTAAAGCCGAAACTCCGTCGAAATTTCGACTTTAAAATTAAATTTTATTCTGAACAGGCGATAAAGATGAAATGCAGACATTGGTTGAGACGTAAAACAGCTGTTTATCAAAAGAAGTGGATTTTATTTATCGGTTTCCCCACACACACTTCGCGAATTGAAAGTATATCGTTCTCATTTTTTCAATATTGTATTATATTATCATTAAGTATTCTGCTTGAAAATGACAAAGTTCTGATGAAGATTCGCTGTGATAACCTTTATCTGTTTTAATTACCGTTTTTCATGTCCGCGCTGCATCCAAATTAGTGCATTGCTGTCAGTTTCAACTAGACTTTTGTGCATACGTTTAAACTAAAGGACTCTATCTGCCTTTAGACTCGATAATGAACTGCAATTCTTTGATTTCCTTTCTTTCGACCTATCCGAAAGTGTAAGGTGTCTGTTTGGACGGTTTTGACACTAACACCTAATGTAGATCGAAACCCAGTGGGGACGACAGAGACCGTACCCTTCTTCCCTTGCCACCAACCTCTCGGAAAGACGTTTCGATCCTCAAATTCAACATACCCATCGAAAAAAAAATCCAGAAACCGAACTCGAGTCCTCCGATTGCAATCCCTGTGCTTAACCACTGAGCTATCCTTCCCCTAGTTTTCTGATTTTAAAAAAGCATAGTGGGGTGACTACGCTTTTTGAAATATTGAATAAATGAATTCAATTAATCCCTGTTTTAAAATCCGGGCAACGCCTGGTACATTTTCTAGTTGTAAATAAATTATTACTTTTATTCCGTACAGCCCTTACAATAGATTTTTTAAAATTTCTTTGCTTCTCCATAATTTTATTTGAAATTTCATTGAAAAATAGCTACCAGCACTAGAAAAATTGAATTTTCTGACTAAATGATTTTAATATATATCTCCGAAATATTGAAGTGAAACTCCCCCAGGGAAGAAAATATTGGATGATGAGTAATTTGTTTGAAAGAAAACATTCAAATGGAGTTTTTTTGGTTATGAATATAACAAGTTACCAGCAATTCCCAAAATATCGTAATTAAATTCTTGAAGCGAATCTGCATGTTTCTATGTTTTTCATGCGAAATAATTCATGAATAAGGGATTTGCAAGATTGCAAATGCTATTAAAGACATCTGATGTGGACAGCACACAACTTTACCTAATGCAAATACCTTAATCTTTAATGCAAAATAATGATAGACAAGGTCCACGGCACAGTGTTTTAACATTAAAAAGTGTGACGTTTGGGGCTTTTAAGGATAACAGTATATTATTATTTTAAAGTACCAAATTGACTTATATTTCGTGCAAATATAACTCGACAATTGGTATACACTTTATTTTCGACGGAATTATTAAGCATTTTTATACTCTTTTGTACACTTATCAAAATCCACTTTCTTACTAAACCGGAAGAGACATCTTCCGAACCGGAAGTGGTAATCTTTAATGAACCAAACCCCCAACGTCTTCGAATTCGTTGCTGAATCCATATTAGTCATTGTCTAAGTTTCATTTAGAGTAAGGCGGGACAAAGACTTTTATCCATTATTTTTCTTTAAAATTAATTTAAAATTGTTTAAATATTCAGACTACGAAAGAATAATAAATACCTGCTAAATTGTTTTAAGCTCATTCAGAAGATTTAAAAATTTCAGATCAATCAGAGATGAGAGATCAGTCAGAGATCAGAGAGATCAATCAGATTCAGATCAATCAGAGATCAAATCATTCAGAGATGCGTGAAATTGTGGTTGAGCATCCAGCAATTCTCCATAATCTGGTTTAAACTGTGAGGAGGCGATTCTCAAAAGAGAGAGAAAAAAAAGATGCTTATCAGTAAGTTTGTGTCTAAAAAAATTTCCTATATTTCAGTGCTGAAGACACTTGTTCACATATACATTAGGTTGCAAACATAGTCATATATTTTTGGGACATTAATTACTATGCCCGTAAATGTTGGTTTTGACATGGCATTACAAAATTCCAATTATGTTGTGTGAGCCGTAAACACGTCGTGATGAACACGTCGGCGGGCCATAATTTGCCAATCCCCGGACTAAATTGTTTCTATTGGAAATATATAATATATATATATATATTGCATATCTATTTAGAACATATTTATTATTGAAATATGGTAGAAAATTAATATAATTTGTATTTTATTTATAGACTCCGGTTAATTTGAACTCAAATCGTCGGGTTAGTACATCAAAAGTTTAGTATGTGGATCCTCTATATAGATCCAGTTTCATTTTATGGACCGTACTGAACACATAGGCGGGTCGGGTCGTATTTAGTCCGCAGGCCGAAGTTTGCCCATCTCTGATATAGAGATAATATTAAGAAAAAGGTGTTGCAAGAAAAATATTCCTTTTTGAATCAGAAAAATATCTCTAGAACCGGAAGTGAAAACCCTTTGTGACTCCGCCCTCCTCGAACGTGATGTTGAATCCGTATCAGTCATCAACAAAGCTGTATCTATATCCGATCCTGAGAAACAGATCCGTCAAGGAAATGTTTTGACTCGGAACTGGAAAAAGTACCGAAATCGGGAATCCTTATTAAACCATGCTACCTCCTTCTAAATTTGATGTTGAATTTATATCAGTTATTAACTAAGCTTTATTTAAACCCAATCTTGAGAAATAGATGTTTCACAAGGAAAATTTAGTTTTTTTAATCACAAATAGGAAAATGAATCGGAAGTGGAAAATCTTAGTTAATCCTTTTTTTCCCCTTCGAAATTTGATGCTGAATCCACATTAGAAATCATCTAAGCACTATCTATTACAGATCTTGTGAAATAGATGCTCATAAAAATTTGTAGTAGAAACAATAGTATGGCAAATTACTTATCACCAAAAATTATTGTTTCGTATTTAGGGATTCCGAAATCGTGTAAATCCATCAAAATCCGAGAACCAGATTTATGGCCCTATATATATTTTTATCCTTTTATATATAAAACGTATTTAGGAAAAGAAAAGAGGGTATTAAGCTTGAGTATTAGAAAAGTAAAAATGCGTCCAATATCCACATACCTTTCTTAATTTTATACCATTTTCACAAGCAAAAAATAAGGCAGATTTGCCTTATTTCTTTGCTTTAGTAATAAAACACTTCTTTTATTCTAAACGTTTCTTGCAAACAATTCTTCGTTTTTTAAACTGATTCATAGAATTTATAATTTAATTTAGTTTTTCATTGAAAGCTATCAGCATTCAAATAATTCAATTTTCCGACTAAATTATTTTGTAAATCAAATCTTAAACGCCAAGCTCGCTTCAAGGAAAATATTAGATGAAGATTAAATTGCTTGGAAAAAACATTCAAATCCAGGTTTTCTTATCTCGTTTCAAGAATTTACCGAAACGGTATTGATGGCTTGAAAAAATATGTTAAAAATTAAATTATTTACAAAATCACATTTTCCAGTATGATCATGCATTCGGTTGGAGACGCTTAATCCTCTTTTACATTTTACATAATGCAAAGAATGAAATAAATAACTTGCATCGCGTAAAATAAACCAACATGTTTAGAGATATTTCATCGGGTAAAATGAACAAAAATGCTTAGAGATATGACGAAAATAACTTCGTTAAAGCAACAAGTAGCATGAAACACAAAATTAATAGTATCAGCCGGTTAAAATTAATAGCATCGTTATTTGAATTGGGCTGCTATGAACGCCTGAACAAGATTAGAATCCTGTGTTGGATGTTCTCTTTCCTCTTTGGTATGTTACTATTCATTCATTTATTGTGTATCACCTCTCGTTCCTTTCTTCTGGGTTGTTTTACTTCTTTTCTCTGATCTTAACGTTGGTAAAGCTCTTTCCATGCTTCACTCACATTTATTGTACGTGCATCAGTCGCCGATCTTTCTCTCATGAGTAAAGGTGGAGCTTCTTGTGTGGACTGAACAAGAAAGCTGTTTTTGCTTTCGAAACCAGTTGATACTATTAATTTTGTGTTGTATAATTCTTTTAACGAAGTTATTTTAGTTATATTAATTTAGCAGCTGTTTGAGTTGTATGTGTTTTTAGAGATATTGTATAGTGTAAAATTAAATTAAACGGCTTTTTATATGCATCCTTATTCAACCTCTATTTTGTATTGCCAACGACGTTTTTAGTTTAGAAATGAATTTTTGTATTTTCTAAGATTCCTGTTTTTTTTTACTTTTCCTGGAATACATGGTAATGTATAGGGAAAGTATTGGAATCATGTCGAAAATCGCAACACGAGTTTTCGACGGATCTGCACGTTTCAAGACCTCCAGAATACGAAAAAACCATTTTTAGCGTGACGTCTGTGTGTGTGTCTGTGTGTGTGTGTCTGTCTGTGAATCTGTCTGTCTGTGCAGATTTTGTATCCACTCTAATTAAAAAACTAATTGACCGAATTTCATAAAATTTAGTAGGTAAGTCACTTGTAAGAGAATCTGGTGCTGATTAGTTTTGGGTATGACTCGGGATAAAAGAACCCCTTTTTTTTGCGAAATAGCCCGCAAAAGCTTGTATCCACGCTAGCTAAAAAACTAATGGACCGACTTTCACAAAATTCGGTAAATAAGTCGCTTGTGGGTCACCCTGGTGCTGATTAGATTTTGGTACGATTCGGAAAGAAATAACCTGCCTTTTTTTGCAAAATGGCCCGCAAATGTCGACAAAATCTAAAATAAAAAAACTACGTATGCTCAAATATATCCATTAAATGCTTGTTAAATACGTAATTTTTAACGAAGAAAAGAATAAGACCAACCGCATTACACTAGAACTAGCCGTTCTCGAGATATTTTAGCTTTTTTGTATTTTCTCTACCCCACCTTTGAAAATAAGTTCAGTTATCAAATAAGAACGAAAATTAAATTAAAAGTGAATTAAATTTGATTAAAATAAAGAGAACGTGAATATAAATCTGCTGGGAAAGTCATGTGCTGCCCACATCAGATTTTTTTTACTGTAACTGACCATTCATAACATTTTCTGCGCTCAACATTATAGTTTATGTAGACGAAAACGTATTGCTTTTAAAGCTTGCATTTTTTAGGTTCCTCTAAAATATTGGTGCTTGCTCAGCAAGATTATTTTTAATGCATCTCTTTGTGACATTTCGATGTTACTATTGCTGTAAATCAAGTTATAAATTTTTTTCTGTAAAGGATGGAACAGTTGTGGCATATATGCCACAGCTTTGGGTTCGACGCATGGATAGTGGCGAAGCGTGATAAAATACTTTGAAGAGACATGAAACCAGAGATCAAAATTCGCAAATAAAATGTTCCATGCAGTATATTTAAGAAAGTTACAAATAAATGTAAAGATAAAAACTTAATTACAATGAAAAAAATCTGATGTGGGCAGCACATGACTTTCGTTATATAATGCAATGTATTTATGACTTTTACAGTAAAATAAAATAGGTTATTTTTATAGTATATACTTATATTTTTTCCAAGATATTGAATTTTCGTCAAATAGTCGCTATTTTAATTGATTTAGCGTCATTTTTATCCATTTGGCGAGATTTTCTTTGATTTGGTAACATTTAGAAAAGTCGCCAAGTTGGCGATATTCCGCTAAATTCGTCGCCAAAATTTCGCCAAGCGTTATGGACGAAGAAATAAATTTTCGTCAAATAGTCGCTATTTTAATTGATTTAGCGTCATTTTTATCCATTTGGCGAGATTTTCTTTGATTTGGTAACATTTAGAAAAGTTGCCAAGTTGGCGATATTCCGCTAAATTCGTCGCCAAAATTTCGCCAAGCGTTATGGACGAATAAATAATTTATTCTTATAGCAGATAAATGTCTATTGGAGTTCAAATACAAAAGTATTACTCAAAGTATATTTTCTCATGAATGGAACGAGCTAGATCCACGAGAATGATATCACTAAATTTATCGCATGATATTACTAATGAAAAGTGAACATGCTTCTCAATAGGAAATATTTTTTTTTTATTTTATATAATTTTTTGAAAAATGTGCAATATTTTAAGAATGGTTCATGCTAGCGTTCTAAAATTTATGTTAATCGTTTACTAATGAAAAATTACATAAGAAATGTCTATTTGCGTAACTTTATCAGAGGTTTTGATTTTTTGATGATTTTTTTCAAAATTTCACTCGAAAATTTAGGGGGGGGGGGGGGTTCTGAACATTCGATTGCTTATAAAAACAATAGGCTTCCAGTATTTACGGATTGTAATTTTTGTACTAAATTTCGTTGTAATCGGTCCATTCGTTCGTCAGTTATCGTCTTCACAGTCTCACTGATACACACACACGCGCGCGCAGACACACACACACACACACACACACACACACACACACACACACACACACACACACACTCTCACACACACATACTTTCACACACACACAGACATCACTTCAAAAATGTTCGATTCATGATCAGGGATGCTTGAAACGTGCTCTCCCGTCGAAAACTCGAATTCGAATTTTCGACCCCGTCATAATACTTTCCTTATACATTATTGTATAAGGAAAGTAATCACAATACTTTTCTTATACATTATTGTATATAAGGAAAGTAATAAATGAATGGCATATTGCAATTTGTTGGTTTTGCTTTTGCCACAAATATTAATGGATTTTCACAAAACTTTATATCTTTGTTAATGAAATATCTAAAACTAGATAGAATTTTATTAAAATCTGAACGAAAACATCGAAAGTGTATATTTTCTTAACATGGCAGCATAGGACAAAATCTGACATAATTATGCATAAAAGGCAATGTCTGTGTGTGTGTGTGTGTGTGTGTGTGTGTGTCTGTGTGTCTGTCTTATACACTATACGTTTCGCGACCGCGCGTCGGAGAGCTACGAAATTTGGCAATCGGAGACCTGGGGGGGAGGGAAGGGGACACGTGAAAACCGATTTTCAAAATTCTAATTATTTTTTTATTTATTTAATGTTTTATGCGATTTCGACCTTTTTTTGCCCTTTTTGCCCTTTTTTCTCCACGATCCAGACGTCGTAGAAAAAAAACAACTCACACCATCGGAAAGAGCAGACAATTGCGAGTAAAAATATATCAATTTCAAATCTCCATTTCGATTTCTAATATTTTTTAAAGATTTTAAAACAAAAGTCACTTTTGGCTCAAAAAAACGATTTTTGGTTTTTAAATTCTCGCATAGTAAAAAGTACTCATAATTTCGACTAATAATTTACATTTTTAGAAAGCTGAAATATCTGGCATTCTTACAAGTCTAATCTGGTCCAGAAATAATGAAAATTGCCTTCAGGATCGCAATTTTAAAGACGTCATGATTTTAAATTTCTCGGCGTTCCGTTCGTTTCTCCCCCGCTGAAGCAGGGAAGGTGGTGGGTGGGGACGTCAAGGTGGAGGTGACGTCACGGTTCTGAATAGAGCTAGCTCCTTTGCTCTATATAAATTATTATATTTATATTTTAAATGATGGGACGATCTGGATTTTTTAAATGTATATTTTAACTTTTGGATATTTTAAATGGATATTTTAATTTTATGGATATTTTAAATGATGGAACAATGAAACAATGGAATGAGGATGATGGAATTAAGCATATGGTCATTTTAAATTGCAAATTAGCGCGCGGGAAGTTAGCGGTAGGCCCGGGTTCGATTCCCGCCACTGCCAAAACTGCCGCCGTGTTTACGTGGAATACGATCACGTTAAATATGTGGGTCCGTAAGTCCTTCCGAGAGGTTGGTGGTAGGGGAAGGAGGATACGGCCCCTGTGGATGCCTCCCCCACTGGGTTCCCGTCTAAATTGGGTGAATATGTAGAAAGTTATGGAGATTGTCGCGGAGGGCGCGGCAGCCCAGTGGTTAGCGCGCGGGAATTGCACTCAGTAGGCCCGGGTTCGATTCCCGCCACTGCCAAAACTTACGCCACGTTCACGCAGAGTACGATCACGTTAAACATGTGGGTTCGTGAGTCCTTCCGAGAGGTTGGTGGTAGGGGAAGGAGGGTACGGTCTAAATTGGGTGAATAAAAAGAAAGTTATGGAGATTGTCGCGGAGGGCGAAGTAGCCCAGTGGTTAGCGCGCGGGAATTGCACGCGGTAGGCCCGGGTTCGATTTCCGCCACTGACATGGAGTACGATCACGTTAAACATATGGGTCCGTATGTTTTTCCGAGAGGTTGGTGGTAGGGGAAGGAGGGTACGTTCCCTGTGGATGCCTCCCCCACTGGGTTCCGGTCTAAATTGGGTGGCACATCCTGGCCGTCCAACCAGTTACCAGGCCCGGGTTCGATTCCCAAAATTGCCGCCGTGTTTACGCGGAGTACGAGCACGTTAAACATGTGGGTCCGTGAGTCCTTCCGAGAAGTTGGTGGTAGGGGAAGGAGGGTACGGTCTAAATTGGATGAATAAAAAGAAAGTTATGGAGATTGTCGCGTAGGGCAAAGTAGCCCAATGGTTAGCGCGCGGAAATTGCACTCGGTAGGCCCGGGTTCGATTCCCAAAATTGCCGCCGTGTTTACGCGGAGTACGATCACGTTAAACATGTGGGTCTGTAAGTCCTTCCGAGAGGTTGGTGGTAGGGGAAGAAGGGTACGGTCCCTGTGGATGCTTCTCCCACTTGGTTCCGGTCTAAATTGGGTGAATAAAAAGAAAGTTATGAAGAATATCGCGGAGGGTGAAGTACCCCAGTGGTTAGTGCGCGGGATTTGCACTTGGTAGGCCCGGGTTCGATTCCCAAAATTGCCGAATAAAAATAAAGTTATGGAGATTGTCGCGGATGGCACGGTAGCCCAGTGGTTAGCGCGCGGGAATTTCACTCGGTAGGCCCGGGTTCGATTCCCGCCATTGCCAAAACTGCAGCCGTGTTCACGCGGAGTACGATCACGTTAAACGTGTGGGACTGCAAGTCCTTCCGAGAGGTTTGTGGTAGGGGAAGGAGGGTACGGTCTCTTTGGATGCCTCCCCCATTGGGTTCCGGTCTAAATTGTGTGGCACTTCCTGTACTTCCAAGCAGTTACCTTACACCTTTCTGGTAGGTCGCGCCAACGAGTTTGCCACGGTCAGAATTTTCAAGGGTAGCGAACAGGCTGGTTCTAGCCGCCTGTTCGCTACCCTTGAAATACTAGCCGCCAAAGGCGGCTAGTATTGAATATATAACTTATTAGATTCAATCATGTAGGAAAAAATAGCAGCGATACAAGTTTTGTGTTTGTGAGATAGCATTATCCCGCCTCGGGGAGGGGGCAAGTTATCTCCGGGGGGGGGGGAGAGGGCACATTGTCAAACATGGAATCAATCGAAATATTTTTTCATGCCCTTTAAAATAAAGTTTAACATGCTATAATTGTGATCATTTGGATCAATAATACAGATTTTTCAAAAAATTTCTTCTAAAACTTAAAAAAATATATATATATTACTTGGAAATGGATTCTCGTATGAGAAAGTCGAGTTGAGCCACATTCTAGTTAATTTCACTTGTTCATTTATGATTCATATGGAAAAACTCTAAACGTATGAAAAATGTCAAAACCCCTATAATTTAGTGATTCTCTAAATCAAATTTCCTATTAACTTTTACAATTTCTTTCCAGAATCCTCAGGTAATCATCAAGTTAATAATTAGATAATAATCAGTAATAATCCTCAGATAATATTCAGTAATAATCCTCAGATAATAATCCTCAGATAATAATCCTCAGATAATAATCAGTTTGCGAAAACGAAACGATTCAGTGCAAAAAAATATAATGAAATAAAAAATGAAAATAAAACTAAATTCCACTGTGAAAGAAGAGAGAGAGAGCACTTCTGCAAGAAATCCCACAGCTTTAGACACATCGATCCGGGTTTAAATTGCATTTAAAGGATAGAAGTTGCTCCTGCATTCCCATTTAGTTCCATTCCCAATGCAATACGAGAGTCACACTGAAATTTTTGAGACAGGGGCAGACGATATTTATTTAGGAAAAAGAAATTATTGGTCGAATGTTTAAATTTGAACTCTTTTATGTCTGCAGACGATAATTTGTGGCAACAATTACAATTTAGCTATCGTAGCATAAATTTTGAAGGAAAAGAAAATGGAGTTGACCCAAGAGCATCATCGAGCTATGATTTTCTATGATTTTAAAGTGGGGATAAACCAAGAACAATGTCTTCAGCGTCTACATTTAGCATATGGAAGTGATGCTCCATCTCGTGCCACTGTATTCAGACGGTTTACAGAGTTTAGAAGAGGTCGAAACTCTCCCCTGGATGAAGAACATATAGGAAGACTTTTGTCAGTTGTAGTTCCAGAAAATGTGTCGGCCATTCGAAAAATGTTAATCGATGGTAATCGCTGTACCTACCAAATGATAGAGAAGGAACTTAACATTGAATCCGCAGCTATACATAAAATTATTTATGAAGAACTCCATATGAAAAAATTCGCTGGTCGTTGGGTCCCCCATAATTTAACAGAACGATAAGAAATGGAGCGTGTCAGAATCAGTAAAGAAACCCTAAAATTACTTAATGATGGTGGACACCACATTATTTCTAAAATCATAACTGGTGATGAAACGTGCATACCGTTTTTTAATGTTCCAACACGTCAAGCAAATAAAGTATGGGTCTTTGAAGGTGACCCCAAGCTAACAATGAAAAGATAACGAGCAATGAAAAAAGTAATGTATGCCGTGTTCTTCAGAAGTTCCGGCATGGTCAAAGCCATGAAGCTAGAGGGACAGGAGATAGTTACAGCTAACTGGTACACCACCAAGTGTCTTCCAGTAATTCTTCAGGAAGTGATTGTTAGGAGACTCATGCTTCACCATGACAATACATCTTCTCATCCAGCAAGCATGACACTCGAATTTTTTGAACAAAAAATCATCAAAGGGATAGAACATTCACCTTATTCTCTTGATCTTGTTATGTGTGACTTTTGGCTATTTTTAATCTAAAAAAATATTACGTGGGCGTCGTTTTCATTCCGAAGATGAGATTGATGAGACTATAAAAGCGTATTTTTCATCCATTCCAAGAAATGGATGGCTTGAAGCATTTAATCTTTGAAAAATTCGCCTACAAAGGTGCATTGATGTTGGAGGGGAGTACTTTGAACACTCCTAAGAGTTGGCAAGTTTAACTTGTACCACTTAGCCGTATCTCAAAGATTTCAGTGTGACCCTCGTATGACTTGACGAGGTAGACATTTCGATATATGTCTCTCCTGAACAATATGCTGGCACTTGAGTATCTGGCGCCAGTCAGAACAAAAATATGTCTGCGTATTCCTTCGATTATTTATATCTCTATATTAAATAATGCAAGGACCCCATGTATATGGAGGAGCCCGATAAAGGGAACTGTAAAATAGAGATCAAGGAAAGAGTGGAAAGGGTGTCCGAAATTAAATCTTGTGGGATGGCCTATATTAATCTGTTACGCCACTGTCTTGGCAGTATTTCTCCCTACCAATGCGATTAATCATGGTTAATGAGTCTTAATTAAAGCGAAAAAGATTCATGAAAGCCATAGGCGTACTCAGAATCTCAGAAAAAGTGGAATTCCAATCGAAGGGGTTACAGTGCGGAATTTTATTTTCCAAAGTAGACACCTCCATGGAAAAGTAATGCAATTTTCCCCACCAATGAGGGAAGTTTGTTTATAACCTCTTATTCTTAACGTCACCCACCTACGCCATTAGCAAATACCAATTACTATATTAGGAGAATAATTTCATTTAGAGAATAACTTCAAATAGGTTAAAAAATTAGCAATAGCTCCAGTTCAAAATATTAAAATATCGAAATTAGAACCAGCTTTTCCAAATAGTTCAAAATATTAAAATATAGAAACTATAGCTACTCTATTTCGAAAACTAATAACTATCTGAAAGGCAATTATACAAGATCATTATAGGGCTTTAAAAAGGCTACAAATTTCTCGCATATTGTTTTCTGGCACTTTTATAAAGTATTATAAACTCTAAAAATGAAGATTTTCAATCTTCTTCAACGTCGTCGATCCATCTGAACTTCGGTCATCCTCTAGCTCTTTTTTCCGATCGGTGTGGACATAAAAATTTTCTTTGTGACTCTGTTATCAATATGTTCATATGTGGTACCCTATTTCCGACAAAACAAGTAAAAATTGTAAACATGCTTATCTATTAGGTTCGGAGATATAAGCGTCCAAAGTATTTATATTTGTCGTAACGCTTCGATTTCAGCCAGAGATGTCCCAACCATAGATGTTATCCACATCAAAACGGAAATCGAGCGCTTTAATTGCGTTAAATTCGCTCTGTTGAAACTCGATTGAGATATATGTTCTTACGTGACAAATATCGTGTTAACCACTAATACCAAATCTATTCCTAAAGAAGATTAATCGTCTGCGAGCAAAGCCGAGTGTATTTTGTTTTGCTAAAAAAATGTGTGTTATCTGTTCGGAGAATATTAAGTTGACATGATGTTTCAATGCGTATATTTAGATAAAATAGAATGGAAATCGAAAGATAAACCGTTCTATCTGTACTTTAAAGGGATACATATTTTTATACTTATCTGAACATTATTTATTCCGCTTTAAAATATAAATAATGTTTGAATCGTGAATGTTTTAGAAATAAAGTAAATAAAATATCTTTATTTCTCGGAAGTGGTTTTAGAATACAGAAATAAACGCCTGTTTTTTAAATGCCTTTCAACACAACTTACACAGAAACATGCTATATCTCTTTGAAAATAAATAATTCCTTCTATTCTATAGATGATTTTAAGTTATTTGTACTTTTTTTAAATTCATATAGAATTTATTATGTAATATCAGCGTAACACGCGTAGTGATACAATATTTGCAAGAAGAATAATTTGTTTGAAAGGTGTTTAAATCCAGTTTCTCTAATTCTGTTTCAAGTTGTTAGGAATTCCCGAAACATTCCATAAAAATTTATAAAAATATATTGAAAGATGTTGTTCAGTAAATTTTATAATCTGTAGGATCTAAATGGAGGCTAAAACTTTGTATTTTTTTTTAAAGAAAATGATAAAGTTATTTATTTACAAAATTTTTTTAATTTACCGAAAGAAACATTAACTTCACTTGTCATTGTCTTTGAATATAATATCGGAATGTTCTAAGTTTAGATTCAAAGATTCATTTAAAAATATTAGTAATCATGGTTCTAGAGTAGCAAACATATTTGTTGGGCCGGTTTTGTTTTAATCGCTCATTAGAAGCCAATAGCAGTTAACTAACTACACTTGCAGCTGTAAAACGTGCAAAATGCCAAAATTTCCTTCAAGTCAGTATCTTAATAGATACATAAGTTCAACATTACCGTTCCAACTGGCAATAATGATTTCAGATCTAACTTAAATTGTTTTATTTGCTTAAAGAATCGTCTTAGAAATTGAGTAATTAGTTAAAGTGAAAAATATATTGTGGAAAAATCCGTATTTAAAAAAAAATACACAAATATTAATTTATACAAATAATTTAATGTATTAAATATATATCGTTTTAAAAACTATTATAACTTTTTATTAACATATCATTATAAAAATGCATAGCAAATTTTGTGTTAATGTATAAAAAAGTAATGTGCATGGAGCATTTTGGATAAACAGTGACAGAGTAAATTCTCATTCTGAGATAATGAACTTTAAAATTAAAAGAACTTTATAAAAAAAACCTTATATACAAACTTGATTTTTGCGACTAAAATATCCGAATCGAAAAATAAATTTAGCGAGCTTAAAAAGACATTAGTTAAAGTATTTTAATGTGTAAAAATTTAGAATTAGTGATTTGGGTCATATTTGGAGTTTTTGAACGGCAGCTGTTTCCTTAACAAGTTTACCGGTTGTCATTGCAGCGCTATTCTTTACTAATAAGTTTCAATAAGAATAAAACTAGCCGGGTGATGTTGTTTACTGGAGAGGGAAATTGTTTTTATTGCATGCAATGCAATCATAATGGAAATGTTAATTTACAATTTAGATGTCAACCACGATAAATAACTCATTTACGGTCTCAGTATACTTATCGGAAGACCATCATGTTAGTCATTGATTTTAAATATTTTTTTAAATAAAATTAATCGTCTGAAAAAATCTGATATGTCCAACACATGACCATGACACCTTGAACTCGGATAATCAATCTGTCTCTGATATTTGTCAATAGAAATAATCATATCATATTGTATTAGATTTTATCAACTTTTTTATCAATTTTCCAAGAGATATCGTGCTTAGAGACAGCTTTACAGACATTATTAAAAAATAATTTATTCGTACTCAGGGATGTTGCAAACGTGTACACTCATCGAAGTCTGATAGTTGAAATTTTGACCCCATCACAATTATTTTCCAGTATATTACGTATAAGTATATTGTTTTATAAATAATACTTTTTGAGTTATGTTACAGGGTTACAGGTTACTTTTTGAGTTATATTACAGGGTTACAGGTTACTTTTTGAGTTATGTTACAGTGTTAATTGAAAATTATTTCAATGCATATTTTAAGATAACATAAAAAGCAAATCGAAATAAAACCATCAGCAAGGACTAGCAGCCAATTACACTATAACAGCAGGAAAATTTACAAAGTTTGAAAAATGTCCATGCTCCATGGTAAGACTGTGTTTATTAACAAAGACATCTTTACCATTCAGCAGGTTGAGTGTTGAAAACCCAGACCACACGACCAACCCGAAGGCTTATGGTAGCAAGATGTGTGGCCGGGAACTTTATTTTTGATTCAATAGATTACAGAACATATATTAAAATGAATCACATCACAGGAACACAGAAAACTACACAGCTACTTATAACACATAGAACAACACAATTAAAACACAGTACACAAAAATACAGGAGTAATAAATTCAGGTACCATTCAGCAGGTGTAAGAATCAAGATTTAATTAATAGGATTAATTAAATAGGATTAATAGGATTTCAACAGTTTATGAATTTCAGTCTTAATCCTATTAATTAAATCTTGATTCTTACACCATTCAGCAGGTGTAAGAATCAAGATTTAATTAATAGGATTAAGACTGAAATTCATAAACTGTTGAAACAAAGGCTGTGAGGTCACAATACTCTATTTGTTATTATTCCCTCATATGCATTAAGTTACGATTTTACTGTAAACTAACTACTTAATCTATCGTCGAATTTCAGTGAACAATCCCAGTATCAACTTGACAAGCCTGCGGATTCTATTTGGGATAGAATTAAAGTTTTCGGCAGATCACATCCTGTATGATCACGTCCAAACTGTATGATCATGACTAGGATGTTTTAGAGTTTCTTCAATAGATCACCAGCTACCAGATCGTCAACGGATGTTTGGTTTTCATAATATTGTACGTGGTTTGCGTGTGTACTACGCAATTGGCTTGGAGGGAATATAGTGTTTTAATTTGGGTTGATGGAAACAACAGTTATGAGTAGCATTACTATTAGTACGTGACTGTATTTCTGAATAATTTCGGTATACTGTCCTGTTTACAAGTAGTATGTTTCAGTTTATTTATTTGGCGTTAGGTGTTTAGATTGTGTGCTTTACAGCAAGGCGGAGATTAGAATTGAGTCACTTTAGGTTTAGAAAAAGTTCTCTTTATACATGATTTTAAAAGGGCACTTAATAAGTTTTCTTGCCAGTGCACTACAATTCGTTACTGATACAATAGCGTAAACAGAGAAGGAGGTTATACTGTTCGTAATAGTATAAAACTTACATTAATTCTCCATAGGGTTCATATTTGGACCTGAAATTGAGTATTGAAACCCACATCCCTATTCGGTCATACACCCCCCCCCCCCCTCTTTCAGAGATTCTGGCTGAGCCCATGTACTTGAGAAACTGTCGGGGTCAGAAAATGATCCTAATAGAGGGACATTGAAAAAAAATCTGATGTGGGCAAAAACATGGCTTTCCTTATGTAATGCAATGAATTTATTATACTTTTACAGTAAAAAAATAGGTTTTCCTTATAGTAGATACTTCTTATAGCAGGTAAATGACTATTGGCGTTCAAATAAAAAATTATTACTCAAAGTATCTTTTCTCATGAATGGTACTAGCTAGATCCACGAGAATGATGTCACCAAATTTATCGCATGATATTACATATGAAAAGTGAACATGTTTCTCAACAGTGAATATATTTTCTTAATTTATGAGTTTTTTTATAAATTTATTTGAAAAATGTGCAATATGTCGAGAACGGTTCGTGCTAGTGTTCTAAAATTTATGCCAATTGTTTTCTAAGCAAAAATTACATAAGAAATGTCTATTTGCGTAACTTTATTAAAGGTTTTGATTTTTTGATGATCTTTTCAAAATTTCACTCGAAAATTTAGGGGGTTCTGAACATTCGATTACGTTTAAAAACAATAGGCTTCCAGTATTCACGGAATTTTATTTCTGTACCAATTTTCATTCGAACCACTCCATTTGTTCGTGAGATATTGTCTCCAGAGACTCACTGACACACCCACACACCCACACACATACTTTCACACACACACACACACACATACTTTCACACACACACACACACACACACAGACATCATCTCAAAAATGTTTGATTCGTGATCAGGGATGCTTGAAACCTGCTCTCCCGTCGAAAACTCGAATTCGAATTTTCGACCCAGTCACAATACTTTCCTTATACATTATGTATATAAGGAAAGTAATAATGAAAAATCACTGTCAGGTTCAAAATAAATTTGCTGGAAATACATGTATTTATTTGATGAATGTCACGTTCAGCCATCTATTTCAAATCTATGTCTAAAGAAGAATGATCAATTGTCAGTACAGCAAAGATTCTTTTTCTTTTCTAAATAACATTTAAAACTATTTGGTCGGTAAATATTAATAGACAAGTCATTTCAATGCGTGTTTCATAAAATAAAATTTAAATCGAATGAAAACCATTTTGCGTAAAATCGAATTTAATAACGTATTTTTATCCTTATTTGAATATTTTTTGTTCCATTACAATAAAATAATGTCTAAAGTATTAATTTTATAAGAGAGAGAAAATATTCACTTACCTATATTTTAAATGATCTTCAATACAATTTAAATAAAGAATTTTATATAACTCCTTTGTATTGGAATAAAGCCATAATTCACTTTAGATGTTTGCTACAGATAATTCTTCGTTATTTTAACCGATTCTCCACAGAATTTATAATTTCATTACATAAGCTTTTCACTGAAATATAGGCATCAGCATTTAAATAAATTGGATTGTACTTTACTTTCAATAAAATCCTTTATCATTTTTTCAGATCTGTTTTCAATCAATCAGGTATTCACGATATACGAGCTATAAAGTGAAAAACTATATCCACTGAAAAGCTATAACAAAATACAGAAAAGCTGAAGGAAAATGTTAATTAACACTTCATAAAATTGACTTGCTTATTTTGAAAATAATTGCAGATTAAATTTTGAAAAGCAATGGTATAGTCAGCTGGTCATATAAAATCATACTATTCAGGGGAACCTCTTAATTTCATATTATGTAGACAAATAAAAATTCGAAATGTGTAAAGTCCCAGTTCGTGAATAAAGATAATTTTCGCTCTCTTTTTGAAAAAACTTTTCTTTTAGTTAGCTGTAATAACCCCGTTTGATCTTGCTTTATGAATCCCTTTTTATTTATTTATACCGTTCTTCTATTTGTAATTTTGACCCTGTTCAGGTCCTGAATTATGCTTGGCGACTCGTTCTCGATTCCCCGCATGTTAAGCCGTTGCATAGTTACATTTATTTATAAGTATTGTGCGTTTTTTAAAAATCATATATTTTTAAACCGTTTTGGAGTATTTGCTCTTGAGCTTTGTATAAATTATAATCTGACTCATAACCCACTTTTCTGTATAACTGACAATTTCATGATATGCAAATTTTTCTTGAAAGTATTGAGGTGTATTTAAGCAAGTTGGCATCATTTCTAATTGTCCTGCCACTGAGGATAGACATGTAAAATATCCGAAAGCGCTTTGGCTATTATTTTTACGTCTGTAGAATGATTTTAAAATAAAATGACTATTGGATCTGTGAGATTTGTCATTTGTTGGTAATTTGTGTGTAAAGTCTGATTTCTTTTCGATGGTTAGATCGGAGTATGTAGCGGGAGTCTTATGAACTATTCGTATCAAACTGAACATAACTCCAAACCTTTGTATTAAATGATCTAGTATCCTTACAGTTAAGAAAAAACCCACAGACTCAAGATTCAACTTGACACTGTTTATTATTAACACAGTAATGGATACAGCATCTGGCTGTATAACTAAATATCTTTACAGCATCTGGCTGTATAACTAAATATCTTTACAGCATCTGGCTGTATAACTAAATATCTTTACAGCAGCTGGCTGTATAACTAAATAACTTTACAGCAGCTGGCTGTATAACTAAATATCTTTACAGCAGCTGGTTGTATAACTAAATATCTTTACAGCAGCTGGCTGTATAACTAAATATCTTTACAGCAGCTGGCTGTATAACTAAATATCTTTACAGCAGCTGACTGTATAACTAAATATCTTTACAGCAGCTGGTTGTATAACTAAATATCTTTACAGCAGCTGGCTGTATAACTAAATATCTTTACAGCAGCTGGTTGTATAACTAAATATCTTTACAGCAGCTAAAGTGCACTTGCCCATATCGTAACTTAAAGCTTATTGCTGAATTCAACCCGGGGCTTTGCGATAGAAATAAGGTTACTCAACACGACGTAATAAATTACGAAATGATCAATGTTTACCAAACTGCATCAACGGACATCTAGATATATTCAAAAACTCAATCGGGCAGTAGATCTTTCCGATCATCACTATACCCCTCACTAATATCGAATGCGCTAACTTCGTGGAACCCTCGAATATGCACGATCACTGCTCTCAACGTGCAAGCAATCCCTGCTTCACTTACGCGAATCGACACTTTATCCTGCTGTACTGCGGAACACAGAAATATTACGTGGCTCGACAGTTGGTCTACATTACGGAAGCAGTCAGATGTTGTTAATTTAAAATAAAACTAAATTATAACGTGAACTAAGTGAAATCATAATGAACGGTTATATAGACCTTACAAATGTAAAATGATTAGTGTAATACAATTTGAAATCCAACTGAGAATAGACATTACAGAGCATAAAAAACCATTTTCTGTTAATACAGTAAACTACACTCTTGGATCGTTTTTGGTTCAGTGTGGTACAATATCTAAACTTAGAGCTAGACAATTTGCTGCTTGCCACATAAGTTAAGCCCGCGATTCAAATTCTCAAATAACGAAGGATTCCATGAATTTCATTTGGTGAAATTTACTGTCGTCGTCTCTGGGGATATAAAATGATATAAAATGATGTGTCTAATAATGATGTTCTATTAAAAAAATATGAAAATTAGGCGTGGGGTGTAAACGACTTGTTTGCGCCTATGAGTTTATATGCTCATAGAAAATTTTTCAAAGAGTATTAGGGTTGATTTTGTATTAGATTAGCTTTTTTTATGAAACAAGGTATACATTTGAAAAATTCTCAAAGCTGGCATGTTGTTGGGAGGCTTGAGGCCGGCCAGTTCATTAAGGAAGTCACCAATTTCTTTCTGTGAACCATTTTCTCATTTCTTGGTTATGAAATAATTTCAAACAAGTGAGACATTTATCCGAAAATCCTATCCAGGTCAACCTACAGTTACATCGTCTTCTCAAACGCAACCGCTGAGGAACTACATCAGCTCTTCGATCAATAGTTACCATAACAATTGGAAAGTCGATATCCGCCAATACTGTGAGGCGAAGGCTGCACATCGAAAGACTCAATGGTCAGATTCGGACTCATGCACAAATTGGCCGGGACTCTATGCAAAAGTTTGTATCCCCTTGCGCGCTAAAGTAATAGCAGCATGATTAAAGTGGTGCCATCAGCATGCAACTTGGATAGAAGCGTAATGGTACAATGTACTCTTCAAGGATGAATCACAACCAGCCTTAAATAAAAACATAAACATGTAAGGCCTTGCTAAATCAAGGAACAAGCAGCTAGCCCAATAACATCGTTAAACATCACACCTTTAGTCGTGATAGTGTGATGGCATGGGCTGGATTTCCTTTGGTATTTCGTACTGACTTGCACGTGTTCACAAGAGGTAGGTACTGTGATGGCGGAAAGGTATAGGGAGCTCTTGATCATTGAATACTTCGAGAGACTTCATATATGGAGAAGCCATAATGCTGGTCCAGATTTCCTTTTGATGGACAGTAACGCTCGTCCTCACAGAGTAGGCCTGGTAAATTGAGAGCGATCGTTTTGTTTTGCTCCTATACGGTGGCTGGCATATTCACTGAACCTCAATCTCATCAAAAATCCTTGGATTGCTCTTGGAAGAACTATCTCTGCCTGTTTACTTTTCCAACAACTCTCCAAGACCTGAGAACTGCTCTTCTACAGGAATGGATTTATTGCTCTCTGCTGGATCACCTGATTGAAGGGATGAAATGTAAATGTAAAACTTGTGTGAAAGTCCAGGGTTGTCACATTCCATATTAAGGCTTGTTTGGTTTGTTTGTATTGACACAGTTTTTTCTCAATGTACTAAGTGTGAAGTAAGTATTTAAGTAAAAATATACCTAAATATATTTTATTTAATTTTATTATTATGCTCATGTATATGTTACTCATTTGACCACCTTCTTGTGAAATTTGAAGTTAATTAAATCAGAACATTTATAGTTATGTTAGATTTAATGTCGTGTGCTTAACTTTTGGAAGGCAGTGTATTTAAAAGTCCTTAACTGACAAAGCAAATTTAAGTAGCAGTCGCCTCTTTCTGTCACATGTTTTTCTCTACGAACATGCTCTTTCATCCTCAAGCATTTGGATATTGAATTGGAAACGTAAGTATGCAACATGGTACACAGAAATATGCTTTGAAAATGAAATTAAATATTTTATGACTATAATACTGTTTGAAATTACTTTTCAAATGAGCTACCTATTTATTCTCTACTCGATACGATTATAAATCTCATTTTCAATGGGGATAAAAATAAAAAAAAATCCAGTCGGGTAAATTTATAAAATTAGCAAATTGATTTAAAATCATTATGCCAAATTTTAGTTGTCTCACTATAAATTTAATATTTCGTCACATTATTGAAAATATGTTGACATTTGGACAATTTTAAAGACCTTTTGGATAATAATCGCCCGTATGTATCAGAGATATGAACATATTAATTCAATATACATATCGCTATAAAATTGAAAGTGCAGTTACATTGCATAAAATTTATTTTGATACCATTAAAATCCATAGTGTATTTCAAGTTCTTTTGAGTATTCTGCCCTCTTGGTTTTATCTGATTTATTACTTTCCTTATATACATAATGTATAAGGAAGGTATTGTGACGGGGTCGAAAATTCGAATTCGGGTTTTCGACGGGAAAGCAAGTTTCAAGCATCCCTGATCACGAATCGAACATTTTTGAGGTGATGTCTGTGTGTGTGTGTGTGTGTGTGTGTGTGTGTGTCTGTGTGTGTATGTGTGAGTGTGAAAGTGTGTGTGTGTGTGAAAGTGTGTGTGTGTGTGTGAAAGTGTGTGCGTGTGTATGTGTGTGTGTGTGTGTGTGAAAGAATGTGTGAAAGTGTGTGTGTGTGTGTGTGTGAAAGTATGTGTGTGTGTGTGTGTAAGTATGTGTGTGCGTGTGTGTGTGTGTGTCAAAGTATGTGTGTGTGTGTGTGTGTGTGTGCGTGTGTGTGTGTGTGCGTGTGTGTGTGTGTGTGTTAGTGAGTCTCTGGAGACGATATCTCACGAACAAATGGAGCGATTCGAATGAAATTTTATACAGAAATCACAATCTGTGAATACTGGAAGCCTATTGTTTTTAATACTGGAAGTCTATTTTTTTTAATGTTCAGAACCCCCCTAAATTTTCGAGTGAAATCTTGAAAAAATCATCAAAAAATCAAAACCTTTAATAAAGTTACGCAAATAGATATTTCTTATGTAATTTTTCCTTAGAAAACGATTGACATAAACTTTAGAACGCTAGCATGAACCGTTCTCGAGATATTGCACATTTTTCAAATACATTTATCAAAATATCCCACAAATTAAAAAAAATATTAACTGTTGAGAAACATGTTCGCTTTTCATATGTAATATGATGCGATAAATTAGGCGACATCATTCTCGTGGATCTAGCTCGTTCCATTCATGAGAAAATATACTTTGAGTAATACTTTTGTATTTGAACGCCAATAGCCATTTATCTGCCAATAAGAATAACTTATTTCTCCGTCCATAACGCTTGGCGAGATTTTGGCGACGAATTTGGCTGAATGTCGCCAACTTGGCGACTTTTTGAAATGTTGCCAAATTAACGAACATCTCGCAATCTGGATAATAATGACGTTAAAATCTATGAAAATGACGACTAATTGTCGAAAATTGAATATCTTTGAAAGAATATAAGTATCTGCTATAAGAATAACTTATTTTTTTACTATAAAAGTAGTAAATTCATTGTATTATATAAGGAAAGTCATGTGTTGCCCACATCAGATTTTTTTTTTTAAATACACTTTAATAAAGTATTAAATGTGATAGCCACTAAATCAGCCCTTAAATCGCATGTTGTGCTCGGAATCACTAAACCATGCCCAATCCATTCTGCAATCCATTCCGAATAGAAATAAAACCACTTTATTCGAATGTGACAATTTTACGAGGCGCCAAAACACCTTTGTGATGATCGTAAAACGTCCGGGACATGATGCACAGCCCCATGAAAACAGCATTAAAAGGTGACCTTTGCTATTCACCGCTTGTAATGTAATTATTTTGAGACACAAGAAGATGACAAAGGCCAACTTTGTTTTTATTTAACGGTCCGGCTTAAGACTGTTATCGGGAAATCTTCCCTTCCTTTAGGCGCATGGGTCTCAAGAGTGACTGCTCATGAGGAACATGTCATGGGTATGACTCAATATATTGTGAGCAGTTTTGAAGGTATGAGTTTAAAATTTTGTGCTCTTTTGGCTTTAGCTTATTCTAAAAAGAAGTCCTTCTCGTCTGACTGATGAACATATAGAGGGAAACTCGAGATCGCCGTTCCAATATTGAACTAGATCGCTGTTCCAATATTGAACTGGATTGATATTCTTGTTAAGGTTTTCACTAAATATATGCATTTTTCAGCAAGCGAGCTGCTTTTTTTTTACTTTCCCTGCAATACATGGTAATGTATAGGGAAAGTATTGGAATCATGTCGAAAATCACAACTCGAGTTTTCGACGGATCTACACGTTTCAAGACCCCTAGAATACGGAAAAACCATTTTTAGCGTGACGTCTGTGTGTGTGTCTGTGTGTTTGTCTGTGTGTCTGTCTGTGTGTCTGTCTGTGTGTCTGTCTGTCTGTGCAGATTTTGTATCCACTCTAACTAAAAAATTAATGGACCGAATTTCACAAGATTTGGTAGATAAGTCACTTGTGAGCGAGTCTGGTGCTGATTAGTTTTGAGTACGATTTGGAATAAAAGAACCCGCCTTTTTTTGCGAAATGGCCCGCAAAAGCTTGTATCCACTCTAACTGAAAAACTAATGGACCGAATTTCACAAAATTCGGTAGATGAGTCACTTGTAGGTTACCCTGGTGCTGATTAGATTTTGGTATGATTCGGAAAAAATGACCTGCCTTTTTTTGCAAAATGGCCCGCAAAAATCGTCCAAATCTAAACTAAAGAACTGGGTATACTCAAATATATCCATTAAATGCTGATTTAATACGTAATTTTTAACGACGAAAAGAATAAGACCAACCTCATTACACTAGGACTAGCTGTTCTCGAGATATTTTAGTTTTTTGTACTTTCCCTACGCCACCTTTGAAAATAAGCCCGGTTACCGAATGAGAACAGAAATTGAATTAAAAGTGAAATAAATTTAATTAAAATAAAGAGAACGTTAATATAAGTCTGCAGGGAAAGTCATGTGCTGCTCACATTAGATTTTTAATTTTTGATTTTGTTAATTTAAGATATTGGTTTTGGAATCTCTGGAATCTCATTCTTGTTTTGACACATGTGTGTGGAGGAGGAGGTCATCTGCTGCTAGGTTAAACTACTGATATTAAAAAGTTGTGCACCCTTGTCTTTAAACGCGCTTACCCACCTAAATATGGATTTCGAAAATTTTGGAAAAAAAAAACCTTCTCTATACAATAGCATGAGGAAGTCTATAATAATAAAATATATCTGCCTGTTCGTCTGTAGCGTAAAATATAAGGTACATGCAGCCATGAGATTCGGTACTGGGTTAATTCGGTTCCCAACAGGAATATTTTTAATTTGAATTTGTTTTTTATTTATTTTATGGTGAGATGCAATTTTGAGCGATTTTCATGCAAGTCGATTTCTTAACGGTCAATAACTTTATTGGAGTCTCCATATTAAAGTTATCGGAAAGATCAAAGAATTTTAGCGCCCATAGTGCTGTAGACATAATCTACAGCACTATGGGCAGACCAATTTTCGCGAATTTTTAAAAAATACGTACTTTTCATGTTTTTAAAACATAATCTATAATAATAAGAGGTGTCTGTGTTTGTTCGTCTATGTTGTCTGTAGCGGAAAATATAAGCTGCATACTGCTTTGGTATTTTGTCATTTCATTTGCAAGCTGAAAATAATTGTTTTCAAAAGTCGTGACCCCACA
This sequence comes from Amaurobius ferox, assembly GCA_951213105.1. Classification (NCBI taxonomy): domain Eukaryota; kingdom Metazoa; phylum Arthropoda; class Arachnida; order Araneae; family Amaurobiidae; genus Amaurobius; species Amaurobius ferox. Next base: position 13,055,964 of record OX578134.1, read on the forward strand.
ACATGGTTTTTCTTTCTTTTAAATTAATGTTTTTTGCTTTACTTGAATTCACTGCGACTGTGAGTTCCAGTGATTTACAAAATTGTTTGTTTATTTGTGTTTGAAATGCAAAATACATTGCTATATTTTTACTTTCCCTACAATACAGGGTAAGGTATAGGGGAAGTATATTGGAATCATGTCGAAAATCGCAACTCGAGTTTTCGACGGATCTACACGTTTCGAGACCTCTAGAATACGAAAAAACCGTTTTTAACGTGACGTCTGTGTGTGTGTCTGTGTGTCTGTCTGTCTGTCTGTCTGTGCAGATTTTGTGTCCACTGTAACTGAAAAACTAATGGACCGAATTTCACAAAATTTGGTAGGTAAGTCACTTGTAGGCGAGTCTGGTGCTGATTAGTTTTGAGTAAGATTCGGGATAAAAGAACCCGCCTATTTTTGCGAAATGACCCGCAAAAGCTTGTATCCACTCTAACTGAACTAATGGACCGAATTTCACAAAATTCGGTAGATGAGTCATTTCTGGGTTACTCTGGTGCTGATTAGATTTTGGTATGATTCGGAAAAAAATAACCTGCCTTTTTTTGCAGATTGGCCCGCAAAAATCGTCAAAATCTAAATTAAAGAACTAGGTATACTCAAATATATCCAATGAATGCTCGTTTAATACGTATTTTTTAACGACGAAAAGAATAAGACCAACCCCATTACACAAGGACTAGCCGTTCTCGAGATATTTTAGTTTTTCGTATTTTTCTACGCCACCTATGAAAATAAGTCCGGTTACCGAATGAGAACGAAAATTGAATTAAAAGTGAAATAAATTTAATTAAAATAAAGAGAACGTGAATATAAGTCTGCAGGGAAAGTCATGTGTTGCCCACATCAGATTTTTACTTTCCCTACAATACAGGGTAATGTATAGGGGAAGTGTTGGAATCATGTCGAAAATCGCAACTCGAGTTTTCGACGGATCTACACGTTTCGAGACTTCTAAAATATGAAAAAACAATTTTTAACGTGACGACTGTGTGTGTGTCTGTCTGTCTGTCTATGCAGATTTTGTATCCACTCTAACTAAAAAACTAATAGACCGAATTTCATTAAATTTGGTAGGTAAGTCAATTGTGGGCGAATTTCGTGCTGATTAGTTTTGGACACGATTCGAGATAAAAGAACTCACCTTTTTTTGCGAAATGACCCGCAAAAGACTGTATCCACTCTAGCTGAAAAACGAATGGACCCAATTTCACAAAATTCGGTAGGTAAGTCGCTAGTGGGTCACCCTGGTGCTAATTAGATTTTGAAACGATTCGAAAAAAGTACCTGCCTTTTTTTGCAAAATGGCCGCCAAAAGTCGCCAAAATTTAAAATAAAAAACTACGTATGCTCAAATATATCCAACAAATGCTTGTTTTATACGTAATTTTTAACTAAGAAAATAATAAGATCAACCCCATTGCATAAGGACTAGCCGTTCTCGAGATATTTTAGTTACTTTGTATTTTCTCTAAGCCACCTTAGAAAATAAATCCAGTTACCGAATGAGAACGAAAATTGAATCAAAAGTGAATGAAATTTAATTGAAATAAAGAGAACGTGGATATAAGTCTGCAGGGAAAGTCTTGTGCTGCCCACATTAGATTTTTTATTTTGTTTTCTCGATATGAGGTGTCCTGAAAGCAACGTAATATTACGATATTCGAAATTGCAAGAAGATTTTTAATTTGTTTAATTATTGTGTGAAATTTAAACACTATCGTATGCGGTTGTATTATCGGGCGAGTTTGTGGAGGGGGGGAGGGGGCAGGCAGCTGTACTTGCGAGCACGCAAAGAGTGACTACGGATTTTGAAAAATTGAATTATTCCAACTGAGTGGTTGCAATTAATCTGTCCTTTAAATCCCGTACAACAACGGATACATTTCCTAGTAAAAAATAATTGTAACTGGTAAAAGTTTGTCTTTAACCGTTTTTATTACTTTCCTTATATACAATATGCAATAATGTATAAGAAAAGTATAGTGACGGATCGAAAATTCGAATTCGAGTTTTCGACGGGAGAGCACGTTTCAAATATCCCTGATCACGAATCGAACATTTTGAAGTGATGTCTGTGTGTGTGAAACTAAATAACGAATGGACTGATTCAAACGAAATTTGGTACAAAAATTACAATCCGTAAACACTGGAAGCCAATCGTTTTTATACGCAATCGAATGTTCAGAACCCCCCCCCCCCCTCCCCCAAAATTTTCGAGTGAAATTTTGAAAAAATCTTCAAAAAACCAAAACCTCTAATAAAGTTACGCAAATAAGCATTTCTTATGTAATTTCTTATTAGAAAACGATTGACATAAATTTTAGAACGCTAACATGAACCGTTCTCGAGATATTGTACATTTAAAAAAAAATTATAAAAAATCATATAAAATAAAAAAAAAATATTTCCTATTGAGAAACATGTTCAAGTTTCATATGTAATACCATGCGATAAATTGGGTGATATCATTCTCGTGGATCTAGCTCGTTCCATTCATGAAAAAAGGTACTTTGAGTAATACTTTTGCATTTGAACGCCAATAGTCATTTATCTGCTGTAAGAATAACTTATTGAACCGTCCATAACGCTTGGCGAGATTTTGGCGACGAATTTGGCAGAATGTCGTCAACTTGGCGACATTTTTAATTGTTGCCAAATTAACAAAAATCTCGCCAAATTGATAAAAATGACGCTAAATCAATGAAAATGATGAGTAATTGAAGAAAATTCAATATCTTGGAAAGAATATAAGTATCTACTATAAGAATAACATTTTTTTTAACTGTAAAAGTAGTAAATTCATTGTATTATATAAGGAAAATCATGTGCTGCCCACATCAGATTTTTTTTATATAAAATAAAAATATAGTATATAAAAGTATTGTCAAATAGGTTCACTTTCCATAAGCAAAATTATACAGCAAATCAGTTGACATTTTCAACGCTAAATTTTTTGCCTATAACTTTTCATTTTGCGGGTTATTAATTAAATGTCAATAGTATTATGAGGATTTCGCTTGTGTGTATGAATAAGCTCTTTAAGTTGGACTAATAAGTTGCCAAAAGTGCCAAATACTTAATTTACGTGATGTTATTTCGATTTCAGAAACATTGTGCCATGAATCTGATACACCATTATTATGCAGTGAAAGCAGTGAAATTGTTACATTATGTAGTAAAAGTGATATGATGCGCAAATCAGATTTTTTCACTTTCCCTATATACATAGTATAATGTATAGGGAAAGCTTTATGAAGGTGTTGAAAATTCAAATCCATGTTTTGGACTGAAGAGTATATTTAACGCATGCCTGAACTTGAATCGAACGTTTTTGAGGTAATGTCTCTGTGTATGTGTGTGTTTGTATGTATTTGTGCACGTATATATGCGTATATGTATGTGTGTGTACGTATATGTGTGTATGTATGTATGCATGTCTGTCCGTCTGTATGTATGCATGTGTGTGTGTATTTATATGCTTGTGTATGTGAGTGTGTACTCGCGCGCGTGTGTGTGTGTGTGTGCGCATGTGTGCGTGTATGTCCGTGAGCCTGTGGATGCGATATCTCACGAACGAATGGAACGTTTCGACTGCAATTTGGTACGATTCCAATAACCAGTGGACTTTAAATGATATCGAACGTTCGAACCCCCCAAATTTTCGAATGAAATTTTGAAAAAATCAGGACATTCAATAATGTTAAATGATTAATCATTTTATACGTCATTTTTCATTATAAAACGAATGACACCAACTTTAAAACGCTAGATTGGTCCGTTCTCAAGATATTGTACGTTTCTCAAATAAATATATCTAGAAAATTACAAAATACTAAACAATAGTATCATCAAAATATATATGGCAACAAATTGGCAACTAATTTGGCGAAATATCGCCAAATTAGCGACTTTTTTTAATCTAGTGCCAAATTGACAAAAATGTCACCAAATTGGGAAAAGCGATGTTAAAGTTACGAAAATGATGAATTAATAATAATTGACGTATTTCAATATAATACATTCAGTTGCAAAAAAATATATGCACCCATAAGAAATTAAGCTACAGCCACGAAACTCGGCATGTATGAATTGCTTGATGACATATGCAAATGATTAGAATTTGGGTGCAAAAAATGTTTTCTTAAGAAATGATGGCAACAAGATGACATTTTAGTAAATAGTAAATCCTCTCCTGGCAGCTATGCAAGCCAATATTCGGCGCGTCATAGTGTCAATTAACTTGCTTACGTCTTTCTGTGGAAAATTTTGAGTGGTAGTCTGGGAAGGCTGCAATGTTCCATATGTGTTCTATTGGTGATAAGTCTGTGGACCTGGATGGCCATGGAAGGTTATTAAAAGACGTTGTTGAGAAAGTCATGAAACTTGCTCAAGCGTTGTCTTGTTGGTAAATGAAACTTGGGTAGCTTGACAGCATAAGCAGAACAATTGGCTGCAGATTATCGTCGACCTACAAGCGAGGCGTCAGATTGACTTTCAGGAGACAGCTAGGGAGACTCAGGAGACTCAGGACATTGCTTTCAGGAGACTCAGGACATTGCTAGAGGAGATCGGAAGTCTCACGAAATGCCTCTTTAGACTGTCATACCACGTGTGATGGCCGTGTACCGTTTGACAGCAAATCCGGGATCGGAACGCTAGCCAGTCTTCCGCCACACATGTATGCGATAGTTATAAGTACTGTGAGGCAGGATTCTTTGGAATCCACTGTTGCCAACACCGAGCAACTACCACCGCTCCGACCAATATGATGACTGATACGTATGTTGTACAACCAGTTTTCCTTAGGCCTATAATGTGACCTTTCTCTAAATCCGACAATTATTCGTATTCCGTCGAGTTCTCAAAGGCATCGTTGTACACAACTTACAGTATCAAAGCAGAAAATTCATTTCCAATTGCCCGTGAGTAAGAACACAGGTCGTTTTAAAAACTCCACGATGCCTTCTTCTCATGCGCGTTACATAAGCCCTATAGCGTCATTGGCGTTGATAGTTTGATCATTTGTATAACTCTTTAAACGTCTTTTGCTTGCCGAGTTTCACGGCTGTGGCTCAATATTTTATCGGTGCGTATATTTTTTGCAACAGAATATATAATGGAGTTTATTGCTTAACAGATGCTATTAGTATTTACAATTGTAAAGTTTTATTTGCGCGAAATATAAGTTAATTTAAAAATAAATAGTATGGATACACGTCAATTTTAATAACATTTTAAAATCAAAGACAACCAAAAATGGGTTTAAAAGTCCTTTAATAAAACCTCCTTTGCTCGACGTACAAAGATTATACGGCCAAAGCGCTTTTAGGCATCACTATGCCCTTCATCAGTGGAGAAGTGAAAATACAGTGCAAACAAGTGCTTACATATAGGCCATAACCACCAAGCTAAATTTACATACCATCAATTTGCGATTTTACATTTGTTACATTTTTTAAAAAACAAGGCATTTAAGATTTAAATGATTATAAAATACAAATTACAATAAAGTTGAAGGTTCATAACCAAAATAAATGTCTTTGAAGCACAAATTATATCAATTACTAAATTTTCAGTAAATCAGTTAAAGTTTTGACACATAAGGAGTCGTCCTACCACTCAAATTGCTGCACATACCTCAGGGTGAGTTGAGTGGTCTGGGTTTTCTACATAGGGAGTCGTATGTTACTTTGTTAATAAGTTAATTTGTTACTTCAACCAAAAAAGCGCCCAATGTCAGTGTACTTTTCAATGTTAAAAACATTGTGCCGTAGACCTTGTGTCCTTGATATTTCACATTGAAAGAGGTAAAGTACTCGCATTATGCGGTGACATTCATGTGCTGCCTACATTCAATTTTTTTATTTATAGAGTGCTGTAATTGTTGTCTACTGAAAATTGTAGGGTCCATTCAGGACATATCAGAAGATCTAACTTATAATTTAACGGTATATTCTATAGCATTTCCTTCTGAAAAGATATTTTCCCACGATTTTCTTCTCCAAGTTGAAAAAAAAAACTGACACCACATACAAAAGCTAACCGCAGCTTATAACGGAAATTCTACCTGAATTCATTGTTCCACAGGATTTTCCTCAGTTTCATTAACAACGTATTGATGACTCAAATCTCCAAAACAAAACCCAACAGACAGAAGTAACGAGGAAGTTGATGGAAATCTTATCTGTTTGTCTACATATTAACGTTGTAATATTACATAGTTTGCTGCCAAGATAAAAAAACTGAGGAGGGATTAGTTCTATTAATTTTCTTGGTGGTATACAACATTCCTAGGAACGTCCTTAAATATTCCAATAATTTTCTCTCTATATTAAAAAAAATAGCTGACGCCGCCGCCGACATTGTTTGACAAATTTCTCGCTTCTCGAGTTCTTCGCTTTGTGCCGCAAAAACTATTCCATTTAAAAATATGAAATTTCGTACACTTGTCGAAAAAGCTTTGAGGAATACGCTGAAATAAACCGTGTTTTGATATATGATATAGTTTAAGAAATATTTAATGTCAAAGTTAAAGAATAAATATTTGAGATACGAGTTCGCGTCCTGGATAGACTAAAAATAGCAAGACCACGAATTTTTGCAGGCAGGTACGTACCTACATGGGTGAATTTTTGTAGGACGGAGCCCCTTTTTTAATTTCGATGTAGTTGAGATATTTTACTTTTTATGCACTTCTGAAGCGAACTTTTTTCCCATATTGGCACGTCTAGCGATTTCTCTGTACTAGTAAAAACTACAGCTTACAAAAATATGAAATTTGGTACGTTTATAGAGAAATAATAGGGTAACACGATGAAATAAACCGTTTATAGATTTAAACTTTAGTTTGGCATGAAATAGCTCACGAAGCGAGTTCATGATCAAGGAATTCAGTGTTTGGATACCCTGAGCTAAGAAAATTCCCTTCTTTTCCCTCCTGCGGAAAATAGACAGGGATAGATAACAGATTGTTGAAAGTAGAATTTTTGCGAAAGATAGGTATGAAATGAGCTTTGCGAGCGCAGCGAGTAGGAGGCAAAGCTTTCCGAAGGGCGTTACACGAGCAGGGAGCGAGCCCCCTAGTGTAAGAAAAGATCCAGAAATGCACACGTTAGTCGCATCTAGTAAAATGATCCTACCCGTTCGAATAAAATAGATTGAAGTGCCCCTATCAGAGAATTTAAAAATTAAGATAAGCTCTGCAAAAAAAGCGAGATCCAAGAGAAACCCAATTACCAAGTTATAGAGCTTTATCTCATCATGGGTGTAGCCAGGGTGAGGCAGTGAAGGGCCTTGGTCCCCCATAATTTATTTCCTGAAAGCAAGGGTTAAGTTAAAATGTTGCTTCTTTTTTGTACTCCATTATGTGTTTACCCTGAAGTGCATTATGTGTTTGCTCATTCCCTAAAAAAATTCCTGTCTACGCCCATATGCCTAATGCGTAGGAATCGGCCATAAAGGTGTTACAGAAGGCACAATGGGGTTATTGGCAAATTGCTATTCTAGTCAGGAATTCTAAACTAAATAACACTTGCATGAATAGAAATCTAATATTTAGTTTGTGAAAAATCCCCCCTGTCAGCAACAATACACACTTGAATTCGAGAAAGTATATGATCACTGGTAGGGTGGGGGGTGGGGTGCTTTGACGAGTATGGCAGGTATTGCCGAATAACAGTCTCTGGTGATACAACTTCTTAACATATATTTATTGCTTTCCATATAAATGTTTGCACCACTTACATACACAGGAAAATAATACATTAGTCTCCCTCTTATCCGGTACTACTGAAATAACTGGAACTCTCAAGCAATCGGCCCCCGAATGGATGTTTTACCATCTACCGACAGGTGCCAGTAGTGATCAGTCGCTAGGATGATTATACCACAGACCATCATTCACTACATTTTCACTAGCGGTAGGTATATAGAGTTTTAATGAGTTTTTTTTTTATGGTGTTATAATAATTTAAAGAGGGATGATCAGACATCCGGAAAATTATGTTTTCTGTAACTGTCCGGTTTCAGTGGTGCCGGATAAGAGGGAGTTTAGTATATTTAGTTTATGCAAAATGTCCCCTATCAGCAACAAAGCATATTTGAATTTAAGAAAGATGCGTACTGGTTCATTAAAAAAAAATGAAATGTAAGACATACTTTGGATAAAAAAGATTTATAATTAATCAGAAGATGCGTTTATAAATTTTTTTTTCTAGAGTAGTCTGTGATATATTTAGAAGCTTCTGTTACAATAAGAACGAAAGTTGAATGGCACGTCAATTTTTGTATATCGTTATATATATATAGGAGAGGTATAAAACGTTTCATGTATAAGTGAAAACAATCCCTAATGATATAACCATGGAGGTAAAAGTAAAGAGTTAAATCTTCATATTAAGAAAACGCCAATATCATTTGAGACAATAATTCAGGTGGCGCTGGGATAAGATAAGTAATCCTGTATTGTATGCATTTCTATGGCGAAAGACCTGAAATATTTATTTAAACTGTCAATTTTGTAAAAATTAATTATTAGTACAACGCAAAGAATAACTGAAGCAACAAAGAATATTCCTACGTATTCAAAATTATTTTACTTTCCAATTCATATTTATCTCCACATATTCTGTACTCTATCCTACAACTATGAAAAAATACGTGTTAATTATACTAATAATTAAGGAATCCTTAATTTAAAAATTATTAAAAATACATATACTAAATACTCTGCCTTTCTATAGTGTCAACTAACAATAGCAACTACTTTACAAACACTAGCGACACTTAGATATAATTCTCAAAGCATTATGGCATTTTCAGGAGTTTCATCCATAGGAGTTTTATCTTCTCCTTTCTAACTCCATGGATATAACGTTTTCGCAGGTATTATTACTTTCCACGGTTTTCGTTCTTTTCTGATGTCGATTCTTACTCAATAGATAATGCTCTACAACTGTGTGTTTTGCATTTCTCGCCGAGTTCGATGTCGTAACTTTTCAAATTCTTCACCAGGGGAGATGGAATCCGTTGAGGTATTCGAAAGACCTAACGTGTACACTCATGGACATTTCCTTATAAATTTATTGGGGTACTTAAGAAATTTCCTAGAAATTCCGTGTACCTTATAAGGGAGAAATACACTCAATATTTTAAAAATCTGCTTGAAATATTTGTTTAATATTTCGAAACAATTCTGATTAATCTCCCACAAGCTGCTTTATTTGCTTTTTTAATTTTTTTTAATGCTACACGTTTTAGCTGAAACTTAAATAATCCTGATCAAATCGTTGAGGTACTTTCACCCCAGAATTACAAAAATTGCCTTTTCCTTCGCAATAATTGCTGGTTGTCGAACTGCTGCAGTTCTTTGAGGGTCAATTTAAAACAAATCACCGAAGTAATCATAATTAAGGTAATTTCATCCCCGCAATCACGGTAATATGGATTATTTTTAATGTTCTTCACTCAGCGTTCGAGTGCAAATTACGATTCAATGGTTTTTGTTTTATTTTAAATTATTATTTTGGCAAATTTTATAAAAAATATTAATTTAGCAGTAAAAATATAAATGAAAGTATTTTATATTCTTACTTCATACAGAGATACGTTTTATTTTAGTTTTGCATTGGTAATGGTTGTATTATAATTTCATATTGGTGATCGCTTTATTATCATTTGCATTGGTAATGGTTTTATTACAGTTGCATATTGGTGATGGTTTTATTATCATTTATATTAGTATTTTTTTTTATTGGTGATAATCAAATTTTCCCTCTATGTTTTTGGTAATTTTTTTCTGAGTCATCTATTTCTCAGGATCTACTAAAGGTAAAACTTCAATGATGAATGGTATGGATTCAGCATAAAAATTTTGAGGTTATGCGAGGGTTCACTAAGGATTTCTACTTGCGGTTCTTTTCCGTTTCCGATTTATATATTTTCATTTTCCTTAAAACATCTATTTTTCAAGCGTGGTTATACATATAACTTAAACTATTGAAAATAACTAACTTGGATTCAACATCAAATTCTGCAGATTCCCTAAAATTTCCATTTCGGATTCAAAGATTTTTCTTGAACTTCTTTTTCTCAGAATTAACTATATATAGAGTTTAGGTAATGACTGATATGGATCCAGCTCTAAATTCTACAAGAGGTACGGAGACTCAATCAGGACAAATGGCCCGTCTGGGGTTCTCTGGAGAAGCCCCTATTTAGAGACGAAGACCGGGACATCCTACAATATCCAGCTGGTAATTTTTAGAGATACCCTCTAGCGAAAACAGTTGAATCGCAAAATTGCTGTCCATACTTAATTTAGACAAACTAGAAAAGTTAATCTTAAAAGGGAAAATTTAGGACGAAATAAATTGTCAAACGTCCTTAACTTACACCACTTTAACGTGGCTTTTCGATATACTTGTAATAAACATAATCCATGAATCCAAGGGTGATTTACAAATTGAGTTGATTCACAAAAATCATTTAGTAGGATTTTGAAACATTTTTTTCCAGTACTTTATCTATGAAATTATTAAATATAGAGGATTCAGGTTAACGGTTCTTTTAACCCTTAAATAAGGCAAGAAATTGATAATTGTGATTTTGCTGATTTGTCAAATGCTTTTCTAACAAAATCTATGTACAAAAAATCTGATGTGGGCAGCACATGACTTTCCTTACATAATGCAATGAATTTACTATTTTTACAGTAAAAAAAATAGATTATTTTTATAGTAGTTATTTAAATTCTTTCAAGATATTGAATTTTCGTCAATGGATCGTCATTTTTCATGTCGTCATCATCAATGGGTCGTCATTGATTTAGCGTCATTTTTATCCATTTGGCGAGTTCTTCGTTAATTTAGCAACATTTAAAAGTCACCAAGTTGGCGACATTCCACCAAATTAGTCGCCAAAATCTCTCCAAGCATTATGGATGAAGAAATAAGTTATTCTTACAGCAGATAAATGACTATTGGAGTTCAAATAAAAAGTATTACTCAAAGTATCTCCTTTTATGAATGGAACGAGCTAGATCCACGAGAATGATATCACCCAATTTATCGCAGGGTGTTACATATGAAAAGTGAACATGTTTCTCAATAGAAAATATTTTTTTTTATACGGTTCATGTTAGCGTTCTAAAATTTATGTCAATCGTTTTCTAATGAAAAATTACATGAGAAATGTCTATTTGCGTAACTTTATTAGCGGTTTTGATTCTATGACGATGTTTGATGATAAGCATCTTTCTCAACAGTAATTTTTTTTTTAATTTATGGAATTTTTTGATAAATTCATTTGAAAAATGTGCAATATCTCGAGAACGGTTCATAGTAGCGTTTTAAAGTTTGTGTCAATCGTTTTCTAAGGAAAAATTACATATGAAATGTCTATTTGCGTAACTTTATTAAAGGTTTTAATTTTTTGATGATTTTTTCAAAATTTCACTCAAAAATTTAGGGGTTTCTGAACATTTGATTACGTATTAAAACAATAGGCTTCTAGTGTTTACGGATTATGAATTTTGAACCAAATTTCGTTCGAATCGGTTCATTCGTTCGTCAGTTATCGTCTCCACAGACTCACTGACACACACACACACACACATACTTTTACACACACATACTTTAACACACACACATACTTTAACACACACACACACACACACACACACACACACACACACACACTTTAACACACACACAGATATCACTTCAAAAATGTTTGATTCGTGATCAGGGATGCTTGAAACGTGGTCTCCCTTCGAAAACTCGAATTCGAATTTTCGATCCCGTTACAATACTTTCCTTATATATTATATATACAAGGAAAGTAATAAGCGCCTGCTCTTTTATTTTTGAAACCGTTTGGAGATCGGTTGCATTTAGAAGTGAGGGATTGATTGCATTCGTCGTAAATAATTCTCACAGAGTTTGGCATTACTGAATAGCGCAATAATTTAAACTCTAGTTACGTAGCAGAGTTACTTGGATGCTTAAATACAAATTTTGATATGATGACACGGTGACGTAATAACTTTACCTAAATAGTTGCACAAAACAAATTTTTACAAGTAGTAAAAGCTTTTTATAACAATTTGAAACCGAAATTTATTTGTAGATACCTTCTTATTTCACAGTAAAATTTTTATCAATGATAACTATGTCAAACTGGGTCGTATTGCAGTTCATTTTTACTTTCCTTATATACATAATGTATAAGGAATGTATTTTGACGGGGTCTAAAATTCGAATTCGAGTTTTTGGCGGGAGAGCACGTTTCAAGCATCCCTGATCACGAATCAAACATTTTTGAAGTGATGTCTGTGTGTGTGTGTGTGTGAAAGTATGTGTGTGTGTGTGTGTGTGTGTGTGTCAGTGAGCCTGTGGAGACGATAACTGACGAACGAACCGATTCGAACAAAATTTGGTACAAAAATCACAATCCGTAAACACTGGAAGCTTATTATGTTTATACGCAATCGAATGATCAGAACCCCCCTAAATTTTCGAATGAAATTTTGAAAAAATCATCAAAAAATCAAAACCGCTAATAAAGTTACGCAAATAGACATTTCTCATGTGATTTTTCATTAGAAAACGATTGACATAAATTTTAGAACGCTAACATGAACCGTTCTCGAGATATTGTACATTTTTCAAAAAAATTATCAAAAAGTCATATAAAATAATAAAAAACATATTTCCTATTGAGAAACATGTTCACTTTTCATATGTAATACCATGCGATAAATTGGGTGACATCATTCTAGTGGATCTAGCTCGTTCCATTCATGAAAAAAGATACTTTAAGTAATGCTTTTGTATTTGAACGCCATTAGTCATTTATCTGCTGTAAGAATAACTTATTTCTTCGTCCATAACGCTTGGCAAGATTTTGGCGACGAATTTGGCGGAATGTCACCAACTTGGCGACTTTTTGAAATGTTGCCAAATTAACGAAAATCTCGCCAAATGGATAAAAATGACGCTAAATCAATGAAAATGACGACTAATTGTCGAAAATTCCATATCTTGGAAAGAATATTAGTATCTACTATAAGAAAAACTTTTTTTACTGCAAAAGTAATAAATTCATTACACTATATAAGGAAAGTCATGTGTTGCCCACATCAGATTTTTTTAAACTGTAAAAGTAGTAAATTCATTGCATTATATAAAGAAAGTCATGTGTTGCCCAAATCAGATTTTTTTTCCGATTTACTAAATACTGTATGGAAAACGTTTTGTAATTTGATTTTTTACGTTAGAGAGGTTGTATAAAAAGCTATTTTTTTAATTTTTATAGAAATATTGTAAATCATTTAAATTACTATTTCATAATTTTCTTGTTACAAGCATTTTTGTAATTGGAATGTGTCTATAACCAACGGTTAAAACGACTCTCACTCTTCACCTTGTATTTCGGGCATACAGTTAAACCGGCTCTAGAGATACATTTTTTCAATTCAAAAATGTCTACAGGAATTTAGCGTTATATAACTGATTTAATTTTTCTTTCACAAATTTGATGCCGTATTCAAATTTTGATGCAGGAAAAAATATCATTAATTCGAAAACGCTTAATTCGATTCTTTTCAAAATGCATCTTTGAGTCCTTGCAAAAAGATAATTTTTTATCAGCGATAATTTTTTTATCAATTCGAACTACAAATAATCTTCTAACAGGGCAACAGCTAACATATGTGCTTTTCAATTTTAAAAATAGCGACATATGGTTAGAAATACTGGAGAGGGGCCTTTTTGTGTTTTGGTGAGGTGGCTAAATACGAGTCGGCTGGCCATGCTTTTCGATTTCAAATTAACCATATTTTAAGGAAAACTTGAGCAGCGTATATAAGCACAAGTAAAATGGTAATTGTTGCATTTCTGCATTATCATTTTACTTATGCTTATTTAAGTTGCGTAAGTTTTCCTTATCCTTCACACAAAGTGCATTTTAATTATTCATAACCATATCTTACAGTGCCTAACTTTTATAAGCATGTTTCAGGTGGGAAATAAAGCAGTATCTGGCAGAAGTGTCAAGAACTTCTTCAGGACAAGCATGGCGCTTAGCGTCACCTAGTCAAGCAAGTTTGGCATTTGCGGTGGAATATAGTACACGGGGCTGAAAATAGGAGAAAAGTTGTCATCGCCGTGAGTAAAAAAAAATCTGATGTAGGCAACACATGACTTTCCTTATATAAGGCAATGAATTCACTACTTATACAGTTAAAAAAATATTATTCTTTTAGATACTTATATTCTTTCCAAGATATTGACTTTTTTTCAATTAGTCGTAATTTTCATTGATTTGGCATCATTTTTATCCATTTGGCGAGATTTTTGTTAATTTGGCAACATTTAAAAATATCGCCAAGTTGGTAACATTCCGCTAAATTCGTCGCCAAAATCTCGCCAAGGGTTATGGATGGAGAAATAAGTTATTCTTACAGCAGATAAATGACTATTGACGTTCAAATACAAAAGTATTCCTCAAAGTATCTTTTCTCGTGAATGGAACGAGTTAGATCCATGAGAATGATGTCACCAAATTTATCGCATGATATTACATATGAAAAGTAAGCATGTTTCTCAACAATTAATTTTTTTTTTCATTTATGGGATTTTTCGATAAATTTATTTGAAAAATGTGCAATATCTCGAGAACGGTTCATACTAGTGTTCTAAAGTTTGTTTCAATCGTTTTCTAAGGGAAAATTATATATGAAATGTCTATTTGCGTAACTTTTTTTTCAAAATTTTACTTGAAAATTAAGGGGGGTTATAAACATTCGATTGTGTTTAAAAACAATAAGCTTCCAGTATTCATGGATTGTAATTTTTGTACCAAATTCCATTCTAATCGCTTCATTCGTTCGTGAGATATCGTCTCCACAGACTCACTGGCACACACACACACAGACATCACCTCAAAAATGTTCGATTTGTAATCAGAGATGCTTGAAATGTGCTCTCTCGTCGAAAACTCGACTTCTATTTTTCGACCCCGTCACAATACTTTCCTTATACATTATGTATATAAGGAAAGTAATAAATGAGAGAAAACCAAGAGGGCAGAATACTCAAAAGAACGGTAAAAACAACAGAGTAATGATGAAATATAGAAAATAAACAATAAAATAAAAGAAACTAAGACAGTAAGTGCGACAGTCGGAGCGAATAGAAACGACTGCAAAGTGAGTAAACTTACTGAATCGGTTAATGAGACGTTAAAGCCAGCTATACAAACAGGAACAAGATGTAAAAGATGATTAAAAATGGAAAGATAATTAAGAACATGAGGAATAAAAGTGAAAAGCAAATATGAAGTAGAAGAGGACTGGTTTTGCTTTCAAAACCGGTTGACTTCTAAATTTCATTATATGTTGTATTTATAGAAAAGTTTTATATTAATTCGGTTTTTTCAACAGCAGTTTTTGAGCGAGTCTCGACAGAATTTGCTGTGTCTAACTTTGATAAGCATGTTTCAGGTACGAAAAAAAGCAGTAGTCGGACAGAAAATTTCAGGATCTTCACACCTGTTGAATTTATATCGTGTTAATGACGTCACCACTCAATCTGATGTTGTTGTTGTTGTTGTTGTTGTCGTGTCCCTAACATTACAATTAAGGAAAAATGAGTGCACTGCTTCTGTTTAGTCTAATGACCCGGGGCACCCGAAGGTAGAAGTCACTCAATCTGATCAATGGATATAATGAATATGATGCCAGGGATGGCAATAAGCAATGACATCATCGAATCCTCTGAATACAGTTCAACATAGGGCCTCCCAAACTGTTAATCTGGTACATTCTACCTTGTTGCTAAGACCCAGACCGTCTGACCTACCAGAAAGGTGTAAGGTAACCGTGCCGGGAAGTGCCACCCAATTTAGACCGGAACCCAATGGTGGAGGCATTCACAGGGACCGTATCCTCCTTCCTCTACCACCAACCTCTCGGAAGAACTTACGGACCTACATGTTTAACGTGATCGTACTCCGTATGAACACGGCGGTAGTTGTGGCAGCGTGCAAATCCAGCGCGCAAACCACTGGGCTACCGCGCCCGAAATGTGCCAATAACACGGGGTGTTCCCAGGTGGTCACCCACCCAAGTACTAATCGCTCCCGATGCTGCTTAACTTCGGTGATCTAACGAGAACTGGTGTTTTCAGCACGGTAGGGACGTTGGCTTTACATTCTACCGTGTGCAAGACTCCATATTTCGAGGTATTTAAAACATTTTATTGGTAACATTTTGGACATACAAAATAATTTTCTAATTTTTAAAATTTACATTGTATTCCTCAGACTACTATTGAAATCTGAAAAATTTTAGGAATATATAACTTTCTGTTCCACATCAGATATTTTATACGTTGTGATGCTGATTGCGTACCTCAATCATGCTCCGTTATCCGTTATTATCCAGAAGAAATAAATCATGGCTTTGCTCTATGGCGGGGAATCCAGCCTCGAAATGCACGTCATGTTCGACATTATTTTGTGGAACCGGATCCTCTGGAGCCCTCGAGGTACATTTCCCTATTCAAGGATTTCTCTCACTTGTCTCGGACAGAGAGTGGTCGGTCACCCTAATTTATTGGAATGGAATTTGAACTTTATCTCGGGGATAATGGGGCGAATGACACGTCGGGTGAAAGTGGCAAAGAATGAAAGGCAGAAAGAAGATGAAGAACGGTTATCTGTCTTGATCGCTTTCTAAAAAAGAAATTAACTGTTGCATTCAATTAAATCATATATTTTTTTTCACTTTTTTCACGAATTTCAACACGAAATTTACTTCGTGTTTTTCCTATTAATTAAGCCAATTAAAATTTAAGATATTAGAATCAGAAATCCATGAAATATTGTTTAGTTAGTCAAATGAGAGCACATTAGTTTGTCCCGATCAGGTGCAAGTACATATTGACGCAATTATTATGAAAACAAAAAAAGTAAGTAAATAGTGTTTTAAGGAATGCAACATTTTATATTCAATGTCAATAACAGAACAGTTAAAAAACGGTAAACTAACATTAGCGTATTAATTAATATTTCGTTTTTTATACAATATATCTTCCACTGGACTTTTCAGAAGATTTGGTAATATTAATTCCAAAGCATTGTTCTGAGAACAAACAAAACTTAACTGGAGTTTGGGCCAACTCAACTTTCTCATATCAGAATCCATTTTTAAGTAGCTTTTAATTAATTTCTTATTTTTTATTTTTAATTTTGCAAATTTTGCAAGAACAAAATTGATAAATCTGTATTGTTGGTCCAAATGATCAAATATAGAACATAGTATCCTTCACTTTAAAGGGCTTAAAAGTATTTCAATTGATAAAGTTTGACAGTGTACGCTCTCGGGGGGAGGGACTAATGACGTCAAGAATACAATAATTGTATAGTAGTTATTTTTCACTACAATGATTGGAACTATTAAGTTTCGTCATCATTGAACAATAAATAACTCCTGTTACGCATAATTATGTCAAAATTTATCCTACGCTGCCATGTTAAAAAAATATAAAATTTCGAATACATTTCGAAGTTTTCGCTCGAATTTCAAAAAATTCTATCTAATTTTAGTTTTCTTAACAAAGCCGGATATAAAACTTCATGGAAATCCATTAACATTTGTGGTAGCTACCATATAAATAAGAAATTGATCATTGATAGACAGACGTATATCACTCTAAAAATATTTGAAACTCAGGTGGTCCTAAAACATATATTGGCATCAAAATCAAAATTGGCATCAATAAATTTTTGATAAGATCGGATGAATGGAAAGTCCATTTTGTCGGAAAAATTTCAAAAATTTCAAAATATTGTATTAAAAATTGTTTCGAAAATAACCATTTCCTATATACTTATATTATTTTATAATTTTTTCATTTGAATTTGGAGTGATTTGGATCCAATCTGGGGGGTGCTCTTCGTTAGACGAGAACACAGAAAAAAGATCTAAAAAATGTACATTAGTTTAGCTATGAAACCAAATTTTTTCAAGATCAGTGACTCTTTGTAATCTCAAAAACCACTAGAGTGATTTGAACCAATCCCGATTTATAACTAAAATGTATATAGTTTAGCTATAAAATGAGAATTTGTCAAAATCAGTGACTCTTCGTATGATCCGCTGGAGTAATTTGGACCCAATTTGGGCGGTATTCTTCGTATATTGATGCGAAAGCAGAAAATGCGAAAGCAGAAAATGCGAAAGCAGAAAAAAATAATTTGTGAAATGTATTTAATTTACCTATAAAACGGGATTTCACCAAAATAAGTGACTCATTGTAACTCTAAAACCATAGGAGTGATTTGGACATAATTTGAGTGGTATTTTTTGCACATTGTCTAGATAAAAACGCCGAAAATTTCCGAAAAATGTATATAGTTTAGTTATAAAACGAAATTTTGTCAAAATCTTTAACCCTTCGCAATATCAAAAATCGCGGACGCTATTTGGACCTAATTATAGTGGTATATTTTATGTAATGTGAATGCAGAAAAAATATGAAAAATGTATATAGTTTGATTCAGAGGTAGAACGCCTACTTATTTCGTGTGAAATCTCTGGTAATCCCAATTCTCTGGAGCGTTTGAAAGACAACTGAAAAATGAAAAAAAAAACTGAAAAATATCTGCAATTGAGGAAGAAGTAAATTGCAGCTTATATACAGAATCTTTATACGCGTATTTTTAAACCCCCACTTAAAAAATGTCGTTCAGTTTAAAATGTTTTTTGAACTATACAACTTTGAATTTTTAAGCTTTTTTAAGATACATGTTCAGGTTACAGTGACTGTCTATGTTTGGGCGGACAGCTATCTGTTGATATGCAAAGTAAAATAAAATTGCTAGTTCAGCTAAACGAAGCTCATTTCGTTCTAGTTTCTAACTCTGGTTTCACAGGTTTTTCCTGATAGGACTCGCCTCTTTTAGGATGGTCGAAGAATACAGACATATAATCAGGTGATGACAAATAGACGGTAATGGGTGAGACTTCAATAAATCATCTGCACAATATATAAGCAAGCAATTCTTCAAGGAAAGGTCCTTGAAAAAACTTGCCTGGGGCGTTTCTGTAAAATAGAAGCGGTAAAATGACAATTATGTGCAATTAATACATGACGAGAAAAATATTTATAGTAAACAACATGAGAATTGAATAGAGGTTATATTTTCTTCCTTCCAGCTGCTTGTTTCATTTCTGCATATCAACCTATAGACCCTAACTTATGGATTGTTTACTTATTAGAATTATTTTCGGCTGTTTTTTGTCGACCAGATGCTGATAAGAGGAATATTTATATTTTTTTAATCGGAAAATTAATTAGAAATGTTTTTAATATTTATCGAGAAGTAATGCGTTTATTTTACAGAATTAACTGAAGTGTTGTAGCTCAACTCGGCTTTTCATACCAGAATCCATTTTTAGGTAGCGTGTGATTTATTATTTTTTTTAAAACAAATTTTGAAAGAAAAAATTGGTAAATCTGTATTTTTGTTCCAAATGATCACAATTACACCATGTTACTCTTCATTTTAAGGGTTTAAAAAATTATTTCAATTGATGCCAAATTTGACAATGCACTCACTCGGGGGGGGGGGGGGGGGTTAACATGCTCCGACCGAGGGGGGGCTAATTACGTGATCATTGAGCCATAAATAACCCCTTTATGTTGTTGTTGTTGTTGAGACCCAGACCGTCCGACCTACCAGAAAGGTGTAAGGTAACAGTTTGGACGGCCGGGAAGTGCCACCCAATTTGGACCGGAACCCAGTGGGGGAGGCATCCACAGGGACCGTACCCTCCTTCCCCTACCACCAACCTCTCGGAAGGACTTACGGACCCACATGTTTAACGTGATCGTACTCCGCGTGAACACGGCGGCAGTTTTGGCAATCGAACCCGGGCCTACCGAGTGCAACTCCAGCGCGCTAACCAATGGGCTACCGCGCCCTAACCCCTTTATGTATAATTATGTTATATCTTATGTCCTATGCTGTCATTTTAAAATTTCTAATAAATTTTGAAGTTTTCTCTCGAATTTCATCGAGATCTGGATTTTTTTTTATAACAAAACCGAATATAAAGTTTCGTGAAAATCTGTTAATATGTGTGACAGCTATTGTGTTCACAAGAAAATGACCACAGACAGACAGATGAATATCATTCTAAAAATAGTCAAAACGTGTTCAGAAGGTTCTAAAACATATTTTGGAATCAAAATCCAGATACCGAAAGCTTTCGTGAAAATAATACTTTCTTTATACTATATTCTATAGTATGAGAAAGTAAATGTTAAACATACTTCAAATTATTTTATCGTTTAAAAACAAATTCTATTCGCAATAGTTATTTATGCTCGATAACAAATATTGGGAAAAAATCTAAAAACTAAATGAGCTCTAGGTTCGGGACTATTTTTAATTGGTTAATGTGGGGGAAATTAAACAAACGGGAGTAAAAAATATCCTGTAAAGCACTTGAATAACTTGAAAGGAAAGGTTCATAAGTGTACACTTTAGGTCTACCTATGTTACCATACCTGATCAAATAAAAGTAATTGCAGAAATCCTAACAGATACTTTATAAAGTTAAAACGAACTCGGAAATAAAGCGAAATAGACAAAAATATCCAATTACAATTGTAGTTATAGAAGTTTATCTCATGAGTAGAAATCGACAATAAAACTGGCTACAGAAAAGGCATTTATTTGACACAAGATGTCATAATCAGGTATGATACAATAAACAACAATTGCATTAGCAGATATTTAATGCAGACCCTATTTTAAACGCTACTTGCCAGAGACAATGCTAATTTGAATTCAAGAACTAATATTGTGGCGTACGCCTTGCCTTCATCAAGCATCTTATAATTGTGCGTGATGTAGAACAGGGGTGGCCAACCCGCGGCCCACCTTGAATAATTTTGAGGCCCGCGAAATTCATTACAACTTTACAAAATACGATTATTTTGTGCAATAATTTTGTTTTTAGTGTAGTGTTTTGTAACAAATAAATCCCATAACTGTTTCTATTTTACACGTTGCTTCTGTTTTTATACATACTTAGAAGTGGGCAGTATTGCATTGCAGCGAAAATGAATCATTTCAGGTAACTGAAGAAATGCTAAATTTGATAAGTTTGAAAGGTACGACAACAGGGGAAGATATTTTCCATGCTGTTGAAAACTCTTTATGCGAAAACAACTTGTATTTGGAAATTCTTTCTGGAATATCAACTGATGGGGCACCTGCTATGATCGGTAAAGAAAAAGGAGCTATAAAATTACTGATCGATAAAATAGAATCCAACAACAAAACTAATAACTGATGCAAAAGAGATGATTTAATTATAATCCACTGTGAGATTCATCAACAAAATCTATGTGCCCAAGTATTATCGATGAATCCTGTTATGCAAGTAGTCATAAAAGCAGTGAATTACATTCGATCCCATGCACTTTCGCATCGACAATTTAAGGAGTTCCTAAAGGAATTAGATTGGGTGAAGAAGAATTGAATATGAAAGAATTGAATATGGTGACGTTGTGTACTTCAGTCGTGGCAGATGGTTGAGTCGTGGAAGATGTCTACAGCGATTTTATGAGTCACGTCAAGAAATTTACTTGTTTATGAATGACAAGCAAATACCAGTATCAGAATTAAGAAATGATGAATGGTTATTGGAATTATGCTTTTTAGTAGATATCATGAAAAAACTCAATTAAATACATCATTACAAGGAAAAGATAATTTAATAATCGATGCATTTAATCACATCAAAGCATTTCAGAAGAAATTACTGCTATTTGAATCTCAATTGAAAAATAATAACGTTCAACACTTACCATTGATGAAAGAATTAAAAAATTCAAAATGTATCAGTTACATCAAATACGCAAAAGTAATAAGCAAACTTGCAGCTACTTTTGAGAGTCGTTTCACTAATTTAGACAAATACAAAAAATTATTTGAAATATATTCATCTCCCTTTCATGTTGATGTCGAGTCGGCCCCAGAATATCTCCAAATGGAACTGATTGACTTCCAATGCAATAATGAATTAAAACACATTTTTGAAGCATCAGAATCAAAAATAGATTTTTATAACACTTATGTCACAAAAGAAAAATTTTCCAATTTGAGAGATCTGGCACAAAAAGTTGTGAGCGCTTTTGGATCAACTTACACCTGTGAATCGTTTTTTTCGAAAATGAAATTTATCAAACATAAATCGCGCTCAAACTTAGCGGACGATAACCTGCAACATCAATTACGATGTGCAAATACACGCATTGAGATCGACTTGCAAAAACTAAGTGAAAGAGTTGAGAAACAAATATCTCACTAATTAAATAAATTAAACATTATTCGATCATTGCATTATTATTATTATATTATCTATGTTTGTATACATGAAAAATAATGAAAACAATAATAATAATTCATTCTGTTTTAAATTTTCACTCCAATAAATGTTTGTAATGGGTTCAAATCTAATATAAAGATATATATTTTTATATGCGGCCCTCGGGCAGACGTGGTGGTCGAGTGGTCAAGGCATGCGTTTCCAAAGCAATCGCTCGACCGACACTTTGTGGGTTCGAGCCCCACGTAAGGCATGGATGTTGTTGTATTGTGGACGCAGTGTGCTCCGTCCCCCTCTGGTGCGCCTGGGGCAACGTCCCTAGGACGGCTAAATGGATCACATATAAGGCCGAATTATGGGCGATTGACGATGAGTCAAGTGCCTGGCCATTGGCAATAATATATATATATATATATATATATATATATATATGCGGCCCGCGGGATTATAATGTTTTTCCGAAGTGGCCCGCAAGGTCATTTGGGTTGGCCACCCCCTGGTGTAGAATGTTACTGGAGATCGTTACATTTTGTAAAATGTTACACGGCGAAGCTGTGGGAACAATTCGAATTTATCTCAGAAGATCAACATTTCAAGATTATATCTCGGCATTACACAGGAATGTAATCTATACACCTGAAATCGTACTTAAAAATTAATTAATATTTTACAAAAAAAATTGATTACTAATGAAACATACCACGAGGAAATGAATATTGTGCCTTTTTTAATGAACATAATTTGAAACTAAGCAAGGGTGAAAAAGGATGTTTTAATCTTGAATTCGAAATTTTTTTGAAAAATAATTATTTTCTAAAAATACGTATGAACGAAAAAGTGAGATGAGTTTATTGGTGATTTGGAGCAGCATGCATTTATAGAAAAAATAATTAATGTTAGTTTATAACAGAAAAGATATATTGCTGCAGAGAAATCGTTAGTTGAGGTAAAAGATTCTCGAACAAATAGTTAGGCCATCCAGCACCTGTGGCGAAGCTTTATAAAATAAGTTCGGGAGAAATAAAACCAGGAACCAAACATAGCAGATAAAAAGTTGTATATTGCATATTTTAAGAAGGTTACAAATAAAATAAAATATAATAACTGAATTACGATGGAAATAAATGAATGACATTTGGCAATTTTGTCTTCGGTTTTACGTTTTTATATGGAACTGATTCAGAAACGAAATATGATGTAAAACACAATGCACGGGGAACTCTATTTTATTTAGTCTATAAAAATCAAGGGAAACAAGTAAGAAAATATATATACTACTGACCAAGCTGTATTTTTTTCACTCTTTGAAAGTCTCATTTATGATTGATACAAAAAAATTCTAAACGTATGAAAAATGTCGAAACGCCTATAATTTAGCTATTCTCTAGTCAAATTTACCACCAACTTTTAAAATGTTTTTCCAGAGTCTTCGAACAATGAACATTACGTTTACAAAATCAAATCTCGTCATGAAAGGAGAGAGGAAATCTTCATTCCTTCAAGAAATCCTGCTCCGTAGACACGTCCATTCGGGTTTCCGCAGTTAAATGATAGAAGCTACGCAAGCATTTCCTCTAAATCCCATTCCCAAATCACATGACGGGGTAGACATTTTGACATAGGCCTCCCCTGAAAAATTCATCGACACTTAATCTAACGCCAGTTGGAGCAAAACTCTTTGTATCCCCCTACCCCTACATTTATTTACACAGAAAACATTTTATACATTTCTTTCGTATAATATATTATAATAAAAGTTATATTATTAAATAAAAGTTACTTGGTCGTAAATTTTTAGGGTAGACATCATCCCCTTGTTTCTTTTTTCTGCTGACATTGCTTCACTGTCCAGCACATCGTGTCTTCATCCCAAAAGGGCCCAGTTCTCAGGTGTTTCGATGATAATTAAAGAGATATTTGTTTTCACATCATGTTTTCGAAAATTTTCGAATTGGAGATTTTGAAGGATAAGCATGTTTTAGGGCTGGAATAATTCGAATTTTAAAATTTTTAATAGGATTATTTCCTATGTAAAACCATCACAATTCTCAGAACGATGATGGCAGCACACAGTAAAGGGGTTTTTGATAATATCAAATATGCTATGGATGTTGATGGTATCAAAATAGTACTTATTAACACTAATACGGACAAGCGAAAATTCGCCAAATCTAGAAATCTTTTAGTCGGAAATGTATGCAAATTTCTTAAGTAAAAATATTGGTTACATGAAAAGAACTTATTGGCTACAATAAGTTCTTTTTCATATAAATTAGTTAAATTTTCCAAAAATAAATATGTATAAATTTATTTTATAAATTTTAAACTCATGTGATCTAGGAAAAAAGTATAAGGACAACTGTTTTTCGGTCTAAATTTATAGTAAAATTTGCATATTTGAATGCAGAAAATGACCATTATAAATATAAAGACTGGGTTTCTAAACAAAATTCACACTTGCCTCATTTCTTCACGATTTTTATACGTTACTAAAAGGAACTCATCTGTCTGACCTTGAAAAGGGGAAAATTCTTCCTTTTAAAGAATGTGGATTGAGTGGGCATGAAATTTTGAAAAAAATTTAAAAATCTAAAACTGTAGTTTATAATTTTCTAAAAGAACCTGGAATCTATGGAATAAAAAACCGAACTGGAAGACCAGAAATTCTAACGCATCGACAGAAAAGAATGGTTGTAAGAAGAGCTTGCGAGAAAAAAGAAACTGCAAATGAAGTTAGAAGAAATTTGGACTTATCATATTCCACACGAACAGTTCAAAATGCTTTGAATAAATATCCGAATATTTGGTACGGAAAGTTAATCTCGCGTCCGCCTCTTAAAAAGGTACACAAGGAAAGAAGACAGGAGTTTTCAAAAAAATACATTTCTCTCGGTCCAAAATGGATTGATGTAATCTTTTCGGACGAAAAGAAGTTCAATCTTGATGGGCCAGATGGTTTTCGCTGTTTTTGGTATAATCTGCATAAAACCAAAGAAGTTTTTTCCAAACGTCAATACGGTGGGGGCGCAGTAATGATTTGGGGCGCTTTTGCAGCAAACGGAACCACGCCTATGGTCTTTAGCCACTACAAAATGAACTCTGACAAATATATTGATATGTTAGGTGAACATTTGTTGCTTGAGGCCCCAATAATTACTTCAGGATAACGCTTCCATACACGTTTCTCAGAGTGCAAAACTCTGGTTTGAAATTAATTCAGTAAATTTACATGATTGGCCGGCGAGGAGTCCCTATCTCAATTCAATAGAAAATTTATGGGGCCTTCTAGCCCGAGGAGTTTATAAAAATGGCACACAATATCAGTGTAAACAAGATCTTGTGTTAGCCATCAAACAAGCTTGGAATAACATTTCATAGACACTTTAAAAGAAATTTCAGCATCGATGACCTCTCAGCTTATTCAATGAATTGAAAAAAAAAGTTGTTTTCTTGATTATTAAGAGAAATGTTAAGTAATTTAAAACATGTCCTTATACTTTTTCCTATATTTTCATTAGTGATAATCTTTATAGTCAACTTTTGTAAGGTTCATATTTGTTGTTTTATGAGTTGTAAATGTTATTATATAATTTCATATTAGAGGTCAGAAATATCAAAAATTCATTTTGATAAAGTGAAAATAAAGTATATTTTCATTTAATTATATGTTGTCCTTATACTTTTTTCGAGCACTATAGACTACAGATAAGCATTTATCGGTATCACTAAGCTGTTACCAAATTGACGAAAGACATTTTAAAATAATGTTTAAGAAATATCTTAAAAGAATAACTTGTATACGAAATATGAAAAGATTAATATTTTTTTATTTTTCCCAATTCTGATAACACATAGTGTGATACATCTAATTAAATGTGATATGAGTAGATATAGTACACAACACCATGCAATATATATATATGAGAAAGTCGTGTGGAGGCTCAGAATCCAGACAATTTTATAACGAATTTACTACAATTAGAATATTCTACTGAATCCTTTTCATTTCGTTACAAACGAGTTTATTACAATTTCAAAAATTACTGAATAGGAAATGTTCCTTAAAAAATCCGGTTCATAAATACATCCTTAATCGGCAATTTACCCTTTAAAAATCCACAAAACAAACACCTTTCTCCTGCTCTTAAATATAATGCGATTTTCAGATTTATTATCGGATCAGCAAAACAAACAAGCTCAATCAACGGGAGCAGAAATTCAATGCCAGTGGAGCAAAAGCAGCGCCACTGCGGGAGTCGAAACATCGGTCGATAGGACCCTTGCACCGCTTCCTAGCAACCGTACACACCGCCACAAGCTTCTCTTGCCGCCACTGAGAAACAGCGTGTCATACCCTATCGCTCAGCTGTCACCCCGTTTGTCACATTCCGCGTAGAGCTTCACGAGGAGAAGCCGCCTTTACCTGGTGAACTTGGCACTATTTTTTCCAAAATCGTCTGCCAAGGTCGTGTGGAATGTTTTGGCGTGTTTAAAGAACTTGCGCCAGAGCTGGTTTCGTTATACTTTCGACCGGCAGAGAAAGTGAAGCCCCGGTTGAGCGGTTGTTGACAGTTTCTGAATGAACCGGTGACAGTTTTGTCGGAAAAAATGACTTAGTGCGTTGGTTGGACGGAATTGGGCTCGAGAATCGTCGCTTTTGAAAATGAATGTCGTTATCTTCAGGTAGGACACGGTTTTTATTTTGAATGTTTAAGTTGAAAATTTGGAAATATTTGAATTCACTAATTTTGTATTAATTGCACGGCTTTTGTATTAATTTCATGGTTTGAATTGCGTTACTTGAATGTACCGAGTATTGTGTCAATGGCGTGTTGAAGATCCAGACCACTTGACTGACCCAAGGGTTTTCAGTAGCCGGCTGTATCAATGGTGTGTGGAAAACCCAGGCCGTCCGACTCATCCAGAGGACTTGAGCAACTATTTGGTAGAAACTTTTCACAGAATGTACGAAATAGTTTATAAGTTATCTTTAGAATTGTTTGTTATTCATAGTGATTAATAACTGATAGAATTTGACATTTTTAATATTTGTTAATAACTTTTTCTGAAATCATAAACCTTTTCAGATTGAAGCATAAAATTGGCGCATATTTTTAATTCTGTTAACATGCTAAATGGGAAAATATATTGAATCTTATTTCCACGCGCGACAAAATGATTTAATTGTTTAATTTTTCGATTGGCAGCGAACGAATATAAAATTATGTTTTTATTACTTTGGGCTCGTGAATATCTTGAATATCACTTCCACGCAACAAAATTACTTTATTATTGTGACAAGAATTTTACCAGTTAGAAAATTTATATAAAGTTATATTTCTAAAAGTATTTATTTTTTATAGATTTAATTGTTGCCAGCTGCAGAATATCAAATTGCGCATTAATTAATTTTGAAAGGAAAGTGGTGTACGTTTTAAAAATCCCTTTATATAATCACCCCTAATTCAAAATTTTGAAATTTTCGATTTTTTCGTTAACCTGGAAACTGAACCGAATCAAATAAGGGACATCCATGCAAATTGTGGATCCCTATAAGCATTTATTACGTCTCCCCATTCATATTACATTTCCTCATCTTTGTGAACTTTTCATGCCATTTAATCCCTCAAAAAATATTCCGAGTTCCCTCTAGAGCTCGCCCCACCCCTCACTTTAATCATAGATACGACTTTAACTGTGCCCCTCCCCCCCTTTGAGCAGAAGACTGAGATTCCCCCCAAACTGAGATTCTGACTTGAGAGACATCATTTTGAATAGTGGTTTTGAGTGTTTTTATAATCTCTTCGTACCGCCACTTAATACGAATTTTCGAAATAGTAGTATAAGAAATTTTCATTGGGTGTCGAAGCTAAAACGGACCTAATGATACTTTGCAAAGATCTATAGTGGAAGTATTCTATAATTTTGATAAATCACTCCCCCAGTTAATAATTTCAGTGCACTTTATATAGATAATTTCTAAAAAAGTTCTATGGACACTGATAGCCAGACTTGGCCACGGGCCAAGTCTAGCTATGGGTGTCCATAGAACTTTGGCCTAACCACGGGCCAAGTCTGTCCACCAGTGTTCATAGAACATCTTCCAGTGTGTGTGTGTGGGGGGGGGGAAGCTCAACGACAAAACGTACAATATCGTCTAGCTTGATGCCCGTCTTTGTGACTTTGAATGTCCAGGATGGGGCAAGTGCTCCCCTTGCCCTCCACTTAGGGCGCCCATGAGTCTGGCTGCATCTCTATTTTAAAATTTCGGGTCGGGATGACTGTAAGAGGACGGATTTATGTTTTGAGAATGAATACTGAAGCCATATCAATATTCACACACACATATATATATATATAACATTGTTAAATTTATTAATGTAGAGAGGAAAACTTAACGACTTTCTAGATATTTCGAAACCTAGATTGATGATAATATATTTTTCTTTACTTTCCTACCTTGCACAGTAATGTAAAGAAAACTATTGTGATATAGATACAAATCTGATCTTTGAAATTTAATGGATGTACACGTGTTAAGTAACCCTGAATATAAATTAACCATTTTTATAATAATAGCCGTGTCTGTGGGCACGATGTTTCGAACAAATTAATAAAATCGAATACAGTATGGTAAAATTATTTCAATTGGTGAACGTCAGAGTTCTATTGGTTTAACAGAACTGAGAAAAGCCCTCAATTTTTCGAAAACTTTATTCCGAAAAACGTTATAAAAAGATAATTCTGCATAAAAATGTTACGGAAATAGATATTTAATATATGATGTTTTATTTAATTGCAAATAGTATTATAAAACGCCAATATGCGCCATTCTTGAGAAATTTCATGATTTATTCAAAAATAAAAAAATAATAAAAGGTAAAATAAACTCGCTATTATCAAATCTGTAAGTGATTTTCAAATGCACGTGTTTAAAAATGAATAGACCCTATTATTTATAAATTATCATTAGCCGTTCTCTAGATATTAGATTTTTTTTTCTTTTTACACATCGAACAAATTGTTTCATTTGAACAAATTGGGCGAATCGAAAACAATTTAAGATTTTTCCAATAAATAATTCGAAAAACCTAATTTTTATCAGGAAACTAAAACAAGGGCACCTTTAGTTTTTTGAACATTTTTTTTCGAAAATCAAAAATAAGTATCAAAATAGAATTATATTAAAATTTGTTACAAAAATAGTTATTTTATATGTAACATTTTTTTATTTAAAAGTGAATGATCTCGTTACAGAATTAACTCTGCTGTTATTGAGATATTTCGAGTTTTCGATCTAAAATGTAGAAAATCATAAAAATTTAAATATTTTCACTATTAGTAAATAACTTAATTCTATTTAAGTACTTCTAACTAAAAATAAATTAACACTACCTTTTAGCACTTATCATGAACCATTCTCCAGATATTAGAAAATTTACATTTCCAAAGGCAGCGCGATATCTTTCTAAACATTTAAGTGAATACATAGAATTTGGAAGGTTTATTTCAATATGTACCACGAATAAGCTTACTGATTTTTATTGATATCTTTCAATAAGGAAGATCTACTTTGTATTATTTCTCTTAATGTGCAGCAAAAATAATCTGATGAAGCATTCTGATTTGTGATTTTAGACATATCTGAAAATAAAGCAAAAGTTCTTGTTGTGAGACGCCAAGGTTTAAACTATTTCGAGCTTAAGATAGTGGCGTAGACTTTTGGCGCCCCGGAGCAAAGCATTTCATATTGTCCTTTCCTATAATTCATATTCATTGATGTTTAAACCAAAAATATTTTCAGTGCAAGAGGTACCTACCCCCTTCTCGTTAAGCATCTTGAAGTGATCGCTCCATCCCACTCCATCACCATACGCTGCTGGCATAAGTTTGCAAACTGCCTTCAAAATCAAGCTTGGTTTGATCTCTGCTATTGCTGAGGGAGCCAGGTCGGGCAAAAGTCTAAAACTCATTGCAGACTTCTAAATCAAACCCACTTATTTCATTCTAACTACCACTGGTCAAAGATTTTTTTTAAGCCGATATGTCGCAAATGGCAAGTAAGTAAATTGCAAATTAAGACTATTCAAAACGATGAAATTGACTCTGTAAAAACTAGAAACCTTAAGAGTGCAATTAGTATAAACAGTAATGTTAATATGCACTTAACATAAATTTCGAATTGAAAAAAGATAAATCTGGCGTGAATTTAAATAAACGTATGAGATGCGGAAATAATCAAAAATTTAAGGAATATCCATCTTGGGAAAAGATGTGTATGAAGCACCAAAATATTATTTTTATAAATGTGTAAAAGCTCGAATATTAAAGTAGTAGACGAGACTTTTACTTAAGAAGATAACGCGCAAAATACTGGTCGGTAAATGAATATGATAAAACCAAAAGAAAATCTTGGGATAGAGTGGCGAGAAACTCTAAAAGATAAAGGCTTGAGTAATGCTTCTTTTAAGCTTGACCCTAGAACAGAAGTATATATATCACCTTAAGCACTTGAATACGTTAAAATAAACCCTACTCATAGAGAGCTGACATCATATTATGGTCACATGATTGAGAACAAAGGGATTTGATAACTGGGATATGAAACTACACTGTAAAACATTTGCTGGCATGTTACTGAAAGTTTCAGGGGAATCAGCTGTCAGTAATGGAGAGTAATATTCCTGATACTTTTGGATTATATACAGGATGCCCACTTATATCCGTTACACCCCCCTTAACTTCTAAACGGTGACAGCTTAGGCCATAAAGGTGGTGTCTAGGTATAGTAAAAAGGCTATGAGATTACTCGATGAGACAACTTACAACGCCATCTATCGGCAAATTTTGGAATTAGTGGTCCTATCTCGTAAACGGTGAAAGATACGTGAAAAAAGTCAATTAGAAAGTTGTAGAGCACTCTCGATTTAGTACGAAAAGATACCTTGCGCACATTAATACTCAAAACAGAATGCAAAAAATGAACATTTGTTTGGTCACGATTTCGAAAATTGTCATGTCATAAAGAGTGGAAGAAAGAAACTGGGACACTTCCCTGTCTTCAGGATCATTTATTTACAATAGTATAATACTCAAAATGCTCTCCGTTAGCCACTATACACATTTGCACTCTGGACTGGATTTCTCGCTGCACATTGTGCAACATGGCAGGTGTTACGGACGCACAAGCATCAGTAATACGTCGTCGAAGATCCTGCAATGTTGGCGGAGGAGTCGCATATACCTGCCCTTTTATGTGTCCCCATAAAAAGTCCAATGGGGTCAAGTCAGGTGAGCGCGGGGGCCACTCGACGGAACCACCATACCCGATGACTTGACTCTGGAATGTCTCTATTAGGTACTGCTGAACGTTTGAAATCTTATGCGGAGGTGCGCCGTCATGTTGGAACCATACATTTAGGAGTTGGTGCAACGGTAGATTTTCAACAAAGTCGGTTATTACATCCTGCAGAAGCTGCAAGTACAGTTGTCCCGTTAACGTGCCCTCGTAAAATACTGTTCCAATGAGCCTGTCATTAAAAATTCCGCCCCAAACATTAATCGACCAGCGTTGATGTCGAACTTCGACGGCATATCTTGGATATTCCAGCCACCAGGTATGAACGTTCTGTCTATTAAACATTCCGTTCCTCGAAAAACATGCCTCATCCGTCCATATTATGTCTGCCAGAAATGTTGGGTGGACCTCATCACAAAGTTGCACCACGTGTAACGTCTCTCAGCATCTCTTGGCAGCAATCCCTGCACAGGTGTGGATCGGTATGGATGAGCACCTGATTCATTCAGGATTTTCCAGACACGGCTTTTTGAAAGGCCACAATTTTCGCTGATCATTCTTGTGCTGCTCTGAGGATGGGCGAGAGCGTATGCTAGCACATCTTCAGGCTCCCTTTTGCGTCCTACATTACGAGGTGTACGAATTCGAGGTCGGCTGGTCACGCAGCCCGTCTCCCTTAAACGTTTTACAACTTTTAAGATGGTCTGCCGTGTAGGATGCGGGCCTTGAGGGAAACATTCACGATACAGCCTTACAGCTGATTTTGCCTTACGCCCACATTCACCGTAAATTAACAACATCTCGCAATACTCGTTACTGTCAAATTTTGCCATAACTCTCTGCTTTAACGTACAACCCAGCAGAAACATCCTTTTTATAGTAGTAGTCTCTAGTGAACAGGTATGACGTTACATCATCATTTGCATAATACATGAGATCCATGTGATTTTTATACCAGACATGGTTGAGTTGAGCTGTGTGTTTGGAGAGACGATTTTGCAAGATCAGTAGAAAGTTTTCATGGTTTGTAGAGACATTCAGTAAAACACGCAACCGGTGGGGACAGAACCATGGTCCTCCTGAATGCGAATCACGTGCGTTTCCCCTGCGCCACAACACAGGCTCGTATTTAGTCCGTAAGTTGTTTTTTTCTCGCTTCGCTTCACAATCAAACAAATGTTCATTTTTGCATTCGGTTTTGAGTATTAATGTGCGTAAGGTATCTTTTCGTACTAAATCTGCTCTACAACTTTCTAATTGACTTTTTTCACGTATCTTTCACCGTTTACGAGATAGGACCGCGAATTCCAAAATTTGCCAATAGATGGCATTATAAGTTGTTTCATCGAGTAGCGCATAGCCGTTTTACTATACTTAGACACCGACTTTATGGCCTAAGCTGTTACCATTTTGAAGTTAAGGGGGGTTTAACGATATAAGTGTGCACCTTGTATATATATATATGTATATATATATATATATATATATATATATATATATATATATTAGAAAAAAGTAACAATAATAATAATTCAAGTAATCGTGAAATATTAACATCACCATAGAAGCAAAACCACTGCCATAATGTCGATAATAGAATAGATCAGCACCGGCCCAAATTCGAAGATTAAACAGAATTAAATTCATCTTCAGCTCGGAGTATGTAATTCTAATTAACCCAAACAAATGCCTGTTTCAGATTGGACAATAGTACATTACTAAAAATGTAAAAACTCAGACTACAGGCACCAAAAGATGAAAAAATGCACATAAAAAACATTAGGAAAGTTTGTATTACCAGAAAATTTGTGGCAGGAACCTTTCTTCTTTCACCATATGTATATGCGATCAACTTCAACAGAATAGAAATAGCTAGAAGCACCGGAATGAACATGACTAAATACAACCTAGGAGGCAGTACGAACGTTCACAGCAGCACTCCCAGACCCGTCCAGTGAATAAGAGCAGGAGACAGGAAAATTACCCGTATAAGCAAAACAGAAACAACATGAAGCAAGGATGAAAATTCTTACTAAACAAGTGATTCATAGAAGAAATGGGCAAACGAGAATGCCACTATACACCATTATAAGTGCGCTCAAATCGTAGTTTCAAACTGGCTAAAGTCACAATTAAAAAAAAAAACTAATAAAATTCAAAGCATCAATATTACTGTATCTTATTTTCCGATTTTTTTATTTTTCTAATTTTTTAGCTTATTTTATTATTTTTCATTTTTAATTTATTTATATAATTAATAGTCGGCGTGGTGGCCGAACGGTCAAGGCGAGCGTTTCCAGCGATCGCTCGGCCGCCGCGTTGTGCGTTCGAGTCCCACGTAAGACATGGATGTTGTGTGATGTGGGCGCAGTCTGTTCCGCCCCCCCCCCCCCCTCTGGTGCGCCTGGGGTAACGTTCTAGTATGGTGAAATGGTTCACGATTACGGCCGAATATAGGGCGTATGATGAAGAGTCTAGTGCCTGGCCATTGGGAAAAAAATATATATAATTAATAAATAATTATAACTTTTTTTTTTGCCACTATAATTGGGAAAGTTGTCTTGGATGTTATCGAGTGTAAGATAATACACTTAGTTGATAATTTTAATAAAGAATTTGAGAGGATATGCATTAATGGTCGCTGTACTCAATAATTCCGTAAAATGTGCTAATTTATAGTTTTCATTACAAATTTTATTGATTCTAAGAACCTGGTTTATCATAATATTTCTGAAAACTGATATATGCAAACAAGAGTCAAAATGTTGAATTTTTGATGTATTGAATTTAAAATCTTGTCTTTTATCATGCAAGTTTATAGCCATATCACAATTTTAATGACTTTATCAAAATGAAATTTTAGTATGTTGTTCAGACAGTTTGTGGGACCTATGGGAATATAAAAGAATAATATCACCCAATTAGTTTTGGATTGAACCCGGGTTAAAAAAATTAAATACATTGAACTCTATGGGACCTAACTTTTCAAACATGTTTTAAACGAATTTAAAATTCACAAATTTCTTCAAAAATTTTAGAAAATATTTAAATTATCCCATAAAAAATAGGAGAAAAATTTCAGCAAAATATATTTGGTAGTTTTTAAAATAAAAATTAAAATAATAATAACACCCATATCATTTGAAGAGATCACGTCACCCACTTCAAAATAAAATGTGGCAACCATCTTGTGTCAAAATCGTGATTTTTAAAGTTCTTTTTAATTTATATTTAGTGTTGTAAGAGTTGTTTAGAGTTGTATAAGAATTACTGGATTTCTTTAATGCAGAATTATTTAGCTCTGGAATATGCAATATAGCTGACATGAATTAAACATTTATTGATTTTACATAGAGAGCAGACGATTTTATAGCAGACTTTTTGGTGAAGTTTTAAGCGTAGAGTTAAATTACTTTTATCTCCATGGTTTTAAGATTCTAAGTAAAATAAATTATTGTAGTATTGTGATGAATGAAAGGAATGGAAAAGTGTATGAATGAAATATTTACTGCTTTTTCATAGCGAATCAGGCGATTTATATTTCAATGACGTCATTTTAATAAAGCTCACTTCTTTCAAAGAAATTTTAAGTTTTCAAATATAATAAATCATTGTAGTATTTTGATAATTTTAAAAATATCGCATTTTAGAGATGTTTAAATAAAATTGCATTGTAGTTGGAAAGTGTTTTATAGTTAATGCTTTATGTATAATTGATCTTTCTTGTTAATATATACAGGGTCTTTATAATTAAAGTTCCACTTTGAAATGGCTATAAAAGGAAAACTACTGGACAGAATGTTATCAAACTTGATAATAGTTTACAGGAGATCATGGGATTTTATTTTCCGCAAAAAAAAAAAAGAAATTCAAAAACTCACTGTCAGCGGGGAATGGCGCTGTATGCAATATCGTTAAACGAAATAAGACATGAAAACATCGGTTTAAAAAGTTTTTAATCGTTTCTAAAACGTGTTACAAATCATGTTCAATGTGGTTTCCACCATTTTCTGAAAGCAAGTTAAATCGCATTACTGCGTTCTCAAGAGTAGCTCTTAGCATATCAGGAGGAATGTTACGGACATGTCGGTGTATCACATTTTTCAATTTCGTCAAATTGTTTATGTTATCGCCATAAACAGTGGCTTTGAGGTAACCCCATAGCCAGAGGTCTCAGGGGTTGAGGTTTGGTGACCGGGCTGGCCAAAAAATGGGGAAGTGTCGGCTTACAATCAGGTCATCCGTGAAATGTTGCTTAAGTAACTGTTTGACACATGTACCAATGTGAGGTGGAACCCCATCCTGCATAAAAATCGTGATATCTAAACCATTGTTT
Organism: Amaurobius ferox; assembly: GCA_951213105.1. Lineage (NCBI taxonomy): Eukaryota > Metazoa > Arthropoda > Arachnida > Araneae > Amaurobiidae > Amaurobius > Amaurobius ferox. The sequence goes on from OX578134.1 coordinate 13,092,045, forward strand.
ATAGTGATAACATAAACAATTTGGCGGAATTGAAAAATGTGATACACCGACTTGTCCGTAACATTCCTCCTGATACGCTATGAGCTACTGTTGAGAGCGCAGTAATGCGATTTAACTTGCTTTCAGAAAATGGTGGAAGCCACATTGAACATGATTCGTAACACCTTTTAGAAACGATTAAAAACTTTTTAAACTGATGTTTTCATATCTTATTTCGTTTAACGATATTGCATACAGCGCCATTCCCCGCTGACGGTGAGCTTTTGAACTTTTTTTTTTCCTTTTTTTTTGCGGAAAATGAAATCCCACGACCTCTTGTAAACTATTACCAAGTTTGATAAAATTCTGTCCAGTAGTTTTCCTTTTATGGCCATTTCAAAGTGGAACTTTAGTTATAAAGACCCTGTATATTAAAAATTGAAAATGTTCAACTTTATGAGATGATTATTCGAAAACTACAAAAGCTTTGTTAAAACAAATTATTAATCTAAAAACTAAACTTCTAAACTTCTTACTGGACATTTTTGTTTATATATATATGGCCTTTTATGTATTTCCTGTTGGCCTTTTTCAAAACATCATATCCTCTGTATTCGGTTTATGCTATTTTATATTTCTAGACTACTTCAAGCTGCATTTGCGCTTAATAGTCTTGAAAACAGTTTTTGTACTAATTGTACTGTAGTGGTTTCTGTTTTATGACATTCTATATATATATATATATATATATATATATTATTTTACTTGTATTATATATATACATTGCTGAACAATTGCTAAGGACGGATCACAAATTGCAACGTAGCACAACATTAAGCAGGGGTGGAGGCCCAGCAGGATAAAATATTGTTGTCACACTATTCGGACATTAGAATAAAGATCATTTATTGTTCTGGAAAATACAGAAGGTTTTGAAACATCTGAAAGGAAAAAAGTGTTCATTTTGTGCTGTGTACGGAGAAATGGAAAAATGCATATGAACGACAGCAGGCATCTCTGAGAAAGGTGTCAGTACCGGATATGTCCACTGTGCAATGCGATGCAACACTTAACATATAGTGCCATGCTTTGCACAACATTATCCAGCAGCTGTTGAGGCAAGTTATCCTACTTCTCTGTCAGTGCACGGATGAGGGTGTTTTTATTTGTTGGAGGATATTTTCGACCAACAAGTCGCTTCTCCAAAGCATCCCAAACATTTTCAATGGGGTTTAGATCTGGAGAACGTGCTGGCCTCCACCCCCGTATGAGGCATTGAGTACTCTCGCTGACTAGACAATCCTGAACAGCAAATGTTCTATGACATGGCGCGTTGTCGTCCATCAAAATAAATGTATCACCGACAGCACCACGGAAAAGGCGAACACGAGGCAGTAGAACTTCATCAATGTATCGTTGACCGGTCGTAGTCCCAGTTGTAACCACATGTAGGGGCGTGCGGCCATTGATCATGATGCCGGCCCATACCATGATACTGCATGTCAGATATCGGCCCCTTTCCTGGATATTTTCTGGACGATAAGCAGTACCACTCTCACGCCAGATCAGTTGGCGTCTACAATCTGATGACAGATTGACCCTACACTCATCTGAGAATAGTACGCAAGCCCAGTCCTGTTCGGTCCAATTGAGATGATCACGACACCATTGCAAACGGACGGTACGGTGCAGTCTGGACAATGGGACACACAGAACAGGTCTGCGGACGTATATCCCTCCTCCTCCCAAACGTCTGGTTTTTCGGAAGATCCGCTGTCCAGTGGTAGCAAGAAATTGATTTGTCACCTGCTGAGCTGTGGTGCGCTGAGCTGTGGTCTCTTTTTGCTGATAGGGCAATATACCTGTCTCCTGCAGATGTTGTGCTTCTAACACGACCTCCCTCGTGACGCTTGCTACACATTCCAGTTGTTTTAAGTGCTTGCCACAGCCGTGAAACAACGCTGTGGGCGATGTCGAACTCCCTAGCAACATCTGCTATTTTTCGCCCCCCTTCTTCAATCTTTTTGAGTAATACGGCCACGCGTAAAATCATCTATGTGATATCAGGAAGACATACGGAAAATTTCAAGTTCGTCAATTAAATATTTTCCGTAAAACTTTTACTTGGAACAACAACTCTCCACACGCAGTCTCTTATCAGCGCTATCACGTGACGAACAGACGTGGAAATGAAAAATTTGCGTACACACACCTCTCCATACTGTATCCCGCACTTATTAAAATTTTTCACATTTTGCTTCCTTTCATTTTGTGATTGGTATGGGTTATAGTGTCATCCGTCCTTAGCAATTGTCCAATAGTATATATATATATATATATATATATATATATATATATATATATATATAATGTATGTATATATATATATATATATATATATATATATATATATATATATGTACACTATATATATATGTCCAAAAGTTAAGCATAATTCGTAAAATGCGAAAACTTCGGAATTAATATGGATACAATGATTCACAATCAATTGTGGAGAATCATGGGACGAAGGTAAATCATTGTGCATATGCAAAAGAGTTCAGTCGCCGTCGACATACGCAAAGCACAGGCGCACGTCGAAACGAGTATAAAACGGCCTCCAGCGGCATGGCCAGTTGAGGCAGAATTTCGCAATTGTTGTGGTACGGAGCGTTGTTAACAATCAAAAGGGACGAAGGAGATCACAAAAATGCCATCTGGACATGTTTTTGAATTGACGAATTATTGGAATATTAGAATAGGGTCGATCGCAAACCTAAGCGTGTCGAATTCTGAGCGTACCTCAGTGTGTGATCTCCAGACTGTGGAAGAGGTTCCAAACCATTGGAAATGTCACCCGACGACCATATAGTACCAGGTCGGTCAAGGGTAACAACCGTTCGGCGAGACCGATATTTGGTGATAACTGCGCTACGCCAGAGGAACCGTTCTGCCAGACAACTGAGTTCAGACCTGACAGCCTCCACAGAATTCACTGCTTCGGGACAAACTGTTTACAGGAGACTCATATACGTTGGTCTCTATACCAGACGACCATCAGTTTGCATCCCCCTGACATCGGCAGTGGAGTGGACAACAGTGGAGCAATGTCATGTTTAGTAACGAGCCCAGGTTTAGTCTGAAAATTGATTCTAGTCGTACCACGACCTGGAGAGAATGTGGAATGCGTTTTCACCCGGGAAACATCACGAAAAGACATCTTTTCCGTTTGGGGGAGTTATGATTTGGGCAGGCATCATGATGGACGACAGCACAGATCTCCTCATTTTTGACATGGTGTCAGCTACCGGTCAAAGATACAGAGATGAAGTCCTTGAGTCTACCGTTCGATTGTTTCGAGGTGCTGTTGATCCCGATTTATATTCATGGCTGATAGCGCAACTCCTCACCTTGCGACCTTGGTCGACGACTTCCTTCAAACTGAAGATATCCAGCATATGCAGTGGCCTGCCAAATCTCCTGATCTGAATCCAATAGCGCATGTATGGGATATGCTCAGGAGACATCTTGCAGCTCTCCGCTACCCACCAAGCTCCTTTCCGGCATTGAAAACTGCTCTCTGTAACGCTTGGAACTCTTTGAGCTCACAACTTATCCAAACCCTCATCGAAAGTATGGGAAATCGTTGTGCAGCATGCTTGGCTACCCGAGGTTCCCACCCACCGTATTAAACTGCAGCATAACATTGTTTTAAACATTCTGTTCCACTGAGGTGGACACTCGTATTGTGACCCCTTTTCTTTCAACCCTTTTCTTTGGATAATAAAATTCGTTATTATCCTTGTTTTATATTGTTCTCTTCTAACCCTATTACACCCGCATACAGCGTTTACTTCCATTCCGATGTAGATATCCTGAAATTTCTGATCAGTCCTTGGTTTAAAAGATTTGGAGAAATCGCATTTGGTACAGAAAGTAAACTATCTAATGGAGCTAAGAGACGGCATGAAACTTTTTTTACGTGAATATCAAGATGGATTTAAGAGAATTGGCAGGGTTATCAAAACTTACAAAATAATTCAAAAAATATTCTGCTGCTAAGGTATTTTTTAGAGAAGAAAATATCACTGAAAAAATTGATACTGAGTATTTGGAAGGAAAGACAGGTACTGGACACATACTTCTGTACAACCAAAGATAAAATAAAAAAGCTCGTACAAAAAACATCAAAGATAGGTCTTTGAAAAATTTAACTGGATCGCTAACGTATAAAAAATATGCATGTGATGAAGTTAAGTGTTTTTGGCAATGCAAAGAAGAAATTTATTACTAAGAAGGAATTTTATTTCGTGGAAATGGAGAGATAGTACCAATATCCCAAGTAATTAAAAACCTGAAGTAATTCATTTAGCGCATCAATGCATTATGTCATGCTGGATTAAAGGCCCAAAACAACTTCTATTGGTTTGGTATGATTATTAAGAAAGTAATTTTATCGCGGGAAAAAAGAAAATTTTGTGGGACGACCACGGGGTAAATCGCAAAATTTGTGCTTCAAGGATTTGCACTAACATTTCTAAGAAAATAATAGTTACGAAACAGTAATAAAAGTAACTACTAAGAGGGTGAGGAACAGCCCAGTGGTTAGCGAGCGGTCATTGCACTCGGATGACAAGAGTTTGATTCCCGCCTCGGGTCAAACTGTCTCCGTGTTCACATGGAGTATGAGTACGTTAAGTATGTGGGTACGTACGTCTTTTGGAGATGTTGGTGGTAGGAGAAGGAGGTACCCTGCGAATGCCTCCCCCACTGGGTTCCAGTCTAAATTGGGTGGCACTTCCCGACCGTCTAAACATATACCTTACATCTTCGGGTAGGTTGAACGGTCTCGGTTGAACAAGAAGTAACTACTACGAAAATCAATACGGATAATATTGCATTTTTTAAAAATTAATACTTACATTTATAAGCCTTCCAAATTCTATAAATGGTATCAACGTCGTTACATAAGATTAAGATTTTCATTTAAGTGGATATCGTTTTAATGTTTATATTGCACATACACAGGTTTTCTTCTTTAATGCAGTGTCTGTTGTCTTGTGACACGTTTCAAAATTTACAAAAGAATCGTTTGGTATCGAACCTTTTTGTGGGTATTTACAGAGGCGACTTTATGTAGCTAGAAAAACAATTTTTTTCGAATTCCAGAAATCTATTAAACCATTGCTGGCACGATGTTCCTTTGCAATCGCTTAATATGAAATAACAATTTGTCGTCTGAAAGGTCAAGGACTGAATATATTTGATTTTCGCGAAATTTCTGAAAAACCCTAAAATTCCCGAAAAAAATCGCGGAAATTCGAATCGCGAAATAAAAATTATAATACAAATTAGGCAATAAAATGAAAAAAATCCTCAATTCGTAAATATATTTGCTATTTGCGAAATTTCAGAAGACCGCCTAATAGTCGCGTAAAATATCACTGGCATTCGCACCGCGAAATAATCACTACCCTAATGATGACGAACGAAATAGTTTGTAAGTACAAAACGTGTCAAGAATATAAGAGCAATGCTAAGAAGCCTTTTCTGATGCTTGAAGTACTGAAATTGCAATAAGAAAAAAAAATGGTATTTATGTCATGAAGATAGAACGTAATGACTATTTATTAGTTACTGACTGTTATTCGAAATTTTAAAAAGTGAAATCGTTTGGATATTAAACAATTACATGCGTTATTGGTGCATTAAAATTTATATTTAGATCGCATAGCATATCAGAAATGCTGATGTCTGATAACTGCCAACATTTTAATTTTGTAGAATGTAAAATGCTTGCTGATCAATATGAATTTATGCATGAAACATCGTGTGAAAATTATGCACAAACTCATGGAATTGCCGAAAGAATGTAATACACCTAAAGGGCCTTTCATTACTGTGAAGGACCAGACCCTTCATTACTGTGGATGGAATGAAGGTTTTAAAACTTCAACAAGCTTTACCAATGCATTCAGAAACTGCTATTTGATACTACTAAGAATTGGCAAACAAAGAAAGGGAAAAAAGAAGAAATTGAAAGTAAAGGAAGACTGCTGAAACTCCTTGAAGACAATCAGCCGGTTGTTTTACAACTGGATCATAGAAAGTGGATATCTGCCACAATAATAGCCAAACAACAAAGTCTAAAATCTTTTATGTTTAAAGCACCAGATGGAAAGACGTTTAAAATGAACAGGATGCGTCTCAAAGAAAGGTATTATGAAGTTGGCGAAACAGTCGAACAGTCTACATTCCAAATTTACTGACTGATACCAACTCAACTGGAACTAAACAATCAAACTGAACTAAATGATCCGCCTGAATAAACTGAACAACTGGTGCAAATATGGGGGAAGAGAAACTACAAACATTGAGAAAGCCAATTCGATAGAGTGTAAGTTTTTTAAAGGTTTTAAAAAGTTAAATATTTAAGGAATTTAATTTTTTTATTGCTTTGGAAAAGCATGTTATGTATGTCAATGAATACAACTTCATACTTCTGTAACCGTGTCGACACGTGCATAAACTGGAAGCTTGTGGATAGCGAGCTTTCACAGGGGTTCTCCTATCTGGGGAATGACTGTCTTGTTTTGTTTTTCTGCGCTCTGCGCACTTGATGTCATTGCAGAGAATGCGCGCGCATTTCGTTATTGCCTTGACTTTGATTTGACATTGACTTTTACGCGATTAATTTGTTACGGTCTAAATATTTTTCTTATAACCCGAAAACCTTTTTCAAATCTAGTATTACTAGTTAATATTATTATAAATCGTAAAATTACGTTATACATTTTGTGCTTCCCCCCCCCAAGCAAACAATAAAAAAATTAAAGATATTTTAAACTTTTGTGACCATGATTACCGGTACTTCTACTTTAACATAGATAAATGGTATAAAAACATGAATGAAATGCAGTTACTGGAGCATAGCTCAGTATTTGTTTCTAACAAAAACAACGTAATGACAATTAATCAACCACAAATACTTATAAACATGGGTGTATTTAGAGAAAGGGGGGGGGGGAGAGGAGCGTGCTAAAGCACCCCCTGAAAAATTGTTAATTTAATTAAAAGCCAATCTGAGAGAAATAGAAAAGCAGGTAAATGCTTTTAGGAATTAGAACATTCAACCACAACTGTGTGTTTCCTCCTACATTTATATTAATAAAAACAATTTGAACTTATACTTAATTGAAACATTTATGATTATTGTATTTGGTATGTTTATGAATGTTCAATTTATTATTTTAGTTGCTTTGTCTCCAGGAAGGTTAAAATTATGTTATGAAGGAGAAAATATTTTATAACTGTGCATACTAATTTTTAAAATTTGGTGCATACTAATTTTTAAAAGTGCTATACGCATTAATTCTTAAAATATGATGTTCATACCATCTATTCAAATTTACTTTGTAACAATACATATTTCAAGGCTGATAGTAATCTTTAAATTTTGAATGCAATCAATTTCAGCACACCTCTGGAAAAAATCCTGCATATGCCCATGGTTAAATAGCACTTTTCTGTACTTATATCTGATAATTTAAAATCAGATTTAACCGTATATATCGAATAACAAAATGTATATCTCTTCGTTATAAGTTGAAAATGGAAGATTTTGCATCACAGATCATTAAAACAATTATATAAAAAAATGAGACAAGTAAAAAGTAATTTTTATTTTGCAATTCAATCTTTAATTTGAAAGCATTCTGTAATTTATTAACGAAATTTTGTTAAGTGACGTCAAAGTAAAACATTTTTACTTTCCTTATATAAATAGTATAATGTATAAGGAGAGTATTGTGACGGGGGTCGAAAATTCAGATTCAAGTATTTGACGGGAGAGCACATTTCAACCATCCCTGAATCCGAATCAAACGTTTTTCAGGTGATGTCTGTCTCTGTGTGTGTGTGTGTGGAGACGATAACTGATGAACAAATGGTGCGGTTCGAATGAAATTTGGTACAGAAGTTACAATCCATGAATACTGGAAGCCTATTGTTTTAACAAGCAATCGAATGCTCAGAACCGACATAAATTTTTGAATGAAATTTTGAAAAAAATCATCAAAAAATTAAAAGATTCCATAAAATTACATAAATAATCATTTCTTGTGTAATTTTTCATTAGAAAGCAATTGACGTAAACTTTAGAACTCTAGTATGAACCGTTCTCGAGATATTGCACGTTTTTAAAAATAAATTTATCAAAAAATAACATAAAATTCATAAAAAATATCAACTATTGTGAAACTTGTTCACTTTTCATATCTATTATTATGCGATAAATTTATTATCATCATTCTTATAGATCTAGATCGTTCCATTAACGAGAGAAGACACTTTGAGTAATAGTATTCGAATTTGACACCATTAGTCATTTATCTACTATAAAAATAACCTATTTCTGCCTTCACAATGCTGGACGAAACATTGGCGATGAATTTGGCGGAATATCGCCAACTTGGCATGTTTTAAATGTTGCCAAATTGACGAAAATATCGCCAAATTCATAAAAAAATGTCGCCAAATTGATAAGAATGACGTTAAATCAATGAAAATGACAACTAATTGATGAAAATTCAATATTTTAGAAAGAACATAAGAATAATCTATTTCTCCATCTGTAACGTTAGGCGAAACTCTGGCGACGTATTTTAGCTGCATATCGCTAACTTGGTGACGTTTCGCTAACTTTGCGACGTTTAAATGTTGCCAAATTGGCTAAACTGTTGCCAAATTGATAAAAATGTCACCAAACTGATAAAAATATTATCAAATTGATAAAAATGACGCCAAACGGGATGCAATGTTTTACAAATTTTTAATTCCGTCATATGATGAGCATATTTTTTATTATATAAAAAATGTTCTTCTAAATATGGCGAACTTACCGTTATTTAGCCATACATTGACGAAAATATTGTTAACATTGCAGAAATGGCGCCTTGTTAATGAAAATAACGGCTAATTGATGAATTTATTATTAAAATATTTAAATATATATGGACTATATTGCTTATTGAGGATGGTATCAATATTGATAATTGTTAATTTAAAGTTGCGTAAAATATAAATTAATTGGGTACAAAATAGCTTTCCATGTTGTTATTCGGGAAAGCGCCAAATGTACAATTTAATGTTAGAGACACCGTGCCGTGGATTTTTTTATCACTTTTTCACTGTTAAAGAAGTAACTTCATTGCATTATATGAGGAAAGTCATTTGCTGCCCACACCAGATCAGACTTTTTGATTGGATGGCGGGATAACAGCGCAAATTTTTATAAATGAGCAATCAATCAGAAAATCAGCGAGTATAGTTAGCCTGTAACGACCACCTAGCAGAACGTCTTAGTTACCGCCCAAAATGTAGAGTGCCTGCTGTAAATTCGAAATTCTCGAGTTATTTAGTAAAGTGTTTAAAAATTAAATCTGCTAATCATTCGAAAACACGATATGTGAGTCTGTGTAGGCGATATCTATCGAACAAATAGAAATAATAGAATGAAAATTGATTTTCAGGATGCATGGGACAGTCCTGAATATTTTGAACTTTTTTTCTTGAAGATAGAAAGACTATACAAAAATATAAATATGTTAAACATTTTACAGAAATAGTTATTTTATATTTTCTTATTTATTTAAAAGCAAATAACATTTACAGCATGTCAATCTCAAATGTTCTCAATATTGCACATTTCTGAAAAAGAAAATCATAAAATGAAATATTTTTAAATGTATAATTATTTTGTGAGTACATAAAACGTAAATAATTGGACACTATTGTTTATCAGATATAATGAATAGTTTTTGATATATCACAAATTTTACTTTTGCTCAATAAAAAATCGAATTGAATTTTTGCGAAATATAAATATAAAGAAACTCTACTTAAACTGTTAAGAATTTCTATTGATTCTCCGCTAAATATAGATATAAGAAAGTTTTCAAACATCCTATTGATATTTAGCGAAATATAATAGATAAACGAAAGATCTAATTTATCTCAAAAAATTCCTATTGATTTTCAGCAAAATGCAAATAAAAGAAATATCTAGATCTAACAGTCGTATTTTAGCGAAATATAGATATAAGAAAACTTTAATTTAGAACTAAGTATCCTATTGATTTTCAACAAAATACATATATAAGATATCTCTAAAATTTTCTATTGATTTTTAGCGAAATATAGATAAACGAAAGCTTTAATTTAGATCTAAGTATCCTATTGATTTTCAACAAAATACATATATAAGATATCTCTAGCCCTAAAAATCCTATTAATATTCAGCAAAATATAGATTAATGAAAGTTCTAATTAGCTCTAAAATTCCTAATGATTTTTTTCAAAATGCAGATGTAAGAACTGTCTAATTTAACTCTAAAATTCTATTGATTTGACGCGAAATATAGATATAAGAAGCTCTAACTTATGTAATCGTTTTTCCATAATATTGAAATTTGTTAATGTGTAAGTCACGTGTTGGGAACATCAGAGTTTTTTAATTGTACTCTTAGCAAATATCATTTTCCCTGCAATACATGGTAATGTATAGGGAAAGTATTGGAATCATGTCGAAAATCGCAACTCGAGTTTTCGATGGATCTACACGTTTCGCGACCTCTAGAATACGAAAATACCATTTTTAGCGTGACGTCTGTGTGTGTATCTGTCTGTCTGTGTGTCTGTGCAATGTATGTATCCACTTTAACTCAAAAACTAATGGACCGAATTTCATAATATTTGGTAGGTAAGTCACTTGGATGTGATCCTGGTGCTGATTAGTTTTTGGTACGATTCTAAAAAACAGATCCCGCCTTTTTTTGCGAAATGGCCCGTAAAAATTAATTTATCCGTTCTAGCTAAAATACTAATTTACCAAATTTCACAAAATTTGGTAGATAAGTTACTTGTTAGATACTCTGGGGCTGATTAGAATTTAGTACGATTCGGAAAAGAAGAACCTCTCTTTTTACGAAATGGCCCCAAAAATTTCATGTATCCACCCTAGCTAAAATACTAATTGACCAAATTTCACAATATCTGGTAGATAAGTTACTTGGGGGACGCTCTGGTGCTGATTCGATTTTGGTACAATTCAGAAAATAACAACCTGCCTTTTTTTACGAAATGGCTCGCAAAAATCGCCAAAATCTAAAAAAAAAAAAGACTACGTATGCTGAAATGTATTAATTATATTCTTGTTTTATACGCAATTTTTGACGAGGAAAAGAATATAACACACTCCATTATACTTTAGGACTAACCGTTCTCAACATATTTAAAATTTCTTGCATTTTTGTTACGCCGCTATCGAAAAAATGTCCAATTACCAAATAAAAACAAAAATTGAATTAAAAATGCAAATTTCGTGTTATTTGGTGCAATTAAACTCAATCTAATGAATTATTAAAGAAATAAAGAAAATATGAATTAAAGTCTGCAGAAAAAGTCATGTGCTGCCCACATCAGATTTTTTTTATTACTCGACTGTAAAACTTACATCACATTTAGTGCAAATTTTTATACATGTGTTGCCGTTTGATGTGCAGACAAGGTGCACGGAAAGTGAAAAACAAGACGACATTTTGATTGGACCATTTATAACATAGCATATATTAGCACCGATCACCAAATTATTCTCATTCAACTGTTACAAACTGAAAATATTTAAAAATTTCTATAAAAAAAAACTATATTGAAACTTTTTATAATAAGTTTAAATTTTTTCAACAACGTATGGCGTTAATATACTTCCGTACTTTAAATACTGCGATTATAGAATTCGAAGTATATTGAAATATTAGTGCCAAAAATAGTTATTTTATTCTAAAACTGACTAAGTAAGGTTCTTTCTCGTGGTCAATACTGGTGTGGAAGGTTTTCGTTTCCTATATTATCGTTGGGCTTTTGAAGTGAAAATACTTTTCAAGCCCCATTTTGTCTATGCTCTGTGGTGGAAATAAAAATCCGGTTTCTTCAGTGTTGTTGTTACTAATTTTTTTTTTATTTCAACCTTTCAGATCACCTAAGGACGAGCCTTAAAATATATTTTGATCCCTTACTGTATCTGTCCCCGGGGGAGAAGTCGAAAATTAGAATTCGTCTTTCTCGTGGTTGATATTATAAGTGTGAAATATTAAGCCATTTATGCCACCAGTGGCTTTTAGAAATTCTAAAAAGTTTTTTTTAGAAAAATCTAATTTCTCCACCCTTGGGAATGGGGATTAAAAATCTGATTTTGCTACGTTCTGCCCCGTTCACGATATTATAAGTGTTCAAAAACTCGGTATTCGAGGTACCCTCGGGTCTTCTGGAAAGTATGGAAAGCCTCTTTAAAAATACTTTGAAGTATTTTCTCGACAAATTTCGAAAATACTTCATTATCCGGTAGTCGATACAATAAGTGTTGTTGTTGTTGTTGAGACTCAGACCGTCTGATTTACCAAAAAGGTGAAAGGTAACTGTTTGGACGGTCGAAAAGAGCCACTCAATTTAGACCGGAACCCAGTGGGGGAGGCATCCACAGGGACCGTATCCTTCTTTACCTACCACCAACCTCTTGGAAGGACTGACGGACCCACATGTTTAACGTGATCGTACTCCGCGTGAACACGACGGCAGTTTTGGCAGCGGAGGGAATCGAATCCGGGCCTACCTAGTGCAATTCCCGCGCGCTAACCACTGGACTACTTCGCACCAAGTGTGGACGACCAAGGCCCCCCAATTCACCCTAGAGGGTATGAGCAACTAGATGAGTGGCCGGCGCGCCTCAGCTGTGAAAAGACTCAGACTTGGGGCTTCTGAAGGGTATGGAATGACACAAACACATCAAAAAATGTTTTTATAGATTTTTAAAGATAAGTTATGATGGAAAGCAATGAAAAATGTGATTTTAAGTTCTGATGATGATTTTGGAAAAAAAAAATAGACATAAATAATGTGTAGAATATAAATGTTTGAGAATGTAGAGTGGAGATTCAAGCTATAGATATTTAGTTTCCGAATACTGGAATTTTTTGCAAGTTAGTTAATTTTGAAAGAGATGTAACCAGGCTATCATCAGCCTCAAAATAAAAAAAAATGATAAAACCAAAAGAATTTTGTCAAAAATGGCATAAAACGCACACTTGATAATATCGCGTGGTTTTGGAAGCAAAAGACAGCCTTATTCATCAAGACACACTGGAAGCTCAAGTTTCACTCGTCAGAGATAAATTAGCAATTGAAGCTAGAAAGCAACCGTGACTGAATCAGGGAAAGGGAGTTACTAACGGTGAGAGGAGAAGGAATGAAGTAAAAAATAGTGTTATAGAGATTGATGTCAAACACCACTTCTTTTGCGCATTTCGAATGGGCTTGTGTGTGATGATGGTACAAAATAAAGGGTTCGATTTATATATATATATATAAATTTAATTTTCTACTTCTTAATGGGTTTTTTTCGGAAAATTATACAGTTTTTGTGTATTAATTTAGTTCAAAGTGCTGTTTATTTAGTTCAAATCGGATCACAAATGAAGAAGTTATCGACGATGAAACAAACGTCCGGATCTGTCATTTGCAGCCGCCTCACTGGGGCGAGCATGGCATCAGCGCAAGCGATGACCGCATACTGACGTATAGCGCATATGTCGATGCACAGATACTGCGGATCTAAAATTATATATTTTTTATACTTTTCTACCAGAATTGTTTTATAATTCAGCTCAAAGGACATAAGGTCTGGTTCTCGAACGCCATTGAAAAATGTATTTGTTATTGCGTAGAGTCTCAGCGGACGGACAGAGAGTTGAGCAGTCCACTAAGCTCAGGTCTTGCCAGCGGCCATTTTTGCTCAGAATTTCCGACGCTTAACAGACTAGTCCGAAAAATGCCTTGTTAAATCTTCTCGACATTCTTCTATTCACTATGTCTTAAAGCCCAACTGGCTTAAGTATCTTCTTGAAGAGTTGTTTGAACCTCCAAAATCTGCCAGATTTATCCACTAGAACTGATGTAGATAACAGTATCCCTAATTATTTAGTCCACCTAAAGATCGTTGTTACCTCCTCCAAAACAAAATTAATGACTTTCAATATCATGTAGTCACTAATGATTAAAAAATAGACGATAAGCAGAGAAAAATAAACGATAAGCAAAGAAAAATAGAAGATTATGTATTTTGTTTCTTCAGGATTAAAATCTCATAACCATGCAATTGCATTATTTTGTAGCAACGTCTTCGATATGAGATTATAAACACAAAAATAGCAAGAATGGCCAAACTTTGAGAGGCTATTTCTCCAGACCTAACAGTTAATTTGAAAAACGGATTTCAGATTTAGATTCAGTCAGGTCGAAATAGTTAGCATGCATGAGTTTTTCAGCCCTTGAAGTTGCATTTGGTGCTCTAAAATACTGACACTGCGTTTTTAGAGAGGTCATAGGGTCGGTGATGTTGAGCATTATATCTTCAATTGCCCCTACACCTAAAATCTTCATTTAGCCAAACCCTCGAATGAGCACAGATACCTGTGGTTTTCTAGGGTCTAATTCTTTTCCCTCTTTTCTTTGTAAAAAACTGTAATAAAATTGTAAATGAATTTCAAATGAACTAGACTAAATGTTTTTGGTGGTGAACCAGGTTAACATACATTGTGTTCTACTCCTAGTAACCTAAGTGTATTAACGCAAATGTACCTAAATTGCGCTAAATCAATGGTAATCAATATTAATCTTTTCTGTTTCGAGACACTTAACTCCAATATTTAAGTTTTAAGAATTTAATTCCGCTTGATGCTAACTTAGACAGTGTTTATTTCTTCTATGTGATGACGCTTTTAATCTATTTTATTGATTTCAATTCATTTCCGTTCAAATTGTTTTTACAACTCTTAATCCCCTTTTAGCAACCACATCTACCCCTTTATAATTTTTATTCGATTGTAAAATATTTTTAATTATTATTCATGATGCTATAATTACAATATCCAACGTAAATGTTATATAGTGTAAGCTCCCAATGTCCTTTGTTTTGCAGTTAGTATATAATATCAATTGAAACATAAAAATTGTTAATTTTAATTTGTAATAAATAATGTGGTAATTACTGTGGTGAAAAATATGAAAACCCGCAATAGCCCACCAATACTTCTTCGCACGAGTCCCTTAACATAATCATTAAATAAAAATACTGCCCATTAAAATCCACATTTTAACCTTTAAAATAAATTATCATATATTCACTCGTCTATTATTGTTTGAATTAAAATTACATTGATTTTAACAAACGCTTAAGGAGAAGAAAAGCACCATGTTAGACCAGGTCTTTTGAATCTTGTTCCAAAAATCAAAAATTGACCTAATATACATGAAGACTGCACCTCTGTATTTCGGGTCTGTAGTTCAGTATGACAGTCACCTGTTAAGCTACTTTTTCTAACATTTGGAGTCAGACCTCGTCTTTTTCTACAATATTTGCACTGCTAAAAATGAATAATCACTGCATTGCTTGAAAACACGAATCTCTCTCTCTCTCTTGACAACACTGCTCAAGTCATTACGACCTCTTTCTCTCAATTCTTGAATTATGTCTCATTTATATGCGTTAACTTTCCTCCTTGTAGCCACATTATTTTGCCTAGTGTTCAGATACGCCCTCTTTGCTCTCATTGGATACTCCTCAGTGCGATGTCGCATCTTTGAATTATTGGCTCTTTCAGTTTCCAATGAAGGTTGGTTTAAGTCTTAGTCCTAAGATATTTTGCCCCAACCATACCTGCAATTTGTTTGAAGTGCATTTATTGGGGTTCATAATTTTCCGAACCAAGACTGTCATAAAACTGTGACTAAAAGTCTGCCCTTTGTTTCGTCGTAAACATCAAAAACTGCATATGGTGCCTCCTGGTCTCACAGTTACACTATTTGCTGCATAGTGTTGGTTCATTATCTTTACCTGTTTATTTGCTGTATTAGACCAATGTTTGTCCTATTTCGATTTTATGGTACTTTGTGTTCTGACTACTATGTTCTTTGGGTATGTGTTTATTTCGTTGTTCACAATGTTATTTTCTTCTCCTCTCGCTGATGTATTTTTTAAACAATTGTTGCAAATGAAGTTTTGCTCTCTTTTTCTTTTGAATTTTCTGGCTTGGTTGGTTGTCCGGTTGGGCTTCGTTCGTGTTGAGTTGTTCCCGTTTCACATCTTTATACATAGTACATCCAAGCCATACTTTGTACATCCAAGCCATAGAACTCACGTACGGGTGAGTTCTATGGCTTGGGTCGCGGAGCTCATATAATCAGAAAAAAATCCACATATTAAATATTGCATTGAGTTTGGCAGATACTTTTACTCATTGCATGTCAACAACCCAACTGTATAATGACGGGCTTATATACCCTCTGTGGTAAGTTCTGTTAAAAACACGCAAGCCGTGAAATTCTTACTCAATCTAAAAAATTCGAGATTACCATTATTCGCCAAATAGGAATATTTCACCAGATTTGCCAATAAGGTCACATAAGTCACAAAAGTTCATCAAATCGGAAGGTGTTGGTCGCCAAGGTCCAGTGACCCAAACCTTCCAGTTATAACAATGGTTTCCTATTATGTATTCGTAACAGTATGATTTCACTTCCGTTACACACTTCCGTTTCATTCCTGTCACATTTTTGTTTTATAATTTACTCCGTACCTTTACATCCTAAGATGTTTCACATCGAAACCAATGAGGAAAAACAAGAGGCTGGATACTATGAATGAATGACAAGACACCAACGAAGAAAGTGAAGTCCAACAAAAGATTCAAAGCACTTATTCAGTGAGTAAAACTAAAACCATGAGAAAATTCAGTGAGTAAGTCACATATTCAGTGAATAAAACTAAGAACATCCTATTAAATTAAAAGAAAAGGAAAATAATCACTTAACCAATCCGAGTCCAGCGGTAAAAACGACAAATACGAATAATAAGTAGAGCAGAAAATGAAGGACTGGTTAAAACTAAAAGAAATGACATCATCAACAAAAAGACTCTGTCGTGGCTTCGCAACTTGCCAATACCATTTAAATTTAAGTTGTATGTTACTTTTAACAAATTTAGTTTAGCTTCATTACATTAGCATCATTTGAGCTGTACTTAAACAGCAGTAATCAGTCGATTAGATAATTTTAAGATTCTCAATTGAATAATAAAATGTCATTAAAATGTCATTATTTGAAATTCCATTACAATTGAAAATTGGACATAAATTATTTTGCGTACCTCTTTTTAATGCATGTTACAGATATAAAGTGTCTTCAAATTGCCAGCGATTAGTGTACTTGTTTATTGGTCATCTGAAATTTTTCTAATAGACTAATAAAACTATATTTGGGTATTGGTGCGGAATCTTGTGATAAAGATTACTTCAGTGATTTTGTCGTTCCAGTCTATATGAAATAGGGTTTATCAACTTTCAAAAGTAATGTACCGGCTCCCGGGAATGTTACCGTGGTGTAAAGCATGCTAAACCGGGGAGTGGAGGTTAACCTCCCCGCGGCCAATTTGTGGTACGTTGGTACGTCGTTGACTGGTATGTCGCTTTCATTTTTCGATCATTTTACGGTCTTTCTTCGTAGGTTCCATTAGGAAATATATGCACTCATTGCCATGCAAATTTGTGCACCAAAAAGTAATTGTGGGATCGTAACGAAACTTGGCATGAAGGTACGTGTCAGGCAGATATGCAAATGATTAGAAATACAGCGTTATTGTTCGTTGCATAATGCCACGAGAGTGCGTTGAACTTTGTTCTCCCTGACAAAGAAAAAAGATACGCAGAGAATTTTTGCCTGTACTTAATCTGTTACAGAGGGACGCTTTTTCATTAGGGATACTGTTACGCCGCCATTGAAGACAATATGATTAGCTGTCAGAGTTCGAGAGGTGAAGAATCATCGGGATGATGGAAGCCAGGTGGTCAGCTCGGCCAGTAGCCCGCCACCTGGACCGTTCTGACTTTACTGTGAGGGAGTGTTGGAACCAGTGGATGATAGAAAGGTCGCATACATGGCGGCCAGGCTCAGGACGCCCTCCGCAGACTAATTGCCGAGAAAACCGTAACATCACCCAATACGTATGCACAGCGCCAACTGCATGATTGTCCGCCATCCGGACACAGGAAGCACCTTCACTATGAGCCCCTGTGTCTATCCGTATCATCGCGAGGTGCCTGACTGAAGAACATTTGGTATCACGGCGTCCGCTACGTGTGTTGCCAATGAAACCCACACCGTCGCCTCCGTTTGGAGTGGTGTCACGCTCGACGGGAATGGACCGCAACCGAACGGAACCAGGTCGTCTTCAGCGATGAATCAAGCTTAAATTCGAGCAGTGATGACAACCGTGTACGTGTGTGGAAGCCCCGTGGTGAACACCTGAATCCTGGCTTCGCTTTACAGTGGCACACCGCTTCCACAGCTGGTGTGATGGTATGAGGTGCCATCGCATATGGTACCCGGTCACCTCTAATATTGATCCCCAGTACCATGACAGCCCCACTGAACGTTCATGGCATCCTTCCGCCATATGTGTTGCCACTTATAGCAGGGCTCCCAGGAGGCATTTTTCAACAAGACAATGCTGGGCCACACACAGCAAGAGTGTCACAGGAATGCCTCCGCCACATTACCACCCTTCCCTGGCTTGTCCGATCCTCAGATTTGTCATAGATCGAGCATGTCTGGGATCACTTGAGACGGCAAGTTGGATAGCCTACGAGTTTGATCGAACTAGATGCGCGCTTACAATAACTGTGGAATGAGATGATGCAGGACATCATACGAGACCTGTATGCCTCAATACACGCCCGTATCGCATCGTGTATTCAAGCTAGAAGTGACCCAACAGTCTACTAGAACTTCCGTTCATTTGTAGTTTTTACTGTAATAAATTATCCTTTTGGTTTGATTTTGTAATCACATATGAACGTTATACTCACATATATACAATTTCGTTCGATTCTGACAACGCTTTTTTGGTGCGCAAATTTTTATGGCAATATGTTTATATATATATATATATATATATATATATATATATATATTCGTAAAGTTATAAAAAACCTGATGTGGGCAACACATGACTTTCCTTATATAATGCAATGAATTTACTACTTTTACAGTTTTAAAAAAATGTTATTCTTATAGTAGATACTTATATTCTTTCCAAAATATTGAATTTTCAATTAATCGTCATCTTCATTAATTTAGCGTCATTTTCATCAATTTGGCGAGATTTTTGTTAATTTGGCAACAATTAAAAATGTCGTCAAATTGGCGACATTCCGCCAAAGTTGTTGCCAAAATCTCGCCAAGCGTTATGGACGGAGAAATAAGTTATTCTTACAGTAGTGGCGTTGTGTATTGGCGTTCAAATACAAAAGTATTTCTCAAAGTATATTTTTTCATGAATGTTACGAGCTAGATCCACGAGAATGATGTCACCAAATTTATCGCATGGTATTACATATGAAAAGTGAACATGTTTCTCAATAGGAAATATTTTTTTTTATTTTATATAACTTTTTGATAATTTTTTTGAAAAATGTGCAATATCTCGGGAACGGTTCATGTTAGCGTTCTAAAATTTATGCCAATCGTTTTCTAATGAAAAATTATATAAGAAATGTCTATTTGCGTAACTTTATTAGCGGTTTTGATTTTTTAACGATTTTTTCAAAATCTCACTCGAAAATTTAGGGGGGTTCTGAAGATTCGATTCCGTATAAAAACAGTAGGCTTCCAGTGTTTACGGATTGTGATTTTTGTACCAAATTTCTTTCGAATCGGTCCATTCGTTCGTCAGTTATAGTCTCCACAGACTCACTGACACACACACACACACACACATACTTGCACACACACACACACACATACTTGCACACACACACACACACACATACTTGCACACACACACACACATACACACACACACACAGACAGACATAACTTCAAAAGTGTTTGATTCGTGATCAGGGATGTTTGAAACATGCTCTCCCGTCGAAAACTCGAATTCGAATTTTCGACCCCGTCACAATACTTTCCTTATATATTATGTATATAAGGAAAGTAAAAATATAATAAATAAAATTATCTTTAAATCCGATTTTAAGCAGGGGAGGCTCAGCTTTTGAGCCTCAATGGACGTTACGCCACCGTTCGTTCGTGAGATATCGCTTCCACATACAAACACACATACCTACACCCCCTTAAAGACGTTCTATTCGAGTTCAGGTTCATGCTTGAAAAGTGTTCTTCTGTTGAAAATCATTCAAATTTTCGACTCCATTATAATACTTTCCTTATACATTATATTGCGTATGAAGGGAAAGTAATAAATTTGAAATATCTAAGAAACACCAAGTATATTAGTTTTCTACAGGCGGCTAATATCTAGGAGTTGGCAAGCATCATGCGTGGGTGATAAGTATATTAGTACCTAGGGACAATAAATTATGTAGTCAGTCTCTGAATAACTCACACGTCAAATTCCTGAAGTTCCACATTTTCAAAAGTGTCTCAATTCTGAAAGAAAAACAAATATATGTGCATGGTGTTTGTGGAATAAAATTCAGAAGTTTATTACACTAAAGATTGACTTTCCCGGCCGTCCAAATGGTTGCTCAAGTCCTTGTTGACGAGCCGGACGGTCTGGGTCTTCAACACTAAAGACTGAACATGACTTGGAAAGTTTGGAATGTTTGTGCTGGCACACCAAAATGGAATAAGGAAAACGGATAATTTTCAAGAACAAACTGTTGTGAAATTTGCCTACCAATATTTTAAAAGCTTATCAGGATTTTAAAAAACTTTTTTATGTGAAAGAACCCCAAAGTTAATATAATTGACGGTGGCTCCAGTCGGATGGAGACAAAAAAGTTTTGCCCGAGTAACTTGTAAAAAATTATAATATTATATTATCGAAATTATAACTGCTATACTTTGCAAACTAAGAACGCGATACAAGATCCAATTATATACCTTTATAGAGCTTTCAGAAAGTTATAAATTACTTCTTACTGTTTATAGTTAGTACTTTAGTTTTCTTGATATAAGTATCACCAACTTTAAAAATAGAAAATTTTCAGCCCTCTTCAAATTTATGAGATGATTGTTCGAAAACTATGAAAGTTTTGTTAAAGCAAATTACTGATTTAAAAATTTGAAAACTTAACTTCCTGCGGAACATTTTTGTTATATATATATATATATATATATATATATATATATATATAACAAATATATATATATGTATATATATATATATATATATATATGTAAAATAGATCAAAGTATTTAAAAATAAAACTTAATCAATTTCATAATAATAATACGCCTACTAATTTTTGTTGTGTGATATCTTTTAAACATCCAATTTATAACTCTATACATGTTGAGTCTATTTTTTACAAATTCAAACACTTATTACCTATTTAGGATTTGAATGTTACTAAGACTTTTAAATACAACAGGCCGATTGGCAGAACTATTTTTAATTACAATGAAATTTCACAATCTCTCCCTATTGATAAAGATTCCATGTCAAATGTAGATAATGATTGTATTTGCAAGGTAGACGAATATGCTGACTATATAAATCCACACTTGGGCCATATCGTTACAGGAGACTTAGCAATAGATAAAGACGAAAAGTTAAGAACTATTATATCATTTGGTACAAAATTCAGGTTACCATCCTCTTATAACTCTTTTAAAGTTTTAAGTCCATCATTCTTGAACTTGATAAATATATTTACAAATTAGCTTCTAAATACGCTCTGCCTTTAGAAGCATTTAATATGTGGAAATTCACTTTATTAAAATTTATTAAAATACTGTTTGTAATATTAAATTCACTAGATCTTTATATAATATTGATAATTTAAAACATAAAATTAATGATTTACAAAGACCTTTTGCTATTACTTATGTTGATAAAGCCTCTGATAATTATACTATTATCTGTGAAAAATTCTGTACACAATTTCTGTTAGATTATTTAAATAACAATAGTCTATTTAAACTGGATTCACACTTCATTAATAGTATTAAACTGAAAATTATCAATAAGTATAGTGATTTAAATATTAATTATAAATTTCTTAAACTTCCATATATATATAGTGCTAATACCTAAATTTCATAAAAATCCTATTAAATTTAGAACAGTAACAAGTGGTAATAATACTTACTCTATTACTGCGAGTAAATTACTTCTAAATTATTTAAATGTAATAAATGATAGTTTACGTTTTTCTAGCAATAACTACCTTATCCTAAATAATAGTAAAGAATTAAAGAAAAAATTAACATCACTTGATAAATTAATTGGATTTCAAATTTTTGATTTTGAAAATCTTCTTAATAATATTAAGATCTCTGATCTTTATGCAGTAATTGTAGCTCTATATAATGCTTATACTACTTCTCATACTATATTTACCAAATTTCCTAAACTTCTTCACTTTGTTCTTTTCAATAATTATATATTTCAAGGCAATAAATTATACTTACAAGTCTCAGGAGTTCTACAAGGTGGCTGTAGTAGCAGTATATTAGCTAATTTATACCTTTATCATTATGAAAAATATTTTACTTCCACAGATTAAAAAATTTTTACAGATATGTTGATGATCTGATTTGTTTGGTCTTTACAGATAACTGTGTCTAGATATAGATTTCTATCCGGATAATTTGGAACTAATTCTTAATGTAGCCATTATTAGTAATAACATTAATTTTTTGGACTTAAATCTTATTATTGAACCTACTAATAGGATAGTTACTAATTTATATGATAAAAAATACTTTTTTAACTTTAACATTAATAAATTATTACCTTTTAATTCCTGTAACTCAATTCAATTGTTTAGAAATTTTATATTTAATCAGCTCTTTAGAATTTATAGATTATCTGATAAAAAATTTCAAGCTATGCATATTAATAAACTTAAAATTACTAGCAAATTATATAAATATCCAGCTTATTTAGTACATAGTATAGTTAAAAAGTTTGGAATGGTAGATTATACTTAAATTCTCTCCTTAGTATCTTATTTTAGTCTGACATCCACTTTCTCTCTTTATAGATTATCTGATAAAAAATTTCAGGCTATGCATATTAATAAACTTAAAATTGCTAGCAAATTATATAAATATCCAGCTTATTTAGTACATAGTATAGTTAAAAAGTTTGGAATGGTAGATTATACTTAAATTCTCTTCTTAGTATCTTATTTTAGTCTGACATCCACTTTCTCTAGTATAAGCATTACCCTGTATTTACATGTTCTTACTGTTGAATATAACATTTTATCGTCTTTTCGCATTACTGTTATTTCTTTTTCACGATTGGCAACAGCAGTTCTCAACTTTTTATTTTTTGAGATTGGCGACATTGGTCTCTTTATTCAAGGCTCCAATGGATCAGACGTATGCAGTGTTTTTTCAGATATTCTTGTTCCCTATTATTTTTCAATCTTTATGCATGTTGTCCAGGGTTATCTAAGTTCATAGATATAATCTATCACAGATATCAGAACACATGCATTTTGTGCTCATTTTTATGAAATACCTGGACTTGATAAAGAGTTTTATCGAAATGAACAATTCATTATTAGGTCTAGGGCTTGTCCACGTGTAAAGCTTTCATGCTTGGATTTTATTTGATATTATTTTATAGATTCCTTTCCATTGATGTTTTTTGTTTGTCTTCAGCTTGATGACTAGAGGTTTATATTTATATTTTCCACTTGATTGATGATTCTCTGTTTGATACTTTTATTTGTAAGGCATTTTGTAATGGTGGGATTTTAAAGTTTAAAATTCTCTCTATTCTTTCAATGGATTTTTAAACTTTTATTATTATTATTATTATATATATATATATATTATTATATATATATATATATAAACATGAACGATATAAGTTTAATAGAGAACAAACAAATTAGTTAAATATGCACAATAGATAGTAATTACTCGTATAAAACATTTTATTCTTAGAATACAATGGAAAATAAAAGGACAGTTAAAATATTAGCTTATAGCTTGAACCGTTCTTGAGATATTTCAAGTGTTTTGAATAAATTTATCTAAAAAATGGCATAATATTGGAAAGTAGTGAATATCGTCATATATGTAATACATAGCGATAAATTTGGGTAAATGGCGGTTTTTTGTGAAAACAAATTGACGAACATGTCACCAAATTAGCAAAATGACATAATTGACATATTTTAATATATGGACTATATTGCTTAACAGATGCTATCAATATTTCCAATTGTCAAGTTGAATTTGAGTGAAATATAAGGTACATTAGTATTTTTACATGCTTTCTTTAAAAAGTGTCTAATTTAGTGTTTCAACGTTAAAAACATGGATCTTGCCCATCATTTTTTGGCACTAGAATGAATTATTAGGCGTCGCACGGTTAGTAAATAAACGTCCATTACTACTCAATTCAACAAGCACGCTATCCACAAACCAAAACAATAACAACAACACCAAAAAACGTTCTCCGCAGTACATAAAAAAGCCGCTCAACCTTCCGGAAAAACAATACATCATAAAGTCTTTGTTTTACGGCCATTTGAAATTTTAATTACTAACTTTAGAACTTACTATCGTAAACACCTGATTTTTTCAGAGAATGCTTATAATACTGGTGCAATCTTATATATATCAATTTAAATCTTTATCTGTAAAACTCAGGATTTAAAATTTCTTAATTTTATATCCAACTACCGAAGAACTAGACGTCTGAAATTCCCAATTTTTTGAGCGAGGAGACGCTCGTCTACGATCTTGCCACCGTACCTCGAATGAGTTGCTTTTTTAACCATGCGTTTTATGATGTTTTTAGCGATCACAAAGAAAATTCGAGTCTTTAAAATAGCTAAAACACTAATTGTAAATAATTAAAAATAGTGCCGAGGTGCACGTTCTCCAATCTTTAAGCACTTGTGTACCAAATTTTATGACCTTACGACGCTTAGATTTATCGCTATAGATTGCACGCACAGATACATTCATTTATTATGTACGACTGAAGGAAGTAAAACATCATGCAGGGAAATGTATGTGCTGCCTACATTTTTACTTTCCTTCTATACATAATGTATAAGGAAAGTATTGTGACGGGGTCGAAAATTCGAATTCGAGTTTTTGACGGGAGAGCACGTTTTAAGCATCCCTGATCACGAATCAAACATTTTTGAAGTGATGTCTGTGTGTGTGTATTGTGTGTGTGTGTGTGTCAGTGAGCCTGTGGAGACGATAACTGACGAACGAATGGGCTCCATTTCGCCAGCCCCCTCGCCTCGGAATTTCAAAATTTCAATGATGCCATTCGTTTGTACTACGTTTGTACCGGATTGTACCGTCAAAATTTTCGTTTGTACCACTTCCGGAACGGGGTTATTCCCATTTCAAAGTGGGGGGGCTGGCGAAACGGCAGCCCCCCCACCTCGGAATTTCAAAATTTCAATGATGCCATTCGTTTGTACTACGTTTGTACCGGATTGTACCGTCAAAATTTTCGTTTGTACCACTTCCGGAATGGGGTTATTCTCATTTCAAAGTGGGGGGCTGGCGAAACGGCAGCCCCCCCACCTCGGAATTTCAAAATTTCGTCGATGCCATTCGTTTGTACTACGTTTGTACCGGTTTGTACCGTAAAAATTTTCGTTTGTACCACTTCCGGTACGGCGTAATTTTAATTTTAAAATGGGTGACCTTGAGCTCCGACAAACCCAACCTCGAAATTTCAAAATTTCGTCGATGTCATTCGTTTGTATTACGTTTGTACCGGTTTGTACCGTAAAAATTTTCGTTTGTACCACTTCCGGTACGGCGTAATTTTAATTTAAAAGTGGGTGACCTTGAGCTCCGGCAACCCCCCCACGTCGGAATTTCAAAATTTCGTCGATGCCATTCGTTTGTACTACGTTTGTACTGGTTTGTACCGTAAAAATTTTCGTTTGTACCACTTCCGGTATGGCGTAATTTCTATTTAAAAGTTGGTGACCTTGAGCTCCGGTAACCCCCCACCTCGAAATTTCAAAATTTCGTCGATGCCATTCGTTTGTATAACGTTTGTACTGGTTTGTACCGTCAAAATTTTCGCTTGTACCACTTCCGGTACGGCGTAATTTTTATTTAAAAGTCGGTCACCTTGAGTTTCGGCAAGCCCCCACCTCGAAATTTCAGAATTTAGTTGATGATTCCATTCATTTGTGGGACGTTTGTACCATATTGTACCAAAAAATGTTCGTTTGTACCACTTCCGGTACGGCGTTATTCTCATTTCAAAGTGAGGGGGGAGAAACATCAGCCCCCACCTAAGAATTTGAAAATTTCGTCAATGCCATTCGTTTGTACTACGTTTGTACCGGATTGTACTACCGTAAAAATATTCGTTTGTACCACTTCCGGTACGGTGTTGTTCTCATTTCAAAGTGGGCTTGCTTTAGAAACGGCAGCCCCGTTCACCTAGGAATTTCAAAATTTCGTCGATGCCATTGGTTTGTACTACGTTTGTACCAAATGGTACCGTAAAAATTTTCATTTGTACCACTTCCGGTATAGCGTAATTTTTATATAAATGTGGGTGTCCTTGAGCATCGGCAACCCCCCACCTCGTAATTTTAAAATTTCGTCGATGCCATTGGTTTGTACTACGTTTGTACCGGATTGTACCGCAAAAATTTTCGTGTGTACTACTTCCGGTACGGCGTAATATTCATTTCAAAGTGGGGGCTGGAAAAATGGCAGCTTTGACCTCGGAATTTTCGTATTTCAGTGACGTCGTTCGCATGTACTTCATTTGCATGGAATGTACCGCTAAAATTTTCATTTATACCGTTTCCTATATATAGTTGTTCCCATTTCAAAGTGGGAGACTCCATTTCGCCCCTTCTCAGTTCCGAATTTCCAATATGCATCAAATAATTAAAGAACATGCTTTTATGCCAATAAAATTTATATATGTATTAAAACATACAAATACAAATAAATATATTTTTACAAATCAGCACATTTATTCAGTACATTATTCAAATATTTTGCTTAAGCCGACGCAGTGGTCGAGTGGTCAAGGCGAGTGTTTCCACAGCAATCGCTCGACCGCCGCGTTGTGGGTTCGAGTCCCACGTAAAACATGGATGTTTGTGTTGCGGGCGTAGTGTGTTCCGCCCCCCCTCTGGTGCGCCTGGGGCAACGTCTTAGGACGGCTAAATGGTTCACGTTCTGGCCGCTGACGAAAGGCGAATGACGAAAGTCAAGTGCCTGGCCATTAATATATATATATATATATATTTTGCTTAACATATATTTATACAAATATTCAACTCAATTTACATTTATATAAATATTTAGTTTAATTTACATT
This sequence comes from Amaurobius ferox, assembly GCA_951213105.1. Classification (NCBI taxonomy): domain Eukaryota; kingdom Metazoa; phylum Arthropoda; class Arachnida; order Araneae; family Amaurobiidae; genus Amaurobius; species Amaurobius ferox. The sequence continues at coordinate 13,119,451 of OX578134.1, forward strand.
TTCACAAATATTTAACTCAATTGACATTTATATAAATATTTAGCTCAATTTGCACTTATACAAAGTAGCACTTATACATACTAATACGAATATGTAGCACATGTACATTGAAAAATTTGAAGATATATTTCGGTACTTGTGAGTATTTAAAATAGGTTTCAGGAAATAAAGTATTTAAAATATTGATTAATTAAAAAATGTTATGTACCCAACACAATTGAGTATAATATAGTTTTAAAAGTAAAGTAGGAATTAGCTATCATGGATGTGAGAATTTGGTTGCAAATCATTTTAATTGCATTCATTTAATTTTATTTATATAAAAATTAGCGAAATTATTTTGCAGAAGTACTGCTTTTACTGTCCTGCATATTGGTTTCCCTATAGAGTATAGGGAACTTATTTAACTGGGGCAAGTTTTCAACGGAAGAACACGTTTCAAGCATCCTAGAACAAGAACCGAACGTTTATGAAGTCATTTCTGTATGTGTTAGCACGTGTGAATACACGCTAATATACTGTTACGACGTATTCTCTGGAATCGTGGGTGTGCGTCCAGGATACAAGAAAGAATCCAAATTTCTGGATAACTAACACGTTTATAAGCACAACATAAACAGGAATAAGATACAGCAAATGGTTCGATAACTATCTCACAAGATTACTAAACAACTGCTAGGTACAGTAAAATAGCAATTAAATACTCAGTTAATTTCACAAAACAGCGGATGCTATCCTGAAAACAATGACTTATCTCATAATTTCAATGTAGCTCGTATCACGTCAACTGCTCTCCAATTGAGCGATGACTCTTTTTATATATTCTCAGTAGAAACTGCCAGAAGGGGCTCATATCTCGTAGAATACTCGTCATTTTAAGAAGGCTCTCGAACATTCGAAAAGTCGCCAATAAAACACCAAATCTGGCAACCATAGCTCGACAGTCCTGAAATGGCATCCCTAGACCCACATCATAGGGATGGCTGCCTGTACGGTGTTTCACTTCTGGTTCTCAAAAGTGCTTCCACTGAAGGCTTCATGATCGGGACAGTACATAGTGTATGTGTGTGCCTGTGAGTCGGCGGAGGTGTTATCTCACACGCGAATGAAGAGTTTTGAATATAATTTGGTACGATTATTGACCTCAGTGTATACTGGATTCCAATTGATTTTAAATGTAATCGAAAGTTTGGAAGACCCCCCCCGCCTCCCCCATATTTTGAACGAAAGCTTGAAAAAATCATTAACCAGAACTTTCAATAATGATAAAAAAAAAAAATCATTTCAGACGTAATTGATAGACAAATGATAGAAACTTTAGAATGTTAGAATGAACCATTCTCGAGATACTACACAAGTTTCGAATAAATTTTTGAAAAAATTATTAAAGCAAATTAAGAATCTGAATGCTGTTAAATGTTTAATTATTTCATACATAATATCCACTTAGAAAACGATTGACATACCACATACGACATTTCGAGATATTGCACATTTTTCATGTAAATTTATTCAAAACATAATGTTAAATTAAACAAGAAAGATCAATCATGCATAAGCATTGATTATGAAACACTTTCCAACTGAAATGTAATTTCATTTAAAAATTTCTGAAATGTGATACATTTAGTGGTGATATCTTTTACATTATCACAGTACTACAGTAATATATTATACTTTTATGTATTTCATTTTTAATGTATTTCATTTTTTCAACCCGGGTTCAATGCAAAACTAATTGGGTGATATTATTCATTTATATTCCCATAGGTCCCACAGACCGTCTGAACAACATACTAAAATTTCATTTTGATGACGTCATTTTTACTGCAGTTATCGTGCGAACGAACAGACAGAAGGAACAAAGTCATAAACACTTTTCAACTATGCTATAAAGTGTTAATAAGGGAGAATTTCAAAATGTACATTATATAACAAAATTATACAACAAAAATAATAATGGGAATAAATAATATACTATAATTTATGACATAAAAGTCCTATAAAGTTCTTCTGAACAATATTGCCATATACTCTAAATACATAATAATACAAGAAAGATCAATCATGCATAAGCATTGATTATGAAACACTTTCCAACTGAAATGCAATTTCATTTAAAAATCTCTAAAATGTGATACATTCAGTGGTGATATCCTTTACATTATACAGTACATTACACAGTACTACAGTAATTTATTACACTTAAATATTTAAAACTGTATCGAAATATAAATCATCTGATTCTTTATGCAAAATCAATGAATATTTCATTCATATAACTTGTATTCCAGACTCCAGGGCTAAATAATTTTGTGTGAAAAAAATTCAGCAATTCTTATGTAATTCATCTTACAATCGCTTGAGATATTTGCATTCTGCATATGTTAAAATTAGGCTTCGTTGAAGAAATAATAAAATTTTAGGGATCATTTAAAATCACAACTATTGTAATTGCATAGGCACGGAATTTAGGTACACAGATAATACACAGATAATATATGTGTGTATGTGTATGTACTCAAAGTATTGGAATCGTGCCGAAGATCGGAACTCGAACTAGAACACGAAAAAACTATTTTTAGGAAGACGTCTGTGTGTGTAAGGTTGTATCTGTGTATGTTTCTGTGTGTCTGTGTGGATATTACATCCACTCTAATTGAAAAACTAATAGACCGATTTTCATACAATTTGGTAGGTATGTTTTTTGTGGGAAATCCTGATGTTCATTAGATTATAGTACGATTCGTAATAAAAGAATATGCCTTCTTTGCGAAATGGCCGCAGAAATTGCCTTTATCCACTCTAGCTAAAAACTAATGGAAAAAATTTAACAAAATTTGGTGCATAATATTTCAATAACCTACAAGTGATTTATATACCAAATTTAACAAAATTTTGTATATAAATCATTTGTAGGTTATTCTACTACGATTCGGGAAAAAGGAACTGGCTAATTTTGCGAAATGGCCCGCAAAAATCGTTATATATAAAAATATAAGACTACGTGTGTTCAATTATATCAATTAAATTCCTATTTTATACGTGATTTTTGACAACAAAAAGAATAAGACTAACCCCATTACTCTAGGACTAGCCGTTCCTGAGATATTCTAGTTTTTTCGCGTTTTCGCTACGCCACCTTTGACAATAAGTCCAGCTATCAAATGAGAACCAAATTTAAGTTTAACGTGTAAATTCAATGTCATTTAAAATACTTATGGTTGTTATTTTATGCAGATAAACTCAAATTATTATTGAATAAATAAAGAGAACGTATATGAGTCTGCAGGGAAAGACATGGGCTGTCCACATCAGAATTTTTAACAATATTACAACAATGATTTATAGAAGTGAACGGGGATTATTTTCAGGCCATTTCGAAAAAAATGTATGATCTATATTTAAAGATCCATTAAATTTTTGTCGAATAAAATGTTCAACAAATTTAAGCTGTGTACCAAATTTTAACTCTCTAGGACGTATGAAAGTGCATTAAAAATGCCATCCAATAAGTATATCATGAAGAGTTATATAAAATTTAAAAAAAATGAAAAATTGTTATCTACAAAATTTATTTTAAAATGTGAAGCCTCTCCCATATGCACTACGTTTAAACAAATGGAAAGATATTTATTATATAATATATCTCTCTTTTCTTTCTGGAAGATATCCCAAAGTCAGAATTTAATTGAATTTGTTTTTTTCCCTATATTAAATAATTTTTAATTAAAAAACTACTTAACATATTTTACTGAATTTTTTTTATATATTCTATGGGATAATGTGAATATTTCCTAAAAATTTCGAAGCAATTCGTGAATTTTAAATTTACTTAAAAAATGTTTGAAAAATTAGGTCCCATAGGGTTCAATGTATTTCATTTTTTCAACCCGGGTTCAATAAAAAACTAATTGGGTGATATTATTTATTTATATTCCCATAGGGCCTACAGACCGTCTGAACAACATACTAAAATTTCATTTTGATAAAGTCATTTTTACGGCAGTTATCGTGCTAACGGACAGACAGACAGACAGACAGACAGACAGAATGAACAAAGTCATAAACACTTTTCAACTTTGTTGTAAAGTGTTAAAAAAAGGGAAGAAAGTATCGCCACATATAACACTTAGTAACAGTGTAGTAACACCTTCCACATACAATATTATGCAACATTATTCATATAAATCTAGATCATTCCATTCACTGGAAAAAATACATTTTGACAGTGATAGTAATTTGACGCCTATGAATTCGCCAATAGTAATTTATTTCATGTAATTGATATTAAACAAATGTTGATGTCATTTCATGATATTGTAATTAAGTAAACGTGAATATGAGAAGGTCATTCGTTTGGACTAGTAATTTGCCCAAAGCACCTAATTTCAATTGACGTCGTATTATTTTAATGCCAAAAACATTGTTCTGTGGACCTTGTACACCATTGTTTCGCCGTGAAAGAAGTAGAATCATTGCATTATGTAGGAAAAGTCATGTTCTGCCCACATCAGATTTTTTAATCCATTCTGAGCCAGCTGATAATTAATTTGCACAAGCAGCTTGCTAGACAATTCTATGAAACCAAACATTGCAAATTTTCTTATTATTAGGCCAATTAGCAATTGCACACCAGGGTATCACCGAAAAAAGTTTAAATATGAATTGCAATTACTGCTTACAGAAAATCCGCCAAGAAAGAAGGAAGGCCGCCACTCTGACGTCGCAACCTTTCAGTGGACTAATCCCATATCCTCGAATGAGTATCAATTTAGTACTTGTGAAATTTCAGAAAATGTAACATTGAGTAATTAGATTGCATGCTATTGAAGAATTATCTCATTGTATACAAAAAATATAAAATAATAATATTATAACTTCTATCAGCATAAAGTTGTACAATGTAGCATTAGTAATATACTAACGTAATATTTTGAACTTTTTTTTTAAAATTAAAGTACCTGTACAAGCAAGTATTTCTTTAATTCTCTATACTTTCACTCGAAATGTCTTCGAAACTAAAGATCGATATAAATAGTAGGCGACAAAGGTATGTATTAGAAAATTTAGTTTCTAATAGATTCCTTTTGAAATTTGCCGCAAAAGGCAACACTCCTCTAGCAGGATGACCATACTTATCTCATACCTAATAGAAATATATTTCCTTGAATTCCTTTAAATTAAAAACACTTGTCAGAAACGTAAGGATTTCCCTCAAAATCTAAACTGCTGATTAATTTTAAATGCAGAAATAATGAAAAAATAGACCAAATTACTAATTAATACTCATAACAAACTAAGATTAATAATTAAAAGCAATTAAAAGAGTTCAAAACATAAAACAATAAGAAGTTATCTTGTTGAACACCAATGTTTGTCACAGAAATGTCAGTTTTATACTGGAACGTGGTGGTGTCCATGTACACAACTAGTTTCAAAAATTATAATATTCCATTAGTAAATAGTCCCCCTTCTCAAATTTAATGTCTTGCATATTTTCTATAAAGCTATAAAAATAATTTTATTACCTATGTAATTGTACAAATAAATATATGATATATGAATATCACTAGAAACATGGTATGATTAATAAAAACAATATGATATTTCTTAATGACAGATTAATTGATTTGCATAATTTTGAATCCAGGTGAATTTGAATTACAAAGTACAAGATCTTATTGGCATTAATAATCACCTAATGACATTTTGCCTTACAGAAAAGACTATGATGGAAAATTAAACTGTAACATTAAGAAGATATATCATGTAAGCTTAAGATGTACAGCACGTAAGCTTAGATGTACGGCATGTAAGCTTAAGAATTGGTACAAACGAAAATTTTTATGGTATAATATCCGGTAATTATCTGGTTCAAACGTAGTCCAAACGCATGGCATCGACGAAATTTTGAAATTCCGAGGTGGGAGGATTACCGATGCTCAAGGCCACTCACTTTTAAATAAAAATTACGCCGTACCGGAATTGATACAAACGAAAACTTTCACGGTACAATCCAGTACAAACATAGTACAAACGAATGGAATCAACGAAATTTTGAAATTTCGAGGTGGGGGTTGCCGATGCTCAAGGTCACAGACTTTTAAATAAAAATTACGCCGTACCGGAAATGGTACAAACGAAAATTTTCACGATACAATCCGGTACAAACGTCCTACAAACGAATGCAATCATGAACTAAATTCTGAAATTTCGAGGTGGGGGGCTTGCCGAAGCTCAAGGTAACCGACTTTTAAATAAAAATTACGCCGTACCGGAAGTGGTACAAACGAAAATTTTTACGGTACAAACGTAGTACAAACGAATGGCATTAACGAAATTCTGAAATTTCGAGGTGGGGGATTGCCGAAGCTCAAGGTGACCGACATTTAATTAAAAATTACGCCCTACCGGAAGTGGTACATACGAAAATTTTTACGGTACAAACCGGTACAAACGTAGTACAAACGAACGGCATCGACGAAATTTTGAAATTTCGAGGTGGGGTGTTGCTGGAGCTGAAGGTCACCCACTTTTAAATAAAAATTACGCCGTACCGGAAGTGGTACAAACGAAAATTTTTACGGTACAAACCGGTACAAACGTAATATAAACGAATGGCATCGACGAAATTTTGAAATTTCGAGGTGGGAAGTTACCGGAGCTCAAGGTCATCCACTTTTAAATAAAAATTACGCCGTACCGGAAGTGGTACAAACGAAAATTTTTACGGTACAAACCAGTACAAATGTAGTACAAACGAATGGCATCGACGAAATTTTGAAATTTCGAGGTGGGGGGTTGCCGAATCTCAAGGTGACCGATTTTTAAATAAAAATTACGCCGTACCGGAAGTGGTACAAACGAAAATTTTTACGGTACAAACCGGTACAAACGTAGTACAAACGAATGGCATTGACGAAATTTTCAAATTCTTAGGAGGGGGCTGATGTTTCTCTCCTCTCACTTTGAAATGAGAATAACGCCGTACCGGAAGTGGTACAAACGAACATTTTTTGGTACAATCCGGTACAAATGTCCCACAAACGAATGGAATCATCAATTAAATTCTGAAATTTCGAGGTGGGGACTTGCCGAAACTCAAGGTGACCCACTTTTAAATAAAAATTACGCCGTACCGGAAGTGGTACAAACGAAAATTTTTACGGTACAAACCGGTACAAACGTAATATAAACGAATGGCATCGACGAAATTTTGAAATTTCGAGGTGGGAAGTTACCGGAGCTCAAGGTCATCCACTTTTAAATAAAAATTACGCCGTACCGGAAGTGGTACAAACGAAAATTTTTACGGTACAAACCAGTACAAATGTAGTACAAACGAATGGCATCGACGAAATTTTGAAATTTCGAGGTGGGGGGTTGCCGAATCTCAAGGTGACCGATTTTTAAATAAAAATTACGCCGTACCGGAAGTGGTACAAACGAAAATTTTTACGGTACAAACCGGTACAAACGTAGTACAAACGAATGGCATTGACGAAATTTTCAAATTCTTAGGAGGGGGCTGATGTTTCTCTCCTCTCACTTTGAAATGAGAATAACGCCGTACCGGAAGTGGTACAAACGAACATTTTTTGGTACAATCCGGTACAAATGTCCCACAAACGAATGGAATCATCAATTAAATTCTGAAATTTCGAGGTGGGGACTTGCCGAAACTCAAGGTGACCCACTTTTAAATAAAAATTACGCCGTACCGGAAGTGGTACAAACGAAAATTTTTTCGGTACAAACCGGTACAAACATAATACAAACGAATGGCATCGACGAAATTTTGAAATTTCTAAGTGGGGGGTTGCCGGAGCTCAAGGTCACCCATATTTAAATGAAAATTATGCCGTACCGGAAGTGGTACAAACGAAAATTTTTACGGTACAAACCAGTACAAATGTAGTACAAACGAATGGCATCGACGAAATTTTGAAATTTCGAGGTGGGGGGGTTGCCGAAGCTCAAGGTGACCGATTTTTAAATAAAAATTACGCCGTACCGGAAGTGGTACAAACGAAAATTTTTACGGTACAAACCGGTACAAACGTAGTACTAACGAATAGCATCGACGAAATTTTGAAATTTCGAGTTGGGGGGTTGGCGGATCTCAAGGTCACCCACTTTTAAATAAAAATTACGCCGTACCGGAAGTGGTACAAACGAAAATTTTTACGGTACAATCCGGTACAAACGTAGTACAAACGAATGGCATCGACGAAATTTTGAAATTCCGACGTGGGGGGGGGTTTCCGGAGCTCAAGGTCACCCACTTTTAAATTAAAATTACGCCGTACCGGAAGTGGTACAAACGAAAATTTTTACGGTACAAACCGGTACAAACGTAATACAAACGAATGGCATCGACGAAATTTTGAAATTTCGAGGTGGGGGGGTTGCCGAAGCTCAAGGTGACCGATTTTTAAATAAAAATTACGCCGTACCGGAAGTGGTACAAACGAAAATTTTTTCGGTACAAACCGGTACAAACGTAGTACAAACGAACGGCATCGACGAAATTTTGAAATTTCGAGGTGGGGGGTTGCTGGAGCTGAAGGTCACTCACTTTTAAATAAAAATTACGCCGTACCGGAAGTGGTACAAACGAAAATTTTTACGGTACAAACCGGTACAAACGTAATACAAACGAATGGCATCGACGAAATTTTGAAATTTCGAAGTGGGGGGTTGCCGGAGCTCAAGGTCACCCACATTTAAATGAAAATTATGCCGTACCGGAAGTGGTACAAACGAAAATTTTTACGGTACAAACCAGTACAAACGTAGTACAAACGAATGGCATCGACGAAATTTTGAAATTCCGACGTGGGGGGGTTGCCGGAGCTCAAGGTCACCCACTTTTAAATTAAAATTACGCCGTACCGGAAGTGGTACAAACGAAAATTTTTACGGTACAAACCGGTACAAACGTAATACAAACGAATGGCATCGACGAAATTTTGAAATTTCGAGGTTGGGTTTGTCGGAGCTCAAGGTCACCCATTTTAAAATTAAAATTACGCCATACCGGAAGTGGTACAAATGAAAATTTTTACGGTACAAACCGGTACAAACGTAGTACAAACGAATGGCATCGACGAAATTTTGAAATTCCGAGGTGGGGGGGCTGCCGTTTCGCCAGCCCCCCCCACTTTGAAATGAGAATAACCCCGTTCCGGAAGTGGTACAAACGAAAATTTTGACGGTACAATCCGGTACAAACGTAGTACAAACGAATGGCATCATTGAAATTTTGAAATTCCGAGGTGGGGGGGCTGCCGTTTCGCCAGCCCCCCCACTTTGAAATGGGAATAACCCCGTTCCGGAAGTGGTACAAACGAAAATTTTGACGGTACAATCCGGTACAAACGTAGTACAAACGAATGGCATCATTGAAATTTTGAAATTCCGAGGTGGGGGGGCTGGCGAAATGGAGCTGAACGAATGGACCGATTGAAAAGAAATTTGGTACAAAAATCAGAATCCGTAAACACTGGAAGCCTATTGTTTTTATACGCAATCGAATGTTCAGGTCCCCCCTCCCCCTCTTGAATTTACGAATGAAATGTTGAAAAAATCGTCAAAAAATCAAAACCGCTAATAAAGTTACGCAAATAGACATTTCTTATGTAATTTTTCATTAGCAAACGATTGACATAAATTTTAGAATTCTAACATGAACCATTCTCGAGATATTGCACATTTTTGGAAAAAAATATCAAAAAGTCATATAAAATAAAAAAAAATATTTGCTATTGAGAAACATGTTCACTTTTCATATGTAATACCATGCGATAAATTGGGTGACATTATCTTCGTGGATCTAACTCGTTCCATTCATGAAAAAAGATACTTTGAGTAATGCTTTTGTATTTGATCGCCAATAGTCATTTATCTGCTGTAAGAATAACTTATTTCTTCGTCCATAATGCTTGGCTAAATTTTGGCGACGATTTTGGCGGAATGTCGCCAACTTGGCGACTTTTTGAAATGTTGCTAAATTAACGAAAATCTCGCCAAATGGATAAAAATGTCGCTAAATCAATGAAAATGACGACTAATTGTCGAAAATTCAATATCTTGGAATGAATATAAGTATCTACTATAAGAAAAACTTTTTTTTACTGTAAAAGTAGTAATTTCATTATATTACATAAGGAAAGTCATGTGTTGCCCACATCAGATTTTTTTTTTTATTATTACTATTTAGAGAGAACTGTGATTGTTTTCCATTAAAAATTGAATTCTAGGGCCCATTCAGAACATGTCAGAAGTTCTAGCTCATAATTTAACGGTATATTCTATTGCATTTCTTCCTGAAAATATATTTTCAACGATATTCTTTTCCAAATTGAAAAATCTGATGTGGGCAGCACATGACTTTCCCTGCAGACTTATATCCACGTTCTCTTTATTTTAATTACATTTATTTCACTTTTATTGAATTTTCGTTCTCATTCGGTAACCGGGCTTATTTTCAAAGGTGGCGTAGGGAAAGTACGAAAAACTAAAATATCTCGAGAACGGCTAGTCCTAGTGGAATGGGGTTGGTCTTATTATTTTCGTCGTTAAACATTACGTATTAAACGGGCATTTTATGGATATATCTGAGTATACCTAGTTCTTTAGTTTAGATTTTGAAGATTTTTGCGGGCCGTTTTGCAAAAAAAGGCAGGTTAATTTTTTCCGAATCGTACCAAAATCTAATCAGCACCAGAGTGACCTATACGTGACTCATCTACCGAATTTTGTGAAATTCGGTCCATTAGTTTTTCAGCTAGAGTGGATACAAGCTTTTGCGGGCCATTTCGCAAAAAAATGCGGGTTCTTTTATTCCGAATCGTACCCAAAACTAATCAGCACCAGCCCCGCCCACAAGTGACTTACCTACCAAATTTTGTGAAATTCGGTCCATTAGTTTTTTAGTTACAGTGGATACAAAATCTGCACAGACAGACAGACACACAGACAGACAGACAGACACACAGACAGACAGACAGACACACAGACAGACAGACAGACAGACACACGCACAGACGTCACGCTAAAAATGGTTTTTTCGTATTCTAGAGGTCTCGAAACGTGTAGATCCGTCGAAAACTCGAGTTGTGATTTTCGGTATGATTCCAATACTTTCCCTATACATTACCATGTATTGCAGGGAAAGTAAAAAAGTAACTGACACCACATACAAAAGCTAACCGCAGCTTATTACGGAAATTCTTCCTGAATTTATTGTTCCTCTGAAATTCCGACGTGGGGGGGTTGCCGGAGCTCAAGGTCACCCACTTTTAAATTAAAATTACGCCGTACCGGAAGTGGTACAAACGAAAATTTTTACGGTACAAACCGGTACAAACGTAATACAAACGAATGGCATCGACGAAATTTTGAAATTTCGAGGTTGGGTTTGTCGGAGCTCAAGGTCACCCATTTTAAAATTAAAATTACGCCATACCGGAAGTGGTACAAATGAAAATTTTTACGGTACAAACCGGTACAAACGTAGTACAAACGAATGGCATCGACGAAATTTTGAAATTCCGAGGTGGGGGGGCTGCCGTTTCGTCAGCCCCCCCACTTTGAAATGAGAATAACCCCGTTCCGGAAATGGTACAAACGAAAATTTTCACGATACAATCCGGTACAAACGTCCTACAAACGAATGCAATCATGAACTAAATTCTGAAATTTCGAGGTGGGGGGCTTGCCGAAGCTCAAGGTAACCGACTTTTAAATAAAAATTACGCCGTACCGGAAGTGGTACAAACGAAAATTTTTACGGTACAAACGTAGTACAAACGAATGGCATTAACGAAATTCTGAAATTTCGAGGTGGGGGATTGCCGAAGCTCAAGGTGACCGACATTTAATTAAAAATTACGCCCTACCGGAAGTGGTACATACGAAAATTTTTACGGTACAAACCGGTACAAACGTAGTACAAACGAACGGCATCGACGAAATTTTGAAATTTCGAGGTGGGGTGTTGCTGGAGCTGAAGGTCACCCACTTTTAAATAAAAATTACGCCGTACCGGAAGTGGTACAAACGAAAATTTTTACGGTACAAACCGGTACAAACGTAATATAAACGAACGGCATCGACGAAATTTTGAAATTTCGAGGTGGGAAGTTACCGGAGCTCAAGGTCATCCACTTTTAAATAAAAATTACGCCGTACCGGAAGTGGTACAAACGAAAATTTTTACGGTACAAACCAGTACAAATGTAGTACAAACGAATGGCATCGACGAAATTTTGAAATTTCGAGGTGGGGGGTTGCCGAATCTCAAGGTGACCGATTTTTAAATAAAAATTACGCCGTACCGGAAGTGGTACAAACGAAAATTTTTACGGTACAAACCGGTACAAACGTAGTACAAACGAATGGCATTGACGAAATTTTCAAATTCTTAGGAGGGGGCTGATGTTTCTCTCCTCTCACTTTGAAATGAGAATAACGCCGTACCGGAAGTGGTACAAACGAACATTTTTTGGTACAATCCGGTACAAATGTCCCACAAACGAATGGAATCATCAATTAAATTCTGAAATTTCGAGGTGGGGACTTGCCGAAACTCAAGGTGACCCACTTTTAAATAAAAATTACGCCGTACCGGAAGTGGTACAAACGAAAATTTTTACGGTACAAACCGGTACAAACGTAATATAAACGAATGGCATCGACGAAATTTTGAAATTTCGAGGTGGGAAGTTACCGGAGCTCAAGGTCATCCACTTTTAAATAAAAATTACGCCGTACCGGAAGTGGTACAAACGAAAATTTTTACGGTACAAACCAGTACAAATGTAGTACAAACGAATGGCATCGACGAAATTTTGAAATTTCGAGGTGGGGGGTTGCCGAATCTCAAGGTGACCGATTTTTAAATAAAAATTACGCCGTACCGGAAGTGGTACAAACGAAAATTTTTACGGTACAAACCGGTACAAACGTAGTACAAACGAATGGCATTGACGAAATTTTCAAATTCTTAGGAGGGGGCTGATGTTTCTCTCCTCTCACTTTGAAATGAGAATAACGCCGTACCGGAAGTGGTACAAACGAACATTTTTTGGTACAATCCGGTACAAATGTCCCACAAACGAATGGAATCATCAATTAAATTCTGAAATTTCGAGGTGGGGACTTGCCGAAACTCAAGGTGACCCACTTTTAAATAAAAATTACGCCGTACCGGAAGTGGTACAAACGAAAATTTTTTCGGTACAAACCGGTACAAACATAATACAAACGAATGGCATCGACGAAATTTTGAAATTTCTAAGTGGGGGGTTGCCGGAGCTCAAGGTCACCCATATTTAAATGAAAATTATGCCGTACCGGAAGTGGTACAAACGAAAATTTTTACGGTACAAACCAGTACAAATGTAGTACAAACGAATGGCATCGACGAAATTTTGAAATTTCGAGGTGGGGGGGTTGCCGAAGCTCAAGGTGACCGATTTTTAAATAAAAATTACGCCGTACCGGAAGTGGTACAAACGAAAATTTTTACGGTACAAACCGGTACAAACGTAGTACTAACGAATAGCATCGACGAAATTTTGAAATTTCGAGTTGGGGGGTTGGCGGATCTCAAGGTCACCCACTTTTAAATAAAAATTACGCCGTACCGGAAGTGGTACAAACGAAAATTTTTACGGTACAATCCGGTACAAACGTAGTACAAACGAATGGCATCGACGAAATTTTGAAATTCCGACGTGGGGGGGGGTTTCCGGAGCTCAAGGTCACCCACTTTTAAATTAAAATTACGCCGTACCGGAAGTGGTACAAACGAAAATTTTTACGGTACAAACCGGTACAAACGTAATACAAACGAATGGCATCGACGAAATTTTGAAATTTCGAGGTGGGGGGGTTGCCGAAGCTCAAGGTGACCGATTTTTAAATAAAAATTACGCCGTACCGGAAGTGGTACAAACGAAAATTTTTTCGGTACAAACCGGTACAAACGTAGTACAAACGAACGGCATCGACGAAATTTTGAAATTTCGAGGTGGGGGGTTGCTGGAGCTGAAGGTCACTCACTTTTAAATAAAAATTACGCCGTACCGGAAGTGGTACAAACGAAAATTTTTACGGTACAAACCGGTACAAACGTAATACAAACGAATGGCATCGACGAAATTTTGAAATTTCGAAGTGGGGGGTTGCCGGAGCTCAAGGTCACCCACATTTAAATGAAAATTATGCCGTACCGGAAGTGGTACAAACGAAAATTTTTACGGTACAAACCAGTACAAACGTAGTACAAACGAATGGCATCGACGAAATTTTGAAATTCCGACGTGGGGGGGTTGCCGGAGCTCAAGGTCACCCACTTTTAAATTAAAATTACGCCGTACCGGAAGTGGTACAAACGAAAATTTTTACGGTACAAACCGGTACAAACGTAATACAAACGAATGGCATCGACGAAATTTTGAAATTTCGAGGTTGGGTTTGTCGGAGCTCAAGGTCACCCATTTTAAAATTAAAATTACGCCATACCGGAAGTGGTACAAATGAAAATTTTTACGGTACAAACCGGTACAAACGTAGTACAAACGAATGGCATCGACGAAATTTTGAAATTCCGAGGTGGGGGGGCTGCCGTTTCGCCAGCCCCCCCCACTTTGAAATGAGAATAACCCCGTTCCGGAAGTGGTACAAACGAAAATTTTGACGGTACAATCCGGTACAAACGTAGTACAAACGAATGGCATCATTGAAATTTTGAAATTCCGAGGTGGGGGGGCTGCCGTTTCGCCAGCCCCCCCACTTTGAAATGGGAATAACCCCGTTCCGGAAGTGGTACAAACGAAAATTTTGACGGTACAATCCGGTACAAACGTAGTACAAACGAATGGCATCATTGAAATTTTGAAATTCCGAGGTGGGGGGGCTGGCGAAATGGAGCTGAACGAATGGACCGATTGAAAAGAAATTTGGTACAAAAATCAGAATCCGTAAACACTGGAAGCCTATTGTTTTTATACGCAATCGAATGTTCAGGTCCCCCCTCCCCCTCTTGAATTTACGAATGAAATGTTGAAAAAATCGTCAAAAAATCAAAACCGCTAATAAAGTTACGCAAATAGACATTTCTTATGTAATTTTTCATTAGCAAACGATTGACATAAATTTTAGAATTCTAACATGAACCATTCTCGAGATATTGCACATTTTTGGAAAAAAATATCAAAAAGTCATATAAAATAAAAAAAAATATTTGCTATTGAGAAACATGTTCACTTTTCATATGTAATACCATGCGATAAATTGGGTGACATTATCTTCGTGGATCTAACTCGTTCCATTCATGAAAAAAGATACTTTGAGTAATGCTTTTGTATTTGATCGCCAATAGTCATTTATCTGCTGTAAGAATAACTTATTTCTTCGTCCATAATGCTTGGCTAAATTTTGGCGACGATTTTGGCGGAATGTCGCCAACTTGGCGACTTTTTGAAATGTTGCTAAATTAACGAAAATCTCGCCAAATGGATAAAAATGTCGCTAAATCAATGAAAATGACGACTAATTGTCGAAAATTCAATATCTTGGAATGAATATAAGTATCTACTATAAGAAAAACTTTTTTTTACTGTAAAAGTAGTAATTTCATTATATTACATAAGGAAAGTCATGTGTTGCCCACATCAGATTTTTTTTTTTATTATTACTATTTAGAGAGAACTGTGATTGTTTTCCATTAAAAATTGAATTCTAGGGCCCATTCAGAACATGTCAGAAGTTCTAGCTCATAATTTAACGGTATATTCTATTGCATTTCTTCCTGAAAATATATTTTCAACGATATTCTTTTCCAAATTGAAAAATCTGATGTGGGCAGCACATGACTTTCCCTGCAGACTTATATCCACGTTCTCTTTATTTTAATTACATTTATTTCACTTTTATTGAATTTTCGTTCTCATTCGGTAACCGGGCTTATTTTCAAAGGTGGCGTAGGGAAAGTACGAAAAACTAAAATATCTCGAGAACGGCTAGTCCTAGTGGAATGGGGTTGGTCTTATTATTTTCGTCGTTAAACATTACGTATTAAACGGGCATTTTATGGATATATCTGAGTATACCTAGTTCTTTAGTTTAGATTTTGAAGATTTTTGCGGGCCGTTTTGCAAAAAAAGGCAGGTTATTTTTTTCCGAATCGTACCAAAATCTAATCAGCACCAGAGTGACCTATACGTGACTCATCTACCGAATTTTGTGAAATTCGGTCCATTAGTTTTTCAGCTAGAGTGGATACAAGCTTTTGCGGGCCATTTCGCAAAAAAATGCGGGTTCTTTTATTCCGAATCGTACCCAAAACTAATCAGCACCAGCCCCGCCCACAAGTGACTTACCTACCAAATTTTGTGAAATTCGGTCCATTAGTTTTTTAGTTACAGTGGATACAAAATCTGCACAGACAGACAGACACACAGACAGACAGACAGACACACAGACAGACAGACAGACACACAGACAGACAGACAGACAGACACACGCACAGACGTCACGCTAAAAATGGTTTTTTCGTATTCTAGAGGTCTCGAAACGTGTAGATCCGTCGAAAACTCGAGTTGTGATTTTCGGTATGATTCCAATACTTTCCCTATACATTACCATGTATTGCAGGGAAAGTAAAAAAGTAACTGACACCACATACAAAAGCTAACCGCAGCTTATTACGGAAATTCTTCCTGAATTTATTGTTCCTCTGAAATTCCGACGTGGGGGGGTTGCCGGAGCTCAAGGTCACCCACTTTTAAATTAAAATTACGCCGTACCGGAAGTGGTACAAACGAAAATTTTTACGGTACAAACCGGTACAAACGTAATACAAACGAATGGCATCGACGAAATTTTGAAATTTCGAGGTTGGGTTTGTCGGAGCTCAAGGTCACCCATTTTAAAATTAAAATTACGCCATACCGGAAGTGGTACAAATGAAAATTTTTACGGTACAAACCGGTACAAACGTAGTACAAACGAATGGCATCGACGAAATTTTGAAATTCCGAGGTGGGGGGGCTGCCGTTTCGTCAGCCCCCCCACTTTGAAATGAGAATAACCCCGTTCCGGAAGTGGTACAAACGAAAATTTTGACGGTACAATCCGGTACAAACGTAGTACAAACGAATGGCATCATTGAAATTTTGAAATTCCGAGGTGGGGGGGCTGCCGTTTCGCCAGCCCCCCCACTTTGAAATGGGAATAACCCCGTTCCGGAAGTGGTACAAACGAAAATTTTGACGGTACAATCCGGTACAAACGTAGTACAAACGAATGGCATCATTGAAATTTTGAAATTCCGAGGTGGGGGGGGCTGGCGAAATGGAGCTGAACGAATGGACCGATTGAAAAGAAATTTGGTACAAAAATCAGAATCCGTAAACACTGGAAGCCTATTGTTTTTATACGCAATCGAATGTTCAGGTCCCCCCTCCCCCTCTTGAATTTACGAATGAAATGTTGAAAAAATCGTCAAAAAATCAAAACCGCTAATAAAGTTACGCAAATAGACATTTCTTATGTAATTTTTCATTAGCAAACGATTGACATAAATTTTAGAATTCTAACATGAACCATTCTCGAGATATTGCACATTTTTGGAAAAAAATATCAAAAAGTCATATAAAATAAAAAAAAATATTTGCTATTGAGAAACATGTTCACTTTTCATATGTAATACCATGCGATAAATTGGGTGACATTATCTTCGTGGATCTAACTCGTTCCATTCATGAAAAAAGATACTTTGAGTAATGCTTTTGTATTTGATCGCCAATAGTCATTTATCTGCTGTAAGAATAACTTATTTCTTCGTCCATAATGCTTGGCTAAATTTTGGCGACGATTTTGGCGGAATGTCGCCAACTTGGCGACTTTTTGAAATGTTGCTAAATTAACGAAAATCTCGCCAAATGGATAAAAATGACGCTAAATCAATGAAAATGACGACTAATTGTCGAAAATTCAATATCTTGGAATGAATATAAGTATCTACTATAAGAAAAACTTTTTTTTACTGTAAAAGTAGTAATTTCATTATATTACATAAGGAAAGTCATGTGTTGCCCACATCAGATTTTTTTTTTTATTATTACTATTTAGAGAGAACTGTGATTGTTTTCCATTAAAAATTGAATTCTAGGGCCCATTCAGAACATGTCAGAAGTTCTAGCTCATAATTTAACGGTATATTCTATTGCATTTCTTCCTGAAAATATATTTTCAACGATATTCTTTTCCAAGTTGAAAAATCTGATGTGGGCAGCACATGACTTTCCCTGCAGACTTATATCCACGTTCTCTTTATTTTAATTACATTTATTTCACTTTTATTGAATTTTCGTTCTCATTCGGTAACCGGGCTTATTTTCAAAGGTGGCGTAGGGAAAGTACGAAAAACTAAAATATCTCGAGAACGGCTAGTCCTAGTGGAATGGGGTTGGTCTTATTATTTTCGTCGTTAAACATTACGTATTAAACGGGCATTTTATGGATATATCTGAGTATACCTAGTTCTTTAGTTTAGATTTTGAAGATTTTTGCGGGCCGTTTTGCAAAAAAAGGCAGGTTATTTTTTTCCGAATCGTACCAAAATCTAATCAGCACCAGAGTGACCTATACGTGACTCATCTACCGAATTTTGTGAAATTCGGTCCATTAGTTTTTCAGCTAGAGTGGATACAAGCTTTTGCGGGCCATTTCGCAAAAAAATGCGGGTTCTTTTATTCCGAATCGTACCCAAAACTAATCAGCACCAGCCCCGCCCACAAGTGACTTACCTACCAAATTTTGTGAAATTCGGTCCATTAGTTTTTTAGTTACAGTGGATACAAAATCTGCACAGACAGACAGACACACAGACAGACAGACAGACACACAGACAGACAGACAGACAGACACACGCACAGACGTCACGCTAAAAATGGTTTTTTCGTATTCTAGAGGTCTCGAAACGTGTAGATCCGTCGAAAACTCGAGTTGTGATTTTCGGTATGATTCCAATACTTTCCCTATACATTACCATGTATTGCAGGGAAAGTAAAAAAGTAACTGACACCACATACAAAAGCTAACCGCAGCTTATTACGGAAATTCTTCCTGAATTTATTGTTCCTCTGGAATTTCCCCAGTTTCATGAACAATTTATTGATGACTCAAATCTCTCTTAGTACTTATTTCGTATTGAAGGATGTAAAGCCATTGCTTTATGTAGGGAAAGTCATGTGTTGCCCGCATCAGATCAGAAGATAAGATCAATAGCTCAATGGATAAAGCTACAGATCTACTACAAATACACTAGTGGTAGATCTATGGTTTGAATCTCGAGCGGGAAATGAGTATTTTATAAAATACTATAAAAATATATAAAAATACTATAAATATATAAAATTACTATAATATTCTATAAAAATACTATAAAAACTATATTCTATATATAGAATATTCTATGTATATATATATATATATATATATATATATATATATATATATATATATATGCATATATACATAGAATATATGTATATATATAACTATATTCTATGTATATATATAAGTACTAATTAGTACTAGTAAGTACTAGTAACTAAAAATTTTGCATTGTAGTTAATTATATTAAAGATTGCAGTAATTTATATTAAAGAATTTCCGTATTAGATGTTATTCTAAAAGGTTGACATTGTCACTTTCCCTACAATACATAGTAATGTATAGGGAAAGTATTGAAATCTTGTCAAAAATCGCAATTCGAATTTCCGACAGATATACACATTTTGGGACTTCAGGAATAATCTCGAAATTACCATTTTTAGCATGACATCTGTGTGTGTCTGTCTGTGCAATGTATATCTCGACTCTTAACTCAAAATTCATTTAACGAAATTTCACAGAATCTGGCAGGTGAGCGACTCGTGGGTTACCATGGTGCTGATTAGATTTCGGTACGATTTAGGGAAAGAACTTGCCCTTTTTTAGGAAATAGCCGGTGAATTGCATGCATCCATTCTATAGCTGAAAAACTATAATAGGCAAATGTCCTAAAATTTGAAAAATATGTCACTTGTGGGCTATTCCGTGTTGATTAGATTTTGGTACGATTCAGAAAAATACAACCTGCCTTGTTTTACGAAATGGTCCACAAAATTCGTCAAAAACTGCAATAAAAAACTATATATGCTAAAATGTATCAGCTAAACACTTGTTTTATACGTATTTTTTGACGACGAAAGGATAAGACATAAGGCCAACCCCATTACTCTAGAACTAATGGTTCTTGAGATATTTTAGTTCTGTCACATTTGTGCCACGTCACCTTTGAAAATACATCCAGTCACTAAATAATATATTCCGAATATATATATATTCCGAAATTTGAATTCAAACTGCAAATTTAGTTAATTTCAAGTAATTATCCATGTTATTTTGTGCAAATAAACTCAATTTAGTGAACTGTGAAAGAAAGGAAGAGAAAATTAATTTGTGTCTGCATGAAAAGTTATATGCTGCCCACATCAGATTTTTACTTTCCCTACAATACATGGTACAATGTATAGGGAAAGTATGGGAATCGTGTCGAATATCGCAACTGGAGTTTTCGACGGATCTACAATTTTCGAACCCGCTAGAATCCAAAAAGCAGTATTGGAATCGTGCCGAATATCGCAATTCGATTTTTCTACGGATCTACAATTTTCAATCACTCTAAAACCCGAAAATGCAGTACTGGAATCGTGTCGAATATTGCAACTCGAGATTTCGACAGATTTACACTTTTCATGCGCGCTAGAACCAGAAAAGGCTATTTTTAGTATAATGTTTGTGTGTGTCTATCTGCCTGTCTATGCAATATATGTATCCACTCTATAAAAATAGGGCAAATAAATAAATGCATTAAAAATTGTTTCAACAGAGCAAATAGAATTTTAATCAAAAGGAATCCTGAACAGTGCTCAAAGAGACAGTAATGACGAAATCATTTCATAAATTGAGATATGAAAGAGCTATAAAACTCTTTCGAAATTGAGTCAGATTTAATAATAGTACATATTTGTGTAGGGTATGATTAGTGACAATTATCTATATTAGTCATTAGTGATAATTATCAGTGGAAAAACGTGATAACATAATTTTTTGAGACATAATACCAGAGACCGAAATTAGCAAATAAAAAGTTATATACTGTATATTTTAACAAGGTTACAAATAATATAAAATATAATGTCTGAATTACATCAATCGTTTTCAGAAGCAAAGAACAGCATACTTATTCAGAGTAAAAAAAACAAAGCGCTAGCATGAATAAAGAGAAGAACGCCTGTCAATAAATGGTCATACCATATAATTCAAAAAATAAATCTTTATCAAATAAAAATTTGTAAAAAATGAAAAAAAATCTTAAGAGGAAGGAAAAAGAGCAGTAAAAGAATTCAAAATACTTTCACTATGAATAAAACTACAAACATAAGTAATCTATGATATAAATAAAGAAACAACCGGTTTCAGAATACTGCATGCGCAAATTCATCATCTAATTTTCAAATTACTTTCGATCAAACTAATTAAAAAATATCAATGCATAAAAGACTACAGAATTAAGAAGAATATATGTCAAAATATACAGAAAGTAACCGGTTTTGGAAACCACATAAGCTGCCTTCATCAACTAGATACAAATGATAATCGTGTACTTTATTAAAAGTAGCAGTTCGTAGTTTTATTCACTGTAACTTCTAAATTAAAAATATAATAAAAATGTGAAGAAAGCAGTCGGCTTCCGAAGCTAAATAAGCTTAAGTGACTGCAGTATATGCAACTACAGGTCACTTTTTTAGCAATTGAGGCATATTTAATTAATAATCACAAAACCCACTTCTAATGACATGGAATCATACACCCACTACAGCAACCAGCATCAATGGATCGGTTTCAAGCTTCTTAACGTTCCTCAGAACCAAATGGCCGTCACTGTAATGGGAACAAGAAAGCTTGTTTTTTTGTGCCACAATTAAACGAACCTTAGTGGTAACTTACCAAAAGATTACATTAATGCCAGCTGCGTGGCAAAAGCTGATTTCTCGTTAATTACCAATGAATTTGAAATCATCGTGGCTCATTACAGGTTTTTGGTGTAATAAAATCTTCAACGACAGCTCTGACATTTTCCATGGGGAGTGAAATCCTATAAATGCAACGTCCTTGTCTACATTTTGTCATTTTAAATCGTGATATTCAACATAGTCTGGGGCCTCTACACCCACTTTCACAGTTTTCACAAGGGAAAAAAAATATATTTTATCTATATTAGTATTTTTAAATGGTCAAAAGAAAAGAGCTGTTGATAGTGTTAAGTATAAAAGTACAAGGTAGATTTCAGGAAAGCCAAATATACTTAATTATAATTTTAAGAAATATCTATCTTAAATGACATTAAATTTTACTGATTTTTCGGAAACTAAAAATTAGAATTAATTACTTTTTCTTTCTTTCCCGGAAGAATGGAACATATAACAGTAGCATAAACAATAATTAATTTTGCAAAATAATTCAGAAAGGGTTTTTGCTTCAAGTGTAAAGCGTACATACTCGTACTTATTTATTTAAAATAATATTGAAATATTTTTAGTTGTCATGCCAAGAATTTAAAAGAAAAAGAAGTTTTACCATTTTAAAATACAATTATAGAATTATTTTAGGGCCCCCTCATATTATAGAAGCACTAGCACCGTATCTTGTGGACCCATGCCGTAATCATGGATCACCTACTGTTTCTTTGTAGAGCGGTCGTTTACCGTCTTTTGTGGTGAAAATGAAGTTAAAACGAAGTGAGATTTTGAATACGTTGCAATTTAATGAGTCGAGCTAATTTGGGTGGAATTGGTTTATTCTAGAGAGGGAGTTTAGAAACAATTGGACATTTTCCATTCATGTACACATGGCTAGAAGATTTTCGAATAATTTATTTCTTCATTCGACGTCCCAACTCCAACTGGAACTCGCCAGCCTTGGTGATTGATTAGCAGTAAAAAATAATAAATCTCCTAATGTTGATAGTCGGCTTAAAACCCATGTAATGAAATTCCTTTGTTTAGAGGCTGGTTATTCCTATTGCTCAAGTGGGAAATACACTCAAGGGGGAAGTACTCTCAAGTGGGGAATACGCTCAAGTGGGACGCTTTTCAACAGGAATGAATTGACATAATTGTTAAATAATTATTGCAAGCTGATCTCAATGTATTATAAATTAATCATAGAACCTGCCTTTGTGCACAAACAGCAAACAGCTGTAACACAGCACAAAATGCTGCGCAAAATATTCCTTTTCTTTCCTCTCACAATGTATCTATGTTTATTTTAACAGATTCCTGCACGTGTTTGCGTTCTTGATTTGCACGCACTGATGTTGAAAATCCATCACACATTTCCATAGTAATTTTACATACCTATGGCATTTTATTTGTGCATCCTTTTCCGTTGCGTTAGCGCTGTTTGATATTAGAAATTGTTCTTCCTCCACTGGGAAATGAATATCTCTTGAAAGAATGAAACTACTATGAAATTTTGTGTTATTTTCCTAACCGACCCCAAATATCTCCTAAAGTCCTTAAGCGCCCCCAATAACTTCGAAAAGTAAGGGTTCATGAATATACACGTTAACATTTGATGCTGAATCCATATAGGCTGTCATATAAGCTATTTCTGTAGGTGTTTCAAATAAAATATTTGCTCCTATCCCCTTGGTGTAGGAAAGCTTACACCAAGTCCAAAAGAGCCTGGGTCTATGGCGAAGGGCAAATAAAATGTAAAATTTTGAATTGAAAAATTGAAATTGTCATTTCTAGAAACGAAAATGGAAATACTTGTTTAGTTATCCTATTCCTTACAGAACGTAATGCTAAAACTATATTAGTCATTTTTTAAGTTCTATCTATAGCCAATCCTGAGAAATAATGTCTCAAAGAAAATTTCTGAAGCAGAAGTGGAAAAGAAATTCTTAATGAATCATACTACATCATACAGAATGTGATATTGAATCTCTATCAGTTATGATCTGAGTTCTATTTCTAGTAGATCCTGAGAAGTAGACGCTTTATTTATTTATTTATTTATTTTTGTAAAAACATAGATAGTAAATTTGATTACCATCAATAAAACCTTTTCTTCAAATTTTCTCTAAACGCACTACGAACAACAGTTACCCAAATTGTCTCTTTCTAATTTTGTTTTTGACTATTACGGAAGACGAAGTCTTTAATCTCTTGTTTTCGAATGATTTTAAAAGGCTGTTTAAGACACGGGAGACTATTGTTCGGCCGATTTTATCGAATGTCGGTTTTCCTTTGTGATGCCGCTGCGACCAATTTTAGAAGACAGCAACAGTGGCGTTTATATCGGTGGGAAAAAGGATCGAGATGTTTGGTTGTAGTTCTGCCACAGTTTAAGATTCTAAAAAGGGGCAGTATACAAATAACTTAAACGATTGACTGTTTAAAATTCAATATATTCTAGTGCTGTAAATAGAAGGAATGGATACAAACCTGCATAACTCACGATGTACGGAAGAAAATGATTAATGGAAGTTGGTAAACGCAATATATGCAGCATTGGATAATACGTTTATTTTGATCAGTAGTTCTTTACTGTCGTTTCTTTTTTTCTTATCAATAATGTGCTCAATTGTTTAATCCAATAAAGTTCTTTTTGGAAGGGCTTAAGTATTTTGCATATATACCCTGACCACACATAAACATTGACAGAAGATAAATACATACAGCGACATTAATCAAATAATGGATAAATCGTGAACAGGCATAACTGAAAGTGAATTTATTTTGGGGACGGTAATATTTTATTTGTAATATTACCGTTTTTTAAGAACAGTAAATTCGCTTAATCACCATGCTTAAAATATATATATTCCCTTGAGACATACTTTCAAACCTTCTTGTTCCAAAACAATTTATCACTCGTTTAAAATATTGAAAAGTATAAACAAGTTTAACATTTTCAAATAAATATAAAAACTTCCTTTTTAGGCTAAAGGTTTTCATTTATAGCTCGCCAAGCAGTTTCAAATAGAGGCAAACCATAAGAAATATATTGACGTAAGACACTGAGTCAAATTTATACACTTACATTAGAAACTTTGCAGTGTTTAACATTTCATTATCAAGTGTTAAAATTTTCTCTTTTAATATTGAATTTTTTTGACTATCTTACAATGGCATTTTTATATAAATAAGCGAAGCTGAATATTGGGCTCTTTTTTAACTATCTTACTACAATGGGATTTTTGCAGACTATTTCTAAAAAAAATCCCGGTTCTATTTTTCGAGGATCAATCAAATTTAAATAGATTAAAATGTTCTACTAGACAAAGTAGTGTACCAAATTTCAACTCACTAGGACGTAGGGAAGTATGTTAGAAATGTCAAAGTAGTTGAAACAGACAGTCAACCATCGGTCATGACAAGTTAAACAAAAACTTCTAAAAAGAAAAGAATACATCCGGAGTAAGTCGCTACTGGACTTTCTCATACATTGAAAATTATTAGTTCCAGTCTGACGTAGGGAGATATCTGGCATTGATATGAGTTTCAGTCTGATATTGAGTGAATTCCTACAATGAAAATTATTAGTTCCAGTCTGATGTGCGGTAAGTTTCGATATTAAAAAGTATTAGTTTCAGTCTGATGTCGGGTCACCCACTCTCTCGATGGAGTGACTGCAAACGTCTCATCGTCAATACTTCCGTCGTTTGTGGTCCAACTTGAACGAAATAAACTATTTCTCTATCAAAACTGTTTAATTTAAATATTTTTTTTTCAATTTATTTGATTTACCAGCCAACTACAGATAATATCCAATTACAGTAACTACAAAACATTACAGCATAGAACATAAAATATAAGAATACTAAACGGTAAACATGCCAAGTACAGATAATATCCAATTACAGTAACTATAAAGCATAGAAGTATAGAATATAAAATACAAGAATACTAAGCAGTAAACATGTCAAGTGCATTAAAACAAGCTTTTTAATTGGTAGTAGTCGAAATAAAAATTTCAATGATATCACAATATGTGTTAGGGAGATAAACAACTTTGTAGACAGAAAAGCTCTTAATCACCAAGAGATATTGTTAGCAGCGTCCCACAAGGCTCATTTGTCGGACCCAAATTGTTCAATCCTTGAACAATTTGGGACGCTGTTCAAAGATTGAACAGCGTCCCCTCAGCATGTAAGCCAAAGTTAACGCCGAGGTTCAAGAAATTTCCTTGAACCCCGGTGTTAACTTTGGCTTACATGCTGGTGACACGGCCCTGATTGCACAACACAAGCAAAAACAAGTCGTGCACATTCTACAAAACTATCTAGTTGTTAGTTATCCTGACGCAATCGTTAATCACGTGGAGAATCAACGTGAGTAAATATGCTACCGTCATCTTCCTCATCTAAATAATTCTGCATAAGAAAAAGAATCAGCAATTCTTATACAACCCACATTACAATCAAATTATTTGTATTGTGAGAAAAAATAAAGTTTAGTGATTATTTAAAATAAAAAATATTATGATGGCGTTGGCACAGAATTTAGATACACAGGTAATAAGCAAAAAAAGCGGTTTTATAACGGATGTAACACTAAATATAAATTTAAAAGACCTTTAAACATTTACGGTACACACAGCGGAAAAAATAGAAGACCTATTTTATTTTGCAAAGAGTCACGTGATCTCTTCATATATAGGTTCATATAATATATGTGATATTATTTCCATTTTCATTTAAAAAGACTACCCTATAAATTTTTCTAATATTTTTTTACACATTTTATGTGAGAATTTGAATATTTCCTAAAATTTTCGAAGCTATTTGTGAATTTTAACTCCGTTTCAAACATGTTAAAAAAATTAAGTGCTATATGGTTCGACGTATTTCATTTTTTCAACCCGGATTCAATCCGAAACTAATTGGGTGATATTATTAATTTTCATTCTCAAACATCCTACAGGAAGTCTCAACAATATACTAAAATGCCATTTCGATAAAGTCATTTTTACGAAAGTTATCGTACGAACAGACAGACAGACAGACAGAAAGACCAAAGACACTTTTCAACTATGTTGGAAGGTGTTAAAAATTTAAACGTTAAAAATCCAGTAAATATCGAAACCTTTCCTTAGGCACCTTGTACCATTGTCACACATAACACACATCAATCTTTTTTCATTTGAAGTATGCGACAGGAGTGATGTTTTACATCAATCTATAACGCATAACATAATTATTCACAATTTTTATATTTGAAGGTCCGACTCACTTGACCTTGGCGATACATTTGGTGACCTTGGTGACGAATTTGGCGAGCTTAGCGAGTTCTGGAAACTGCTAGAATTTTGTAGATTAAGGACTTCACTAATTACATATATTTTTTCCAAAACTCTCAACATAGGATATATAATCTGGCCATCGTTCAGCCAGAATTGGTTGGAGTGATACTAAGGAAAGATAATTATGAATACGTGAGTGTTGAGCATTTAATTGATGTTTTATTATACCTAACAGTTGTTTTGTGATCTTGAGATATGATAGCTAGGGAGTTAATTCTTTCTGGGTACATATACTGTTGTTTTCAATAAAGCGTTCGTTCGAACTCATCTTTGTGCAATGCAAATATACCCACGAAAATTTGGCGAAATAATAGATACATTTTGTGAAAATTAGAACAAGATAGAATTTTTGATAATTTTCTTGGTTAGTTTATTTTAATATGTTTATGGCATTTTCTATGAAAAACAATGATAATTCACAAAAACAATGCTAGTTGTATATTGTATATGGGGAAGTGATAATTTGATTTATATACTATGTAAATAGCTTATGATACCAAAATAGCTTGTATTGCAACATATAAGCCAAACTTATCCAGATTATCGGCATCACTAAGCTGTTACCATCTTGAAAAAACAATATATTATATAATTTTTAAGCTAAGTTTTAATAAAAATAATCTAAAAACGAAAACTGATAAAACTTTTTTTTTCATTATGACATTAATTATTATTTAGGTAGACCAAAGCAATATAGAAATAAAAGTAATATAGTGGGTATCAGTGGCCATTCATATACATTTTTATAATAAATAATTGTTTTTGTCTCAAAATTCTAAATTTAACAAAACCCGGAGTTCACTTCTTTAAGCCTTTTCGTACAGCAAGTGGTACGAATCTGGGAAACTCTGGTGTAAAATGTTATGTTGATTGTTCCGTTTGAATATTGCATCTCGCAACATGGCAACAGAATATCTTGTTCTTTTCTTCACTAGAATAAACACAAATGTTATGGCACTCTAAAATTGGTCACTGCGGGTGGTTTCACAATGGAATAGCAATAGACGAAATTATCGGCCAGACAATGGATCTGAGCTCCCTCAACAGTCACTAAAACCATTCGATACAAAAGATTATAGGAGGCAGAATGGCAATCAATGACGGAAAGAAAACGGCATAAAACTGAAACTCTCTCTGCAATACCATTCATAAATGGTTTACCGAAATTGTTTAGCGCTTTTTGTAAATACATTAACTTGAGGAGCAGCAATTCATAAATATGTTGAAAAATTACACTTTTTAATCATTTGATAAATATTTTTAAATATTTTTAGCGAAGAATATAAACCAATTTCTGTTAAACAAAACATTTCCTCATTTTGATATTACCAAATTTGCGGTAATATGTTTACTATTTTCCTATAATATTGTATAAAGAAAGTAATGTTTTTCTAAAAATTTCGATGTTGAGAGTTCAACGAATGAACACGCTTTAAGATATCCTGAACACATTTCAAGCATTCACATTTGGGGAAACGCGTGTCTGTCTTCAGTGGCGTGCCGAGTAAATAAAATTGAGGTGTGTTGTAATATTTTAAGCACACAAAACCAAATAGATGTGCTGTTCGGATGAAAGATACTTCACTGAAAAAATATTTAACTAATTTATTATTTGTTTATAAACATTAATTGTCTTAATTATTGATAATTACAACAAATAATTAAGCATTGTTTCCACTAACTCTATGCAGGAATTTTAAATATAGTTCGCAAAGAACTTTTGTTTGTCAAGGACTTCTTTGAAGAACAAATCTCCACCTGGCCCGTCCACAAGCTAATGAATTGAGATAAGACGGTTCGCTGACTGGCTGTTTCTCTACAAAGCGAGACTGGAACTTTCTTCTCTCTATGCATACAAGCGGAACTTCTCGCAGTTTGAAAAAATTTGTCGGAAGAGTCATGAGTTTCCCCACGTGCTGTGTCATTGCAAAACAAACATGAAACTAATAACGAAGCGACACAGTGGTCTTCTGAACCGAGTAATAATCGCAGCACGCAGGAGATGGCAGGTCCTGTCAATGAACCAGCGAGCTGACGGCACTTCAATTCGCCCCGACCTGGTACTGAGGAAGGATAAGGCCATTCTAGTAATTGATACGACATTCCCATAAGAGAGCGGTCCGGATGCTTTTAAAAAGACTCGCATCATAAAAGAATAGAAGTACAAACAAGTTGTTAACTGTTGGGTTTGAAGACACCAAGATGGAGGCCATTGTGATGGACCCACTCGGAACCTGGGAAAAGACCAACAACCGAGTGATGCTACGTGCCTGTTCCCTGAAATATCTAAAACTCCTCCAGAAACTGGCGGTCAGCGATGCCATTCGAACGAGCCGGGCCATATAGAGTTAGTTCCTCACCGGTCGGAAGCAAGTCCCGAGTTACAGCAGGAAAGATGACAATCTCCTTATTACAGATAAGGTCACAGAAGGGAATCTCAGCTTCGAGTGTGACTTCCCCGACTGTGGGGCAGATGTGTTCCCTGAACAAGAGGAGATTTTCGAGCTGGAGGATGAACTCCAGGTTTTGCATCCTGAACTGGAACCAGGGTTCATAGACCCTATCGACAAGGAACTTCTTAGGGAGCTGGAGCTGGAGTGCTCTGAAATACAACAAAACATTGATAAACTCCTCCGAGAGGCCAGAACAAGTTCGGATGATTGCCCTTCCAACCAGAAGTCCCAACTCACTGTCCAGCATGCCAATATAAATAACTTAACATCTTGCAAACTTCGGACACCACGTCTTGAATTCGAAATCGACTAGGGAGGCTTTGACAATCCTGCGTCGGCACAACGAACAACTCTACAATTTGCCTCGAATGCACGGAATAGACCAGCAACTTCTAACTTAAATAAACCAGCAAAGCTGAGATGAGCTAACAAATAATCTGAGTTGATCAAGAACTCGCAGAACAACGAAGGCATAAATGTAAATAATAACTGTATAAATAATTGTAAATAGTAAAACTCCAAATAATATGAAAACTGATATGCAAACCTGTACAAATTCATACATCAAAATCGCAGGTGCTCGCCACAAGTAAGTTACTTATGACGAATTATGCACTCCAACTGTTAACAAACAGCAGAATAATCTGGACTATTATACTGAAACAGCGGGGACAAAACTCCAACAATATAAATATTCTTCTCGCAGCACCTCCGGTGAACTTCAATCTCCACTATACAGTGGCACTATATATCGGCAGTAGGTAACTCTGATAATGCAAACAATACTTACATATTATATATATTACTTATATACTTTATATATTTTTTGTGCGTTGTAACAAGGCTATTTTATATAAAGAGTTTTAGAAGACAACAATATGTGTATGCATCATCTGAAGATTTTGCACATTCTTTGTCTTGTGCTCATTGTATTGTCGTTCATTCTATTATTCTCTTAATTTGTTATATATGTTATGGATTGTTGATCTCTGCCCCTCTCCTCCATTTTTTTAATGAAAGGCCATCCATTGATTTCTCAAATCAGTAGTCTTATTGTGATTTAATTTACAGTATCTAAAATAGCTAGAATTTATATATATATATATGTGTGTGTGTGTGTAATTTATATTTATTAGAAAAATGTAATAATAAAAATAATCAATTCAAATAATCATGAGATATTAACATCGCCATAGAAGCAAAACCACGGCCATAATGCCGATAATAGAAAAAAACAGCACCGGCCCAAATTCGAAGATTAACCAGAATTAAATTCATCTTCAGGTCTGAGTTTTAATTCCAATTAATCCAAATAAATGCTTGTTTCAAATTGGGAAATTGTGCATTACTATAAATACCCAAACTCAGCTACAGGCACCAAAAGATGAATAATTGAAGATAAGAAAAATTAGGAAACCTATTATTACCATGAGGTAGGAACCCTTCTTTTTTCACCACTTGTAATTGCAATCAACCACAACAGCATGAAAAATATCGAGAGGCACCGGAATGAATATGACGAAATACAACCCAGGAGACAAAACACACGTTCACAGCGACACTTCCAGACCCGTCCAATGAATCAGAGCCGGATACAGGACAGCCACCCATACAAGCAAAACAGAATATGAACATGAAACACAGATGGAAATTCCCACCAAACAAGTGATCCAAAGAAGAAATGGACAAACGAGAATGCCACCATACACCATTACAAGGGCGCTCAAATCGTATCAGACTGGTTAAAGTTACAATTTTTTAGAGAAAATAAAATTCAAAAAATTAATATTAATATATCCTATTTTCCTATTTTTTATTTTTCTATTTTTTTAACTTATTTTATTATTATTCATTTTTATTAAATTATATAATTAACAAATAATTATAATATATATATATATATATATATATATAAATTATATATATATATATATATATATATATATGTGTGTGTGTGTATGTATATTCTGTCTCCGTATTATTAGCCACTATAATTGGGAAAGTTGTCTTGGATGTTATCGAGTGGAAGTTGATACACTGAGTTGATAATTTTGATAACGAATTTGAGAGGATATACATTATTAGTTGCTGTACTCAATAATTTCATAAAATGTGCTAATATATATATATATATATATATATATATATATATATATATATATATATAACATTACATATTTACATTATTTCTGTAATACATTTTACAGTTGTGTAAACATAAACGTAGAATCAGCTTTAATGAAACATGTATGGCCCTTGATAACGTACATGGTTTCAGAAATGCTTTTCATATTTATTTTATTCCTTTTATATTCACTAGATTCCATTTATTCAATTTCCAAACTTCTTGCATAGCTCATCGTGCTACACTAGGCTTCTGATTTGCAATTTTTACCTTTACCTTCAGTTTACAAGCAATTTTCCTTGGTATTTCTCGGGTATATATATATTACAAGTAATCATAAAAATCTTCAATTATATATATATATATATATATATATAAATAAAAATTGAAGGATTTTAATCGAAAATTATGCATAAACTACAGTATGTACAAAAAACCCCATCTCTAGCATATCTGTTACAAATGAGTAACAATAGGCCAAGACTAAGGATAAGGATAGAAGGTAACTTATCACTACAATGGAAAGGGGGATGAGAAGAATAATAGGATTCAAAAATCACATTTAAAGTATATAAAGGTAAATAAAAATAAAACTCGGCAATATGAGAATAGGCAATAATAAACAGCTCAGGAGATAAGAGATTAAGAATAGAGAACAAGCAATTGAAACTACACAAAAAATGGCGGTTAGTTCGAAATTGCATTCTCATCAGGACAGTCATACAATTCGAATTAAAACCGATATAATAGCCAGTTTCTGACAATGGCGATAGTATTTAACTATAAACACCATTGGAACTGTCTACTGGCTAGTGGAAAAAGAAAATAAATCAATTGAATTATATAATTCTGAAAAACAATACCTCCTCGAACAGAAATGGGAAAACACTAGCATAGCACACCCACACGTGTAAGATAAACTAGTGACTGAGCATTTCACCTCACTTCGTCAATTCAAGTGGGCACTGGAATGAATACAATTGAACGATTCATAATATGTATGGAGACTTTCAAAAATAGTAATCAGTATAGGACTCAGGACAAGAGGAAAATAGTCATTCGAAAATAGTAAACAGTATTAGACTCAGGCCAAGTGGTAAGTGAGGTAATAAGAAAGGGTGAATTTTCAAAAAAGAGTTAACCAGTCAAAGTGAAATAATGCATGTGTAAAATTATTACGTGGTATATTTGAAATTATTAATAATATTATTTACAAATACTTCCGGATATTGGTAATTTTGACAAATGCGTTTAAGTTTATTGATGTGTAGAAAGTGAAACTGAGGATCAGAAAGTCGATGTATTCGAAATAGCTGGTTTAAAATGATGTTTCTAAACAATTGAATAGAATTACAAGATTGATATGATAGCAGCTTTATGATAGAGAAGTTGTAAGAATCTTTTTTATCATATATATTGGTGATAACATGATTGTTGAGGGTATCTAATTTTATGTCTAAAAAATTAACAGATTGACTAACGCAAGGCTCATTAGGAATTAATTCTAGGTTAGACGGGTAAAAATCAATATTAATGGTATAGGAATCATCAATGATAATACAAATTAAGTCGTCAACATATCTATATATAATATATGAATTAGAGTTAAAATGGCATTCATGATAATAAAGATATAAGTTAGCGAGTATACTACTACTACAGCCACCTTGTGGTACACCAGATGTTTGTAAATAAATGTTATTACCTTGGATAATATAATTGTTGTATAACACAAAGTGCAAGAGCATAGGAAAATTTTTGACATTAAAAGCAACATGATTGGATGATATATAGTCATGATAAAGAGAGATAATAACTTTATGTAAATCTTTAATGACAATATTATTAAATAAGTCTTTAAAATCATAGGTTTGGAAACCAAGAATTTGTGGATACTTGCTAAGGTGATTAACTAAATCAAAACTATTGTTCAAAATGAAATATCCTGAATTCCTGAATTTAAGAGATTCATTAATTCGATTTAAACAGTTAAGCAAGTACTTACTAGCTGTAGTGGTAAAGGTATTATGTCCACAAGTGACTGTTCTAAAACTGAGAGGTGATTTGTGGAATTTAGGAACCAAAGTAACGTAAGGAAATTTAAAATACTTACATTTAATATTTAATTGTGTATATAATTTTAGCATTTTAGTTTTGATGTGGATAGACTGATTATTAATGGGTTTAAAAATTTGATTATTTTTTAAATAATTCTGTAACAGAGATACATAATATTTTTTACAAATGATGGCATAATTATTAGAAGCTTTATCTACATAAGTTATGACAAAATGTTGTTGTAGTTCTTTGATAGCAGAAAGGAGTTGTTTATAAGGATACCTAGGCTTCGTTAATTTAATGTTTATAATAAAATTTTTAAGTAGATATAAGGTAGTATACTTCCATAGATTGAATGCTTCAATAGGAATAGAATGTGAACAAGCAAGTTGATATATGAATTTATCAAAATCAAATGATAGAGACTGAAGAAGTTGTTTAGGGTGATGGCAGAATGGAATGCGAAATTTAGACCCTTTATTCATAATATCCCTAAGTATATCATCCTGAACTATACTGAGATCCCCAGTAATAATGTGACCATGAGTGGAGTTGACAAAAGGGGCAAGATTTTGATTGCTGCATACACATGATGTAAGATCATCGGAGTTTATTGTCCTGGAAACTTCATTGTAATTATAAATAGTTCTACCAATTGGTAAATTATATTTAAATGATTTTTGTATTTTGATATCATTTACTGGTAACAAGTGCTGATGTTTTGCAAATAAATTATTGAAGTTAAGAGAATTAAGAATAGGGTGTTTAAAAGAAATAACACAGTAAACTATTTTAGTATGTGGATTTGGTGTATGGAGTAGGTGGTAATTTAAGAAATTTGTACGAGAAAGAAGCAAATCAAAAAATAAATGTTTAAAATGCTCATGAGTTAATTTTAATTTTAAAAAATTAGTATAAACAATACTTAATTTGTTTTTTCTGACTTTATATAACCATGTTCTAACAGGTAGAAAATTGAAAGTTTGAGAATAATTGTATTGTAATTCCAAAATGTCTGCTTTGTAATCAAGAGTTTTACTTAAGTTACTTTTTCCTTTGCCACGCTTATATCGCTTTATACTAGGAGTTGATGACTTTGAATAATGAAAAAGATGTTTATATACTGAAGATTTATGAGAATTGTATTCAAAACTATTGTTAACAACATTATTATTATTATAAATTTGATTTAAGCCAAAGGGGAAGAGAGTTTTATATTTTTTAATGTAATAGTTTTCAAATACTAATCTATCCGTGAGTGAAATTTTAATATCTAAAATATGAAGGGATACATTTTTAAATCCGTGTGTAGCAAAGTGCTGATATTCAAATTGATTTTTAGTAGGGAGATCATTAAAGACTTTATGGTCAAATTTTTTAATATGATCCCTGTGGACATTCATTCTCAGATGTAAAGGGTTGCTGGTTTGGCCAATATAAGATAAGTTACAAATAGTACATTTAATTTTGTATATGCAATTAAAAACTTTGCAGAATTGTTGTGAAGTGGAATTATTATTAATTTGTAATGGGTCAGCAAATGGACAAGTTTTGCACCTAAGATTGTTGCATCTATTGAAGGAATATGTTTTGGATTGAGAGAAGGTATGGTATTCTTCCAAATCGTCTATAACGTTTAATTGGTCAATGTTTGTCGATCTATAATTATCCCAATTCATAATAATTATAGACCGGACACAAGGTAATGAAGAAAATTTACATCACGAATTCTAATTAAAATTCCCAAAATAAACCCCTTCAAAAACTATATATATATATTTATATGTTCATGTTATATACATATACTTTTAAACATAAAACCACTCTATAAGATATAAACAAAGTTGTCATTATGAAATTTCATGTTCAAATTTAAAGTGTAAATGCGTGGAGTAAATCATTTTAGATGATATTCCGCCCAATAGATTAATTTTTTTTTTAAATTTAAATTTTTGATAAAATTTATTTAAATGGGAGTGAAAATTATTTATGGGGACATCAGTACAGTAATAAAAGTCAATCCAGTTAATTTTAAAACATGCATTTATAAAGTTAATTTTGGGTAAATAATAAGAGGTTATATATATAACTATGAACGGTTTAGAATAAAAGTTATTTTAAATCGAAATTTTTAATAACAAATATTTTATTTGGACAATAAATCAATTATCTCTATATTTTAAACACGTATCAAAATATTTACTAATAATTTCCATTGTTGGGACTCTCCCAACACCTGACTGGAAGTAATAATTTTCAATGTCGAATCTGGCCCCACATCCGACTGGAACTAATAATTTTTAATGAAGAGACTACCCCGACATCAGACTGAAACTAAGATCAATGTCATGCCTACCCCACATCAAATAGGATCTATTAATTCTCAATGTAGGGACTAACCGATTTCAGACTGTAATCAATAATTTTCAATGTCGAAGCTCACCCCACTTCAGCCTGGAACTAATAATTTTCAATATAGGGACACGCCTGACGTCAGACTGAAACTAATAATTTTCAAATTTTCAATATCGGAGCTCACTCCACATATGCCTGAACTAATGATTTTCAATGTAGGGATTTATTCAACATCAAAATGAATCTATTAATTTTCAATGTCGGACTTCACTATGCATCTGACTGGGACTAATAATTTTCAATGTACGGACCAACCCGACATCAGACTGAAACTAATAATTTTCAGTGTCGAAGTTCAGCCCACATCAGACTGGAACTAATTATTTTCAATGTCGGGACTCACTCGACATCAGAATGAAACGAGTAATTTTCAATATGGGAGTTCTCCTGACACAGGACCGCAAAGTTTAAAGTTCGATCGTAACTGCAAATATTCGTTCCATGTAACGCATTTTTAGTGTTTTTTCCTTTCATGTACCATATTACGATTAAAATTATTTTTTAAAGATTCGGAAATATTTTATTTGAATAAAAACGTTTCTCCCTTATTTTCCTGAATAAAAATGTTCTTGTCATCTTCAATAACACTACTTCCTATTACTTACATGATATAGATATAACTTCAAACGGTTTATAATGCAATTACGAACCAGACAGCTTATATGAAGCTTATCATTATTTAGAGATTTTAGCCTTCTCCGTTAATTAGATGATTTCGGAACAATATCATCACTTACCAATTACCTGTAATGCCAGAGACAATTTGTTTTCTCCTAAATTTTCGACAATAAAAGCAGACAAGGTTACAGCATTGAAAGCAGACATTACTTAGAATAATGAATTATAGTAATTAAATTAAATGAATGATGGATGTAGCTCGTTTCATTCTATTAGAATATGGGTGTATGCATGTGCTTTAAATTTCTATTTTTCTTTTATTTTCACTGCATGCGTAGTATAATGTAAAGTATTATGACGTAGTCTAGTTTTCGATGGAATGGCACGTTTAAGTCCTAAAATCAAATTGTACGCTTTTGAGGTGATGTCTGTGTGTGTTTGTGTGAGTGTATATGTCTGTGTGCGTGTGTGTGCATGTATGAGTATATGAATCTGTGGATGTGATATCTTATGAACGAATAAAACATTTCGAACTGTGGTACATATAATCATCTGGTGAAGCGTGATAAAATAATTTGCAGAGACATAAAATCAGGAATGAAAATCAATAAATAAAATTTTTTTGCTAAAAAACAAGGTTACGAGTAAAATAAAGTATAATAACTGAATTACAAAGAAAATAAAGCAATGATATGTTGGAATTATGTTCTTACTGTAGAACCCCGACTATGTATTTCTATAGAACCGATTCAATAACGTTTACTGCTGGAAAACACAATACACGAGAAACTCTATTTTAACTCAGAATTTAACTATTTTAACTATAAAAATCAAGGGAGAAAAGTAAGAAAACAAATATACTACCCACTAAGCTTTACTTTTGATTTTATATTTATGATTCACTTAGAAAAATTCCTTATCAAAAATGTCAAAGCCCCCTATAATTTAGCGATTCTCTAAATTAAATTCAGTACTAACTTTTAAAATTACTCATCAGAGTCCTCAAAAACGAAATCATTCAAGCAAAAAAAAAGGGGGGATTGCATTGTGAGGGAGAAAGAAATTCTTTACTTCTTAAAAATATTCCGTAGCTCAGACACGTCTTTCCGGGCCTTGTACGGCAGTTAAATGATATAATTTTCAGTTTCTTTCCTAATGCAATATCACCCGATGGGGTCAGACAATAAGCGAAATGTTGCACCTGAAAAATACGCCGTAACTTGAGGGTATGGGGCCTGTCGGAGCAAAAATGTGTCTTAATATTTCTTTGTTTATTTGTAACGAAAGCATTTTATACATTTAGTTCGAATAATATATAATTTGAATAAAAGTTACTGGTGCGTAAATTATTTGGTTAGACAATATCTACCTTCTTTCCCTTGAGGCTTCACCTGCATACAATCAGTAAATACTGAATCTTTATTTTAAATGCAATCAAATGTTCGGAAGAAATTTTCGAATTAATTTTTGTAAAAATTATTAAAAAATCAGGACCTCCAATAAAAGTAAAATTAAATAATCATTTTTTATTTAATTTCTTACTAGAGAACACGTGACATAAACTTTAAATCGATAGAATTAACCGTTTTACATATATTGCACATTCTTCAAATACATTTATCCAAAAACACAAAACTTCAAAAAATAGTAGCTATTGTGAAATATTTTCACTTTCCATATGCAACATTATGTGACAGATTTGTTAATATTACCTGTTACAGTCCGTTCTACTGACGAGAGAGGATCCTTTTTGTTATAGCTTCGTACTTTGACGCTGAACAATTCACCAATAGTCATTGTTACGGGATATTTGTTAAGTGTCAGTTGCACTTTGCTGTAGATTTTGCACGTGGATATACTTACTTCGGTTATATGTACTTCGGTTTAAGTTCGGTTTTAAGTCGCCGAACGCCCTGCATTTCCATTTACGTTTAAGTTCGGTTTTAAGTCGCCGAACGCCCTGCATTTCCATTTACGTGATGCTAGCTTGTAAATTATGAGCCTCTAGTTCAGACGAAGTTGGTCATTATGCTACTTGTGCGGTTGAAGCATGTATAGAAGATTGGTAACCTAAAAACAACACAATTACAAATTTTTATCGTAAGTCAAAGTTGCATTACGGCCAAGTTTCTTAAGTCAAAGTTGCATTACGGCCAAGTTGTCTTAAGTCAAAGTTGCATTATACCACACAAAAAAGTTATACTAAAGTTATTTAAAAGAAAACTGTTTATTACTAACACAGATAACTGGTATAGCAATTGGCTGTAAAAAGAAAGAGGTCTTTATACAAAACAGACATTAAATTACACATGCTTGTATAGTGAACATGAATACTTTGATAAACCCGGGTGTTGTTGATCAAATGAACGTTGGACTACTCTTAATAATAGAATATGGATGGCCGATGCTTACTCAATTCATTAGCAGACGTCTGGATATTTCATAACATACTCTTGTGGATTAAATCCTTTTGATCATGATTGTACACATCTGAACTAGTACCTCTTGCTAGCTCTTCTTAGAAGCGAACGTAGGACCTCTGAACTACTATGTACCCGCACATGCTCAAAATCCAAGCCAAGCCAAGCCGTTTCCTCTTACCTGAACCGAAATTTTATTGTGTTCTATTACATGATCACAGAAATTGTTAGCTAGCCAGGATTTGCCTACCGAACTAATAAGAAGTCGTTAATTTAAAGTAAAACATAATTTAGAGCATTAACTAAGTGAAATCAAAACCAAAGGTTATATAGACCTCACAAGTTTAGTGCCGCAATGTCATTATGGTATGGTTTTATTATTTAAATATGAGAAAAGCCCTTCTGATTGTCTGTCTGTAACGCTTGGTAATAAATTTGGCGGCAATTTGGCGATACATTTGATGATATTTCGTCATATTCAGATGGACAACTTTTGTCAATTTACCAAAACTGACAATTACTTCAAATAACGCTAAATGAATGAAAATTCCATATGAAGAAATGCCGAGTTCACTTTCTTTGATACTTTCTCTCTTTGGAGTAATTGTACATGTACGTTTTATTAGGGAGTCGTGGATGTAGTAAATTAATTGCGTCTTCTAAGGATTGATATAGTAATTATGTTTCTATAGGCAGTCGTATGAAAATTATTAATACTGATTGGTAGAAGAGCGCTTGACTGGAAGAGAATCTTTTACAACTTTAACATACTTACCTTTTACAACTTCTAGGTTATTTATATGCATGATAAGATGGTTGTCATAGTAGCGAGATTCGCATTTCAAAGTTAAACAACAAAATGTTAAATACATTATGGATTTAAAAAATATTTTAAGATTTAATTGATTGGAACTCAAACCATCGGATTTATATAAATAAAATAGTAGTTTCTAATTAATCAATTTGTTGAATATATGGACTGTATTGCTTAGTGGATTCTAACGATATTTCTAATTGTCAAGTTAGATTTACGTGAATTGCAAGTTAATTTGATACTTTGAAATAGTTTTATGTGTCCACACGTTTTGTTGTCAGTTTTATATGTTTCGTGTCAAGAGCCTAAAAATGTTTATCACCTTCTGGAACTCTCTGAATTAAGCGCGTAACTGTTTTTTGCACGAACCAGAGTGCTCTGAGAACTCGATGGATATATCTCGGCTTATGTAATAAAATGTGTCCAGATAATGAAATATGGATAAATAGGATTTAAATACTAATGAACAGCATCTTCATTAGATATGGCAACAAATCATGACAAGTACGTCTGCATTTGTGTATTCCTCTGTGTATGTATGTCAGTATGCATGTATGTGTATGCCCGTGAGATTTTGGAACGTTAACTCAAGAATACTCTCACCGGTAGGATATGCAGATACATTGTATAAAAACTAGAACAAGATAGAACGCTTAGTAATTCCTATGACTAAAATTCAAATTATTAGAAATTAGAACTTTCACTGCATTATTCCCTATTGAGAAACCGGATAATTTCCTGTAACAATGGTAGTATGTTCAATGCTGGAAAATAATAATTTGATTTACGCAAATGAATGTAAAGGTATAATAGCATATAGGGGAAGTTCGGGTAAGTTGGCGTACTTAAGCAATATTTACGTTTAAATTGCTACAGCTTGCAATTAGAGCTGAAGTTTTTTCTGTATTTAGTACACTATTAGTTAGCTTTAACCACAAATTATTAGATTATTTTTAAACAACAAGAAAAATGAATAAATAAACTTTATTGCATGAGTGCATGAGGGGCAGTTTCGTCATCTTACCCTCACTGGCGGGTAAGATGACTTTTAAGGTGGGGTAAGTTGACGAACAATTAAATTGTACAAAAATGGAAATTCATTTAGGGATTTTTTTTTTTCCCATACAAGAATCACATATATAACGCTTAATCTTAGCTTCTTTTGGATCGATATCTGAGCATTGGGCATGTGCCCATTCTCTGCAGAGAGAGCACTAAAACCATAGTTCATCTTTAACCTACTCCGAACAAATAATGCATTCTTTCTCTTCTTTAAAGAGACTGTCGTCACTTTCTTGATAATCAATGTGAATTGATGAATCGGATGATGCTTCGTCTAGATCTTTTTTGAAAGCTTTTTTAAGATTTTTTCCTCATTGGGAATTTACGTTTAATGCCTGATTTTCTTTGCTTATTAATATCTTCCTTACTTTTTGCATTTTTCCCTTTTTGTTCCTCTTCATTTTTTCCTTTTCTGCTTTTCTAACTTCTAGAACTTTTTTAACAGGAGAACTTGCAATATAGAAAGAAGGCAACTTTTGTTTCTTTGTTTCCACTTTTGTGGAGTTGCATGAGGCAGAGGAGGCAAACCTGATATCCTCTGTGTCTCTTCAGCAGCAGCAGGAGTATATGATGTTCCAACTATGGGAGATGGTGGCATTGGTGTGGTGGAAATAACTTGTAAATTTGTAGGGGGCAGAGGAGGTAAACTTGATGTTCTCTGCATTTCTTCAACAGCAGGAGGAGTGGATGATGATCCAGCTATGGGGGATGATGGCCTTGGTGTGGTGAAAATCACGTCAAGATCTGCATTGTCTGTGGTTTTCGATGGTATGAAGTCAAAGATCTGGGAGATGAGCGTCTCAATGCCAGTTGCTCTGAACCCATTGATGACATTATTCAAAGTTGCTGCTTTCTTGAACGCTATACTAGGCCTACTTACATTTTCTTGATATTTTTTGACTTATAGTTTTAGAGTGGCCTCAGGAATACCGAATTGTTTGGCTGTAGCATTCCTGGAAACTCCACTTCGAACTTGCCTCATCGCCTCTTTCATAGCATCTTCACACCAATTTTGTCGGTTAGTCTTTCTGTTGTCCGGATTTACCAACTCTGAAATGAACAAAAGATATTCATAATTTGTCTGTTAGCCTACTTATTTTGAAAAAAAAAATGTTTTCTAAATTTTTGGAAAGATGACGAATTAGCTATCTTCCCCGCACTATGTGTTCGTCATCTTACCCGAGAGAGCCATCTCCGTTAGATGACTTCAAAATTCAAATAAAAGCATCAATAAATTTATCAAAAGAAGATATTTTACCATGATTTACCAAGAATTTGAACTTATTGATAAACCAATTCAATTTCCAGAACATTAATTTTAATGCCGGTTTAAAACCTATTTTAAATACGTGAAAAATTATAACAAAACGTACCTGTAGCTTCTTTGTTCCGTGTCATCCAAACAATGCGGCCGATTCTTCTCACATTCACGATGGACGCTTGGGTGGATATTCTGAAGCTCTTAGCTATTGATGGATGTTGTCATTTGAAGGGTTTCAGAGAAACCTCGATTTCGCCATCTTACCCGCTTCGTCAACTTGCCCGAATCTCCCCTATTGAAACAGATCAGACATATAATCCTATTTATGGACGAGACGGGGTTCTTGCTAACTTAAAAAAATATATATTTATAAATAAATTTACAAAACTTTTCAAAAGAATAACCTAAAAAGAAAATCTAATAAGTTTGTCTTTTTGTCTGTATGTGTGTGTATCGTCTGTAGCGAGAAAAATATAAGCTTCATACAACTGTAATATTCGCCACACGATTACCTGAATTCAAAGGACGACAGAATAGAAATTAGTGAGCATTATTTCGAATTAAATTTTTAGTTATTTCATGTTGAAGCACGACTGCGATCAATTTTCACGGAAATCGGTTCCTTTGTGATCGAAAATATTATCACATAGTTTCCATCTCAGCATCATTGGAAATATTAAAAAATGTTCTTTCTAATAACCTTTGAACCCAATTCGAATTCTTAATATTTTTTTAAATACATTGAAATATGCATTTTTTAGATTATCTGATTCTTATTCGTCGCATCCAAAAATATAGATTGGCACAATTCTATACTTTAGCAAATATATGACTATATATTTTCGCATTCTAATACTTTTTCTATATGTTTTATGTTCTGAGAATTTCCACGCATAAACATACAAGTTGAGATTTTTCATTTTTCTGAGGAAAGAATTCATTCTTCGGTTCGCAGGTTGCTGTGCACGGTGAGTTGCGACTGACGTCATAATATGTCGGTTGTTATGAGAAGCAGTGACGTATTTATCGTAAAAGTGTTGCTGGATTTTCGAGAATTCTCTATATGTTCCGGTGAAATTTGAATCACAGGTTTGTATCTTAAATTCAGGGTAATTTTTTGTATTCTAGTGCTGATTATGATAGCAGTCATAAATTGGTAAAGTATACTTTTTGTATTCTAATGCTGATTATGATAGCAAGCATAAACTAGTAAAGTATACCTTTTTGTATTCTAATGCTAATTA
Source organism: Amaurobius ferox (assembly GCA_951213105.1). Classification (NCBI taxonomy): domain Eukaryota; kingdom Metazoa; phylum Arthropoda; class Arachnida; order Araneae; family Amaurobiidae; genus Amaurobius; species Amaurobius ferox. Next base: position 13,163,359 of record OX578134.1, read on the forward strand.
TGATAGCAGGCATAAACTAGTAAAGTATAATTTCTTGAATTCTAATGATGATTAGGATAGCAGGCATAAAAAATATGGAATATGAATGTATGAGAAAGTACAGCGGAGGCTCAAACTATTGATATTTTGTTCTAAATCTAATTATTGGATTGTAAATCTGTTCAACAATCGCCTCTCTACATCAGTACCACTATCCCAAATTTATGCACTTTATTTTCTAAATGTATGTACTTTAGTCCGTGAAACAATCGAAGTAATATCAATCCATAAACCAAGTTTTTGAATCTTCTGAGATCTTTTTCACAAAATGCAACTCGTAACCTGCAAACATTGTGCCAAGATTACATAATAAACTCTGATTACATAATAAATTCTGATTCTAAATGAAGAAATGTTCTTCTTCAGTCGTGACAAAAGACAGCTGTTGCAATGCTGTAAAGGACCCTGCGATTCGGGCCCAGCTACCCAGCGGTGTTAAGCTGATGCAAATCTCCTTACGACATTGCCCTTCAGAGGCAATTTCAAAACCCCGTTACGTACGGTTATCATCATGGCTAAGGCAGATGTTTTAACCCAGAGAAAATCACGTGAGAAGAGATTGTTATATGTTGATAAGTTGAGGATATTCAAATAAGAGAATTTTTTGTTGTTGTTGTTCTTTTTCTTATTATATGGGACTAGAACATTTACTCAAAGCTGCTTGAGATTAAAAGTAGACATTTATATTATCAAGAGTGTATTGTTGACATTCTAGAACTCATTGTCATTCATCGCTAAAATACTTGAAAATTTTATTTCTATATTCTGAATAAATATATATATATTACCATGTTTGGAAGAATTACTTTTCCTACATACGTAGTATAATGTATAGGGAAAGTACTGTGGCAGGGTCAAAAATTCGAATTCGAATTTTCGACGGAAGAGTACGTTGATCTTCAAGCATCTCTGAACTCGAATCGAACGTTTTTGAAGTGATATGTGTGCGATATCTTACGAATGGAGTAAGTTAACGCATTTTAACACAAGTAAGAAAATAATGTAGCATACATATGTTTCGGGAATCCCCTTCTTCAGTAGAACCAACAAACGCGACGTAAACAGACGAAATGGAATGGAATGTTTCAAATGTAATTTGGTACGATTATTAAAATCAGTGATATCTATTTATTTTAAAAAACGCAATCGAACGTTCAAAAGACGCCGCTCCTCCCTATTCTTAATGTTTGTGTGAATTTTGAAAAAATCATTAAAATGTACCTTTGATAATATTTTAATGATTAAGACCTTCAATAATGATGAATGATCATTTCAGACGTGTTTTTTATTAAAAAAAAACAATAAAGCAAATTTTAGAACGAACCGTTCTCAAGATATTGCACGATTTTCGAAAGAATTTTTGAAAAAAAAAATCACATAATGTCATTTTTAGTGTGAAAGAACTTTAGAAGACAGTGGGGTTGGTCTCCGTCAGGTCGGAACTAAACAAAGAAACTCTCAACTTCATGTGTTCAATTCCGCCTAATTCTTCTTCAATTGTTTCTCCCTCTCTCGAGAGGAAGAAACCATTGAAGAGGGATTACCAACCAGATGCTACAATACCCAAATTCTTCCTGAATGCTTTATGAAGTACAGTATTGTGGCAATTAATTGAGAAATGCAGTTTTTTTTATAAAATTCAGTTTTATTCAAGTTTTCTATGGATACATTTAAAACTATTAAGTGATATGACCTCCCCGAGACTTTATAACATCACAGACACGTTTCGGCATGGAATATACTAGACTAGCACATGTAGTTTTAATTTCAACGTGTCTGAACCATATGTCAATAACGGCCGAAATTAGCTTGTCCATCGTCGTACAGTCAAATTTGTGAAGCCGTTTTTTGACAATAGCCCACAAATTTTCTATGGGATTCAAGTCTGGTGAATTCCCGGGCCAATCCAGTACGGTAATACTTTTTTTGAGCAGAAATTTTTGATTCGCTTCGAAGTGTGACATGGCGCGCTGTCTTGTTGGAAAACGCAATCTCCGCTCGGCCACAGTTTAGCCATGGTTGGAAGCACTTTTCGGGTCAATATGACTTCGTAACTGGCACTGTTCATCATTCCCTCTACGGGAACAAGAGATTCTGTCCCCAAAACGCTGAAACAACCCCAAAACATCTTTTTGGGCGGATGCTTGATTGATAGGTTCTCCTTGGCTCCTTCTCACGAACATAGATCTAAATCCCTGAACCACAAAATGTGTTTCGTCAGAAAAGAGAACTTTCTCCCAGTCCTTCTCAGTCCATGTTTTGTATTTCCGTGCCCATTCCAACCTTTTTTTCTTCATGCGAAGCATCAGAAGCTGCTTCTTGTACGGTCGACGTGCTCTCCTTCCGCGTTCTAACAGCCTGTATCGCACTGTTGAAGGTGCAATATCAACACCAGCTGCCACCATGGACTTAGACAGGTCAAAACTGGTTAATCGAGGATTTTTAACACTCATTCGATGTAAAGTTTTGTCGTCACGAGTCGAAGTTGATCTTTTTCGGCCGCATCTTCCAGAGCGGTTGGTTCCAGCATTTCCTGTTTCCTGAAACCGCTTCCAAATGCTCCCGACACTTGCTGTACTCACTCCACATATTTTACCTATTTCCTCGAACGTCTTAGAAGTGTGTTCTCTAAGCGCAATCACTTTAGCACGTGTTTCCGCGCTGATATCCATGACGCTAATGAGCCCCGCAACAACTGAGAAACTACCACTGCGGAACACCTGCCACCTGGCGGAGGAATTTGAACACCTGCTACTTACCAGGTGCATACGAACACCTGCTACTTTGATAATAACTGCAATTTGAACTCTGAGCTATTTTGGAGTGCTTCTTCCTAAGCTTACGTGTGATAAAACGAAAAAAATGACATTTCTCAATTAATTGCCACAATACTGTATGATTTGAGTATATTTAAACTCATTTGAACACAAGGCGTTCTTTTTGATATGTATTTATTGCCTTCCGTATATGCGTTTTTTTCGTTCCGGATGCCGATTTCTACGATTAGATAATGCTTTACAACTTTTGTGATTGACTTTTCTTGCCTATCTTGCTTTGATACTTGTTATTATAACATTTGTTATTCTTCTCTAGGGGCACTTCAATCACTTTTATTTGATCGTTATGATAATTTTACTATAGATAGATCTAGCCTGTACATTTATGGACATTTCCTTACAATGTTGTTCGAGTATATCAGAACTTCCTAGGAATACTATATAAATATTGATTCGGTTAATGTAAGGCAATTCAGATCAATATACGTCTAACTATTATTACCAAAGTTTTCATACATCTTATACTGTATAATAAAGTAAGCTGTGCAGTAAGCTGTGCAGTCTGTAGCGGGAAATCTAAGCACCGTACGGCCATGAAATTTGGTAAACAGAACCTGAGAAGGTACACCTCGGCGTTACTTTTTGTTTAAATTTAAATTAATTTTTTAGTTATTTTATGGCTTAGCCCGAATTTTAGACAAATCTTTAGCGGCTATAAATGTCATCCCAGTTCACAGTTTCTATCTTGACACCATAGGAAAGATCGAAAAATTCTGTTTCAAACAAATTTTAAACAGAATTCATAAGATTAATAAACGAATTTTCGTGAATTTAAATAAATAAATATATATATATTTATATATATATATATATATATATATATATATATATATATATATATATATATATATATATATATTCGTGCATTTAAAACGCACCGGATTTTATATTGCGATATAAAAATTTGACTGGCAACACGTTTATAATTTAACAACAACTTCTTTAATTATTACACACAACTCCAACACCAAACAAAATTTCTTAAACCATCTGTTCATTAATTATAATTTGATAAATGCGAGCGAACATACACAATATTCGATTACGCGCGTTTTTGCACAAGTACAATTTCTCTCTTCGTTTCGGAAACTCCGCATGCAATTAACGCCCCAGAAGCCTTCTCTATTAGAGGAGGGATTTCCTTTTAAATCTTTTAGTCGAACCTACTTTAAAGGTACAGGGAATGGGATAATTTGGGAATGGAGTCGTTGCACCAGTTGTTCACAGATTGTCTGCAATTTTCGCTTTTATTTTTATGAATAATTTTTATTATTACTTTTATAGCTTAATAAATCCAATTTATCCCTGCTTTAACTCTCTGACAACGCCGAGTACATTTTCCAGGCTACTCTATATGATAATAATTTCATTTTCTAAATTTTATTATATCCTAAATTTATGTAAAAATCAGATCGTAACAACAACCAATAAACAGACTTTAACTTCAGCTCGTATCCTGCAAATATTGTACAAAGATTACAAAATCTCCCTTTCTGATTTCAAATTGAGGCACGCTCTTCTTCGGTCGTAACAGCTGTTGCAATGCTGTGATTCGGTATCAATCACCCGGCTGCATAACCTCGATACAAATTTTCTTACGACATTGCCGTTCTGAGACAGTTTCAAAACCCCGTTATCAGGGCCCGAGTAAGCTTTCCTGGAGCCATGGGCCTAAGCAACCATAGGGGAACCCGACTCACGACACTTTTCCACCCAACTGAAATAAAACTCTAGCATCGGTGAATTTTCTTAATTTTCCATTTTATATTAGCAGTGTATTTTAATCGGCAATTAATTGGAATATGGCTCAACTCGACTTTCTCATACGGGAACCATTTCTACTTTCCGCTGTAATACATGGTAATGTATAGGGAAAGTAATGGAATCATGGCGATAATCGCAACTCGAGTTATCGACAGATCTACACTTTTCGATACCTCTAGAATACGAAAACACTATTTTTAGCGTGATGTCTGTGTGTGTCTGTCTGTCTGCGTGTCTGTCTGTCTGTGCAATGTATGTATCCACTTTAACTCAAAAACTAATGGATCGAATTTCATAAAATTTGGTAAATAAATCACTTGGGTGTGACCCTGGTGCTGATTAGTTTTTGGTATGTGATTCGGGATAAAAGAACCCGCTTTTATGCGAAATGGTCCGCAAAAATCTCATGTATCCACTCTAGCTGAAATATTAATTGACCAAATTTCACGAAATTTGGTAGATAAGTTACTTGTGGAATATTCTGGTGCTGATTAGATTTTGGTCTGATTCGAAAAGAACAACCTGCCTTTTTTTCGAAATGGCCGGCAAAAATCTAGGAAACAGACTACGTATGTTTAAATGTATCAATTAAATACTTGTTTTATACGTAATTTTTGACGAGAAAAATTATAAGAACAACTCTATGTCTCTAGAACTAACCATTTTCGAGATATTTGAGATTTTTCGCATTTTTGTTATGCCTCCTTTGGAAAAAGGCCCAATTACCAAATAAAAATAGAAATTGAATTAAAAATGCAAATTTAGTGTTATTTTGTGCAATTAAACTCAATGTAATGATTTCTTAAAGAAATAAAGAAAAAATGAATTTGAGTCTGCAGGGAATGTCATGTGCTGCCCACATCAGATTTTTAAATATGTTGTGATATATTTTTATTGCAAATTTTTCTAGAAAAAGTTTGAAGTATATGTATCATTGGTCCAAATGTCCACAACTATAGTATGTTAACTTTCATTTTAAACGGCTTGAAGAAATCTTTCAACTCATACAGCGATTTCTTTTGATTTAAAATACCATTTCTTTCGATTCATAACGACTCATATCATCGAATTTGATGACGTACTTCTCCAGGGGGTAACTCGTTCCTTCGAAGAGGGACTGATGACGTAGACAACACAAAAATGTTCTATGTTTGTTCTTTTTCACTACAATGTTTGAAACTGTTAAGTTTCGTTTCCATTGAGCAATAAATAAGCCATTTTATGCGTAATTATGTAAAATTTTGTTCTATGCTACCATGTTAAGAAAAAATACAATTCCGAACAAATTTCAAAGTTATCGCTCGAATATCAAAACATTCTATCTAGTTCTAAATTTTTCGTTTACAAAGCTGTATATAAAATTTGGGGAGAATCCAATAATATTTGTGGCAGCTATCTTGTATACAAGAAATCGACAACAAATAGGCGGACATCACTCTAAAATAGTTAAAAAATATTCAGGAGAACCTAAAACATATATTGGCATCAAAATCTCGAAATAATTTTCTTTTGTAAAAACAGTATAGTACGAGAGAGTAAAAATGGCACGTTTAATATTTTTCGCTAGCAAATTACATTTCAATCTTCTTATGATTGGCGCAATATATCCTAAAGCGCTTGAGGTTTTCAATATTTTTATAGACCTCTATCTTCCGATGATATTTGCAAATATATATAAATTTGCACTGACATAAACTCTGAAATTTTCAACTGTTAAAGGCTCTTCAAATTACACACAATTGCTTCATTTTCGATACTTATAAATAGAAGTTACCTATCAAAATGTCAAATGAACAACCAGAAAAGCTACGCATAAAAATCTAAGCACAAATTTGATGCTTTATAAAATTCGATACAGTGACACCTGGTTAATGTGACCACCTGTCGGTGGAATTTGGAATATTGATCCCTATACCATAGAAACCAATAATCATGTCACTTTATCGTGATAAACAGACTAAGTCGTGAATTAATCAGGTTTTTCTGTACTTAGAAAAAATACTTATTCAATAATATAACAATGTGAAATATTGTTTAAATTAAATTTGTGTTTAGTGCTATTGTTTCATAAAAATAAAAATATAGAATTTCGTTTGATATTTTTTACATAAAGCAGTTTCTGGGGGTCCTAAACCCGCAGGTCCCTGCCTCAATCTGACCCTGTCCGTCATGTACATTCACCATGGCTAAAGCAGATGAGTTAACCTGAAGAAAATCAATTGAGAAGAGATTGTTATAAGCTGAGAAGTTAGAATTATTGAAATTAATTACTGTTCTTGTGACTAAATATATATGTAATTATAATATGCATTGAACAGGCGGACTGACTGAATGAGTGAGGAGGTAACCTATCAAAATGATCGACCACTTCCACCAGAATTTAGCTAAAATCTTAAGTTGCGGTCAATCCTTCGGTTGTGGTCGACCCGCTTCAATCCATTTTGGTTGTGGTCGATCCGTCTCAACTTGAACAAAATTTCGAAAATTCGAATTAGGGGTGGCAGTGAAAAGGAATAATCAAAACACTCAGAACCATTTTGCTTGTCCAATTATATTGAGCACTTCCACTGTAGCTAAAATCTTGGTTTGGTCCAGGTCAACAAAAATGTCTATTAATTTGAAAATTTGAATTAGGGGTGACGCTACAAAAAGGTTTTTAAAAAAATTACATCATTTTGCCTGTCAAAAAAATACGCCATTCTATTTTTATGCTTACATTTGAAACGGTTTTTGATATTCACGGTTTATGACGGTTTATGACGTTTTGGAAATAACCGATTCAATTATACAGAAACTCAACATACAGGTAACGTTTATTATTTGAAATAAACCTAAATTTCATTCGATTTTTCCATTTGTTCGAAACATATCGCATCTACTGACACACACAGAAAACATTGAATAAATAATTGGTTCGTATTCACTGATGTGTTAAAAATTGTGTAGATCCATCAAAATCCGAGGGTCGAATTCTTCATCTCATCCCAGTACTTTCCTATTATAAATACTAAGAATTTTAGGAAAGACAATATAATTACGAAAAAAAACCCGATATGATGGTGCGTTACACAAACCATATTTGTTGTTATTGAAGATCTTTTAAGATACAGTTCGTACTCATGTCTTATGTGAATCGACATGAAAATTATGTTCTTTTCTTTTGTTAATATGTCTAACAGTGTATTCAGAGGCACCATTTCAAGAATTTTTTTGAAAAGGTTAATTCTTAGGAAAGGGAAAAAAGATCCGATATAAATAATTGCCTAACGTGCTTATTGTATTTCTTTCTTTCCAAACACTTAAAAAAACCTTAAGTGATCTAGAAGGTTGATTCTTTGCACACTTATAATTTATGGTTCAGAACGTTGCTAAACTTTGGATTTGTCCCTTGATGGTGGAGAAACAGGGGGTTACGAAAGAGCTGAGCTAGAAAAAGCTTTTCAAATCCCCCAGAAACGTCTATTATGACCTAGAAGGCGGAATCTTTGCTCACTTATAGTATCCACCATCTGACAGAATTTAGCGTTGCAGAAATTTCGATTTACCCCTTTGTCTTCAGATTTTCAATTGATACTTTCCTGAAGAGATGAGTTTAGTTCTCACCGATCACTTTCCCGATATTTTTATTTTCTGATTTTCAGTTGATACTTCCTTGAAGAGATGAGTTTACCTCTACTCGATCCAGAACTTGAAGAAAAAGTCTAATGTTGTTGTTGTAGAGACCCAGACCGTCCGATCCACCAGAAAGGTGTAAGGTAACCATTTGGACGGCCGGGAAGTGCCACCCAATTTAGACCGGAACCCAGTGGGGGAGGCATCCACTGGGACCATACCCTCCTTCCCCTACCACCAACCTCTCGGAAGGACTTACGGACCCACAAGTTTAACGTGATCGTACTCCGCATGAACACGGCGGCAGTTGTGGCAGCGGAAAAAGTCTAATGTGTCCAACATGACTTCTCCTGCACAATAACGCATTTAGATGAAAACAGTAACTAATCTTCGAATTTTCATGTAACTTAATGTGCTGGAAATCAATCGATTTCTGTTGCTGCTAAGTAAATAAGATTTAAAAAATTTTCATGAACGAGTTTCGTGCTTATGCGCTTATCAGCAAGAGTCGATTTCAGGAATGCAATTCCAAACAGACAAGAGCATAATAATATACCGATTATTGGTGAATGCATTATATCAGCGCTTATTTGCATATTTTTGCGTGACAAATCAGCTAGTTGCGTGACTATTTCAACTGGATACTGTAAAGGGAGCAAGTTCAACTGGATACGGTATAAAAAAAGTATTGAGGAAATAATAGAAAATTTTGTTCGAAAATTCGATTTCAATGTTTTGGAGGATTTATGAGCGTTTTGAGTACCTCTGATCTCGAATTAAATATTTCCAAGTTGATATCTGTGCGTGGATGGGTAGGAAAGAATAAAACAATTCGAACAAATTTGATATGATAATTGGAATTATGGGTACTGGATCCCTATTGATTTATAAAATAAACTAAAATAAGAGTACAACAAAACTGGCTTAATTGGGACCGAAGGTAAGCTGGTTAAACAGGGGTGACTAAAAAAATATTAAACCCATTCCTTTACGTATTTGTCATTCATTGTTCGTATATCCATTGCTTTGTGTGTGACAATGGTGCAAAATCCTAGGGAAAGATTTCGATATTTTTTTTTATTTCTTTTTTAATTATTTAGTTTTGTTGCATTAATAGAATGTCGTGTATTTTGTCCGAATCGGACCCCAAAAGACGATGTTATTGACGATGTTACTGACGATGAAATGCACATATTTTGTATGCACGCTGTTGATGCACATATTTTGTAGATCTAAAATTTAAATGTTGTACATTTTTCTATTGGTATTCTTTTACAATACAGGTTAAAGAGTATATATATATAAAGAAGAAAAATTATGCATTGGATTCTGTATTGAGTTCGGCAGATACTTTACTCGTATCGCGTCAATAATCCAACGGAACGACGGCGAGTTTTTATACTATAACCTCTGTGGAAAGTTCTGGAAAAAGCAAGTAACATAGGATTCTTTACCAATCCACGATATTCAATACTTCGCTATATTCGTGACCAAGATCAGGCGATCCAGACCTTCAAATTATAACAATAGTTTTCTGTTATGCATTCATAACAATATGATGTCACTTCCATTACAAACTGACGTTTTATCCACGTCATATTTCTTACAAGATTTACCCTACCCCACGCCCTAAATATCTCCAAATCAAAATGTTATAACCTTGTTTTCAAAGAGTGTTTTAGTTTCAATGTTTTTGATAGACTTAAATAAATTTTCCATGGAATTAAGTCTGGGTTTTAACCGTCACAGAATACATTGTTGCTACTTTTTATGAAGTTGAATAAAATTAATCATGTTTCAAAACAATCGGTTTATTCCCTTAAGAATTTAACCTTGCCTATTTCGTCACAAATATTAGATTTGATTCTCCGTATGACTGCAATTTCACTTTTAATAACACTTTTAAAGTTAATTAAAATACAATATTATTTATATGAATGAATGTACTCACATCAGACTTCCAAAAAAGATGAGAAGAATCGAAGATGATTAGAAATTTAGATAACGAAACCCTTTTGTATGTTATGCACGTTCTAAATAATTACTTTAATGGTTCTCAACGTGGAAATGGCCGGACATAATTGCATTTAGAAAGACCTTCAATATGATGAAAATCCTATACGAGTTTCAATCTTTAAAGTATTTTGGCACGTGTGTTTTCGTAGACAGTAAGCGTAATTAATGTTATTGTTCTTAAATATGAATATTAGCCAATTACGAACCACTTTCATGAAATTTTTAAATGAATAACGTCTATGGTCGGGGCATAAGGCTGAAATGAGGATGTTATGAAAAAATAAACACTTCGTACGTTTACATCTCTTATTCTGTAAATTAATGTTTTACTACCGCGTTTGTAATTGAAAGTGGCCAGACAAAAATTGAGCATTTTGCTCCGCCTTAACTGATGTGAATTGTCCGTCGGTTAATCAGTAATAATTGAACTATTTCTACAATAAATCCATAAATTCCAAAATACTGTGTAGAAAAATTTTGAATTCCTTTTTTTTTTAATTACATGAAAAATATTTTTAGGATTTGAAATGTGCCTCGCTTCATTTTGAGTCATAAAACTGTCTAGTATTTTTATTTTACTTAGTTTTCTCTTGTAACTGTAGCATTTCCGCTTGAATATTGTCGACGGTTCGTTTCTTTTGCTTGTAGTGAAAGCATCCGAGACGCTTGTTTTTCCTACCAAATCGGAGATCGACCGAAGAGAGTGGCATCCCACCCGATAAAGGAACCATGCAGCATAAATGAATAAAATTGGACGATAAGTGCTTTACAATATTTGCGACTCAACCTTGACGATCGTAATGATTTATCATTTACGAAAGAACAGCTCCGAACAATAGCTGCGTGCATATGGACAATAAACCGAAAAAACTATTAATCGATAATTTCATCTACCCGTTCCTCCCGTTCAGATTATACATTTTTCCGATACAAATGCTACAAGGCGAGACTGGAAAACTTTTCCTAAGAAACTTGTGTTCCTTTGGATGTTCCTTTGATGTTCCTTTGGATGAATGAAAGCTGCTTAAAAAACTTTTGGCAGAATTTATACATTAATGCTCAATATTTCTAGTATAATTTAAACGTTAGTAGAATTTATCTTCTAACATTTTTATGAATTAGTGTAATTTGTTTTTAAAATATTTTATGAATTAGTAGAATTCATTATGTAGAATTTTTATAAATTAATAGAATTTATTATGTAGTAGAGTTATATATATATATATAATTCTACTATATATACTATAATATATATGTATATATATATATATATATATATATATATATATATATATATATATATATATATATATATATATATTATTAGAATTATAAATCAGTAGAAAATATTTTCAAGAATTTATATATTTATATGTATATTATATTTTTTCACATTTTATATAAATAAGTAGAATTTAATTTGCACAATTTATACATATTAATAAAATTCATGTTTTCAGTAGAATTTATTTTCTAGAATTTATATGGATCAGTAGAATTTATTTACTAGAATCCGTATATCTATTAATAGAATTTAGTAAAATGTATATATTCAGTAAATATATATACATTCTGTAGAAATTATACATTAGTAGAATTTAATTTAACAGAATTTATATACATTAGTAGAATTTTTTATTCAGTAGAACTAAACATCAAAACTCGGACATTTATTAAGTGGCTTATTTTGTTGTATCCTTAGATGAATCCTTAGTTGTTTAAAATAACGTTTTGGGAGATTAAACATTATTTTAGCCCGAATTTGTATTCCCTAAAAATGCGTTTAAAATATCTAAAAAAATTGGACGACATGACTCAAAAAATTGAAAACACCGATTTTAGTAACAAGAAAAATATCCTGAAATAATGGAATTTGATAACACTATAATGCATTTGTTTGGTAATGTTTTTTCTACAATCACTTGAACTATTTTAAACAAATTTACAAAAAAAAGAATTATTTAATATTCATCTTTTTTAAGAAAAAACAATTGAATGTTTATTTGTTAAAAACTGCGTTAGATTCTCAACGCTTGCATGTTTTTCTGTGACCCGTTCCAGGTCGTTCTTGATAGGTCGTCACAACAACATCTGATGACCGACCAGTGTATTATTGGTCAAATGCAATCGCCGAGTGACCAAATGTGAAGTAATCAATTCATGACTAAAATATATACCTAAATATTTTTACGTTAATTTTAATGCATTAATTTTAATGCGTTAATTTTAATGCGTATTTTATTACGTTAATTTTAATGCGTTAATTTTAATGCGTTGGCTTATACTCATATTACGCAATTGACTACCTTCTTGAAAAATTTTGGAGTCAATCAAAGCAGAACATTTTGAGTTATGTGGAATTTACTGCCACGTGCTTAACTTCGGAAGACAGTGCAGGGTAGAACGACTCCATTACGAACAGTTATAGTAACAATCAAATATTGGGCCACTATTGACATTCAATATTGGAAATATTGGACCAATATGAAAAAGTGGACATTTTGATGGAATTAAACCAATATTGGCTTAAGATATTGAGACAATATTGGAACAATATTACGCCAATATTGGCGTTTCATTGGAAATATTTCCAATGTAACACCAATATAGGTGTAACATTGTAATGAAAATATTTAGACAATATTGGAAGCTAATGCAACCCCAATATTTGCCTAATATTAGGATTACATTGGAAATATTTCCAATGTAATGCCAAGATTTACAGTATTGGTCCAATATTGGACCAATATTAAATGCTACAAGGGAGAAGATGAATAAATATTCAATTCATAGAAAAAAAATCTGATGTGGGCAGCACATGACTTTCCTTATATAATGCAATGAATTTACTACTTTTACAGTAGAAAAAATATTTTTATAGTAGTTATTTATATTCTTTCCAAGATATTGAATTTTCGTCAATGAGTCGTCATTTTCCATGTCGTCATCATCAATGAGTCGTCATTGATTTAGCTTCATTTTATCCATTTGGCCAGGTTTTCGTTAATTTAGCAACAATTAGTCGCCAAGTTGGCGACATTCCACCAAATTCGTCGCCAAAATCTCGCCAAGCGTTATGGACGAAAAAATAAGTTATTCTTACAGCCAATAAATGACTATCGGCTTTCAAATACAAAAGTATTACACAAAGTATCTTTTTTCATGAATGGAACGTGCTAGATCCACGAGAATGATGCCACCCAATTTATCGCATGGTATTACATATGAAAAGTGAACATGTTTCTCGATGGGAAATGTATTTTTTTTATTTTATATGACTTTTTGATAATTTTTTTTAAAAATGTGCAATATCTTGAGAACGGTTCATGTTAGCGTTCTAAAATTTATGTCAATCGTTTTCTAATGAAAAATTAGATAAGAAATGTCTATTTGCGTAACTTTATTAGCGGTTTTGATTTTTTGACGATTTTTTCAAAATGTCACTCCAAAATTTAGGGGGGTTCTGAACATTCGATTGCGTATAAAAACAATAGGCTTCCAGTGTTTACGGATTGTGATTTTTGTACCAAATTTCGTTCGAATCGGTCCATTCGTTCGTCAGTTATCGTCTCCACAGTCTCACTGACACACACACACACACACACAGACATTACTTCAAAAATGTTTGATTCGCGATCAGAGATGCTTGAAACGTACTCTCCCGTCGAAAACTCGAATTCGAATTTTCAACCCCGTCACAATACTTTCCTTATACATTATGTATATAAGGAAAGTAATAAAAATGGCTTCATTTAGAGAATTCTTTTAATTGTTTAAACAATAAATCACATGTTGATCTTCAAGATTCTCAACATTAAATGTAATTTAAGAAAGTCATTTTTAATATCTATCCTATTAATTTAACTTATAATCATATTTGTAGGTATTATTGCATACATGTAAGTATATCCCGATATTTTAAACAGTAATTATTGCTGTCTTTTAAAAGTGAAAAATGTTCTGGGCATGTGATTAAATTGTGCGAAAATTAAAAAACATTAATAGAGTTTTAATTATGTACAAAAAAAGAAGAAAAAAGCTTTAAATTTGATTTTTATTTCAGAACAATTTTAATTACGCCGATTGTGACGCTAGAAGCTGGCCGTCTTTCTTAAGTCGTGGTAAAAATTGGGGCATTCACATAACATATTCGAAAATTATATAAAATAAATAAATGTATTTTTTAATTATTCACAAAATATCTGAGCAAAATTTCGATTTTTTATCGTCTGTTACACAAATTTATTTTCAAGAACATCAAAGACGATATCTAGACGGACTACAAGCTTATCCGCTATGCAAAGTAAGCGATTAAAAATCGAATGTGTGATTTTTTATTATTAGCTAAAATCAAGAATTTCACAGACACAAATATGATTTGTAAAACATACAATTATTTCAGTATTTGTGTCAAAAAATATCTTTACTCTGATAAAAATTACCACGCATTTACTCTGAATTTCTATTCTAAGCGCTATGATTTATAGTATATACTAGCAGCATACCCGTTCTTCGTACGGAGTATATAATATAAAGAAACTTGAAATTCATAATCATGCCCAAATTCTTATAGTATACTAAATGACATGTTTAATCAAAATATTCTGTTAAAATATTTAATATAATGCTCCTAAAAAGAAGTTTAAGAATCTCTGTTCTCGCTATATAAAATTATCTTCATGGACATATCTGAAGAATAAAACATCTTGGATCCCTTATGTAAGCAAATATAAAAAAAAATATGGAATTAAATCAATATATGCAAAATAAAAGCGTTAAAATTGTATGGGACCCGTACTAATTATATACGCGAATATTAGAAAATATAACCTGTATTAGTAGATTACATGTATAAATTGAAAATACCAATAAACCCGTAATCTTTAAATCTGAAGACAGTCATTTATTCCAATATATGTCAAAATTAAAGTGCTAAAATTATATGGGAAGATATACACGTACTACTTATAATGTCCGATTATTAGTAGAAGATTACCCACATATTGCAATATGAGTCTCAAATGTTTTTTGGTAAAATACAACAGACGACGTAATAAATTGAATATATAATTAATCCCCTTAATCTTCATACCAGAAGACTGTACTTGATTCCAATATATATGCCAATATATGTCAAAATATATGCCAATATACCTGTACTACTTATATTCTCGTAGGTTAGAAGATATACCCGTGCATTCCTAGAAGATTACTCGTACAACGTACAATATGCGTGTGTCAGCAATTTTTGCCGCAATAAAACAATGGCGTAATAACTTAAAAATATCAATAATCCCTGAATCAATAATTCCGGAAAATATCAATAATAATAATGTTTAAACCTGAAGAGTATAATTGATATTATCCAGTCCAAAATGAAATGGCAATGAAATTTATTTTATATACATATCTTCATTATTCAAATCGGAAAGGATTTAATAAAAATCGTAACGTCATAAACACATTGGATTTAAATCCGTTGCTAAGCCACATGATATCATTTGCTTCAAATAAATTGGTAGAAAAAATATCGTCTAAATAGTTATATTTCTATGGAACATTTGGCGACAGTTTCGTCAAATTAGCGACATTTTAAAAAATCGCCAAATTTATCGCCAAGTGGGACTGTAGAACTGACAGTTCCACTTTGCGACAAATTGACGAAATATCATCACAATACTATCCCCTAACAAAAAACAATTAATATCATTTATGTAGCGCAATTTTATCAATTTCAAGATATTTTTATAGATATGAAAACATTTTTATCAATTTGGTGACATTTTAAAAATTCGCTAAATGTATTACTAAGTAGGATGGTTGATCTGACAGAGAAATGCTAACCAAACATCATTTCAGTACTCTCTTCTAACAAAACAAAAAAAAATTTCATTGATATGTAGAAGACCCAAGCCACACGACCAACCCGAAGGTTTATGGCAGCTGTTTGTGTGTCGTTTATATCAATTTGACGACATTTCCGTCAATTTGGCAAAGTTTAAGAAAAGTTGTCAAATTAGCGATATCCCTCCAAATTCGTAGCTTTGAATTTGCAGATCTGAATGAAACATTCTTATCCCGTTTCAATATACTAAATGAAAACACTACAATTGTATTAGAAGATATACCCGCTCTACTCTTTTTCTGTTTCAACAATCGGCTATATGAATTTATTGGCTAAACACAATATATGAGTTTAGTTGCTAAATACGATATAAGCTTGAAAACTCTTTGCCAAAATAAATGAAATTGATGTACGCAGTCAGCAATTAATATAATTAAAAGAAAAATCAAACCGTCCATTCATAAGATATACTTTTATATCCATTTATTTATTATTTAAATCGAAAAAAAAATAATAAAAACATTAACAAACACATTTAATTTAATTGCGATGCCGAGCAACATGATATATCCTCCTAAAATGTTAAAATTTATTAACCACTAACAGCACACCCGTTATTCGTACGGAGTGTATAATTTAAAGAAACTTAAAGTTCGCAATCATGTGCAAATTCTGTTAAAATATTAAATTTATTGCTCCTAAAGAGAAGTTTAAGAATATATGTTCTCACTATGCAAAATTATCTTCACGATCAGATCTGAAGAATAAAACATCCTGCCCCCTTTTGTAAGCAAATTTACAGAAGAAAAAATAGGAATTGAATGAATATATGCAACCCCGTACTAATTATATTGTCGCAGATCAGAAAATATGCCAATGTGTTAGTAGAAGATTACCCGTATTACAATATGCGTCTCAAAAATATTTGCCAAAATAAAAGAGATGACGTAATAAATTGAAAACATCAATAATATCCGTACTCTTTATACCAGAAGGTCGTAATTGATTCCAATATATGCCAATATATATCAAAACATATGTCAATATACCTGTACTACTTATATTCTCGTAGATTAAAAGATATACACGTGTATTTGTAGAAGATTCGTACAACATACGTACATCAATAACTTGAAAATATCAATAATCCTTGAATCAATAATCCCCGAAAATATAAATAATAATAATTTTTAAACCTGAAGACCGTAATTGATATTATCCAGTCAAAAATGCTATAAGAAAAATCAAATCGTTCTTTTCTAATATATATATTTATATCCATTTATTTATTATTCAAATCGAAAAAATAATTATTAAAATTAACAGACAGATTTAATTTAATTGCGTTTCTGAGTAACATGATATAAGATAGAATCTTATAACATGTTAAATATGTCATGTCTTATAACATAAACTGCGAAATTAAATAACGATTTTGATTTCTCTATACTTCTCATTGTTCCGTAAAAGCTTGTTTTAAATAAACCATTAACCATGGAGATAGATTTCCCCTTTAAATCATGTTTCAAACAATTCATGTTTTCAGAAAGTGACTAATTAACGCAAAAAATCTCCCATCAAACTCAGAGATTAAATTTTGATTCACTTTCAAACGATTTTCAAGCTTTTCGTTTGGATAAACCACGGAGTTAGGGAGTAGAACTCCTAGGAAAAAGTTCCGTTTTTCATTAATATCTCGACAACCCCTAGTCTTAGAAACTCGAAACTTGAACAAAAGTTATGAGGGGATATTTCAAGGCTATTCACCAAATTTCATTAAATTCGGTTCAGCTGTTTTTCCGTGATGATGAGACAAACGAAAATTTAGTTTTTTACTAATATCTCGAGAACCACTGGTCTTAGAAACTCAAAACACGGATATAATTTTAAGTGGGGCTATTTCTGGGCTACCCACAAAATTTCATCAAATTCGGTTCAGCCGTTCTCCCGTGATGGTGTGACAAACAGACAGACAGACAGACAGACAGACAGACAGACAGATTTTCATTTTTATTTATATAGATTATTGCGTGGTATTAAAACCATTTAAACATTTATATAAAGCGAATTGTATACACGAGTTATAGTAGTATGGGGAATTGTATGCGTATATAGTATATTAAAAGAGTGCATTGAAGGATTTTGTAGCATTGTTGGATTTTGAAATAAATATGACAATATATTTCCAAAATAGCTGTTCTTCTGAATTTCTGATACGTTCTAAAAGTACAAGTTCTAGATATATCATAATCTACATATTTCGATGGCATAAACACTTTTAACGGTTTTCTCTGAAAGAGAAATTTATCTTATCGATATTTTATACGATTTTTAACACTTTACAACATAGTTGAAAAATGTTTATGACTTTGTTCATTCTGTCTGTCTGTTCGCCCGATAACTGCCGTAAAAATGACTTCACCAAAATGAAATTTTGGTATGTTATTGAGAAGGTCTATGGGGCAAATGGGAATGTAAATGAATAATTTCACCCAATTAGTTTTGGATTGAACTCGGATTGAAAAAATAGCATACATTAAACTCTATTGGACCTAATTTTCCAAACATTTTTTAAGCAAATTTAAAATTCACAAATTGCTTCACAAAATTTAGGAAAATTATCTCATTAAATATATAAAAAAAAATTCAGTAAAATATATTCGGTAATTTTTTAAATAAAAATTAAAAAAATAGTTGCACCCATATTATATGAAGAGATCACGTAACACACTTCAAAATAAAACATGGCATCCATTTTGTGTCAAAATCGTGATTTTTAAAGTTCTTTTTAATTTATAGTTAGTGTTGCATTCGTCCTAAAACCGCTTTATTTTTCATATTTTTTCTGTACATTTACACTGCTCACAACTGAAATCGCAACACCACAAAGTTGTAGGTTGCAGACTCAGACCTCTCGACTGACCCAGAGCACTTACAGCAACTATTTGAGAGGCCGGACAAAGTTGTAGGTGTAACTTTATGTAAATCAGGCAATGGAAACAGCAAGGCGAGATATGCAAATGATCACAGTTTCGTTACGCATAGTGACGAAACTTTCTGAGCAGCATAAAAGCGCCAGGTCAAGGAGGAGCGATATCACAGCTAAATTGTACCGTCATTGCTTTCAGGTTATAAAAATCATCAAGGCATGCCAAGAGTATGTGGACGTACCGCATACATTCAGTTGTCATCAACGGAACGGCAACAAATCATTGTTTTACGTGAAGGTGGATTGAGCCTTCGAAGGGTCGCAAAATTATTGGGCAGTGATGTGAGCACAGTTCAACGGTCTATGTTACGATTCGTGAGACACAACGAAACGACACGAAGATCAGGTTGCGGAACTTCCAGGTGTACCACACCACGTGAAGACCGTATGCTTCTGAGAAGCGTTGCGCTGGAGCCGTTTACCACAGTACCGTGTTACAACGACATTTATCCCGCACTACAGGTAACGTGGTTTCGACGCAAACAATTCGAAACCGTTTGCATGGCGTAGGACTCCGAGGTAGATGACTTTTTCGACACCTACCGTTTCAACGTCTTCACCGATTACATCGCTTCCAGTGGTGTCAAATGAGACGCAATCTGTCGACAGAATGGCGAAACATTCTGTTCACTGATGATTCACGATTCTGTTTTAGCATGCCAGATGCCCGTACTCGCTTATGGCGGCGCGTTCAACAACGCCACCAGGAAGCTTTTTCTATCAGTCGCCACACAGCCCCCCCTAAATGGTTCCATGGTTTGGGGTGGTATAACATTTGGTGGACGAACGCCTTTGACCCACGTTTCTGGTAGTATCATGACACAACGATACGTCTCTGATATTGTGAGACCTGTGGTACAGTCATATCTGTCAACCAGGCTTGAACTGCTTTTTTTTTCAGCATGATAATGCCAGGCTACATACTGCACGGGTAACTATGAATATTCTACAAGGTTCTGATATCCTGCCTTAGCTAGCATATTCTCTGGATTTGTCGCCAATTGAGCATATCTGGGACATCATGGATCGCCGATTAAGAGATTTCCCAATTTCAGCAAACTGTGTTCAGTTACAAGCCCAATTGCATGCTGTGTGGAATGCCATCCTTCAGCACACCATTGCCAATCTCATTAGCAGGATGCCTCGTCGTATTCAATCCAGCATAGGCGCTCGTGGTGGGCCTATTCCATATTGATCTAATATCAATAAAGTTTCATGTTTTCATTTTCCAGGTATGATTTTTTGATTATTTGCACATCCCCATGTTACAATTATATTCTGTAAATTTCATAAGGATACATCAATTTCTTCATGGTGTTGCGTTTTCAGTTCTGAGCAGTGTATATACTTCGCCAACGCACTTACAATATATTGGAGTTTAAATGATCATCCAACTTTGATTATTTCTATAATGAAGCCTAATTTTCACGTACTGAGAATATAAACACATCAAGCTGTAAGGTGATTTGTATAAGAATTGCTGAATGTCTTTAACGCAAAATTATTTAGCTCTGGAGTCTGCAATATAGCTGATATGAATGAAACATTCATTGATTTTACATAGAGATACAGACGATTCTATATTATTGCTTTTCTGATGAAATTTTAAGCATAGAATTAGTAAGTAATTTTACCTGCATAGCTTTACGTTTTTAAGTAAAATAAATTATTGTAGTATTGTGATAATTTAAAAATATCGCCGCTGAATAAAAGACATGGAAAAAGTTTATGAATAATATATTCACTGTTAGAGCCAAGCGATTTATATTTCGATGACGTTATTTGAATAAAGTTCATTTGGTTTTGATGAAGTTTTCAAATATAATAAATTATTGTAGTATTGTGATAATTTTAAAAATATTACCGCTGAATGTATTACATTTTAGAGATGTTTAAATGAAATTGCATTGCAGTTGGAAAGTGTTTCATAATTAATGCTCTATGCATGACTTATCTTTCTTATTTTATATGCTTCGATCCTATAAGTACATGAGCATAGATAAGTGAAGTACACTAAAGGTTATCTTTTTATTCGGAGCTGTCAAAGACAGAGAAACAAAATATATGTTTGCAACTTTTCAAGGAAGTTTTGTGTTGTTTAACAGTGTATGGCGTTCAGCGTTAAAAAAAGTCTGAATCAAAAATTGGCTCAGTTATGTTTTGTCCCATGATCGATACTATAAGGGCACAAAGCTTCAGCCTTCTTGGTCATCGGAGTAGAGGGTGGTTTCTGGAGGGTCTGAAAATACTTATTTAAATACCCTCTGTTTATTTAATCCATCTCGGGGGGAAGAAATCGAAAATCCAGCTTACTTAGGATCTGTCCCATGGCTGATACTATAACTGCACAAAGATTCAGTTTTCAAAGTCTATGAAGAGGGCTTTCGGAGGACCTGAAAGATGTGTTAAAAAAACACCATCCCCATCCCCCCCCCCCCCGCGGGTGGGGGAGAAATCAAAATTCAAAATCCGTTAGGTTTTATCCCGTCGTAGATATTATAATGCAAAGATTCCATTTTCTAGGTCATGGATGGTTCTGGAATGTCTGTAAAGACTTTTCAGTCCCCCATTTTCTTTCAATTTTCTTCGCCCCAGGGGATTAAAAAATCCGGCTCCGTTACGTTTTGCCCCGTCGTCCATACCATAAGTGTCGTTGTTGTTGTTGAGACCCAGACCGTCCGACCTACCAGAAAGGTGTAAGGTAACTGTTTGGACGGCCTAAAAGAGCTACCCAATTTAGACCGGAATCCAGTGGGGGAGGCATCCACAGGGACCGTATCCTCCTTCCCCTACCACCAACCTCTCGGAAGGACTTACGGACCCACATGTTTAACGTGATCGTACTCCGCGTGAGCGCGGTGGTAGTTTTGGCAGCGGAGGGAATCTAACCTGGACCTACCGAGTGCAAGTCCCGCGCTCTAACCACTAGGTTACCGCGCCCCATACCATAAGTCTGTAAAGTTTCAGTCTTCTAGGTTACCAAGCGGGGACGTCTGAAAAGACAAAAAACACGTTAGGCAATTATTATATATATTCATACACTACAGTATCAACAGTTGTACGTTAGAGCAATATCAATATCAAGACTTTTGAACGGAGGATGGTAATGAAACCTCAAAGAGGGCTATTACATGTATCGTAATTACATTTGGTCGGAAACAAAATCTCTGATGTATGCCTGACAGAAAGCCTGCGTTCAACGCAGTCAAATCTATATTCGAAGACATTGGAGACTGAAGTTTATATTTATGCAAAGACATTCAAGTCGGTACCACCAGAATGAAACCGGACCCCTATTCGGGTTCGTGATTCGCATAAAGCTTCTGTTTATCTCTTGACTTGATATGCTAGTCGGCTATTTTTTCGACTCGCATCTGGTCACGAAAATGGCAAACTTTTTTCTCGTCCATTCTTTTTTATGCTTTCTAACTCTCTTGTGATTCGAGCTAGCTGAGTTCTTTTTCTGTGGTAGAAAAATATTCTGCTCTCGGAAACCCAAAATTTCTTTGTCCGAGCGAAAGTCTACCCCTTCTTTTCTGCTATCTGGGTATTAAACCCAGTTTTCTTTATAAAGCTGATGGAATGTTTTCGGAGCTGATTCAAACTGGTTTAGAAAACTAACTGTAGGGTAACGAACGAGCGCCCCCTGGGGTTCTTTGAGCATCAAAAACATGGAAGCAAGAGAAATAACAGTTATGTAATCAGCGAGCAGTATTTAAGAAACTCGTTCTATAAAATTGTTGGTTTTGAACTTATCATTTTCTTGATCTTATTTTTACGGGATGCTGTTTGTCACAGACCTTGCAGAATTCTTCAAAAAAAAAATGTTTAACCAGATCCGTTTAATAAATTTTTGACTTAAATGAAGTCTGAGTAAACATCAAGATAGCATTGCATAAATGAAGGGCTCTGAAGACCATAGTGGTAAACACCATTAAGAGTGGTAAACACCATAAGAGTGGTAAACACCATTAAGATTATAGTTTTCAGGAAAAACAAAGCAAATGTTGAACTGGTACTACTTATATTAAATTACTTTTTTCACTAATAGAAATCTGTTTAATCAATGCATGTCTAATCAATGCTTAGAGTATAAGGCATACACATCATCGTATAAACAGGTATTTTCTCCATCTGTAATAACTGATGAATTAAGATTGTCAAGTAAGAAAATATAGCATATAGGTGGCATATTATCTAGAAGAGATATGATATCAGCCAATTTATTTCTAAAAGGTACAGTTTTTCCTGAATTACGTAGGGATATTTTATCTGTTTTAGCATGCAATGGCGTTATCATATTTTACTTTTGAACATAATTGGGGTTTTGCCCCATTGTGTATCCTATGATTGGGTATCCTATTCCCCATTTAGTATCCTATTGGGTATCCTATAAAAAAGTCAAATGTGGTCAGCACATGACTTTCACTACATAATGCAATGCCTTTACTATTTTCAAGGCAAAATAATGATGTACAAGATCCACGGCACAATGTTTTTGACGTTGAAAAGTACACTGACATTTGACGCTTTTCTAGATGACAACATGCAACATCATTTTCAAGTACCAAATTCACTTATATTTTGCGCAAATATAACTTAACAATTGAAAATATTGCTTACATCTGCTAAGCAATATATTCCATTATATTTAAATATGTTAATATTAATGCATCAATTTGGCACCATTATTCCGCACCATAGTTTTCCAATTTGGCAATATTTCACCAAATTAGTCACCAAGGGCGCCAAATAAATCGCCAAATGTTAACACTGTTAAAAGAGCCTCTCATAGACTTGGCTTCACGTTAAGATGATCTCATGTTTTTGTCAGAGCTGATACAATTATTTGTCTTCATAATACTTTTGTTAAAGCTATTTTAGGATATTGTTCTATGATCTGGGATCCTATTTACTATCTGCATTACAAATCGAAGTAATCCAAAACAAATTTTTACGTACTATTAATTACTGAATTTCCAGTTATTATCCATATGATATGAATACTAGTAAACAAGGCCGAAAATTTAATTTAATGTCCCTTAAAAAAGAAAACAATGGTCTTGCCTCTTGTTTTACTATAAAGTTTAAATAATGTTATTGATTGTCCTATTTTACTTTCTTGCTTGGAGTTCTATATACCTGTTACCGATTGTAGACAAAAATATTATGTTCCATAATACTACTATTTAAACACAATTATATTAAGAGCTTTTTTATCTGTAAATTCATTGATCTCCTTAATACATATTGAGAGGATATTGATATTTTCATTTTGCCCCTACCAATTTACAAAAAAAAAAGTGTTTTAATGTACTTGGCATGTATGGCAACCATAATAAAAAACTATTTAACTTTTAAGTTATAATTAACATTATTTCACTACTACGTTGTATTCGCAATAACCCTCCAATTATTTACCTTTACCGTGAGTCCTGTAAAAGAATTATTAATTCGGACCGTTGAAGAAGCACCTGGCAGGTCGCCATTTCACAACCGATGTCGAAGTTCGGGAAGCCGTCGTTGAGTGGCTCCACGATCTGGACCCTGATTTCTTCTATGCCGGTTTCGATAGATTGGTTTACCGATGGAACAAATGCTTCGACAACCATTGTGACTATGTGGAAAAATAATATGTACCAGTGCCTTGCTAACTTTGTGTATCTCTTTGATTTCTTGAATAAACCTTTTCCCTCACAGGACTTGTTACCTTACTTTTTGAACCACCCTCGTATATATATATATATATGTGTGTGTGTGTGTGTGTGTGTGTGTATTGGGGGTTCGTCCACCCCTATGGGCGGCACTGGATGTACAAGCTAATACATAAATACTAAAATTGAAAACGATGTTCGTGTTCATTTCAAAACTTTATATCCGGGAGGCAATGAGGAATGTATTGCATATATTTCATATATGTAGTAGTTATATTTCGAATCAGTGACATAATGTTTCCGGTGATAGTAAAGTCTCCAGAAAAGAAATTTGGTGGAGAGTTAGCAACCCAATATTTCGATTTCTCCAAATATTCTTTCTTCGAAATTCAGTGGGTTCGATAGGTTCTTGGTGGGGGGGGAGGCATTATGACGCCCCTTACAAATGCCGCAGCCCGAGGAATATTTTATATATTGTTTCTCAAAAAATATTATTGGGAGTGCTCCGAATAGTGCCCCCCCCCCCGGATGTTTATCTAACAGAAACACTGAACGATATTCAGAACAAAAATCTTCTCTTTGTTTAGAAACCAATTTTAAAATATAAACTCATTCCCATATACATAACACACGTCTCTCTGTCTAGACATGGAAAAAGAAAACCGAATGAAACATTGGTGTTCAGCAAGATATAAACACTTCGAGAAAATACGTATGCCTTCTATTCAGACAGCGAAGAGACCATTAATCTGCATATAAAGGAAGAAGCTCATCACATGACAGAGCAAACTGCTCCTCGGCAAAGCCATCTTTGCGTTAAAGAGTAATCCAAAGCAACAAAATTAACAAATGGGGAAAAAAAACACAATTTTATGTGTGTAATAACGAGGCATCAATGTCTACTTGGGACTTTAATGTGACAGCCCGGAGGTTAAACTAATGTTTTGTTCAACTAGAAAAACAATTTATGTAGAATGTAACATTAGAAAGTCTTTTAGAATTCGCTCTTTCTGAACTTTATGATTTGCAAGGGATTCTGCTCATACGTCGGAGTAATGGGGTTGGTCTTATGTCTAATGTTTTCATCGTCAAGAATTATGTATAAAATAAGCATTTAATTGATATATTTGAGCATACGTAATCTTTTTTTTTGTGTGTGTGGGGGGGGGGGGGGGGCGGGGAGCCTTGAAATCGGTAGATCAGTTTCTTGTGTATATATGCTGAATTTTATAAAGTTTTAATTTATCGTGTTATTATGGCAGCAGTTTGTGAGAGATTTTTTAAAATATTTTTATTTATGTTATTCAAAGCAGAAGTTTAAGACAACTTTTTTTTACTTATATTTTTGTTACTTGCCCAATATTTATCTTAAATTTAAATTTCGGGAAATTGCAAAAGTAATTTTAATTTTAGTTTTTATGAAAAGGTGGCAGAACTCTGGGAAATTACTGCTAAAATTTCGTCACGAAGAAATTTGCAACCATGTCTTTGCCCTAGTGGTTGGACTGCTTTACTGACTTCTATTTCGTGCAACTTTCGTCTTTAGGGCCAATTTTTCTGTCCATGTTTCAACTAATACCTTCCTTTCATTACGTCCATCGGTAATGACTTTTAAGCCCATTCCTTCCATTCCGTCCGGGTGGGGCCCAGCGACGAGCGAAGACGAAGAATTACGAAGTGACGTAGGCTTCGAAGTTAATTCGGCGGATATTAACGAAACAATGAAAAAGTAAAAGGTAGCAGATGGTTTGTTTGCAAACACGTGCACTTTTATTTTCTCTCGCTATTGTACGGATAAATTTTTTTGTTGAAGTGTTATGAATTAAAATTTTTGACGATAAAACAAGGTTTAGGACATTATCATGGGTGTATTTAGGAGGGGGGGGGGGCAGGGGGCTGCAGCACCCCCTGGAAAATTGTTAATTTAAAGCCAATATGAGAAAAAAATGATTTTTGGAATTAGAACATTCAACTACAACTGTATATTTTCTCCCTCATCTATATTAATAAAAACAATTTAAACTTATACCTAAATGGAAAACTTAAGATTATTACATTTGGTATATGTTTATGACTGTCCAATTTGTTAGTTTGGTTGCTCTGTCTCCAGGAAGATTAGAGTTATGTTATGAAAAGGGGAATATTTTTTAAAGGCAGTGCACACTAATTTTTAAAAGTTGGTGCATACTAATTTTTAAAAGTGCTTTACACACTAATTTTTAGAATGCGATGTCCATACTATGTGTACAAATTTACTTTGTAACAATACATATTTCAAGGTTGATAGTAATCTCTAAATTTTGAATGCAATCCATTTTTGCACCCATCTGGAAAAAATTCTGCATACGCCCATGGATATTATGAACACATTTCAGGCATTTTTGAAAAGGTGTCGGTGATTGTGTGTATATTTGACGTCTGTGAGTACTCAGGTCTTTCCCTTCAGTTTGTGTCCGGTTCTTGTCACATTTCTTTCAGGTACTGTTTTAGCTCGGACCGAGTTAGTGCTGAATTTGGAAAATTTAATGTCGCGGCAGACTTTATAAGATTCATATTTTGACAGGTTATAATTAAATTAAAAAATATATTCTTAATTTCAACAAGGTGGAGAGAAAACTTGATTAATATCGTGCATAATTTTGAGCCCATATTTGACTCCTTATAATTGTGCGTGTGTGTGCGTGCGTGCGTGCGTGCGTGCGTACGTAACTTCATTATGTGCATAAGAAACTTCATTATGTGCGTGCGTGCATAAGAGTATGGAAAAATAATAGTTCGAGCCGAGACTCAAAAAGTTTTAGGTTGTCTCGGGCTATAAATTGTGACATAATTTCGAACGTTGTACTGAGCTGGCAAAATATAAAATTTCGACCTCTGCAAACTTCTAGTGTATATGTCTGTCAAGCATGAGCACGTTAATAGAAGAACGAATGTAGGTATAATTATAAAATTTTATCCCCAGATGCATTATATAAACAACGAGTACTAATCAAATTAAGAAACTGCATTATGTGCATAATTATGTGCATAACAAACTTCATTATGTGCACCAGTGATTCAAAGTATTAACTGCTTCGGAACAAAACTAGCCTATTTCTTCCGTATAAAAAGCACAGCTTCCACACCAACAAATGCAAAATGCCGTCGAAGGCGTCCTGCCTTTGTTGATGTGGTTGTTCTGTCATTTTATCCTGAAGAAGGCTAATTTACGTTTTATACCCGAAAGAGGTTGATACTTTATTTTAAACCGTTTATGCTGTTAGTAACGAAGATTTTAATTTCAGATTATTACAAACAATAGCTGGAGCTAATTTTTATAAACTATATCTAGTTAAATATTTGTTGTGTGTCGGTAAAATTAGAGTAGAACATGATTTATTCGAAATTGAAAAGATGAGAAGCGGATACAATAGCTCAACAACAAATGCAGGTACCGCTGCGTCAGGCTTATTATGTAAAGGTCTTTAACAAGATAGAAAAACATTTTTGAGGTGCTGTGTGTGTGTGTGTGTGTGTGTCAGTGAGTCTGTGGAGACGATAACTGACGAACGAATGGACCGATTCGAACGAAATTTGGTACAAAAATTACAATCCGTGAATACTGAAAGTTTATCGTATTTATACGCAATCAAATGTTCAGAACCCCCCCCCCCCCCCCGAAAAAAAAAATTTTTTTTTCAATTAAAATTTTGAAAAAATCATCAAAAAATCAAAACCTGTAATAAAGTTACGCAAATAGACATTTATTATATAATTTTTCATTAGAAAACGATTAACATAAACTTTAGAACACTGGCATAAACCGTTCTCGAAATATTGCACATTTTTCAAAAAAAATTATCAAAAAATTATATAAAATAAAAAAATATATTTCCTATTGAGAAACATGTTCACTTTTCATATGTAATATCATGCAATAAATTTGGTGACATCATTCTCGTGGATCTAGCTCGTTCCATTCATGAAAAAAGATACTTTGAGTAATACTTTTGTATTTGAACGCCAATAGTCATTTATCTGCTGTAAGAATAAATTATTTCTCCGTCCATAATGCTTGGCGAGATTTTGGCGACGGATTTGGCGGAATGTCGCCAACTTGACGACTTTTTTGAATGTTACCAAATCAAAGAAATTGTCGCCAAATGGATAAAAATGACGCTAAATCAATGAAAATAACGACTATTTAACGAAAATTCAATATCTTGAAAAAAATATAATTATCTGCTATAAGAATAACATATTTTGTTTTTACTTTAAAAGTAGTAAATACATTGCATTATATAAGGAAAGTCATGTGCTGCCCACATCAGATTTTTTTTTACTTTTCTACGATACACGTAGTACATGTAAAGAAAAACTATTATGGTCCAATAAACAAATTCGACTTACAAATTTTCATTGATATACACGTCTTCCCGACAGTTTACAAATGCACAAAATGTGATTTAACATTGCATATTTTCTTTATAACTGATTATTTTGTACATCACTGCTTGTAATGAAACTGTAAAGTTATGCTTAATCCTCTTCCTTCCAATGCACCTAAATTTAATTTGAAAAATTGACACCAAAAGTAATACTCTGGCACGCAATGAGTACAGAGGCAGCTGTTTGCGAGTTCATCACTTCTAAACCTGGAGGCGCTCGTACCAAACCATCGCATCAAGCCATGCAAGTATTCTTCCAGCAAGCATAGCCTTTGACTGAAGAGTTTGACATCCACTCTTTACGAAAAGAAAATTTAAGGTTTCCGGCAGTTTCTGGCAGCTGGTGTCTGGGGACTGCGAAGAAAAGTGACACACAACGTCTGTACAGGTTTTGTTCCTTTGATTCTTTATGATTATGCGTTTGATGCCTTATAGCAAGAATTCTGAAGTATTTTCTTTTACTCTGTTGCATTCTTGAAAGGGAAAATGAATGACTGATGCAATCAACCCTTTTGTTAAGAGTCTTTACATTGTATCAGATTTTTGACATTCTTTTTCCAGTAAGACTATTGTTAGTTTCGCCGTGTAGCTTCGGAAGTTTACAGTTGCGATGCATCAGCCAGCGTCTGTTTCTTTTTTCTTTTAATAATTTATTAAAATAATAGTTGGATAAAAATGACTGGTACATGTTCGGTACCCGCCTGTTACGCGGCAAATCATGCCTTACTTTTGGCACTAAAATGATTAAATCAAACGAATAGAACCATTATGAAATTTTTTTAAATAAATTTGTTACAATAGTGAACAATGCTTCGAAAAGAGTTCAGCTTGGTGTTATAAAATGTGTGTTTTTGTTAATGTCATTTTGCAACAAATCTTACATAATTGGGTGAAAATATTACACGTGAAAAATTAATATTTGGTCGGATTATTTTGCTCTCATAAAGTTAACTTAAATATCGTAATATGATAAAAGTTTCGTGAAAATCCATTAATATTTATAGCAGCTATAGCGAACACAATAAATTGAGCACAAACAGAGAGACCGATATTACGCTAAAAATATCCAAAACATGTTTAGGACGTTCTGAAACATATATTAGTATCAAAGTATCGAAATTGAAAATTTTCGTGAAAATATTTTCTCTGTACTATATTCTATAGTATGAGAAAATAAAAATTTGTTGATAATGTCATTAAAGTTGTTAGTGTCTTGTCCTAAGAACACTTCTTTTCAGACATATTTGTATGGAAAACCTCACTGTATGTTTTCCTTTTATGCTATTTTGGATGTAATTAAATAGGGCTTGAATTAACTTTTTTTGTCGTAAGTAATTATAAAGAAAATCATTTAATGTTGTAAAGAGCAGTTCAGAGAATTAGCAATAAAATTTAATCTGTAAGTGCTTAACGGCGGTACAAAAAAAATATCTCCAACATTTTAATTAAAGTTTATAGACTAAATGAATTGATATTTGGAAAAAAACAACTAATCATTAAGGAAAGTATACGAAAATACTAGGAAAAGTTTTATAGAAAATTCAAGGGCTTTTTCCATAGAATGTTTTGATCAGCACTGAACACTGAATAAATACTGTTTAACCTCTAATTAAAGTATCCGTTATTTACACTTCATTGAAAGTATTTTAATAGGCACTTTTTTCTGAAGATTCTTAGTAAAGATACTATGTTTGGGTGAGTGAAAAGGTTTCATGAGAAATTTATTTATTTAACAAAATAATAATTTTTCCAGAGTATGTTCTTTTTTCCAGTTTCTCGAAGTTATTTCTTTATATAAAATTATCTGATGTGTCTCCACTCGACTATCATACGTTCAACTAATAAAAAAAAGGAATATGCATGTTTGTTTGATTTTTTGTTTGTTCGTTCGTCTTTTTGTTTGTC
The DNA here is from genome assembly GCA_951213105.1 of Amaurobius ferox. Taxonomy (NCBI): domain Eukaryota; kingdom Metazoa; phylum Arthropoda; class Arachnida; order Araneae; family Amaurobiidae; genus Amaurobius; species Amaurobius ferox. The sequence goes on from OX578134.1 coordinate 13,194,447, forward strand.
TTTTGGTGGCATAGTGGAAAATATCATCAACTCACAGCTAAGATGATCGGCACAATTATAAATTAGGTCAGGTTCCATGACACCTTGGAGCGATATTTTTACTTTCCTTATATACATAATGTGTAAGGAAAGTATTGTGACGGGGGTCGAAAATTTGGATTCGAGTTTTCGACGTGAGAACACGTTTCAAGCATCCCTGATCACGAATCGAACATTTTTGAAGTGATGTCTGTGTGTGTGTGTGTCAGTGAGTCTGTGGAGACGATATCTCACGAACGAATGTAGCGATTCTAATGAAATTTGGTACACAAATCACAATCCATGAATATTGGAAGCGTATTGTTTTAAAACACAATCGAATGTTCAGAGCCCCCCTAAATTTTCGAGTGAAATTTTGAAAAAATCATCAAAAAATCAAAACCTTTAATAAAGTTACGCAAATAGATATTTCTTATGTAATTATTCCTTAGAAAACGATTGACATAAACTTTAGAACGCTAGCATGAACCGTTCTCGAGATATTCCACATTTTTTAAATAGATTTATCAAAAATCCCATAAATTATAAAAAAATATTAACTGTTGAGAAACATGTTCACTCTTCATATGTAACATCGTGCTATAAATTGGGTGACATCATTCTCGTGGATCTAACTCGTTCCATTCACGAGAAAAGATGCTTTGAGTAATACTTTTGTATTTGAACGCCAATAGTCATTTATCTGCTGTAAGAATAACTTACTTCTCCGTCCATAACGCTTGGCGAGATTTTGGCGACGAATTTAGCGGAATGTCGCCAACGTGGTGACATTTTTAAATGTTGCCAAATTGACGAAAATCTCGCCAAATGGATAAAAATGACGCTAAATCAATGAAAATGACGACTAATTGAAGAAAATTCAATATTTTGAAAGAATATAAGTATCTTCTATAAGAATAACATTTTTTAACTGTAAAAGTAGTAAATTCATTGCATTATATAAGGAAAGTCATGTGCTGCTCACATCAGATATTTTAATTTGAATTAATTTAGTTATTTTATATTGAATAGCAATTTTGAGCAATTTTCTCACACATTGCTGGTTTAGCAATCAAAATATTACCACAGAGTTTAAATTTTAACATCATTGAAAATATCGAAACGTGCTCTTTGTAACGACTTTTGAACCAAATCTATAAGATATTTCTTTCATCTTTAAAACACTTTGAAAATACATCAAAATAAAACTTATTTAAGGACATTTCATTTTTATTTTCGTGCATCGCTGATTTGAAAACTGACACGATTCAAATTTCTTGCGTGAATAGTATGAAACAATATCTTTGCATGCTAATAATTTCTTTAATTACTCTATTTCTGATTTTCCTGTGGGATTTTTGAACGGATCTATAAAAGTTGTTCAGTGAGAACTATTATTTCTGTTCATCTGCACAGGAAAGCACAGTATAGGTCATAAGGCATAATAGGAAGTTTTAAACATAGTAGAAAGGTAACTTCGTTTAAAAGGCATACTTAATTCAAATCTGACACTTGTTTTTAAAAATATTTTTGAAACTCTAAAATCAAAAACTGTCTTTCGGGAAATAACTCCTGCATTAACGTTTCAATTGGTCTGATGCCAAAATGTGAAGTAAAGGTATAACGGATTATTTTATGTTTTGTATGCAATTAAAATAAAATGCGTGTTGGGTTTTATAGTAAATGGACCTTTTGCTAATAATCTTTTATGTTTTACTCGTTAAAATAATTTTAATTATTTGAATTTTAAAATTACATCATATTTTTTCTATTTTTAATTATACTACCACCATTGTTCCATCAATTTTCCTATTTCTCCATAGAAAATATTGTTATAAAAATTTGAAATTTCGATTCATTCGGGTTCTAATTCAGCAAATTATACAAAATTTTATCTAATTCTAGTTTTGAGGTGTTTCCGTATTCTAGAAATATAAAAATTCCAATTATTATAATCGGTCTGTGTATCAGCAAAAACCACTATGATTGATTATTACAAAATTTAAAATATAGCCACCAGAGACAATATTTTCGAACCAAAAATAATTTGTTTAAATAAGTCAAAATTTTGAAAAGGTTAAATCAATATTAAATTGTAAACTTTTTTTTCTATTTTGCATTTATTAGAGAGATGCGACAGTTTTCTTATGGGATAAAAGGACATTTCTATTTGTTTTCATTTTTATTCCCTATATCTCTTACAACTTCACATGGACTCTGTGTGTCCCTTCGTCCAACTTCTTTCACGGGCTCGTTCTTAGCTGTCAGAGCAGGTAGAGAGCTAAAACTCGGCACACAGTTTCATTTCGCATAACATTTTCAGATATAAAATTCCAGGTCATTGGTTCATTTATATACGTAATATTTTATGGACTCGTTTTCGGCTCCCAGAGCAAGAAAAAAGTTAAAACTCGGCACATATTTACAACTTGCCGAATATTTTCATCTACCAAATTTTCATCTATCATATTATTACATACAACGTTACGTTATTTACGTACTTCATGACTATGTTTTACCCTTTTCGTGCATTTTCTGTCCGAATTGCGTTCAGTGTCTTTAGATGAAATTTTCTCCCGGTTGTAACACGTCTATTCACGTATAGGTTTGAGCGTAAGTTACACAAAAAATGAAAACTAAACTGTAAAAAATAAATTATAAGAAAAAAAAAACAATTTTTACTTCTCCCCTATACAACAGTGGCGAACAGAAAAGCATAAAATACATTTTAACCTCAAACAATATTGAACCCATGTTAGTATAGATTCAATATTATATAATACTATATAAATATTATCATTATCCAAAATTGATATTATGTAAACTTGTCGAAGAGGAATGAGGGTGTAGTCAGATATAATTTAAAACTATTACTATATAAATCTCATCCTTATCTAAAATTGATTATGCAAATCTGTCGAAACTATTTCATCTCCTTACACCTATATTTCCTGTCGAAAATTGTACATAATATCCATTTTTGATAATGCTAAAATATTTGTATATATTATTGTTTTAAATTGGATCTGCCTACACTGTCAAAATGGTTCAATTTTGTGTGCGATTAAAACGTATTTTCTGCTTTTCTGTACGCCACTGTGGTGTTTTTTCTCATAATTCATGTATTTTCAACTCTGTATATAAAGTATATTAATTGTTACATTTTTAGAAGTAAATTTTGAAATGCTGACAAAATTCTCATAAAATAATACATTGTTCACTAAGAACTACGAGTACATAAATAGCACCATAAACATTTCTTTTTTGAGACAATTTTCAGGCAATTTTCAACTTGTTTACATAATGCAATTTCATAAAATTTCAGAGCGACACTTGTATTGGCGCCTGTATGATCGTGTCCAAATTTCACTCACACAGACGAGTGAAGTACGGAATTTCGATAAGTATTTAAAATGTTTTATAACGCGATTTTTCCTAAATTTTTTTTATTATTTTCACAAAATAGTATGAGTAGCAAGTTAAAATGCAATTAAACACGGCTATAAACAATGTTATTGAAATGACTCGTGCAGTGTAATTAATGATCCCAACTTAGTGCATATCATCGAGCTGAAGATCGAAGGTGCATATACGTCATTTCGCTCGTGCCATGGTCATCAACATCCCCATTCTCCACGCTTTTATGCCATGTGCATATCAGTTCCCTGCTTCCAGTGCAACACATGACGACAGCCGATGAGAGATGGATGAGAGGAAGAGCAAGATGGTTAAACGCTGACTGAGTAGGTCAAGAAATGAGTGGGCAATATTGCAATGTAAGCAACAGATGAGAAACGGGAATTTCACTAATTGCATCGTAGCAGGAGGCTATTTTTCACCGTTTCCCACCCCCAAGTTACGATTTACATCTACCTAAAATCAATTTTTTATCCCGATTATAAATCTCGGGAAATGACTCTGTGTGTGGCAGCGCTGAGAGCAATAAAAGTCTCACCTCTTGTTATTCGAGCATCGTTCATCGCAAAGGAAATTTTTAGATGTCAGTCATTTGATTAGTAATGACGTCCTCTACAAGTTGTTGCCAATAAAATTTGTATAAGGGGCTATACTCATATTAAATCTCGCACAAACTTCCATTGTTAACAACCAATGTTAGCATCACATTCCAATGCTAACACCCAACTTTGACAACGTATTGAGAATCTAGAGCAACATTCAACCTTTACCAAATTTCAAGCCATTTGGATAAAGCGTTTTCGAGTTATGAAAATGTGAAGTTTTGAACTGCTAATTTTAAATTAGTTTCCCAGAGTTTTATTCATATTTTCTGTAATGATTATCTTCTCACGGTGATTTTATTTTATATATTGTGGAACTTTAATACTAAGCAACCCAAATATAATTAAGTGATACAATATATTTTTTTTAATTTTGTATGAAATATAAATTATCTAATTAATATTTGAAAAAATATGAATAGGAACTTAGACATATTTTGATGGAAATCGATTTATAAAAACTTTTTATATGAGTATGCATAATTTCAGCTGTTTGCTCCGTGTTGTATTATGTTTAAATATTGATCATCAGAATGGATTTAGGTGTTGTTCATTAGGTGAAAAAATTGACTAATTTGAAAGAGTTATATTAAGTTGAATTTAATCTGTATTTAATATAATGAACATTTCTCTTTACTCAGTTTCAATAAAATTTTGTATAAAAAGTGTAGTATAGATGCAACTTAATAAAAGTAGTTAGTGTACCGAAAGGTCAAGGAAGGGATGGAGGCTTGAAAGTTGTATTGTTATAAATGAGATATACATCATTGTATGAGATGGGTTATATATAAGTTATTTAATGATGTATTATTAATTACTCAACGATTAATAATACCGGAGTTACTACAAGATTGTCCACAAAGTTATGTGATAATTTATGATATTAAAATATCTATAAAAATTGTAATAAAGGTATACAAATCTATATAAATAAAAGTAGTGTGCACATGAGAGAGCTGGACCACAGCCATAAACCTCCCATTAAAACCACACCCACTTTTAGAATGTAATGGCTCTATATCACCCAGTAGTGTGCACATGAGAGAGCTGGACCACAGCCATAAACCTCCCATTAAAACCACACCCACTTTTAGAATGTAATGGCTCTATATCACCCAGTAGTGTGCACATGAGAGAGCTGGACCACAGCCATAAACCACCCATTAAAACCACACCCACTTTTAGAATGTAATGGCTCTATATCACCCAGTAGTGTGCACATGAGAGAGCTGGACCACAGCCATAAACCTCCCATTAAAACCACACCCACTTTTAGAATGTAATGGCTCTATATCAGCCATAAAATTTCCACCCACTTTTAAAAACAATGGTGTGGAACCTCCCATTAAAACCACACCCACTTTTAGAATGTAATGGCTCTATATCACCCATAAAATTTCCACCCACTTTTAGAATGTAATGGCTCTATATAACCCATAAAATTTCCACCTACTTTTAAAAAACAATGGTGTAAAACCCACCCATAAAATTTCCACCCACTTTTAGAATGTAATGGCTCTATATCACCCATAAAATTTCCACCCACTTTTAGAATGTAATGGCTCTATATAACCCATAAAATTTCCACCTACTTTTAAAAAACAATGGTGTAAAACCCACCCATAAAATTTCCACCCACTTTTAGAATGTAATGGCTCTATATCAGCCATAAAATTTCCACCCACTTTTAGAATGTAATGGCTCTATATCAGCCATAAAATTTCCACCCACTTTTAGAATGTAATGGCTCTATATCAGCCATAAAATTTCCACCCACTTTTAGAATGTAATGGCTCTATATCAGCCATAAAATTTCCACCCACTTTTAGAATGTAATGGCTCTATATCACCCATAAAATTTCCACCCACTTTTAGAATGTAATGGCTCTATATCACCCATAAAATTTCCACCCACTTTTAGAATGTAATGGCTCTATATCACCCATACAAATACGATTAAACAATGGGGTAAAGACCTCCATTAAAGCTACACCCCTTTTCTAAAAGTGATGGCTCTATTTCAGCCATACAAATTAAACAAGCAATGGTATCAAAATCAGCCATTAGCAAGGTTCTAGCGCAAGCACCTTCCGAGCAAGCGAAAAGTCGTTGGGAGGGAAGGTACCCCCTTCGGCGAGCACCCCCTTTTAGAATCTGCGGGTCCGTTAAAAAATGATACCCCAACAACATTTTAAGCACTTAAAGAAAAGAATTCTAATGTTGAGAAAGAACAAAAACCATGGAACTGTTGGACAAACTAAACGCAATTAGTACATTGGAAGGAAGTTTCAAGAAGATGCATGAGCTCAATATCGACGAAAAATACCCTGTCATGGAAATTAAACAGGTCAAAACCAAGTATGGTGACAAACTAGTAGTGGAGTTAGAAGACGGCTCAAAATTGTATCTACCGAAACGATGCGATAAAAAAGCGTCCGACTATATGGAGCTTAATGAGATCGTAAAGAGAAAACCTCTATACTTTGTATATTTGGGAGCTAAAGATGTCGGGAAAGCACAACCAGGGCAAATGTTTAAATTTGAACAATAAATTTTCTTTTAATGGTATCATAACCATTAAAAAATATACACCGATTTTCAGGCTGGTGATTTCGCAACTGGGCAAGCCTCTTTTGAGACAATGGCCACCGTGACAGCACAAGAAAAACTGAGTAATAAATGGCAAACATTATTCTACTTAACAATCTTCAAAGAGGCTATGACCCCACGTTTATCAAGATCCCTGGCTTCTTCGTCGCAAACGACGCCACTGCACGGCCGATCCTCGGTACAGAGAAACTGCGACTTGCAACTCCACCACTCTCGTCAGAACGGGCAATGTCAGCGATAGACGGTTCAGATCTCTTTCAGGAGCTGGATCATCGCAGTACAATATATACACACTACTCAGATATTGACAAAGGACAGATCCAATATTTCATTGACACAGACCGTGTCGATCCATTTAAATCATTTATGGGATCGCATATAACAATGAAACGATTGTCGCCAAATGGAACAGTCGAATACACTCGACAAGCCACAAACCATCTTTCTTCTAAGCAGGATGTGAACCAGTGGTTTATCGACACTCAACTTCAAAGAGAAGATATTCAGGCTTTGCAGATGAGACCGACGATAAGAAGTGACTATATTCCGTACAAACTGTTCTAGGGAAAATGAAGAAGCGGGGGACACACTAGAGACTTGTTAATTATGGAGCTGTGTTCAAGCTGCAGAAAACAAACTTTTATTGAGCCGTGTAGTTCATGCGACACTAGCTGTTGCGAGGAGTTTGAAGAGCAGACACTTCCGAGGATCTGCGAGGCCTGTTTCAAGGCCTGTTGCAAGTGCGGACATCGCAAGTGTCCCGGAGAGTGCAGTGCCTTCTGTAAGTGTCAAGGCAAAGACTGCGGATATTGCGAGGGATGGGTGTGGAGTGAGTGTGCAGGTGTCTGTATGTGCTGTCAAAGAGCTGTATGCTTTGAAGAGCTCGTTAACTGCTTTGGTTGTGGAGACACGGTCTGCATCCAGTGTGTGGCAGAGGCGAGGTGTAGGCTCTGTGCGAGATTCGTCTGTGAGGACTGCAGGGTCTTGAAGCGGAGGGCAGTCTGTAAGTGTTTGAACAGCCTGCAAGACTTTGCAATTATGACAATCAAGCTCCACAAAATATCAATAGTGAAACTCCCGAGGAAGCTGAGACAAGTGTTCTAGGTCGCGTCCTCTCCTTAGTTTTTATGGTTGCAACCATAAAAACTTAACTTATACAACCATATCCATCGCGATTCTCGGGTGATATTCGTAGTTCTCGATGAGAAGGTCCTCTGGCTTGAACTGGTCTATCTGAACTGTGCCCGCTCGTATGTTCAGCGTCGGCGCAGGTTTGGGCTCTCGCAACAGCTGTCTCTTGAGTTGCTGGATGTGTGTGCTGTAGACGTGCGCGTTCCCGAGGCTGAGAGTGAGTGTTCCCGGAGACACTGGGCGCTCGGCTGTACTGACCACATGAGCAAGCAGGTGCGTCAGGAGAGCGTAGCTTGCGATGTTAAACGGGACTCCAAGCCCCATGTCTGCCGAGCGCTGCGTCATGAGCGCCGAGAGAGTCGCTGTCGCGGGGTCACGAAGGCTCAAGTCGAACTGGACCAACATATGACAAGGGGGCAGTGCCATGCTGGACAGCTCAGGGGGGTTCCACGCAGACATCACCAGTCTCCGGTTGTCGACGCCGGCGCGCAGGCTCTCTCTGATGTCCCCGACGAGTGTCGCGAGTTGATCGACCCCACCGAAGTTTCTCCATTGTTTACCATAAATGGGTCCAAGGTCCCCATGTTGTATTGTCTTTCCCTCCCTCTCTTTAGTTTGCCGGAAGTGCTCTGCGTTCTGCGTCCATATATGAACGTTCTGTTCCGCAAGTTTGTCTGCGTTGGTTGAGCCGCTGATGAACCAGAGCAGTTCACAGACGATGTGTCTCCAGGGCATTTTCTTGGTTGTAAGCAGCGGGAAGCCTTCGGTCAGGTCAAACACCAGTTGTCTCCCGAATAAACACTTCGTCTGCACGGACGTCCGGTTTCTCCTGAGCTCTCCACACTCTAAAATCTCTGCCACAAGATCCAAGTATTGTCTTTCTCCCATTTACTAATATGCCATATCATTTAACGTCAAAAAATAAGCTCCACTTTCAACCTTGAAGGCAACAATTTTGATACCTCGTGTACTCTCCACAAGATATCTTGTGAACCCCGCAAGTGGGTCAAAGACGAGTATTTCTCCAGGAGAGTCTGTTTGAGTGATTTTTTGCTGATATTTAATGGCTTCGTCAATATTTCCGAAGCACCTGACAGAGAATATCTTTCCGTTCTCGATCACCTCGCTGGAGAAGAACTTCGAGCCTTGGAACGGCTCCAGCTTGTTCTTTAGGATCTCGCCCTGCCGGAGCTTCAGGACAAACGATAGAAACACCTCTGTGTCCCGCAAGATAAAGTAGTTTTCTCCCTTCTCAAAGTCACTGACATTCTCAAAATAAGAGTGGGCGATTTTTTGATCGCCCATCGCATCAACAACACTCCGCTTTCTGAAGGCAGTCAACTCCACGTTGTACGCCACCCTCTGGAGCAGTTTCTCTGAGGTGAAGACTAACTTGCCGTCTCGGTCTTTAAAGACCGAGTCGAAGACCGAGAAGTAGGGTATCTTAACATCGGGCAGAACATAACTGTGATTGGTATCGATCACTGTCATCTCCCAAAACATCGCAGAGGAGACAGAGAGTGGGGCTCTCCCCTGCGTCTTGAGAAAGCGGGCAAACTGCACCATCACGAACTCGAAGAACACGCGCGCAAGCCTTCTCTGCTTGTTGTAGGCCTCCAGTCTGCTCTCCCTGCGCCGCACACTCCTCCTGCGTTTGCTCTCTCGCCGCTCGACGTAGATGCGAACATGCACATTGCCTATGTAGCCCATCAGATAATCTGATGCGTCGCACAAATAATCGTTAAATGATGCATTGTGGTAAGTGAGATTAAAGGTCTCTTTCACGGTGTCAACCAGATCAACAGTGAGCGGTGTGATCTCAGCCTCACTGTTCTTGTGTAGCATAGGGATACAGAGACCATCGGAGTCAGTGCTATACCATATTGGGATGTTAAGTGGTGCAATGGGTTCTGTGATGATTGTGAAGAGTGAAGACTTTGAGAGGAACTCCTTGAGTGTTTTGGCCTCCGTCTTCTTGCTCCAAGAGGCGTAGAGAAGGCGTGTCTTCCCGCTCTTGTCTATGAACTGTTTCTCGAGCCTGAGATCGGCCCTGCTCAGATCGTCGAGACTCTTCACTGGCTCGTACTGGAGGGTGAGTGCTCTGAACATACTGGCGATGTTGGAGACCTCTGCAGAGCTGCGCGCAAAGAGCTGCTGCTGGGATCGGGAGCCTGCCCTCTGTGAGAAGCCATGCTCAAACTTCACAATCGTTTCGCACTGAGGATGGGTCTTATCATCAACATCACTGCCATTGTGAATGTATATAAACATAACTCGGTCTTTTAGGGGTTTCAGTAGATAGGACCCAACTGCAGAGTGATTGGGTATTGATATTTGGCCTCCCGAGCTCAGCCGCTGCACAGACTCCCCGATATACTCGAACTGGAGGGAGAGTCTGCCGTTCTCTCTGGTGAGTGTGCAGTCGCCAACACTTCGCTCGAACAGGAAGATCGAGACGTCAAAGAACTCCTCCAGGATACGGATAAAGTGTTTTGGGTCAAAGTACAGAGATGGATCGGAGATCCAGTCTTTAACAAGGTTCAAGGGTAAATCAAATGTCTCTTGGCGCGAGACGCCAAGGAACTCATCACTTGCCATCCGAGAGCGCAGAGAGGCGATGTAGTCCGCTCGTGTCTCGGAGTTGTACTCCTCGGGAGAGCCGACAGCTCTAGCAACACAGTCGATCACACTGTTGGGTCCATAGGTTATCCCAAAGCGAAAGTACCTCTCCTTCGAATCTTGTAGCAGATCTTTGAAGCACTTCTCGATGTTTGGAGGGAGGGACCCGAGGATGTTGTTGGGAACGATCCGAGCTGTCTTGTACAGCTCGTGGTCAGTCTTGTCGACGGGCGCCCCACCCAAGAAGTAGTTGTCGTAGGGAGAGCCCTTGCGGTCTCTCTGGTTCGTGGCGTAGCAGCAGGGCAGGTACTGGAAGGTGTCTGCGTTCTTGAGTTTGTTCATACGAAGACCTGGATATGGGTGGGTTTTATGAAGATCACAGCTATAGATACTTGGTTCAAGGTTACCCTCTCCTTTAACTGGATATGCCATTGTCTGCATAGTCTTTTCAATCTGAATGGCCTCCTCCTCCGAGACTATTCTGGGGGCTTTGGCGCAGCGGCGAGAGTACAGCGGGAGAAAGAGCTCTGGGACTTGTTGGGCTAGAGTGTTGGTAGAGCCCTTGAATTTGACAATTTTCTTTGGTTTTTCCTCCTTTGTCAACTCGGACTCGGCCTCACACTCCGAGTCCTGCACTATCCCCTGCCCGCCCAACATAAACTTTTTGATGTAGCGCTTGTATATCTCGAACAGCGCTCGCTCGCTGGTGAAGAAGACAGAGAACAGCTTGTTCAGTTGGGTCTTGAAGAACGGGATGTCGTTCTTGTTGTTGATCGAGGAGATGCGGATCTTGATGTACTGCGTCCCTATCCTCCCTCTTTTGAACAGTCTCAGGAGAGGGTCGTTGTCACTCAGGACAACCTGGTTCAGCAGACTGAACGACACAAGCCCCGTCACGTTGCTCTTGAAGTACATGTAGAGTCTAGTCTGCTGCTTCGTGACCTTCGCGCGCTCGTCCACAAACAGCACGGAGAACAGGGGGTCATTCATTATCGCATCCAGTAAAAGCTCCTTTTGAAAGTATTTATTGATGATATAATAGGACCCTTTCACTTTTGTCCCACTGTCACTCTTTAATATTTCATACTCTTTGTTTGGGATCAGGATATCCATAATAAATGTCTGTAGAGTCTCCTTGAGACTCACGTCGTAGTTCGGGTCTTTGATGTTGTTCTGAGGCACAACGTTGAGATCGAACTCGACCAGCAGCTCAGTGATGTTGGGACCACCGCCCGCCCGAACGAGAATGTCGATGAACTCCGGCTTGCGCTTACGCTCATCTCTTTTCAGCGACGTGTTGGTAATGATGAGCATTAGATTGTTGTGCTCGACCTTGCCTGAGACTTTCGACTGTTCTCTGGGGTCAACCTTCAGGGGGTGGGAGGCGGGGAAGTTGGAGAAGTCGATTGCGCTGTTGATCTTGAAGAAGCTATCGGCCGCGACCACGGCAACCCTTAGTTCCGTTTCTCCTACAGTCAACTCTCTATCAACCATTGCAATATTTAACAGCGAGAGTAAAGAGTGACTTTGTTTGAGATGGACTGTGAAAGAGACCTTTATCTTTTCAATGATAAAGTCTGTGTCGTTGAGCTTTGTCTCCTTGATTGTCGCAAGTCGCTTGGACTGAGTCTCGTCCTCCCGCGACTTCATGAGATTGGCGTGTACCTGCTTACGGTGCTCCTCGAGCATCGAGTCTTTCGTCCTCTCAACATCGTTGGCAAGCTCGAGATCATACTCGCGGCCTCCCTTCTCAGAGAGTAGCTGCAGGTTCAAGTACTCGAGAGCGCTGAGCCCACTCCACAGCGCCTTTTTGGGGTGGTAGTCGATGAACTTGCGGATGAACCATCTTAACAGATCGACTTTGCTGTCAGAGTCGTTGGAGTGTGCTCGCTGAGCAAACCACTCGTCGTACCGGCTCTCGAGGTCTGAGATGGCGAGCAGCTCTCCCCTCTTCACAAGCTCTTCGATGTCTTTGATCACATCCACGACATCGAACCGGCGACACTGCGACAGGTCTGGGTTACCCTCCTCGTCAAGCTCCGGACAGCCCAGGGAGAAGGAGAACTTCAGGTATTTGGGGGTTGTATGGAGCATTGCGGCAATTCTCTCTATTATCGTGCGATTGGAGTCCAGGCTGTATACCTTAAACTCCCTCCCATTGACAATCATTTTGTCTGTGTTATCCATCTTTATTCTGGGGAAAATATTTGAGAATCGACTGGACTTTTAATGACGAGCAGAGCCATTAAAAGTCAAATTATGCGCAATATTGTTTTCGGAAGTCCTCCACACTCATAATCTCGATGTTGTTCAGCTTGGCCTTTTTGGTCTTAGTGGTCTCTTTGGTTGGGTCAACAGCAACCAAAACAGAGACTTTCTTGGTCACGCTGTCGGCGACCTCAATGCGATGCTGCGCCAGCTCTGAAAGCAGTTCCTTGTTTCTCGTTCCACTCAAACAGATTGTAAGGGTCTCTTTGGTGATGGTCTCTTTGGTGATGGTCTCTTTGGTGTTAGTCTCTTTAGTGTTAGTCTCTTTGATCTCCTCTATTGCTCTAGAGCATACGAGTTGATGAGAGATGGGGAGTTGATGAGAGATGGGGAGTTGATGAGAGATGGGAAGAGTCGCGACAATGCTCTTTGCTTCTGGAAAGAATTTAACAATCTGATCTGCGGTTTTGGTGGAGATGCCCCTGATCTTAAGTAGATCAGCCGTCTCCAGTGAGTCGTATGTGAATAGGGCTGGGTGCGCATCCAGAATCAGCTTTATTTTTTTCTCTCCAATGAAGTTCCCAAAGGCGTTGTAGCCTGTGAGCAGCTTCTCGAGGGGAGCCTCTTGCGCCACCTGAATGCTATCAAAGATAGTCTTACTTTGCTTGGGGCCAAACATCAGAAGATCCCGCTGTGTCAGTCTCAGGAGTGCACTGATGCTTTTGCAGCCGTTCTTGTAGATCTTGGTGACTGTGGCCTCTTTGATTCTCGGGATACCGACCGAGTTTATAAAGTGGAGGATCCGCTTTATGTCATGCTCTTCAGACAGAGACCCGTTCATTCTGCCCTCAACCTTACACTTCTCGAGGTTTTCGGGGGTCTGCACCTGAAAGATGTCGTGACCTTCCCAAATGAAAAAGTCTGGATATGTGGGTGTTCCTGAGGTCTTGACGCCTAAAATATGGGGGACAACCTCCCCAGCTTTTGTTATAATAATTATCGCGTTTGGACCTATTTTATATTTCTCTATAAAACGAGCATTAAAGCCCGTTAAACATTTAATTGTCACCCCTAATAGTTTGACGGGGATGATATGTATCTTGGGTTTATACGCTCCCGTTTTCTCAACCTTCCACTCAATCTTCTTCACAACGGCCTCTGTGACCTCGCCTGATATTTTGAGGGCAATCGCATGCTTGGGGTTTGTGAGTGAGACCCGACAGTACTCAATGCAGTTATAGATCACAAGCCTATCAATATCAAACCCAGAACACAGCTTCTCTTGCTTGAGATGCGTCTGCAGTGCACTCAACTCAAGCGGGACTGTTGTGGAGTAGGGGACACATGTGAAGCTGCTGTTGGTGATCAGCTCCATCTGAGTGAGTGGGTTGAGCTCTTTGGTTTCGCCTTTTTCGAGGCGGATCAGCTCATACACGAGAAAGGAGATACCCTCACCAACCACCTGCTTTCTGCGGTTGACAAGGCCAGAGAGTGTGTCTCTAGCGTTTGCATTTGCGTTCGGGTAGTGTCTCTTAAAGTTCTCTTGGGAGATTATCAGTTCGCCTCGAAGCATAAACTCATCAAGCAGTTTATCAGATGTTTCTGATGATGAAAGAAAGAATGGTATTAAGTGACTAATATCAGAACCAATTGTTCCATTGCCTCTTTTAAAGGCTCTGACTTTGTTATCTTTTTTGACGACAAGGCAGGACACTCCGTTCAGCTTATGCTGGACGAGGACTTGCTCTGTGTTGTTCTGCTTCTTGAGCCAGGTCTGGAGTTGCTCCTTGGTATAGATCTTATCCAGACTGCCCATCCAGACTGGAAGAGTCACTCTGCTGTTTGAGGGCTCTTGCCCAACCTTGGCTTGGCTGGAGGGTATAAGGCTGACAAGCGAATCGTATACATCATCTGATAAAATACACTTTTCTCCATTGAAGTAGGCTTCGTCTGCAGCCTCTTTCAATTGAAGTAGACGCTCTTTATCTTCCGCAACCCAAACGGAGTTTTCCCATACAAGGTTTTCCATACTGCTTTATTTAGAGAAAAACTTTTCCTCTCTCCATTCATTTTTAAAAGAGTCTTCTACCGATTAAACTAAATATTTTCTCCCCCAGGTCTTTTTGAAACAGGTCTGCGTCGCTCTGTCTGTCGTGGGCCTGGGAGCCAGCTCGCTCAGCTGGTTGGAGTCAACACATGGCGTGTCTGTCGTGGGCGGTGTCTTTCGGAGAGCTTCTTTCTCGTGCTGCAGCCGCAGAAGAGCCAGTCTTCTGTCGAGAAGCCTGCTCTTCTCACGTTCATCCAGTTGTTCTTGTATCCCCCAGATCTTACTGAGTTTGTCGAGAGAAGTCATTTATTATACTATTTTTTTAATAGCGAACGCCATTAAAAACCGATAGGGTGTTTTATGAGGTCAGAACATCTCAGGGCCACTTCCATGCTCAGCCTTGTAGACTATCCCGATACAGCAGTTTGCCCCGTTCACGAGCAGCCCCTTTTTCTTGCAGTGGAGGGTGAACTTCTCGACGAAATCTTTCTTGTTCATCGACACCGTTCTATTGGCATATGCCTCTGGGTACCATAATTTAAAGTCCTGATACATTGTTGGGATGTGAACAGAGTTCTTGGTGTCCACGATCTCGAATCTATCGCCAAAATAATCAGAGATCGCATCACCTTGAGCGATGTATAGATCTGTGGCTTCTGTGACCTTTCTGGGTACATGTACTTCTGTCTTATTTTTTGTCTTCTCTATCAGAACCTGCATCAGATACCACATGGTGGCCTCTCCGAGTTGAAGCAGGTTCTTCTTCTCTGAAAAGTCTCTGTTCCCAAGGGCGATGCGGCCACTCTTCTTCTCCTCCTCTGAGACCTTGGCATAGTCCTTTGGGTCGAGAAATGTTGTTTCGAATGGGATAACCCGGATCCTCTTCAGTGTCGTGACGTCCGCGTTTCGGAGTGGTGGGATCTTGTTGCAGACCAGGAGCAGTTTAAAGAGCGGCTGAAACTCGGCACATTCTTTGCCTCTCTGAAAGAGCTCTCGTGCGAGCTTTGTATCTCCTCCAGAGAGTCCTTTGATTGTTCCTGCGTTGAGTGGTTCGTCTGGAGCAAGCTCATCGGCCACACACCACCTGACACCACCCTGCGTTCTTGCCAGCTCTGGCTCAGGTTTGTTGCCGGAGCTTTTGGAGTTGTCTCCGCTGAGAGTTGCCCGTGTGAACTTAGTGGCCAGCGGGCCCAGGCTCTGCTCGAAGATATGCTGGAGTGCACTTTTGCCGTTGTCTCCAGAGCCAGTCCAGATCATCACGATCTTGTCTTTGTTCCCGCCGATAAAGATCTCGCACATCTGCAGAAAGAAGTACGTCCGTAGCTCTTCGTCGGGGAAGATCGGCTTGAAGAACTCAAGCATCCGTATAACCTTCGGATGCTCCATGGAGAGCTCTGTGTTATACTTCACGCGCAGTTGTTTTGACAGGTAGTCGCAGGGCATCCCGGCTCTGAACAGGAACGTGCCATCGTTGCACCCGAGCTCAAATACACCGTTCGTAAACGCGATGAGACGTGGGTGACAGTTCATCTTCTTATCAAGATCATCCTCTCCGAGGAGGTTCTCGATGGTCTTGATGATCGCTCTCTGCGAGGAGAAGTTTTCGCACTTTTTCCTCAGGTACTCGATGTCTCTCAGCTTCGCCTTCGCTATCTTCACAAACTGCGTGTTCGGGGCGTCGTCGTCTCCGCTGAGAGATGTTGTCTCGTAGCCCTCGTCCTCCTCCTCCTTGGGGAACGCGAGCTCCTTCAGAGCGGGCTCCAACAGCTGGAAGTTCCGGGAGATCCAGACGATGTTCTTTGAGATGTATCTGCTCCCCTCCTCCAGATTCTTCCAGACAGTGCCGGTGAACAGAAACCACCCGTCGCGCCCAAACAGATACACCCCTCCGAACTGCTGCTGGAACAGCTCCGCGATCTCTGTGTCTGTCGTCGGAATTTTTAACTTCATTGGGTTTAAATTACCGATTGTATTTAAATTAACTCCAATTTGTTCGCTGGTGAGGTACTCGCTGGTTTTCTCCGGCTGATCTTGCTTTGCCAGATACACAAGTGACCCCATCGAGCGAGTCGCAGGCCTATTTTTCGTGACCATCTCCTGCCATTTAACATCACATTCTGCCTCATCATACTTGTCACTCTGTTCAGAGAACTCCTTCCACGACTCAAGGGCCTCGTCGAGACACTTGCCTCGGGCACCAATGCTGTACAGCGTGAACCCCACAACCGTCAACCACTGATGATAGTCATCTGCTCGCTCTGGGTTCAGTAGTCTGACAAGGGCTCTCATGCGCTCGATCTCACGGTCTGTGAGGGGTGGCGTGTCGTCCCCCACTGTCACGGGCTGTGCTCTCGCGGGTGGTGGTTGTTCCGGGGCCTTCAGTTCAAGAGTCTTTTTGGAGAGGGTGGCAATGTCTGGAATGATGGTTAGGAGCTGCGGTAGTCTGTCCTCCACCTCTTCATCTGGGCATCCCTGCAGCTCCTTCTTGAAGCAACTCGCAAGCGAGATCTCCTCTCGGTTGTGGTTGTAGACCCTTGTGACCTTGTAGGGCTTGTTGTTGCCCTCTTTTGAACTGCCGTACAGGAGCCAGCACTTGGAGCTCACATCATCGATAAGAGTAGAGGGTTTATCGGTGATGTTGGCAAACAGGCCGAGGTTATCGACCTCCTCCCTGACTTGGCTGAGCAGAGTGTGTTTGATCGCGTGCTTGGAGAGGAAGATGTGCGGGAAGTGCAGTTAAAAATTTGCTTCAGTAAAAATATAATTTGCTTAAGTAAAAATTTTTTTTGCATAAATTAAAACGTTCCGCGTGGTGGCACTTATAGGTGCCACTATCCGCTTGCGGTAAAATTTCCTCTAGCCCGAGTGAATGCCGTTCGTCCTTGAATGCAAGTTCGCATCTGGCATGTGGGCGTGCCGATCCAACGACTTTTCGCTTGCTCGCTCCGGAAAATTGGTGTGGTTGATATAGAGCCATCACTTTCTCGGAAGGTGCTTGCGCTAGAACCTTGCTAATGGCTGATTTTGATACCATTGCTTGTTTAATTTGTATGGTTGAAATAGAGCCATCACTTTTCTAAAAGGGGTGTAGCTTTAATGGAGGTCTTTACCCCATTGTTTAATCGAATTTGTATGGGTGATATAGAGCCATTACATTCTAAAAGTGGGTGGAAATTTTATGGCTGATATAGAGCCATTATATTCTAAAAGTGGGTGGAAATTTTATGGCTGATATAGAGCCATTACATTCTAAAAGTGGGTGGAAATTTTATGGGTGGGTTTTACACCATTGTTTTTTAAAAGTAGGTGGAAATTTTATGGGTGATATAGAGCCATTACATTCTAAAAGTGTGTGGAAATTTTATGGGTGATATAGAGCCATTACATTCTAAAAGTGGGTGGAAATTTTATGGGTGATATAGAGCCATTACATTCTAAAAGTGGGTGTGGTTTTAATGGGAGGTTTCACACCATTGTTTTTAAAAGTGGGTTGAAATTTTATGGCTGATATAGAGCCATTCCATTCTAAAAGTGGGTGTGGTTTTAATGGGAGGTTCCACACCATTGTGTAATCACATTTGTGTGGATAAAATAGAGCCATTACATTCTAAAAGTGGGTGTGGTTTTAATGGGAGGTTTATGGCTGTGGTCCAGCTCTCTCATGTGCACACTACTAATAAAATTGAAAATCTGTCTGTCTGTCTGTCTGTCTGTCTGTTTGTCCCATCATCACGGGAGAATGGCTGAACCGAATTTGATGAAATTTTGTGGGTAGCCCAGAAATAGCCCCACTTAAAATTTAGTCCATGTTTGGAGTTTCCACAACCAGTGGTTCTCGAGATATTAGTGAAAAACGAATATTTCGTTTGTCTCATCATCACGAGAGAACGGCTGAATCGAATTTAATGAAATTTTGTGAGTAGCCTTAAAATAGCCCCCCATAAATTTTGCCCAAGTTTCGACTTTCTAATACTAGGGGTTGTCGAGATATTAATGAAAAACGTAACTTTATCCTAGGAGATCTACTATCTAACTCCGTGGTTTATCCAAACGGAAAGGATGAAAATCGTTTGTTTAAAACGTCAACGTGAATTAAAACTTCATTTCTGAGCTTAGTGCAGGATTTTTGCATTAATTAGTCACTATCTGAAAGCATGAATTGTTTGAAACATGAATTTAAATGGAAAATCTAACTCCATGGTCAAGCATTTACTAAACAATGGAAAGTATAAAGAAAGCAAAATGGTTATTATTTTTGCATTTTATGGGGAAGAGATCAAAATGGTGATTTAATTTCGCAGTTTATGAGGAAGATTCTTTCTTATATTATGTTGCTCAGCAACGCAATTAAATTAAATGTGTTTGTTAATATTTGTTATTATTTTTTCTATTTGAATAATAAATAAATAGATGTAAAAATATATTTTGTAAATGAACGGTTTGATTTTTCTTTTAATTCTATTAATTACGGACTGTGTACATCACTTTCATTTATTTTGGCAAAGAGTTTTCAAGCTTATATATTGTGTTTAGCTAATAAACTCATATATTGTGTTTAGCGAATAAATTTATTTAGCCGATTGTTGAAACAGAAAAAGAGTAGAACGGGTATATTTTCTAATGCAATTTTAGTGTTTTCATTTAGTATATGCAAACAGGATCGGATGTTTTATTCAGATCTGCAAATTCAGAGCTATGAATTTCGAGGAATATCGCTAACTTGGCAACTTTTCTTAAACGTTGCCAAATTGACGGAAATGTCGATAAATTGATAAAAACGACGCAAATCAATTCAATTAAATTTGTTCTGAGAAGAGAGTACTAAAATGATGTTTAGGAAGCATTTGTCGGCCAGTCCATCCATCCTACTTAGTAACACATTTAGCTAATTTTTAAAATGTCCCCAAATTTATAAAATGTTTGCAAATCCATAAAAATATAATAAAATTGATAAAATTGCGCTGAATAAATGCAATTAATTATGTTTTGTTAGGGGATAGTATTGTGATGATTATTCGTCAATGTGTCGCAAAATGGGACTGTCAGTTCTACAGTCCTACTTGGTGATAAATCTGGCGATGTTTAAAATTGTCGCTAAATTGACGAAAATGTCGCCAAACCTTCCATGGAGATAGAATTATTCAAACGATAAGATTCCAATCAATTCATTTGAAACAAATGATGTCATGTAGTTCAGCAACGGATGTAAATCCAATGTATTTATGCGGCATACGATTTTTATTAAATCTTTTCCGATTTGAATAACAAAGATATATATAAATTAAATTTCATTGACATTGCATTGTTGACTGGATAATATCAATTGCGGTCTTCAGGTTGAAACATTATTATTATTGGTATTTTCGTGGACTGTTGATTCAGGGATTATTGATATTTTCATATTAATTCTATGCCATTGTTTTATTATGACAAAAATTATTGAAACTCACATATTGCACGTTGTGCGAGTAATCTTCTATAAATGCACGGGTTATCTTCTAATCTACGAGAATATAAGTAGTACAGGTATATAGGCATATATTTTGATATATATTGGCATATATTGGAATCAATTACGACATTCTGGTATAAAGATTATGGGGATAATTGAAATTTTCAATTTATTATGTCATCTGTTTTATTTCGGCAAATATTTTTTAGACTCATATTGTGATAAGGGTAATCTTCTACTAACATACAGGCATATTTTCTAATCTGCGACAATATAAGTAGTACGGGGATATATATATATATATTCCCTTATAATTTTAGTGCTCTCATTCTGGCATATATTGGAATCAATTATGGGTTTATTGATATTTTAAATTTATACATGTAATCTACTAATACAGGTTATATCTTCTAATATTCGAGTATATAAATACTACGTACGGGTCCCATACAATTTTAGCACTGTTATTTTGAATATATTGATTCAATTTCATATTTTTTGTATATTTGCTTTCGAAAGGGGCCAGGATGTTTTATTCTTCAGATCTGCCCGTGAAGATAATTTTGCATGATGAGAACAGATATTAATAAACTTTTCTTTAGGAGCAATAAATTTAATATTTTAACATAATTTGCATATGATTCCGAATTAATAGTGTCTTTATATTATATACTCCGTACGAAGAACGGGTATGCTGCTAGTTTATAATAAAAATATAATAAATAATAAAATTATGTTTGCTGATAAGACGCAACTTTACGCCAAAAGACTAATTTGATTATTTGTCGTTTTGTATAATAACATAGATAATTATTTGAAGTGTAGCATATGTAGTCTTCTATTTTAGATTTTGACGATTTTTTCAGGCTATTTCGCAAAAAAAGGCAGATACCTTTCTTCTGAATCGTGCAAGAATCTAAGAGTGGATATATAATTTTTGAGGGGAAATTTTGCTAAAACGGTAGGTTCTTTTTATCCAAATTGTACTAAATTCAATCAGTACTAGGGTATTTCACAACTGACTTATCTACCAAATTTTCTGAAGTTTAATTAGTTTTTTCGTGTTTAAGAGTGCCTAAAAAGTGTAGACAAATCGAAAACTCGAGTTACTATTTCCGACCCGATTCCAATACTTTCCCTATACATTACCATGTATTGTAGTGATACTCAAAGTGCATAACAGAGAATGAACTTATTGAGCTTTATTGGAGTTTTATTCTACAAGATGCAAAACCATTTCGAATCCATTGGACATAAGCCGCTTCTGATGTTTACTCTTTCCACTACATGATGTGTACACATTTTGGTGTCACATCTTAAGTTATTCATTCCAAAACTGTTGCTAAAAATATAATAACATTTTTAATTATTTTTATTTTCTGAAGGTAGCGGAAAATAGCTCTATAGCTATAAACTTTTTGATCTCATTTGCAAAAATGTTTCTCGTACATTGAAGTAAGCACAGCCTTACACACACTCATAAAAACAAAACAAATGTCGTATCTTATATATATATATCTAGCAGTACACCCGTGGTTCTTACTGAATATATAATATAAAGAAACTTTAAATTCACACGTATGTGCAAATTTCTATAACAATCGAAATGAGATTGTTATTCAAAACATTCTATTAAAATATTTAATTTCATTCTCCTAAAAAGAAGTGCAAGAATTTCTGTTCTCTCTATACAAAAAAATCTGATGTGGGCAACACATGACTTTCCTTAATGCAATGAATTTACTATTTTTACAGTAAAAAAAATAGTTTATTTTTATAGTAGATACTTATATTCCTTTCGAGATATTGAATTTTCGACAATTAGTCGTCATTTCCATTGATTTAGCGTCATTTTTATCCATTTGGCGAGATTTTCGTTAATTTGGCAACATTTCAAAAAGTCGCTAAGTTGGCGACATTCCGCCAAAATCTCGCTAAGCGCTATAGACGGAGAAATAAGTTATCCTTATAGCAGAAAAATGACAATTGGCGTTCAAATAGAAAAGTATTACTCAAAGTATTGTTTCTCATGAATGGAACGAGCAAGATCCACGAGAATGATATCACCAAATTTATCGCATGATATTACATACGAAAATGAACATGTGCCTCAACAGTTAATATATTTTTTTTAATTTATGGGATTTTTTGATAAATTTATTTGAAAAATGTGCAATATCTCGATAACGGTTCAAGCTAGCGTTTAAAGTTTATGTCAATCGTTTTCTAAGGAAAAATTACATAAGAAATGCCTATTTGCGTAACTTTATAAAAGGTTTTGATTTCTTGATGATTTTTTCGAAATTTCACTCAAAATTTTGGGGGTTCTGAACACTCAATTACGTTCAAAAACAGTAGGCTTCCAGTATTCACGGATTGTGATTTGTGTACCAAATTTCATTCAAATCGCTCCATTCGTTCATGAGATATCATTTCCACAGACTCACTAACACACACACACACACACTTTCACACACACACACACACACACTTTCACACACACACACATATTTTCACACACACACACATATTTTCACGCACACACACACACACACACACACACACACACACACACACACACACACACACACAGACATCACCACAGAAATGCTTGATTCGTAATCAAGGCTGCTTGAAACGTGCTCTCCCGTCGAAAACTCGAATTCGAATTTTCGACCCCGTCACAATACTTTCATGTATATAAGGACATTACATTATGTATATAAGGAAAGTAATTATCTTAACAAGTAAGATAGATCTGATCTGAAAAATAAAACATCCAGGTCCTATTTGTAAACAAATTTACAAAAAATATGAAATTGGATCAATATATGACAAAATGGAAGCGGTATAAAATTGGATCAACGTATGATAAAATGAAAGCTCTAAACTGGTATTAGAAGATATACTCGTACTATTTTTATTCTGTTTCAATAATTGACTAAACTCATTATATGAGTTTGAAAAATCTTTATTTTAATAATCGTACCAAATTACGTTTGAAACGCTCCATTCGTCCGTAAGATATCACATCTATAGACTCACGGACATATACACACAGAGACACCACCTCAAAAACTTTCGAGTCGAATTCAGGGATGCTTGAAACTAGTTCTTCCGTCGAAAACTCGAATTCAAAATTTCAACCAAGTCACAATATAGTATAATGCATGTAGAGAAATTAATAAGTCGCGAAAATCATCCAATTTCAATTTAGCGTATTGTTAAATCAATACCCAGAACTTGGTCGTGGATCTTATCTATATAAAAAATTGAAAATATGTCTGTCTGTTTGTCTCATCATCACAGGAGAACGGCTGAACCGAATTTAATCAAATTTCGTTGGTAGCCACCAGCCTCACTTAAAATTCAGTCCATGTTTCGAGTTGTTTCTAAGACCAGGGTTGCCGAGATGTTAATGGAAAAGGAAATTTTTTCCTAGGAGTTCTGCTCTCTAACATCCTGGTTCCTCCAAACAAAAAAGGTTGGAAATCGCTGGTTTAAAACGTGAAAGTGAATTAAAACTTTATCTCTGAGTTTGATGGGAGTTTATTGCGCTAATCAGTCACTTTTGAAGGTTCGAGACATGAATTTAAATGGAAACTTTATCATCAATGGTTTATTTTTCACAGGCTCTAACTCAACAATAAGAAGTATTAAGAAATCAAAATGGTAATTTAATTATCAGCATTTTATGGGGAAGATTCTTTCTTATATCATGTTGCTCAGCAACGCAATTAAATAAAATGCGTTGTTAATTTTTATTATTATTTTTTCAGTTTGAATAATAAATAAATGGATATAAAAATATATCTTATAAATGAACTATTTGATTTTTCTTTTAATTATATTAATTGCGGACTGCGTATATCACTTTCATTTATTTTGGCAAAGAGTTTTCAAACTTATATAACTATATTGTGTTTAGCCAATACACTCATATAATGTGTTTAGCCAATAAACTCATATATTGTGTTTAGCCAATAAACTCATATATTGTGTTTAGCCAATAAACTCATATATTGTGGTTAGCCAATAAACTCATTTAGTTTATGGGCATGATGTTTTATTCTTCAGATCTGCAAATTCAGATCTACTAATTTAGCGGGACATCACTAACTTGGCAACTTTTCTTAAACGTGGCCAAATTAACGGAAATGTCGCCAAATTGATAAAAATGACGCTAAATGAATAAAATTATTTTTTTTTGTTAGAAGAGAGTACTGAAATGATGTTTCGGTATCATTTGTCTGTCATCCCAACCGTCCTACGTAATAACACATTTAGCGAATTTTAAAAATGCCGCCACATTGATAAAAATGTTTGTAAATACATAAAAATATCTTGAAATTGATAAAATTGCGTTAAGTAAATAAAATTAATTGCGTTTCGTTAGGGAAACGTAATGTGATGATGTTTCGTTAATTTGTCGCCAAATGGGACTGTCGGTTCTACAGTCCCGCTTGGCGATTTTTTAAAATGTCGCTAAATTTACAAAAATGTCCTCAAATTGATAAAATGACTATACATTCATCAAAATGACACCGTATTGATGAAAATTCAATATTTTGCATAATTAAGTACGATTTTATAGATAAAAATGATAATTTCTGTTGTTTTGTGAGAAGTACAAAATATTTTTTCTAAATTTGTTTACAAACTAGGCCAGGCTGATTTATTCTTCAGTTCTGTCTGTGAAGATAATTTTGTATATGGAGCCCAGAAATTCTTATACATTTTTTAGAAGAATTAAATTAAATATTTCAATAGAATATTTTGAATAACAAAGTCATTTAGAATAAATACTATAGGGATTTACATATAATTGTGAATGTTAAGTTTCTTTATATTATTTTTTCCCTACGAAGAACGAGTATACTGCTAGTATATCATAATTTTGCTCATCAAGTCATTTCTGTTCAAGTCATTGCATTACGTAGAGAAAGTCGTGTGCTGCCAAAATCATGTGTTTTATTTTAGTTGGGGGCAATTAAACATCTCCTTTCACTGCTGAACATGGTAGTTCGCGGAATAAAAAACGATGATACAATTCCTGAGAAAGGGAGTCAATAGAAACAGTGCCAGTGGAGCATTTGGAGGAGGTGTTGAAAAGGGTGAAATATTATTTGGAGTACTTGCCAGAGCGTTGTTTTCTTTTCCTATTAGCTGCATTGCAGTGTTTGTTAAAATTTCACTTTTCTATGAAACTTGACTAATACGTACTGTATTTTCCCATTGCACTGAAATTATATTCCAAAGAACTGGAGATGTTGGTAAAAATGGTGAAGAAATTTAGAACACAGAAAAGAAAACGCTTTGTTATTAAAACAGCATAAAACTTCAAATCATTAAAAATATCAATATGTTTCGGAAGCGAAAAATGCTAATGTTAATGTGCTCTATGTACATGTAATTTTATTATTTTCAGTCCTGAGCCTGGAAACTCAAAACATGTGTATTATCTATACAGTACGTTCCAAATATATTGAACAACTAAATATCTGTTGAACGATTAGTAGTAAACTCATGGTTCCAATTGAAGAAATGCTCGAAATAGTAGAATGCATTGAAGGCAAATTTTAATCATGTAAAATCATTCAGTAAAAACGTACAGAATGTAGCTTTTTATACGAACACCCCCAGAAAAAGTTTTAATTATAAAAATATTTTCCATAGCCCAATTAGTCACAACTTTTTTCATATAGCTCAATTAACCCAATTAGTCAAGTTCCATTATCAGACGATGAAAATTACCCAGCATATCATTCATTAAAACTTTCAACGGATGATTGAACCTGCATAAGACTTGTGATAAAGATAGGTAAGTTTTGGAATGGACATTATATCTAACGGAATTCAATTTTGACACGACCCCTGAAATCCGTGGTTTCGCTGTTGCTTTTGATCGGTTTAAAGTGATTTATTTCCTATAACTTTGACAATCTTTTCACGGTTAAATTTGCGTATTAGAACCGATTTTTTTTCCCGCAATAGATCTTTAGATGAATAGGGAGCACTGTTTTAATTGGAACTTCCATTTTTAGAGGGCCAGTATAAAAATTAAATTCCGTACTCTTTTGCTAAAACTTGTTCCATGATCAAAACTGCCAAGTCAGAAAACCAATCTTATTTGAAGCACTTGAATGAATTACTCGGCGTTGACCGGGTTCAAAATAAGCGGTCACTACTTAAATAATACAAACACAGATAACGCCACTCAATTAATAAATCGTTATCTTTGAACTGAAATCATTCTGTTTGAACTAAAATTTTTATGCTTTGAAAAGTCATGCTTGCGACACAAATAGATGAAAATACATGTCACATAAAAGTTCATTTAACTCTGAATTATTGCTATCTCAGCGAATTTTCGCCCAATTTAAGTAAAATGTTGGTACATACATAACGATAATATAATACCAAATCAAAAAACTTAATGTGAACAGCACATGACTTTCTCTGCAGATTTAAATTCATTTTGTAATTTTTTATTTCATTATCCATTAAATGGAGTTTAATTGCAGGAAATAATATAGATAATTTTGTGACATTATATCCAATTCGTTTTTTTATTTCATCTTCGTTTCATTTGGCAACTTAATTCATTTTAAATTCTTCAGGTGCTAAAAATTCCCAAAACTACAATATCTCGAGAAGGGTTTATCCTACAGTTATGAGGGTCATATTTATTCGCTTAGTTGTCAAATTTTACACGTAGAACAAGTACTTAATAAATATATTTCATCAATTTTAGTCATTTATTTCAGAGTTTCACAATCTTGCACATGTATTTTATTTTAGATCCAATATATTAGATTTGCGGGTCATTTCGCAAAAAAAAAAAAAAAAAAAAAAAAAGAACCAGATTCCTTTTTTCCGAATTGTATCAAAATCTAACTAAGCATCAGAGTATACTGCGAGCGACTTAACTACCCAATTTTGTGCAATTTGATCAATTAATTTGTTAGCTAGAGTGGATACATACAATTTTTGCTGGCCATTTCGTAAAAAAGGCGGGTTCTTTTTTACTGAAAAGTACCAAAATCTAATCAACAAAAAGGTAACCCACAAGTGACTTATCTATCACATTTAAAGAAATTTGATCAATTAGTTTTTTAGCCAGAGTGAATACACGTGATTTTCGTGAGCCATTTCACAAAATAAGACAGATTATTTTATCCCAAATAGTACCAAAATCTAATCAATACCGGAGTAACCCACATCTAACTTATCTACCAAATTTTATGAAATTTAGTTAATTAGTTTTTGAGTTACAGTGGATACATACAGTTTTTGCGAGCCATTTCTAAAAAAAATGCAGGTTCTTCTTTTACGAATCAAATAAAAATTTAATCAGCCCCAGGGTATTCTACAAGTGACTAATTGACCAAATTTTGTAACATTTGGTCAGATATATTTTAGCTAGTGTAGGTACATGAGATTTTTGTGGGTTATTTCGTAAAAAAAAGGGTTGTTTTATCCCGAATCCTACCAATAACTAATCAGCATTAAGATCACACACAAGTGACTTACCTACCGAATTTTATGAAATTCGATCCATTAGTTTTTGAGTTAGAGTGATACATACATTGCACAAACAGACACACACACAGACGTCATGTTAGAAATAGTTTTTTCCTATTCTAGAGCTCCCGAAACGTGTAGATCCGTCGAAAACTCAAGTTACGATTTTCGACATGATTCCAATACTTTCCCTATACATTACCATGTATTACAGGGAAAGTAAGAAAAAAATAGGCTGATATCTTTTACATTCGCAAAGTTAGAAAATCCAAAAAATAAACTCACTCAATTGTCCTGAGCTGGTTCCTCCAGACGAAAAGGAAACAGAAGAGGGCGTGGTTAAAACTTTCTTCTCAAGAATTGAGCCTGCGCAGTGTGTCGATTTAGAAGAATATCTCTATTACTACAGATCGTGACAGGAAACAAAAATGCCAATGTTTATGCTTCACTTAACAATGAATAAAAAATTTAATTACTTACGAATTGAAATAAAAATAGGTTTTTTTTAAATCCGAAATCTGAAGCTTTCAGCCAAATTATAGAACTATGCTAATCTTTGTTTGTTTTTTAATGCGGCGATATATACAGGGTGATTCAAAAGTTCGGAGCAAAAGTAAAAGGCTATAAAAAATATCTATGGGTCAGAGAGACATGCGGTTTGCAGATTAATATTCACCGTGGTGGGGATTTTGTATGGCTAAAAAAAAAAATAGTTCAAAATCTTGATACTAGGGGACGCTGCTGCAAAGAAAACAATGCGAGGTAATAATTGTGAAATAAGATATTTTATTTCAGCATGATTTGCAGCTGCAAGTGCTCAATGTGTCTGTCCACCACTACATTCTAGTACTGAGTGCAGTTGCGGTATTACGGCTGATACAGCATGAAACAGCATATCAACGGGAATGGCTGCTAACTCCTGCTGTAAAGCGTCTTTCAGTGCTGGTAAGGACTGGGGATTTCCTCTATAGACCCGTGATTTTAGGTATCCCCACAACCAGAAATCACAGGATGTGAGATCTGGGGATCTCACAGGCCATTCATATGTGCTATGCCTGCTCATTAGGCGATCGGCGCTAAACGTTGACCGTAGCAACTCCATCACTTGACGTGCCGTGTGGGGTGTTATTCGATAATATTTTTTTCTGATCATAATTTTGCGTTGCGTGAGTGATATGCATAAGTCATCTCCATGGCTTTATTTGCAGCAGCGCCCCTAATGTCGAGATTTTGAACTATTTTTTTCATGCCATACAAAATCCCCCACCACGATGAATATTAATCTGCAAACCGCATGTCTCTCCAACCCATAGATTTTTTTTATAGCGTTTTTCTTTTGCTTCGAACCGTATATATATATATATATATTTGAAATGTAATAATAAGAATTATGTAAAAATAAAAAAAATAAAAATACAATTCAAGTAATATTAACATCACCATAGAAGCAAATTCACGGCCATAATGCCGATAAGAGAAAAGAACAGAACCTTCCCAAATTCGATGATTAATCAGAATTAAATTCCTCTTCAGGTCTGAGTATTTAACTCTAATTAACCCAAACAAATGCCTGTTTCAGATTAAGCAATAGTACATTACTATAAATGCTTAAACTCAGACTACAGGCATCAAAAAATGAAAAAATGAAAAAATGATACATTAAGAAAATTGTATTACCATGCGGCATGAATCATTCCTCTTCTACCACGTGTATACACGATCAACCTCAACAACTTAATCAAGAAGCACCGGAATGAACAAGTCGAAATTCTACCAGGGAGGCAGTACGAACGTTCACGGAAATACTCCCAAACCCGTCCAGTGAGTCTAAGCTGAAGACTGGACAAGCAATTCAGAATACAACTTCCCAAACATGCAGAACTGAATATGAATATGAATCATAGATGAAAATTCCTACTAAACAAGAATTCATAGGAAAACTGGATAATCGAGAATGCCACTATACACCATTATAAGGGCGCACAAAACGTAGTTTCAATACTGACAAAAGTTACATTTTTTTGCGAAAATAAAATTCAAAACATTAATGTTAATGCATCTTATTTTCCGATTTTTTGATTTTTCTAATGTTTTTGACTCAGTTTATTATTTTTCATTTTTATTTATTTATATAATTAATAAATAATTATATATAACATACAAACATATATATATATATATATATTATTTCCCCCCCCCCTCTCTCCTGTATGTTAGTCACTATAATTGGGAATGTTTTCTAGGATGTTATCGAGTGAAATTTGATACACTGAGTTGATAATTTTAATAACAAAATTGGGGGGATATGCATTATTAGTCGCTGTACTCAATAATTCCATAAAGTGCGCTAATTTATAATATTCATCACAAATTTTATTGATTCTAAGAGCCTGGTTTATTATAATATTTCTAAATACAGATATATGCAGACAAGAGTCAAAATGTTGAATTTTTGATGTATTAAATTTAAAATCCTGTCTTTTATCATACAAGTTTATAACCATATTACAATTTTGTAAATTTAAATTTAAATCTAAAAAGTTTGCAACATTTGTGTCATTATTACTTGCATTTAATTGTAAATTTTTTGGATAAAAGTTTAATACTATAGGGATATTATTATTTGGGGATACACATAAAATGTCATCTATATATCTAAACATGTGCATATTATGCAAGCTTGGATTAATGTTTTTTTCATAGAAGAATAAATACAGATTAGCTAACAATGATGAGGCACACCCCCCTTGTGGGATACCATCCTGTTGTTTAAAAATAGTACCACCATGTTGAATATAATTCTCATAAAGAGTGAAGTTAAGTAATTTTTTAAAAAGAAAATTTGAATATTTTAGGTTGATATTATATTTTTCAAAAATTCCTAAAATAATTCTATACAGATCATCTATATTAATATTATTAAACAAATCTTTGAAATCAAAGGTATAAATACTACGAATATTAGTAAGAGTTTTCAATTTCTTAACTACTTCAAAACTGTTTTTTACAATATGACAATTATTTGAGATTTCATCTGACGAGGATACTTCATGTAATATCTTTAATAATAATTTTCCAGCATTAGTAATGTAAGAATTATGCCCACTGGTAATGGTTCGAAAAGCAACAGGGGATTTATGAAACCTGGGTACTAAAACAATATATGGAATGTTATTACAACTATTTTTTAGATGGATTTGCTTATATTTGGCTGATATTCTATTGTATAAGATTTTAAGGTTAGTTTTATGTAAATTATAGATATGATTATTAAGTAAGTGTGACTGAAGGGTATTTTTATAATAATATTTACATATAATTGAGTAGTTTCCACTTGCCTTATCGACATATGTAATGACAAAATCATTTTGTATTTCTTTAATATCATTTTTAATTGAATTAAGTTTATATGAATTATTAATTTTCTGATTATATATATAATGATTTAAGTATTGCTCTATTAAGACTCTCCAAGGTTTAAAGGCTTCTACAGGGATTTGATATTTATAACTGATTTTATAAATAAATTTATTTAAGTCAAGAAATAAACCTTTACATATTAATTTATATATATATATATATATATATATATATATATATATATATATATATACATATATGCATATAAATATAAATTATTAAATCCAAAGGAAGAATGTATGTAGTAACTCATAATACACTATTCCAAAATTTTCTACAAATACAAAGAAATAAAAGAAATTAAGACAAAAAGAGAACTATATACATATATGCATATATATATATATATATATATATATATATATATATATATATATATATACATATATGCATATATATATATATATATATATATATATATATATATATATATATATATATATATATATATATATATATATACATATATGCATATATATATATATATATATATATATATATACATATATGCATATATATATATATATATATATATATATACATATATGCATATATATATATATATATATATATATATACATATATGCATTTATATATATATATATATATATATATATATATATATATATATATATACATAAATGCATATATATATATATATATATATATATATATATCAGATAAGTTAAAAAAATGCAAAGTTCGATGTATTTCTCACATAATAAAAGGAGTTGTCTATCTGTGTGTGCAGTTTGTAGCTGGAAATCTAAGCACCTCACGATTATGAAATTTGGTACACATGTACTTCAGGACCCAAATTGGTGCACCACGCGTTCTTTTTTCTTTTTTTAAATTTCGAATTAGGTTTTCCGTTATTTTGTGCTTTATCCTGATTTACTCCAATATTTACACAAATCGATTCTTTAGCAACCTAAAATATTATTGCAGTTTCCATCTTGACTCCATCGGAAAAATTGAAAAAATATCTTTCAAACGAACTTTGAACGGAGTACATACGATGGATAGACAAAATTTAATGAATTTTTAAAATATATTTATATACTTTTCGTGCGTTTTAATGCTCTCCGATTTTTATATTACGATATACAAAATTTGACATCGTATCCAATGTTCATATTTTAGCAGCCGCTCCTAAATATATCACATACCACTAAAGAAACAAAATAATTTCATAAACTCATCCGTTGATTAATTATACTTATTATAAGCCAAAGATGTTTCGAAATATTATAGTCACTGTTGCAGCCCTACACTGATTTGTGGACTCTTTTACTTTTGATTACTGACGCCATCTATTTGCGTTATAGTGCATTTTCCCAAGGTATATATGTGTTTGTCTGTGGTCGTAAAATGAGGTCCCTTAAATTTTCCGCTACAAATCGCACACACAGACATCATCTTTCATTGTATTGTGTAAGATTTCTTATGTTGGAACCATTAATCTGCGACCAATTGGTGTGATGTAATCTTTTTTAAACACACTGTATAAAACTTATAATATGATCAGTGAGAAAAATAATATGATAATGGGAAGAATAATATGTTACATGTATATGGTATTTAATGACGAATAATCTAATAATTAATGAAAAATAATATGACAACTACAGAATAATAATAGGATGAATAGTGGCGAATAATATAGATGGAGATAAATCAGAAGAATATTAGATAAATAAGACAGCAGTCGCTTCAGCAAAAGCAGGAAAACGTCAATCAGTCATTTGTCTGCTATTGATGGACTAACTTCTTTATCACGAAGAAGGTTACATGTATATGGTATTTAATGACGAATAATCTAATAATCAATGAAAAATAATGTGATAACTACAGACAAGTAATAGGATAAATAATGGTGAATAATATAGATGGAGATAAATCAGACAAATATTAGATATATAAGACAGTCGCTTCAGCAAAAGCAGGAAAATGTCAATCAGACATTTTTTTTGCTATTGGTGGACTGACTTCTCTATCACGAAGAAGGTGGTCCATTTTTGTATCCGAAATTGATTGTTTAATTCAACTATTTGTTTTATACTGATTTATTAAAAAATGTTTTATAATTTGGTTTATTTAGATAGCAGTTGAAAATCATTTGATATTTAAAACAAGTACGGCTGTTTTAGAAATTATATAAAATAGTTTGTACGTTTGTATATTTTTAATAGTATTCATATGAGTTAGCTTTACTATTCGTAAAAGAGATATATAATGTATCTAAAGGAATTATGATGGAGTTAAAATCTAATATATGATGATGGGGGTTAACATCTATTATATTATGATGGGGGTTTAAATATAATGTATTATGATGTGAGAAGTTTAAAATCTGTTGTATTATGGTGTTAAAATATAATGTATTATAATGGGATTAAAATTTAGTCTTTCGTATCTCGATGCATCTATATTCACGTTTTGGGCAAGAAAAAAAAAAGCCTTTGAAAGATCTCCCCCCCCCCCCCCCCCTCTATGTATGTGTATCTATCTGTACTCGGTAACGCTTGGATCGATGCAAATGCCTTTGGTCCTATTATTTCAATATGTAATCGGAAGCAGTCTATTGTTACTCAGCGTTACCGAATTAAAGAATGGTCTAAATATTTTTTATCATATTTTATTGAAAATTGAATAAAAAGTAACAAAAAATACTAATTATCAATGTTAATGGCATTTAATATTCACAAAAACGTTCAAAAAGACGCAAACAAAATACTTATTTTACTGAAGATTTACATTTTAGGCCATGTTTATATAACTTAACCTCGTGGAGTTAGATAAATAAATACCTTATGTTACAGTATTGTTATCGATATTTAATTATACAATGTATTACAACTTTGTAATCGGCTTTTTTCGTCTATTACTCATTGTTGCCGGGTTCGTTAACCGAACTTATTAATTTTTCCCCTTGGGGCTCTGCAATCACTTTTTTTCCATCGGGCATGATGACTTTACTGTAGATAGAAATATCGGGCACACTCATAGACCTTTCCTCACAAAATTATTAGGGTGTTTCACCTTTTGCTTACGGGTGGGACAGCCTTAATCCCAAATGTAGAACCTCCCAAAACGAGAGGTATTTGACATACCCTATCCCAAACAGTTCGGTCCCCCTTTGCAGGTATACTTGTCATTTTAGGAGGTTCTTCTTTTGGGACTGACGCTGTCCCACCCGTAAGGTTAAGGACTGCAGGAACCCTGTACATAGTGGCTGATACGAGTATTTTTTTTTTCTCTTTTTTGTAAATAAATTAAAATATATGACTTTTGAAAATTTTATTTATTCATTATATATCGCATATTTCAAAATATTTTTTTTAAATACAGCAGTTTCTCCAAAAGAATTCGGATTAATTTATATTTTATATTGTAAAAAAGACGCCAAATTTGTGAAAATTACATTTAGATTATATAATTTTTCCGTCACAGGTAGAACGCCCCAAAACACTTTATTTCGGCTCCCTATAAAAACGCGTTCCAAAACCTATATCTCGTTTTAAGTTATTTTCATTCACTAACTGCAACCATTTCAACGCTGCCATTCATTTCCTGTTTTCGAAAATCGCATCTGGGAGCTCGGAAAGAAAGCTAAGAAAACAGAAAAATCGATGGTTCTGCATAAATGCGCATGCGCTCCACGGTTTACGCTACGCTCTCTACTCCAGACTCGCGCACGCACGCACACATCGCGTCCTACACGTAGACGGAGGGAAAGAAGATGGATGGGGCAAAAGCAGGGCAATGTCAGTAGGGCAGTCGGGCACATTTGGGTTGAGGGAGTGTAAACAAGGAAGAGGAGTGGAGTGCAGAGGGATTTCTTTAATTAATTGCGGATATTCGGATTAGCAGATCTAAAAATATAAATAGATTATATGAATTTTGTGGGTTATTACTTTCATGTTTACTTTATTTGTTTCTGGTCTTATTACTTTCCCTTCATGCATAGTATAATGTATGGAGATTGTAATGTATTGAGGTTGCATATATGGGCAGTACATGACTTTCCCTGAAGACTTATATTCACATTTTCTTTATTTTAATTAAATTTAATTCATCTTTAATTCAATTTTCGTTCTCATTTGATAACTGGACTTATTTTCAAAGGTGGCGTAGAGAAAATAAGAAAAAACTAAAATATCTCGAGAACATCTAGTCCTACTGTAATGGGATTGG
Organism: Amaurobius ferox; assembly: GCA_951213105.1. NCBI lineage: Eukaryota > Metazoa > Arthropoda > Arachnida > Araneae > Amaurobiidae > Amaurobius > Amaurobius ferox. The sequence continues at coordinate 13,229,692 of OX578134.1, forward strand.
TCTTATTCTTTTCTTCGTTAAAAATTACGTATTAAATACGCATTTAATGGATATATTTGAGCATACGTAGTTTTTTATTTTAGATTTTGGCGATTTTTGCGGGCCATTTTGCAAAAAAGGCAGGTTATTTTTTTCCGAATCGTACCAAAATCGAATCAGCACCAAGGTATCCCACAAGTGACTTATCTACTGAATTTTATGAAATTCGGTCCATTAGTTTTTCAGCTAGAGTGGATGCAAGTTTTTGCGGGCCATTTCACAAAAAAAAGGCGTGTTCTTTTATCCTGAATCGTACCCAAAACTAATCAGCACCAGATTCGCCCACAAGTGAGTACCAAATTTTATGAAATTCGGTCTATTAGTTTTTTAGTTAGAGTGGATACAAAATCTGCACAGACAGAGAGATACACAGACGCACAGGCAGACACACATGCAGACACACAGACCCACACACAGACGTCAGGCTAAAAATAGTAGTTTCGTTTTCTAGAGCTCTTGAAACACGTTGATCCGTCGAAAACTCGAGTTGCGATTTTCGGCATGATTCCAATACTTTCCCTATACATTACCATGTATTGCAGGAAAAGTAGAAAATAGCTTTTATTTTAAAATAATAATTTGGGTACGAAATCTAAACAAAATATTTTCAATTTGAACTAAAACAATTTCAATTTACGTGGTATTCATTCAATACTGAGAATTTTGTATCGTAGATTTTGTACATCTTATTTCGCTATGAAAGTATGGAAATCATTGTATTGTGTAGGAGACAATGTTACGATATTGCAAAGTTTGGTTACGATATTGCAAAGTTACGATATTGCATAGTTGCATTGAGTATTCTTAAACTATACATCAAATATAATAAATTTTATGTTCAATTTATTAAAAGTCAATGCTTTTTTTTTTCTTTCTTCTCATTTTATTAGAAATCACTTATTTGCATCTTTTGAAAATTTTTAAGAAATGCTAGATTACAATATATAGCCATCATAGTAAAATAAAATTTCCAACATAGATTGAAGTATGTTATCATAGTAAGACAAATTCGCTGTATGCTATCATAGTAAGCAAAAATTTCAACATCGATTTCTGGAGGAGCTAAAGTGATTCATTAAAAATTTTCACTTCCGGATTCTTTTCCACTTTCAGTTCAAAAATTTGTTTTGTAACATCAATTTTTTAGAATTGGTTATAGACAGAGTTAGATAGAGCTTAGATATGAATTCAGCATCAAATTGCAGAAGGGGGGGAAGAACTAACTAAGAATATCCCCTTCTGATAAAAAATTTGCAGTTTCCATGAAACATCTATTTCTTGGGATCTGCTACAGGTATAGATTAGATAATGACTTATATGGATTTAGTATTAAATTCCGGAGAAGAATGGAGGTTTCACTACGGATTTCTAATTTCGATTCATTTCCACTTCTGGTGCAAAACAAAATTCTTAGAACATCTATTTCTCAAGATTAAATATAGATAGAGCTTAGATGATAACATATAAATTCAATATTAAATTTGAAAGTATGCGAATTTACTACATTTTTCCCAGTTTCTTTTTATTCCTCCACTTTCGATTTAAATTTTTTTATATCTATATTTCTCAGGATTGGCTGTGGATCTTACATGATAACTAATTTGGATTCAGAATCGAATGCCAGAAAGATAGTGAGGAGGGGGGGGGGGTCACTAAGAATTTACATTTAATGTTCTGCAGTTCTGCAGATGTCACGTCTGGTTTTATCGAAAATTCGCATGGCTGTACAATATAAATATGCAAAAGAGAATAAAAACGCTTAATAGTTTCATCAAAAATGAAGTATACTCATCAGTAACCATATCATATGAAGGTGCTTTCATAAATCTCTTGGTGTGGTGTAATATTGGCATCATAAACTAAAGTATGCCATCATAGTAGATAAGTTGGCATCATAAATTCAAGTATGCCTTTATTGTAGGATTAAGTTGGCATCGTAAATTCAAGTACGCCTTCATAGTAGGATGAAGTTGGCATCATAAATTCAAGTATGACTTCATAGTAAAATAAAGTTGCTACCATGGATTGCAGTGTGCTATCATAGCAAGAAAAAGCTGCTATGATTTATTGTTTGTAGTTCGACCCAGACAGTCCGACCTTACCAAAAGCTGTAAAGTATCTGGACGGCTGGGACAGTGTTACCCAACTTAGACCGGAACCTATGGGAGAATATTTAGCGTATTCGTATTCCACGTGAACAAGGAGACAATTTGGGCAGAGCCGAGAATCGAACTCGGATCGTCCGAGTGAAATTCCTGTGGTTAACCACTGGGATGTGGTTAAGACACAGGGCTTTAGCTACCGACCCCCCTCCCCTCCCCAATAATTTTGAGTAAGGAGAATACATAAAATATTCGTATAAAATGGAAAAGCAAATATGAAGGGAGACCGTGATAATTTTTTTTTTAGGAGTGGTAAACTCTCCTCTTACAGGATAAGACTTACTTATCCGTGCTGCGGTGAATAAAGTTATAGAGATAATTTCCATAGAAGATCACCTTATTGGCGTAACTACTGTTAGACGCGTGTCAGCTCTGCTTTTCGATATTAACCTGTGATAAAAAGTATTAAAGCTGTAGCTCGTTATTTCATCTAGTTTATGATTTTTTTTTTTTTTTTTTTTTTTTTTTTGTTATTACTTTCCCTACATACGCAATACAATGTATAGGGAGTATTGTAACGATGGTGGATTCGAGAATTCGAATTCGAGTTTCCAACGTTAGAGTATTTCTGAACTCGAATCGAACGTTTTTGAAGTGATTACAGTGTGTGTGAGTGTTTATATGTAAGTGTGTATGTTAGTAGGTTTATATGTTAGTAGATTTATATGTTAGTGTGTATGTTAGTAGATTTATATGTGAGTGTGTTTATATGTATGTCAGTGTGTGTGTGTGTGTTCGTGAGTCTATGGATGCTAATCGATCTTTTCGAACAAAATTTAGTATGACTATCCGTGAATATCGGAACCCTATTGATCCTAAATGCAATCAAATGTTCGGAAGATTCCTGCACGTTTCGAATGAAATTTTGAAAAAATCATTAAAAAATCAGAAAGGTTACATAAATAATTATCTTTTATGTAATTTTTTATTGAAAAACGAATGATACAAACTTTAAAACGATGACAAAAATCGTTCTCGAGATAATACACGTTTTCACATAAAATGAACCAAAAAATTACATAAAATTGAATAAGGCGTTAATTATTGTGAAATATGTTCCCTTTCAATATATAATATTATCCGACACATTTATTAACATCATTTTCCTGGATCTAGTTCGTTCTATTCGCGAAAACAAAATCTTTTTGCACTAATTTTGCATTCTAATGCCCGGTAATTTACCAAAAGATATTTATTTATCTTTCTAGTGATGAATGACGTCTGCGCTTGGTGATGAATTTGGCGACAATTAAAAAATATCGCCAAATTGGCGACTTTTTCATGTATCGCCAAATTGACGAAAACGTTACCAAATTGGCAGAAATGACACTTCTATTATGTTCGAAGACAATATTATTTTATTAACGCTTCGCTGTCACATTCATTGAGTTAAAACGAACAGTGTCCTGACGATTTAAACTTCCATTCACTTCCATTTACTACGTTTCCTAACTTTCGACGTTTTACCTTTTTCGTTCCTTATCGGCACGCTTGTTTTCAAAGCAAAAATCGATTTTGGGACGCTACTTCGCATGCGCATACAGTCACGCTTCTCCGCTCACTCATACAGAACTACTACGCTGCACGCAGGCGAGTATTCGATGCTTAGAAAAGGTTTTAGCTTTAGTTGGGAAAGGAGATAAGTGCTTGTTAGCAAGGAGAAAAATTGGCAGAGGGAATATTACTGATAAATAGGACGATTAAATTGCGTCGCTGTTTTTCCTTCCAAGGATATAGGATTGGAAGTTAGATAAATTTTCAATTAAAATATTCAAATTTTTCACTGTTCAAAGTACGCACATGATTTCAACTAAGATAAAGCTCGTAGGACACACTTATATCTGGCACAAATTTATTTAAAAAAAATTGAGAAACTATACATGGTATTTAAAGTTCATATTCATTCTACCTAGCTAATTATTTTTATTACATTGTTATTATTTAATTACAAAAAAACACAACACAGACTGCAATTTTTTCCTTTTTACTTTCCTTATATACATAATGTATAAGGAAAGTATTGTGAAGGGGTCGAAAATTCGAATTCGAGTTTTCGACGGGAGAGCACGTTTCAAGCATCCCTGATCACGAATCAAACATTTTTGAAGTGATGTCTGTGTGTGTGTGTGTGTGTGTGTGAAAGTATGTGTGTGTGTGTCAGTGGGTCTGTGGAGACGATAACTGACGAACGAATGGACCGATTCGAACCAAATTTGGTACAAAAATCACAATCCGTAAACACTGGAAGCCTATTGTTTTTATACGCAATCGAATGTTCAGAACCCCCCTAAATTTTCGAATGAAAATTTGAATAAATCGTCAAAAAATCAAAACCACTAATAAAGTTACGCAAATAGACATTTCTTATGTAATTTTTCATTAGAAAACGATTGACATAAATTTTAGAACGCTAACATGAACCGTTCTCGAGATATTGCACATTTTTCAAAAAAAATATCAAAAAGTCATATAAAATTGAAAAAAAATCTTGTTGAGAAACATGTTCATTTTTCATATGTAATACCATGCGATAAATTGGGTGACATCATTCTCGTAGATCTAGCTTGTTCCATTCATGAAAAAAGATACTTTGAGTAATACTTTTGTATTTGAACGCCAATAATCATTTATCTGCTGTAAGAATAACTTATTTCTTCGTCCATAACGCTTGGCGAGATTTTGGCGACAAAATTGGCGGAATGTCGCCAACTTGGTGACTTTTTGAAATGTTGCCAAATTAACGAAAATCTCGCCAAATGGATAAAAATGACGCTAAATCAATGAAAATGACCACTAATTGTCGAAAATTCAATATCTTGGAAAGAATATTAGTATCTACTATAAGAAAAACCTATTTTTTTTATTTTTACTGTAACAGTAGTAAACTCATTACATTATATAAGGAAAGTCATGTGTTGCCCACATCAGATTTTTTACAGTGCAGTCAAGGGACTAGAAAGACCATGGCTATAAACACATTTGGAAATATGTCCAACCTCCGAATGAAACCGAAAATTTAATGAAAGCTGCAAATTTAGAGTAATCTTCTTCTATATAATAAAAGGCAATGTCTGTGTGTCTGTCTGTCTGTGTGTCTGTCTTATACACTATACGTTTCGCGACCGCGCGTCGGAGAGCTACGAAATTTGGCAATCGGAGACCCGGGGGGGAGGGAAGGGGACACGTGAAAACCGATTTTTAAAATTTTAATTATTTTTTTATTTATTTAATGTTTTATGCGATTTCGACCGTTTTTTGCCCTTTTTGCCCTTTTTTCTCCACGATCCAGACATCGTAGAAAAAAACAAATTACACCATCGGAAAGAGCAGAGAATTTCGAGTAAAAATATATCAATTTCAAATCTGAATTTCGATTTCTAATATTTTTTAAAGATTTTAAAACAAAAGTCACTTTTTGCTCAAGAAAACGATTTTTGGTTTTTAAATTCTCGCATTGTGAAAAGTACTCATAATTTCGACTAATAATTTACATTTTCAGAAAGGTCAAACATCTGGCATTCTTACAAGTCCAATCTGGTCCAGAAATAATGAAAATTGCCTTCAGGATGGCAATTTTAAAGACGCCATGATTTTAAATTTGTCGGCTACCGGCTCAGTTCCTCAACGGCATTTTCCCCCCATCCGCATTAGTTTCTTCCCCGTCTCCATGGAGACCGCGCTTTCGGTTTTAACTGAATTACGAGCATAAGTGTTGTATACATCGGGCGAAATTATTATATTTATATGATATTTTAAATGGATATTTTTAAATGGATATTTTAAATAATTTAAATGATTGAATTATGGTGGTTTGAATTGTGGTGATGTATTTGAAATTATTATATTTATGGATTGGTGGAACGATATGGTTGATTTTTTTATTTTAAATGGATATTTTAATTTATGGATATTTTAATTTATAGATATTTTAAATGGATATTTTAATTTTATGGCTATTTTAAATGATGGAACGATGGAACGAGGATGGTGGAATTAAGAGCCTAGCATATGGTCGTTATAAATTTAAATTAGCGCGCGGGAAGTTAGCGCGCGAGAATTGCACTCGGTAGGCCTGGGTTCGATTCCCGCCACTGATGCGGAGTACGATCACCTTAAACATATGGGTCGATAATTCCTTCCGAGAGGTTGGTGGCAGGGAAAGGAGGGTACGGTCTCTGTGGATGCTTCCCCCACTGGGTCCTGGTCCAAATTGGGTGAATAAAAAGAAAGTTATGGAGATTGTCGCGGAGGGCGCGGTAGCCCAGTGGTTAGCGTGCGGGAATTTCACTCGGTAGGCCCGGGTTCGATTCCCTCCACTGACAAAACTGCTGCCGTGTTCACGCGGAGTACGATCACGTTAAACATGTGGGTCCGTAAGTCCTTCCGAGAGGTTGGTGGTAGAGGAAGGAGGGTACGCACCCTGTGGATGACTTTCCCACTGGGTTCCGGTCTAAATTGGGTGAATAAAAAGAAGGTTATGGAGATTGTCGCGGAGGGCGCGGTAGCCCAGTGGTTGGCGCGCGGGAATTGCACTCGGTAGGCTAGGGTTCGATTGCCGCCACTGCCAAAACTGCTGCCATTTTCACGCGGAGTACGATCACGTTAAACATGTGGATCCGTAAGTCCTTCCGAGAGGTTGTTGGTAGAGGAAGGAGGGTACGGACCCTGTGGATGCCTCCCCTACTGGGTTCCGGTCTAAATTGGGTCCGGTCTAATCTGGTCCAGAAATAATGAAAATTGCCTTCAGGATCGCAATTTTAAAGACGTCATGATTTTAAATTTCTCGGCGTTCCGTTCGTTTCTCCCCCGCTGAAGCAGGGAAGGTAGTGGGTGGGGACGTCAAGGTGGAGGTGACGTCACGGTTCTGTATATGCATAGCGATGGGTGGGACAATAAGAAACCGAATTAGTTTTTACTTTCCGTTTCCCGCGCTTCCGATTTTAAATGAAATAAGAGCTTAACATATGCACTGTAGAAATTATTATATTTATATTTTAAATGATGGAACGATATGGATTTTTTAAATGGATATTTTAATTTTATTGATATTTTAAATGATGGAACGATGGATATTTTAATTTTATGGATATTTTAAATGATGGAACGATGGATATTTAAATTTTATGGATATTTTAAATGATGGAACAATGGAATGAGGATGATGGAATTAAGAGCTTAGAGAGCATATGGTCATTTTAAATTGTAAATTAGCGCGCGGGAAGTTAGCGGTAGGCCCGGGTACGATTCCCGCCACTGCCAAAACTGCCGAAGTGTTCAAGCGGAATACGATCACGTTAAACATGTGGGCCCGTAAGTCCTTCCGAGAGGTTGGTGGTAGGGGAAGGAGGGTACGGTCCCTGTGGATGCCTCCTTCACAGGGTTCCCGTCTAAATTGGGTGAATATAAAGAAAGTTGCGGAGGGCGAGGCAGCCCAGTGGTTAGCGCTCAGGAATTGCACTCGGTAGGCCCGGGTTCGATTCCCGCCACTTCCAAAACTGCCGCCGTGTTCACGCGGAGTACGATCACGATAAACATGTGGGTCCGGAAGTCCTTCCGAGAGGTTGGTGGTAGGGGAAGGAGGGTACGGTCCCTGTGGATGCCTCCTTCACAGGGTTCCCGTCTAAATTGGGTGAATATAAAGAAAGTTGCGGAGGGCGAGGCAGCCCAGTGGTTAGCGCTCAGGAATTGCACTCTGTAGGCCCGGGTTCGATTCCCGCCACTTCCAAAACCGCCGCCGTGTTCACGCGGAGTACGATCACGATAAACATGTGGGTCCGGAAGTCCTTCCGAGAGGTTGGTGGTAGGGGAAGGAGGGTACGGTCCCTGTGGATGCCTCCCTCACAGGGTTCCCGTCTAAATTGGGTGAATATAAAGAAAGTTGCGGAGGGCGAGGCAGCCCAGTGGTTAGCGCTCAGGAATTGCACTCGGTAGGCCCGGGTTCGATTCCCGCCACTTCCAAAACTGCCGCCGTGTTCACGCGGAGTACGATCACGATAAACATGTGGGTCCGGAAGTCCTTCCGAGAGGTTGGTGGTAGGGGAAGGAGGGTACGGTCCCTGTGGATGCCTCTCCCACTGGGTTCCGTTCTAAATTGGGTAAATAAAAAGAATGTTATGGAGATAGTCGCTGGGGGCGAAGAAGCCCAGTGGTTAGCGCGCGGGAATTGCACTCAGTAGGCCCGGGTTCGATTCCCAAAATTGCCGCCGTGTTTACGCGGAGTACGATCACGTTAAACATGTGGGTCAGTGAGTCCTTCCGAGAAGTTGGTGGTAGGGGAAGGAGGGTACGGTCTAAATTGGATGAATAAAAAGAAAGTTATGAAGAATATCGCGGAGGGTGAAGTACCCCAGTGGTTAGTGCGCGGGATTTGCACTTGGTAGGCCCGTGTTCGATTCCCAAAATTGCCGAATAAAAATAAAGTTATGGAGATTGTCGCGGATGGCACGGTAGCCCAGTGGTTAGCGCGCGGGAATTTCACTCGGTAGGCCCGGGTTCGATTCCCGCCATTGCCAAAACTGCAGCCGTGTTCACGCGGAGTACGATCACGTTAAACGTGTCACGTTAAACGACGCCATGATTTTAAATTTGTCGGCTACCGGCTCAGTTCTTCAACGGCATTTCCCCCCCATCCGCAGTAGTTTCTTCCCCGTCTCCATGGAGACCGCGCTTTCGGTTTTAAATGAATTACGAGCATAAGTGTTGTATACATCGGGCGAAATTATTATATTTATATGATATTTTAAATGGATATTTTAAATAATTTAAATGATTGAATTATGGTGGTTTGAATTGTGATGATGTATTTGAAATTATTATATTTATGGATTGGTGGAACGATATGGATGATTTTTTGATTTTAAATGGATATTTTAATTTATGGATATTTTAATTTATAGATATTTTAAATGGATATTTTAATTTTATGGCTATTTTAAATGATGGAACGATGGAACGAGGATGGTGGAATTAAGAGCCTAGCATATGGTCATTATAAATTTAAATTAGCGCGCGGGAAGTTAGCGCGCGAGAATTGCACTCGGTAGGCCTGGGTTCGATTCCCGCCACTGATGCGGAGTACGATCACCTTAAACATATGGGTCGATAATTCCTTCCGAGAGGTTGGTGGCAGGGAAAGGAGGGTACGGTCTCTGTGGATGCCTCCCCCACTGGGTCCTGGTCCAAATTGGGTGAATAAAAAGAAAGTTATGGAGATTGTTGCGGAGGGCGCGGTAGCCCAGTGGTTAGCGTGCGGGAATTTCACTCGGTAGGCCCGGGTTCGATTCCCCCACTGACAAAACTGCTGCCGTGTTCACGCGAAGTACGATCACGTTAAACATGTGGGTCCGTAAGTCCTTCCGAGAGGTTGGTGGTAGAGGAAGGAGGGTACGGACCCTGTGGATGACTTTCCCACTGGGTTCCGGTCTAAATTGGGTGAATAAAAAGAAGGTTATGGAGATTGTCGCGGAGGGCGCGGTAGCCCAGTGGTTGGCGCGCGGGAATTGCACTCGGTAGGCTCGGGTTCGATTGCCGCCACAGCCAAAACTGCTGCCATTTTCACGCGGAGTACGATCACGTTAAACATGTCGATCCGTAAGTCCTTCCGAGAGGTTGGTGGTAGGGGAAGGAGGGTACGGTCCCTGTGGATGCCTCCCCCACTGAGTTCCTGTCTAAATTGGGTGGCACTTCCTGGCCCTCCAAACAGTTACCTTACACTTTACTGGTAGGTCGCGCCAGCGAGTGTGCCACGGTTAGAATTTGCCACGGTCAGAATTTTCAAGGGTAGCGAACAGGCTGGTCGCCAAAGGCGGCTAGTAAATAATAAAAGGCAATGTCTGTGTGTCTGTGCGTCTGTCTGTCTGTCTTATACACTATACGTTCAGCGACCGCGCGTCGGAGAGCTACGAAATTTGGCAATCGGAGACCCGGGAGGGTGGGAAGGGGACACATAAAAACCGATTTTTAAAATTTTAATTATTTTTTTTGTTATTTAATGTTTTATGCGATTTCGACCGTTTTTTGACATTTTTGCCCCTTTTTCTCCACGATCCAGACATTGTAGAAAAAAACAAATCACACCATCGGAAAGAGCAGAGAATTTCGAGTAAAAATATATCAATTTCAAATCTCAGGGACAAATTCTAATATGTTTTAAAGATTTTAAAACAAAAGTCACTTTTTGCTCAAGAAAAGTATTTTTGGTCTTTAAATTCTCACATAGTAAAAAGTACTCATAATTTCGACTAATAATTTACATTTTTAGAAAGGTCAAACATCTGGCATTCTTACAAGTCCAATCTGGTCAGGAAATATTCCGTATTGCCCACAGGATCGGGATTTTAAAAGTTTCCGAATTTCAATTTCTCGGCGTGCCGCTTCTTAACCGGCGTTTCTCCCCCGCAGAAGAAGGGAAGGTGGTGGGTGGGGACGTCAAGGTGGAGGTGACGTCACGGTAGCGCTCCTTTACTCCATATAAATTATTATATTTATATTTTAAATGATGGAACGATATGGATTTTTTAAATGTATATTTTAACTTTTGGATATTTTAAATGGATATTTTAAATGATGGAACAATGAAACAATGGAATGAGGATGTTGGAATTAAGCATATGGTCATTTTAAATTGCAAATTAGCGCGCGGGAAGTTAGCGGTTGGCCCGGTTTCGATTCCCGCCACTGCCAAAACTGTCGCCGTGTTTACGTGGAATACGATCACGTTAAATATGTGGGTCCGTAAGTCCTTCCGAGAGGTTGGTGGTAGGGGAAGGAGGATACGGCCCCTGTGGATGCCTCCCCCACTGGGTTCCCGTCTAAAATGGGTGAATATATAGAAAGTTATGGAGATTGTCGCGGAGGGCGCGGCAGCCCAGTGGTTAGCGCGCGGGAATTGCACTCAGTAGGCCCGGGTTCGATTCCCGCCACTGCCAAAACTTACGCCACGTTCACGCAGAGTACGATCACGTTAAACATGTGGGTTCGTGAGTCCTTCCGAGAGGTTGGTGGTAGGGGAAGGAGGGTACGGTCTAAATTGGGTGAATAAAAAGAAAGTTATGGAGATTGTCGCGGAGGGCGAAGTAGCCCAGTGGTTAGCGCGCGGGAATTGCACGCGGTAGGCCCGGGTTCGATTTCCGCCACTGACACGAGTCCGATCACGTTAAACATATGGGTCCGTACGTTTTTCCGAGAGGTTGGTGGTAGGGGAAGGAGGGTACGTTCCCTGTGGATGCCTCCCCCACTGGGTTCCGGTCTAAATTGGGTGGCACATCCTGGCCGTCCAACCAGTTACCTTACACCTTTCTGGTAGGTCACGCCAACGAGTTTGCCACGGTTGGAATTTGCCACGATCAGCATTTTCAAGGGTTGCAAACAGGCTGGTCGCCAAAGGCGGCTAGTTTCAAATAATTACAAGGGTTTCACTGAAATTTTTGAGATACGGCTAAATGGTACAAGTTAAACTTACCAACTCTTAGGCGTGTTCAAAATACTCCCCTCCAACATCAATGCACTTTTGTAGGCGAATTTTCCAAAGATTAAATGCTTCAAGCCATCCATTTCTTGGAATCGATGAAAAATATGCTTTTATACCCTTATCAATCTCATCTTCGGAATGAAAACGACGCCCACGTAAATTTTTTTTAGATTAAAAAAATAACCAAAAGTTACACATAATAAGATCAGGAGAATAAAGGGTGGATGTTCATCACTTTGATGTTTTTTAGTTCAAGAAATTCGATTGTCATTCTTGCTGAATGAAAAGATGCATTGTCATGGTGAAGCATGTCCCCCTAACATTCACTCCCTGAAGAATTTCTGGAAGACACTTAGTGGTGTACCAGTTAGCTGTTACTGTCTGCTGTCCCTCCAGCTTTATGGCTTTGATCAGACATGTACTTCTGAAGAACACAGCATACATTACTATTTTCATTGCTCGTTGTCATTTCACAATTGTTGGTTTAGGGTCATCTTCAAAGACCCACACTTTACTTTTTTGACGTATTGGAACGCCAAAGAAACGGTATTACGTTTCACCACCAGTTGTGATTTTAGAAATAATGCGGTGTCCACCATCATTAGGTAATTTTAGGATTTCTTTATTGATTCTAACAGGCTCCGCTTTTTGGTGTTGTGATAAATTATGGGGGGACCCAACGGCAAACTAAATTTTTCACATGCAGTTAGTTCTTCATGAATAATTTTATGTATAGCTGCGGATTCAATGTTAAGTTCCTTCTCTATCATTTGGTAGGTACAGCGATTACAATCGATTAACATTCTTCGAATGGCCGACACATTTTCTGGGACTACAGCTGACAAAGGTCTTCTTGTGTGTTCTTTATCGAGGCGAGAATTTCGACCTCTTCTAAACTCTGTAAACCATCTGAATACAGTGGCACGTGATGGAGCAGCATTTCCATATGCTAATTGTAGACGTTGAAAACATTCTTCTTGATTTAGCCCCACTTTAAAATCATAGAAAATCAATGCTCGATAATGCTCTCGCGTTAACTTCATTTTCTTTTCTTTCAAAATTTATTCTACAATAGCTAAAGTTGCTGTTGTTGTTGAGACCCAGACCATGCTGAGCATGCCTTTTCTATCATTTCACTTTTTGAGTGATTTTGTGTTGTTGTTGAGACCCAGACCATCCGACCTACCAGAGGGTGTAAGGTAACTGTTTGGACGGCCGGGAAGTGCCACCCAATTTAGACCGGAACCCAGTGGGGGAGGCATCCACAGGGACCGTACCTTCCTTCCCCTACCAACAACCTCTCGGAAGAACTTACGGACCCACATGTTTAACGTGATCGTACTCCGCATGAACACTGCGGCAGTTGTGGCAGCGTGCAAATCCAGCGCGCACCCACCCAAGTACTAACCGCGCCCGATGCAGCTTGACTTCGGTGATCTAACGAGAACCGGTGTTTTCAGCACGGTTGGGCCGTTGGGCACAATAGCTAAAGTGTAATTGTTGCCACAAATTATCGTTTGCGTACATAAAAGAGTCAAATTTACATATCCGACCAATGTTTTTTTTTTCTAGCGCATATCGTCTGCCCCTGTGTCAAAAATTTCAGAGTGACCCCCGTATCCGTGTTATTCTGTGCTATTAAACTCAATTTAATGAATTAGGAAAGAAAGTAAGTAAAATTAAATTTGAGTCTTTAAGGAAAATAATGTGCTGCCCACATAAGAGTTTTTAGGTTTCGAGATAGAATGAATTATACATTTTAAAACGGAAAATTTCCAATATTTTTCAAAAGTATTAAGCGCTTGCTGCAAAACTATAAAAGCTTTGTGAAAACAAACCATTGTTCTGGAAATTACGTTTCTACTGAAAATTATGTCGTTTACTGTTCGATATACATCTTAGTCCTGTAGAATATTTTAATATATTCATTGAATTTTTTTTATTGAATTGCATTTTTTTTATTATTATTTGTTAAATGGCTCGCAAAATCACCATTGTTGTAGGAGAGTTAATAAGAGTCAAATATTATGCTTCACTTCCCGGCCGTCCAAACAGATACTTTATACCTTTGGGTAGTTCCGGTGGTCTGGGTCGAAGAAGAAGAATATTCAGCTTCGTTTCTATATTATATGTAATGCCAGAAATCAAAAATATAATGCCAGAAATCTAAAATATAATGCCAGAAATCTAAAATATTAAATAATTGATATAACTGAGAAATGGTGGTAGCAGGGTGAATGCGGGGGAGGGGAGTGAATATTCCCACTCTAAGCCCATTGTCGGTAACAGAGATAGCGACGGTGTGTCTGCATACCAAAGAGAGGGCACGTAGACCGTCCAGCAGAAGAAAAAGATATAAAGTCAAGCAGGGGTCAAGTCAGTTGCATTTTTGAAGAGCAAGCTGCAGTATCAGTTAGATTTTGTGTGAGTGCCTCTGATGTATGGATGAGTTCGGAGGAGAGCGCACATGTACATCTGGTGTTAAAAAAAGGTGTAAAGTGTGGGAAAAGCCTTGGTGCGTTTCTTCAAAGGTGTAGAAAACCCAGACCACACGACAGACCCGAAGGCTTACTGTAGCTTGATGTGTGGCCGATTCTTCAAAGGTGTGAAAAACTCAGACCACACGACAGACCCGAAGGCTTACTGGAGCTTGATGTGTGGCCGATTCTTCAAAGGTGTGAAAAACCCAGACCACACGACAGACCCGAAGGCTTACTGGAGCTTGATGTGTGGCCGATTCTTCAAAGGTGTGAAAAACCCAGACCACACGACAGACCCGAAGGCTTACTGGAGCTTGATGTGTGGCCGATTCTTCAAAGGTGTGAAAAACCCAGACCACACGACAGACCCGAAGGCTTACTGGAGCTTGATGTGTGGCCGATTCTTCAAAGGTGTGAAAAACCCAGACCACACGACAGACCCGAAGGCTTACTGTAGCTTGATGTGTGGCCGATTCTTTAAAGGTGTGAAAAACCCAGACCATACGACAGACCCGAAGGCTTACTGTAGCTTGATGTGTGGCCGATTCTTCAAAGGTGTTGTTGTTGTTGAAACCCAGACCGTCCGACCTACCAGAAAGGTGTAAGGTAACCTCTTCAAAGGTGTTGTTGATGTTGAAACCCAGACCGTCCGACCTACCAGAAAGGGTTCTCTTCAAAGGTGTGAAAGACCTTATAAGATACCGTACAATTAGAATTATATGAGGATGTTTTCAAAAATTGTTAAAGAAAAAAAAACTAGTTAATTCGTCCCGCCAGTTGATCCAACCAATTATTTATTATCTGACATTACACCCCACAAAACACTTTTATGTATTCGAATTAAATGATACTTCTATAATTTGTGGATTTTAAGAGTGTAAGATTATTATGTAATGAAATAAAATTTGTTCTTTTCCTCTTAACCCTTTTAGTTTCTAATTTAGTTATCCCGTTATTCTAATTCTAGGTGGGTTTTGCGGCTACCAACGTAATGTATGCAACAGTGAGTTCAGTGCATTTTTCTACATGAATGGTTAATCTACTAATTAATAATCAATTATTTAACTGCATTTTACGATAGAGTAAATATATATAAAAAATAAGAAATAATCGGCACATTATATATAAAAGAGGAAATTTTTAACACATGATAATAACAAGAAAGATCAATCATGCATAAGCATTGATTATGAAACACTTTCCAACTGAAATGTAATTTCATTTAAAAATTTCTAAAATGTGATTCATTCAGTGGTAATATCTTTTACATTATCACAGTACTACAGTAATTTATTATACTTAAATATTTAAAACTGTATCGAAATATAAATCATCTGATTCTTTATGCAAAATCAATGAATATTTCATTCATATAACTTGTATTCCAGACTCCAGAGCTAAATAATTTTGTGTGAAAAAAATTCAGCAATTCTTATGTAATTCATCTTACAATCGCTTGAGATATTTGCATTCTGCATATGTTAAAATTAGGCTTCCTTGAAGAAATAATAAAAGTTTAGGGATCATTTAAAATCACAACTATTGTAATTGCATAGGCACGGAATTTAGATACACAGATAATACACAGATAATATATATGTGTATGTGTATGTACTCAAAGTATTGGAATCGTGCCGAAGATCGGAACTCGAATTTTCAAAGGATCTACACGTTTTGGGACTTCTAGAACACGAAAAAACTACTTTTAGGAAGACGTCTGTGTGTGTAAGGGTGTATCTGTGTATGTTTCTGTGTGTCTGTGTGGATATTACATCCACTCTAATTGAAAAACTAATGGACCGAATTTCATACAATTTGGTAGGTAGGTTTTTTGTGGGAAATCCTGATGTTCATTAGATTATAGTACGATTCGTAATAAAAGAATCTGCCTTCTTTGCGAAATGGCCGCAGAAATTGTCTTTATCCACTCTAGCTAAAAACTAATGAACCAAATTTAACAAAATTTGGAGTATAATATTTCAATAACCTACAAGTGATTTATATACCAAATTTAACAAAATTTTGTATATAAATCATTTGTAGGTTATTCTACTACGATTCGGGAAAAAGGAACGGGCTATTTTTGCGAAATGGCCAGCAAAAATCGTTATATATAAAAATAAAAGACTACGTGTGCTCAATTATATCAATTAAATTCCTATTTTATATGTGATTTTTGACAACAAAAAGAATAAGACTAACCCCATTACTCTAGGACTAGCCGTTCTTGAGATATTCTAGTTTTTTCGCGTTTTCGCTACGCCACCTTTGACAATAAGTCCAGCTATCAAATGAGAACCAAATTTAAGTTTAACGTGTAAATTCAATGTCATTTAAAATACTTATGTTGTGCAGATAAACTCAAATTATCATTGAATAAATAAAGAGAACGAATATGAGTCTGCAGCGAAAGACATGTGCTGTCCACATCAGAATTTTTAACAATATTACACCAATGATTTATAGAAGTGAACGGGGATTATTTTCAGGCCATTTCGAAAAAAATGTATGATCTATATTTAAAGATCCATCAAATTTTTGTCGAATAAAATGTTCAACAAATTTAAGCTGTGTACCATATTTTAACTCTCTAGGACGTAGGAAAGTGCATTTAAAATGCCATCAATTAAATTTATCATGAAGAGTTATATAAAATTTAAAAAAAATGAAAAATTGTTATCTACCAAATTTATTTTAAAATATGAAGCCACTCCCATATGCTAAACGTTTAAACAAATGGAGAGATATTTATTATATAATATCTCTCTCTTGTCTTTCTGGAAGATATCCCAAAGTCAGAATTTAATTGAATTTGTTTTTTTCCCTATATTAAATAATTTTTTTAATTAAAAAACTACTTAACATATTTTACTGAATTTTTTTTTATATATTCTATGGGATAATGTGAATATTTCCTAAAAATTTCGAAGCAATTCGTGAATTTTAAATTTACTTAAAAAATGTTTGAAAAATTAGGTCCCATAGGGTTCAATGTATTTCATTTTTTCAACCCGGGTTCAATAAAAAACTAATTGGGTGATATTATTTATTTATATTCCCATAGGTCCTACAGACCGTCTGAACAACATACTAAAATTTCATTTTGATAAACTCATTTTTACGGCAGTTATCGTGCTAACGGACAGACAGACAGACAGACAGACAGACAGACAGACAGACAGACAGACAGACAGAATGAACAAAGTCATAAACACTTTTCAACTTTGTTGTAAAGTGTTAAAAAGTTAAACACAGATAAGCTTGGTCAAGTTGATTCCCACTAACATAAAAAATTTGAAGGACTACTATTGATTGAGCATACATCAATTTAGATTCAATCACATTAAACAATACTTGCAATAGAAAGACGGTAATTGATAAATGAAAAGATTGGGTCATTTTTCTGATTAAAGAATATTTTTGCAATAAAATTGTGATTTACTATGGAACTAAAAATGGTTTTTATTTAGAGTTTCCATTTTTCCGATATTTATCATGATATGCCTCCATGGAAGCTACTCATGGTGAGTTATGAATAAAAGTTTTTACCTAAATAAAGAAATCGTTATATTTACTTGTATTTTCGGAAAGAAAAATAGTTGTACTCGTCCATTTTTCATAACGCTTCAACCATAGTCGTCATTTCCGTCAAAAATGTTTGAGAACCATTGTGCTCTAAACTGTTGTATGAGTCGATATAAAGCAATTATTTGGCTTTTAATTTGGAAACTTTGTTGCTCTCTTCATAAAGAGTTCCTCTGTACTCCTCACAGCATACTTATTTGATATTTTACTTTGATATTCTAGTTAACTATAATTACTGTACCAAGATGCTTTCCTGCCTGGGTAATTACATCTTTCACGTAGTCATGGTTATTTTTACTTCTCATTTGTCAACTTTTTAAGATGAAAAACTATTATGAAATGACATTGCCAGTTGATTACACCGAACACGTGTCACTCTTACGATAATGAGGCAAAAGTTGGTAACATTGAAACACACAACTTGCATTCGGGTTTTCTTTCTAATTACGGTGAAGTTTGAACAGCATAATCTTGGAGATGAATCAGAATATGTTGTGATTTTTAATTTTTAAACAATCTGTACGTCCATGGGATAATAAATCTGCATTTACCTTTCCGGTAAGTGGAGAAAATACGCTAAAAAGAGAACGTACAATACAGGAGTAAAGATCAATAATCATCCCTAGTAGCATTTAAATTTGGTTCAATATTGAACCAGTATTGTATATCTTGGCATTACATTGGAAATATTTCCAATGTAATCCTAATATTAGGCAAATATTGGAGTTACATTGGCCTCCAATATTGGCTAATATTTTCATTACAATATGACGCCAATATTGGTGTTCATTGGAAATATTGGTGTAATATTGTTCCAATATTTTAAGCCAATACTGGACCGATTCCGTTAAAATGTCCACTTTTCATATGGGTTCAATATTGGAGCCAATAAAAAGCCAGTATTGTGCCAAAACTGGATTGTTACTAGGGTTATAGCCAATTTTTACTATGATCAAATGAATTTTATTTACACATATACAACAGCATTTACTATACATACATTTGCTTTACACTATCGTTCATTGCTCGATTCATTATCATTATCATTTCTAATTAATAAACAAATTTTGGAATACAAGTCTTGCTCTTCGTTCGGTAAATTAATCTAATTTGTACACTTAATTTCTCAATTGGATATTTATTAAATGCAGATGGCTTCGAAGGATGATAGCACACCACTCACTGAATATAATACTAATTATCAAAATGGAACTACGCAATTAATGTAGACTCCTAGCAGATGCTCTATGTTCATGCAGACAGGTTTTAATGCTTACACTCCACATAAATATGAAGGCTAGTGCTTAAGTATTTAGAATGTGGCAATACCAAAAACAATAGCTTTCAGTGCAGACGATTTTTTAAAATTTGAACTTTCTTGTGAATATTGACTGTTCACGGACGAGAAATGTTACAAAATTCTTTTTACAGCGTCTTTTTGAAATTGATAAAGGTAGTGATAAAATATGTATTTAAGTTGAAGGGATTTTCGATCTACGATTTATTATGGATTCCGATAAGTGTTGACACGACAACGGTGTGTCAATCAAATTAATTTTACTTTTGGTGATGAAGCACAAATGTACATCTAGTTTACATCCAATTTATATCTGGTTTACATTGTTACATCCAAAGCAACAATTTACATCTGGTTTAAAGAATTCCATTTTGGATGTAGAAGTCAGTGATACATTTTATGAAAGTTGACCGAAAACTGCTATACGTTAAAAAACATTGACACTGCGCAGAAAATGATTACTCTAGACTCTAGTTCGTCATCTCACATATGATGAAATTGAGACATCTTTGAATATTTCTAGAACCTGAGTGCATTCGATTTTACATGATCATTTTAAAGTCAAATTATACTTATTTGATTGATCATAATTTACTTATTTGATATTTTACTTTGATATTCTAGTTAACCATAATTACTGTACCAAGATGCTTTCCTGCCTGGGTAATTACATCTTTCACGTAGTCATGGTTATTTTTACTTCTCATTTGTCAACATTTTGAGATGAAAACTATTATGAAATGACATTGCCAGTTGATTACACCGAACACGGGTCACTCTTACGATAATGAGGCAAAAGTTGGTAACATTGAAACACACAACTTGCATTCGGGTTTTCTTTCTAATTACGGTGCAGTTTGAACAGCATAATCTTGGAGATGAATCAGAATATGTTATGATTTTTAATTTTTAAACAATCTGTACGTCCATGTGATAATAAATTTGCACTTACCTTTCCGGTAAGTAAAGAACATACGCTAAAAAAAAGGACGTACAATACAAGAGTAAAGATCAATAATCATCCCTAGTAGCATTTTAGGTTCAATATTGGACCAATATTGGCTAATACTCCAATATTGGCTAATATTTTTATTACAATATGACGCCAATATTGGTGCTCATTGGAAATATTGGCGTAATATTGTTCCAATATTTTAAGCCAATACTGGACCAATTCCGTTAAAATGTCCACTTTTTCATATAGATCCAATATTGGAGTCAATAAAAAGCCAATATTGGGCAATAATTGGACTGTTACTAGGGTTATAGCCAATTTTTACCATAATCAAATGAATTTTATTTACACATATACAACAGCATTTACTATACATACATTTGCTTCACACTATCGTTCATTGCTCGATTCATTATTAGTAGCATTTCTAATAAACAAAATTTAGAACGCAAGTCTTGCTCTTCGGTCGGTAAATTAATCTAATTTGTACACTTAATTTCTCAATTGGATATTTATTAAATGCAGATGCCTTCAAAGGATGACAGCACACCACTCGCTGAATATAATACTAATTATCAAAATGGAACTACGCAATTAAGGCAGAGTATTACTCCTAGCAGATGCTTCATGTTCGTGCAGTCAGGTTTTAATGCATATTACACTCCACATAAATACGAGGGCTAGTATTTAGAATGTGGCAATACCAAAGAGGACAGCTTTCAGTGCAGACGATTTTTTTTTTAAATTTGAACGTTCACGTGAATATTGGCTGTCAATGAACGAGAAATGTTATAAAATTCTTTTTACAGCGTCTTTTTGAAGTTAATAAAAGCAGTGATAAAACATGTATTTAAGTTGAAGGAATTTTCTAGCTACGATTTATTATGGATTTCGATAAGGGTTTTCACAGCAACGGGGTGTCAATCAAATGAATTTTACTTTTGGTGATGAAGCACCAATGTACATCTGGTTGACATCCAATTTACATCTGGTCCACATTGTTACATCCAAAGTAACAATTTACATCTGGTTTAAAGAATTCCATTTTGGACGTAGAAGTCAGTGATAAATTTTATGAAAGTTGACCGAGAACTGCTATACGCCAAAAAACATTGATGCTGTGCAAAAAATGATCACTTTGGATCGTCATGTCAAAGATGATGAAATTGAGACATCTTTGAATATTTCAAGAACCTGAGTGCATTCGATTTTGCATGATCATTTTAAAGTCAGAAAGGTATGTACGTGTTAGATCCAACACAATATAACTCCAGCTTAAAAGGATGCTCGTGTCAAATGGTGTAAGATAAATCTCAAGATATTAAACTCTGGTGCCTCAAAATATGACTTTGACATTGTAACGAGCAACGAAAAGTTTATTTATTCCTATGAACCCGAAACGAAACAACAATCTACTGTTTGGGTGCTTCAAAATAAACCAAAAATTGTTTGCGTACCAAGTGTTTCAAAGAAAATTATTGTTTCATTTTTCAGTTTCTCCCGCTGTGTTGCAACCGTTGCTTTGGAGAATCGTAGAACAGTAAATGATGATTGGTATACGACAATTTTGTTTGCCAGAATTAGTTGCTAAAATCATAAAACATAATGCGAAACGTCGCATCAGTCTTCCCCATGACAATGCAAACTCTCACACTGCATTTCAAACTATCAATTAGTTGAAGCATGAAAAAATATATTTGATGAGTTATTGTTCTTATTCGCCTGATTTAGCACCTAATGATTTTTCTTGTTCCCAACAATCAAAAGTAAAATGCGTGGTCAACGATTTAACTGTCCAGAATATGCAGCTGAAGCTTCTGAATCACATGTTTCTGCTATACCAACACCAACTTCTGAGTGGCATAACTGATTTGTTAATTAATTTATTCGAATGAAAAATGTATTGATGCTATAGGTGAATATTTTGAAAAGTTATAAAGCGATTTATTTCCTGACTATAAACTATTATAAAAGCTATAAACGATTTATTATACACAAAAATATTTTGTGTGCTATTTTCTAAAAACTTAAATACTAGCTTACGTATTACGAATTTTCACTTCAAATATGTCTGAAGCTATTTGTGTACCAAGACATTCTTTGCGGATCCGACTGCTTACCGTTTCAATTTAAACCTTCTCGGATCATGGTATCAGCAAGGAATATAGAAATTATTGGATTCTTGGCAAGATTAAAATTGTGGGGCGAAGTGTGCTCCATCTGGACTTCGACTCTCGACTTGACCTCATTCTGGCTCCTAATATTTTTTCTTGTGACTTTGCCTGGATGATATGTTGGTTCACATTATCTCCTGAAAAATATCATAAATGTGGGCTATATAATTGCCATATAACAATACCATAATAACTGTATGTCCATGACTTTAGAAATTAACTCATATTATAGTTAGAAAATCAGCCTAATGGAGGAGTTTTCAAAGTTTAACATCCTGCTGCCATTGCAGCGATTAGCTTACGTGAACCGACTTATGTGAACTGTTATTAGCTTATGTGAACCGACTTATGTGAACTGTTATTAGCTTATGTGAACCGACTTATGAGAACTGTTATTAACTTATGTGAACAGGTTTTGCACTAATTACACTCTTCAGCGTTCAGATTTTGTGAACCTCTATGGTGACTAAGTAAAGAACGTGACTTTGCGCACAATCAGTAATAAACTGGATCATAACGTACTAAAAAGCCGCGTTCAGTGAAAAGTCAATTCATCGCCATAAGCCTAATCCAAAATGCCCAAATGAGCGCAGACCAAGCTGGTCAAACAGAAAATAGCTAAACAACAGAAAACAATAGAGTAATGCCACACTGTGTGACGAGCAGAAAGTAAAAAATAAGAAATGAAAGAAAAATGAACTTAATAAATAAGAAAAAATTAATAAAATGCAGAGTATGAAAACTCAACATACAAAACATGAGCGAAAAAAGAGAAACAAAGATAAGAAATAGCCATGTAGGACCTCGGAGAAAGTGTGTATGATTTGACCAATCATAAACTAAGTAACTGGATTTTATTGATATAAAATGCTTCAAAGAAATCCAAATCGAAAACTGAAGAGCCTTTTTGAATAATAGAGGCCGAAGAAAATTCAAACCGATAACTGGTTATCCACCAATGATTAGTGATTCAAGATTTATTAATTTCTTGGTTTTGACAGAATTTTGATACTTTTCCATGCGATATTTTATGGCAGGTTCAGTTCAACTAGTATACGACTAGCCAAATACCCGTTAAAAGCAACGGTCTCACAATAGGCAGGATCCGAATAATGTGAATTTTTTAATAATTCGATTTTTCCAGTGGTCGCTTTCAAACATTTTACCCTTGCACCAAATTTCAAATATCTGTCTCACTTCAGACTGGGCACTTCTTATTTATTCAGATTCTTATATCTGACATTGCGAACGTTATTTCGAACGTTTGGAGAACCCATTAAATGAACATTATCGAAAAATGCAGTTTTTTAATGAAGTTCTATTGATTCATTGATTTTTGCATCAAATTTCAAGTCTTTATATCTCATTACACCTTTCGAGCGCTTTGATGTGGTGAACCAACCCTCCTCTACAGAACATAATTGAAAAACCCGAGTTTTATTTAATCTTACGATTGATCCGTGTATCAAATTTGAAGTCTATATCTCAGCTAAAATTAGCTAGTTTTCTTATTAAATGCTTGACCCATATGCCAAAACCTCTATCAAGCCTCTATCACATTTTAAAAGAGGCGTTTCTCATTTATTCGGGAAATCGAACATTTTGGTATACCCCCCCCCCCCCCCCCCCTAAATTTGCAAATAT
Source organism: Amaurobius ferox (assembly GCA_951213105.1). Classification (NCBI taxonomy): domain Eukaryota; kingdom Metazoa; phylum Arthropoda; class Arachnida; order Araneae; family Amaurobiidae; genus Amaurobius; species Amaurobius ferox. The sequence continues at coordinate 13,253,497 of OX578134.1, forward strand.
TGGAAAACACAAATTGCACGCTTTCTCCCTTTCAAGCTATCTACCCATACACCAAATGCGAAATCTCTATCCCATCGCAAAGCATGAGATTTTTTGTCATTTTATCTTTCGAAAATTTTTATGTAGAGCACCCTCCTCCTCAAATGAAACATTTTGAAAAATACTCTATTCTTAGGCCTTTTTATCAGATGGTTAGACCGTATACCAAATAAGTCTCTATCGTATTTTAAAAAAGCTGTTTCTCATTTACTGCAAAGATAGAACATTTTGGTTTGCGGCACCCCCTAAACTTAAAAATATCGGAAAACTGAAATAGCACAATTTCTTGCTTTTCAACTATCTACCAGTACACCAAATTTGAAGTCTCTATCTCATTCTAAAGCACAATGTTTATCACATCATCTTTCGAAAGTTTTTCCCTGGAGCACCTCCTTAAACGAACATTTTAGAAATACTTTATTTATCAATTTGGGTTTTCCATTAAATGATTAACCCATATACCAAATTTCAAGCTTCTGTCAAATTTTAAAAAAGGCGTTTCTCATTTGTTCGACAAATCGAACATTTTGGTGTGCGGTACCTCCTAAAATACTAATTATTGAAAATCTGAAATTGCACATATTTTCATTTCGAACGATTTACCCATATAACACATTTGAAGTTTTTATCTCATCGCAATGCATGCTTTTCTATCATTTCAGTTTTCGAACTTTCGGAGTGGAGCACCCCTTCTACAGAACATTTTTGAATAGTTCGATTTTTCTAGGGGGGTTATCGAACGATCAACCCGTACATAAAATTACAAGTCTCTATTCGGGAAATGCCTCAAAAGCGTGACAAAGAGACGGACAAACAAACAGACGAGCACTTGGTAATTAGTGTATACTAGCCGAATACCCGTTGAAAATTAACGGTTCCACAATAAGCAACCCCCGAAGAACGTAAATTTTTGAATAATTCTCGTTTCACATTTATTCAGCAAATCGAATATTTTAATGTGCGGAATTCCCTAAAGAAGAAAATGTTAGAAAACTGAAATTGCTCACTTTCTTTCTTTCGAACTATATACCAGTACACCAAATTTGAAGTCTCTTTCTCATACTGAAGCATGCAGTTTTATCGTTTCACCTTTCGAACGTTTTTATGCGGAGCACCCTCTTAAATGAGCAGTTATGAAAAACTATTCGTATTGGGATTTTTATCAAATGATTAACCCGAATGCCAAATTTCAATCCTCTTTCCCATTTTAAAGTAGGCGTTTCTCATTTATTAGGCAAATCGAATATTTTGGTATGTGACACCCCCTAAAGTAGCAAATATTGGAAATCTAAAATTCCCCACTTTCTTCCATTCAAACGATATACCCATACACCAAAATTGAAGTCTCTATCTCGTCAAAAAGCATATTTTTCTATCATTTCACTTTTCGAAAGTTTTGGTGTGTGGAGCCACCAAAAATTACAAGTATTGGAAATTTTCTATTGCACACTTTCTTTCTTTTGAACAATCTAACTATACACCAAATTTGAAGTTTCTATTCCATCGCGAAGCATATTTCTATCATTTTCTATCATTTCACGTTTTGAACGTTTTCGTGTGGAGTAAACACCCGCTTGAATGAACAGTTTTGAAAAACTCTATTCTTGTGTTTTTTATCAGATAATATGCAAATATCAAGCCTCTATTGCATTTTAAAAGGAGGCGTTTCTCATTTATACGGAAAATCAAACATTTGGATTTGTGGCTCCCCTAAAATAGAAAATATCGGAAAACTGAAACTGCACATGCTCTTCCTTTTGAACTATATACCCGTACACCAAATTTGCAGTCTGTATCACATCTCGAAGCATGATTTTCGTCATTTCATATTTCGAAAATTTTTCTCTGAAGCACCCCCTGAAACGAACATTTTTATAAAACTATTTTGTCTTGGACGCTACCATCAAATAAGCCCACATACCAAATTTTAAGCCTCTATCAAATTTTAAAGCAGACGTTTCTCATTTGTTCGGCAAATCGAATATTTTGGTATGCGGCACCCCTTAAGCAGCGAATAATGAAAATCCGAAATTGCACACTTCTTCCTTTCAAAAGGTTTACCCGTGCACTAAATTCACCAAATTTGAAGTCTCTATCTCATCGGAAAGTCATTTTACTTTTCGAATGTTTTTGTCTGGAATAAACACCCCCTTTACAGCACATTTTTTTAAAAATTCGATTTTTCCACAGGATTTTATCGAACGATCGACCCGTATACCATATTACAAGTCTCCATCTACTTGAGAAGTGCCTAAAGAGCTTTACAGATCGATAGATTGACAGACAGACGGACACTTAGCAATTTAGCAATTAATATACATATACTAGCCGAATACACGTTGAAAATCAACGGTCTCGCAATAAGCAACCCCCGAACAATGTAAATTTTTAAATAATTCGTGTTTCACATTTATTCGGCAAATCGAATATTTTGGTGTGCTGAACCCCCTAAAGAAGAAAATATTGGGAAACTTATGTCGCGCACTTCTGCCTTTCGAACTATCTACCCGTACATCAAATTAAAGTCTCTATCTCATCCTGAAACATGATATGTTATCATTTAATCTTTCGAATGTTTTTGTGTGGAGTACCCACCCTCTTAAATGAACATTTTAGAAAACCTCCATTTTTGGGGGGTTTTCTATCAAATGATTGGCCCACGTACCAAATATCAAGTCTCTATCACAATTAAAAAGGGGCATTATTATTTAGAAAATCGAACATTTTGGTGTACGACACCCCCTAAAGTAGAAAATAGCGGAAAACTGAATTTGTACACTATTTAGAAAATCGAACATTTTGGTGTAAGACACCTCCTAAAGTAGAAAATAGCGGAAAACTGAATTTGTACACTTTCCTCCTTCCCTTGCTGCTCAAGTCCTCGGACGAGTCGGTAGTTCTGGGCTTTCGACTTTCCTCCTTCCAAATTATCGACCTGTACACCAAATTAAAAATCTATATCTCGTCGCGAAGAATGCTTTTTCTTTCATTATTTCACTTTTCGATTGTTTTTGTGTGGAGTACCTACCACCTACTCCTAAATGAACATTTTTGAAAAACTCTATTCTTATTAGGTTCTTTACAATATGATTGGTCCATATACCAAATATCAAGCCTCTATCACGTTTTAAAGGAGGCGTTTCTTATTTGTTCGACAAATCGAACGTTTTGGTGTGCGCCACCCCTCTAAAGTTAAAAATTTTGTAAAACTAAAATTGCACATTTTTTTCCCGTCTGAACCTCCTACCAGTACACCAAATTTGAAGTCTCTATCTCATCGCGAAGCATTTTTATTAATTATTTTACCTTTCAAACGTTTTTTTTTTGTTGTTGTTGGAGCACCCCCATTAAACGAGCATTTTTGAAAAACTCTTTTGTCTTGGATACTTCCATTAAATGATTAGCTCATATACCAAATTTTAAGCCTCTATCAAATTTTAGAGCAGGCGTTCCTCCTTTGTTTGGCTAATCGAACATTTTTGTGTGCGGCACCCCCTAAACTAGCAAATATTGGAAATCTGAAATTTCAGACTTTCTCACTTTCGAACGGTTTACCTATACCCCTAGTTTGAAGACTCTTATCTCATCGTTAAACATGCTTTTCTATCATTTCACTTTTCGAACATTTTGGTATGGAGCACACCCTCTATAGAGCATTTTCGAAAAATTCGATTTTTTCCAGGGTTTTCAATTGAACTGTCGACCCATGTACCAAATTGCAAGTCTCTATCTATTCGGGAAGTGCCTAAAAAAGCGTAACAGACGGACACTTAACAATTAGTATATACTAGACGAATATCCGTTGAATATCAACGGTCTCACAATAAGCAATCCCCGAATAATGTAATTTTTTTTAATAATTAACATTTATTCGGCAAATCAAAAATTTTAGCACATGCAGAAAGAAAAAAATATTGGAAAATTGTAATTGCACACTTTCTTCTTTCTAACTGTCTACCGTACGGCAAATTAAAATCTTTTATCTCATCCCGAAGCGTGCATTTTATCGTTTCATCTTTGGACCGTTTTTCTATGGAGCACCGCCTTAAATAAACATTTTTGAAAAACTCTATTCGTCCTGCGTTTTTTACCAGATGATTGACCCATATACAAAATATAAAGCCTCTATCACATTTGAAAGGAAGCGTGTTTCATTTATTCGAAAAGAAGAACATTTTGGTGTGAGGCGCCCCATAAAGTAACAAATATTGGAAATCTGAAATTGCAGAATTTCTTCCTTTCGAACTATCTACACGTACATTAAATTCGTAGTATCTATCCTATAGCGAGGCATGCTTTTTCTATCATTTCAACTTTCTAACGTTTTCAGCATAGCACCCCCTCATTATTTATTAACATTTTTAAAAAAAACTGTATACATCTTGGGGTTTTTTATGAAAGGATTAGCCCATATGCCAAATTTCAAGCTTCTGTCACATTGTAAAAAAACGTATCTCATTTATTTGTTAAATCAAACATTTTAGTGTGCCACTCATTCAATAGCAAATGTTAGAAAACTGAAATTGCACACTTTCTTACTTTCCAACTAACCCGTACACCAAATCTGAAGTTTCTATCTTATCACAAAGCATGCTTTTCTATCATTTCACCTTTCGAATGTTTTTGTGTAGAGTACCCACCCTTTAAATGAACATTTTTGAAAAAATATTTTCTTTTTAGGTTTTTTATGATTTGCCGACGTATCAAATATCAAGCCTCTGTCACATTTTAAAAGGGACGTTTCTCATTTATTCCGAAAATCGAACATTTTGGTGTGCCCCCCTTAAAGTTGAAAATATTGGAAAAATAAAATTCTTCCTTTTCAACTGTTTGCCCGTACACCAAATTCAAAGTCTCTATAGCTTCGCGAAGCATGCCTTTTCTATCATTTCACTTTTTGAGTGTTTTTGTGTGGAGTATCCACCCCATTAAATAAATATTTTTGAAAAACTCTATTCTTCTTGGGTTCTTTATAATATGATTGGCTCATATACCAAATATCAAGCCTCTATTGTGTTTTAAAGGATGCCTTTCCCATTTATTAAACAAATCGAACGTTTTTGTGTACGTCACCTCCTAAAGTAGAAAATTTTGTAAAACTGAAATTGCACACGCTCATCTTTCCAAACTATCTATACTCGTGCACAAAATATGATATCTCAATCTCATCCCGAAGCATTTTTATTTTTCACCTTTCGAAAGTTTTTCTCTGGAACACTCCCCTTACAAGAATATTTTTGAGAAACTCTTTTGTCTTGGGTGCTTTCATCAAACGATTAACCCATACACCAAATTTCAAAATTTTATCAAATTTTAAAGCAGGAACTTCTCATTCATTCAACAAATTAAACATTTTGGTGTGCGGTGCGGCACCCCCTGGAGTAGCGAATACTGCAAGTCTGAAATTGCACATTTTCTCCCTTTCGAACGTTTCACCCAAACATTCATCACACCCATACATTCACCATACATTCATCATCACCCATACATTCATCATCACCTATGCATTCACCATACAATTCATCACACCCGTACCTTCAGCCATACGATTCACTCATACATTCGAACGATTCACTCATACATTCAGAAAACACAAAACGATTCACCCATACGTTCAGAACACACAAAACGATTCACCCATACATTCAGAAAACACAAAACGATTCACCCATACATACACACTGGAACGATTCCCCATATATTTTTATCTGGAGCACCCCCCTTAAAAGAACATTTTTGAAAAACTCTTTTGTCTTGGGTGCTTCCATCAAATGATTAACCCATATACCAAATTTCAAACCTCTATCAAATTTTAAAGCAGGCGTTTCTCATTCGTTCAACAAATCAAACATTTTGGTGTGCGGTGCGGCACCCCCTAGAGTGATTTCCATTTTCGAACGTTTTGGTTTGGAGCACTCCCTCTACAGAACATTTTCGGAAGATACAATTTTTCCAGGGTTTTTTATCGAATTGTCGATCTGTGTACCAGATTGCAAGTCTATATCTATTCAGAAAGTGTCTAAGAAAAGCTTGACAGATGGACAGACAGACAGACGGACACTTAGCAATTAGTATATATATATATATATATATATATATATAGAGAGAGAGAGAGAGAGAGAGAGAGACAGAGATAATTCGCATTGACATGGAATTTTATAAATACACTATTTTTGAACTTTTTAATTGGGTTCTTAAGGGTAGAGAAATGTATTTTATTTATAGGGGATGTTATTACTTTGAAGTAAATATTCAAATTTCAAATGATTGACCGTCTTAAAAAGCCTTTTCAAAGATATCAATATTAAAGGATTATATTATTGAAATTTTGCTATTTGAGACTAAATTCTGATGTTTCTTAAAATATCAAATATTACATGCCATATCGGATTAAAGAGACATCTAGTTTTGTCGTATACGCACTTGTCTGCCAAACATTTTTAAAGATGTATAAGATAAAAACAGATTGCGTTTGCCACAAATGCCTTTTAATCCGACAAACTGATATTACTTCAAATCGTAATCTGTTATTTTTAAAGTCTGAACACGTCAAATACGAAAAATAGAATTATTTTCTTCTACAAAACAGCTTATAAACGAAATCTTTCACTGACTACAGTACAAAATTGCCTTAAATCCTAACGCAGCTTTAATTAAAAACGGATGACGAAATGTGAAACGTCAAACCTTTGGAACAAAAAATTTAGGTTCTACTTATCAGAATCGGAGAAGACATATCAAAAAGTATCTTTAAAACTCTCGCAAATACCTTAAAATCCTGTTTCTTATAGGATCAACAATTAAAAAATGAGGTTTAAATCCGTAGAAAGGAATATTTTTTGCGAAATCCCAGGCTTAAATGTTATTCTTGGAACTTTTTCAATAACATCTTGTTAGATGTCTTGTGAGACAAATATTTTTGTTTCTCTTCACATGTGGATAGGATATTACCCTTGAATGCTGGCTGTCTCTATGGTAACTGACTGTGAGAAATACAGTCCTAAATATAGACGTGTGGTGTGGAGACTACCTTGTTCTTAGATCATTCACACTATGGACAGCTCCTTGAAAACTGCTTAAGCACCGCTAAGTAGATGTCATATTTAAAACTCATGTTTTATCGTTCGGGGGGAAATTCTTATTTTTGCTTTTCCTACTATAGAAAGAATATGTAAAAAGAAAGTATTGTTCAGTGGTGAAGCGTTAGGGGAAACAGGGACGACAGTGTCTACCCAATTAATTTACGACCCAGTAACTTTTACTTTAATTACATATATTATTCAAAACAAATGTATAAAATGTTTTCTTTGTAAATAAGCAAATAGACTTATTTTTGCTCCGATTGGCGTCAGGTCCTCAAGAGCCGGCGTATTACTCAGGTAAAATATATCTCGAAATTTCTGCCTCCTCAAATAATTTTACATTGAGCAGGGAATTGACGCAATTTTTATCATTTGACTTCCGAATCCCAGATAGGCGTGTCTAAGCGGCCAGATTTCTTGAGAATTAAGATTATTTTCTCTCTCCACCACAGGATTTCGTTTTCTTCCTCACAAGCATATTGTTCACTGCCTGAAGACTCATTTTTAAAGTCAAATTCAGAAGAGTCATTTGAAAAGTTAGTAGCAAATTTTATTTATGAAAAGTTAATAGCAAATTTGATTTATAAAAATTTAATAGTAAATTTGATTTATGGAAAGTTAATAGCAAATTTGATTTATGAAAATTTAATAGCAAATTTGATTTATGAGAAGTTAATAGCATATGTGATTTATGAAAAATTAATAGCAAATTGGATTTATGAAAAGTTAATAGCAAATTTGATTTATGAAAAAGTTAATAGCAAATTTGATTTATGGAAAGTTAATAGCAAATTTGATTTATGAAAAGTTAATAGCAAATTTGATTTATGGAAAGTTAATAGCAAATTTGATTTATGAAAATTTAATAGCAAATTTGATTTATGAGAAGTTAATAGCATATGTGATTTATGAAAAATTAATAGCAAATTGGATTTATGAAAAGTTAATAGCAAATTTGATTTATGAAAAAGTTAATAGCAAATTTGATTTATGGAAAGTTAATAGCAAATTTGATTTATGAAAAGTTAATAGCAAATTTGATTTATGGAAAGTTAATAGCAAATTTGATTTATGAAGAGTTAATAGCAAATTTGATTTATGAAAAGTTAACAGCATATTTGATTTATGAAAAGTTAGCAAATTTGATTTATGAAAAGTTAATAGCGTGTAATTTAGAGAATAGCGAAATTATTTTCTGAAAACTGTTTCTAACTTGATAAAAAAGATTTTAAAGAAAAATTCTATAATAACTTGAGGAAAAAAAGTTCGTAAAAGGATACACATTATTTATCATTTTCTTATTAATCAATTAAAGATACAATTTAAATAACATATAGAACAAAAATATGTGGAAATCGAGTGGCGAAAAACAATCAAAATATTTCTTATTTTTTTCATTTATAGTTAAATTTGTTAACTGCTACGGAAAGTTATACTGAACAGATCAGAATAATTAGTGTAGCAGAAAATTTTAATTTTTGCATTCCCTACAATATATGGTAATATACCGGGCAAGTACTGGAATCCTGTCGAAAATAGAAACCCGAATTTTCGACGAATAGACGTTTTAGATACTGTACAACACGAAACTCATATTTTTAGCTTAACGTCTGTGTATCTGTCTGTCTGTGCAGTGCATGTATCCATTCTAGCTTAAAAGCTATTAGACAAAATTTTACAAAATTTTGTAGATATGTCACTTGTAGTTACCCTGTGCTGATTATATTTTAGTACGATTCGGAAAAATGAAACCTGCTTTTCTTTATAAAATGGCTCAAAGTCGTCATAATTTGAAATATAAGACTAAATATACAGAAATGTATTAATTAAATGCTTGTTTTATACGTAATGTTCAACAATAAAACAAATAAGAACAAACTCATTACTCTAGGATAGACCGTTCTCAAAATATTAAGGTTTTTTAAATTTTGAAAACATAACGAAGTTTTTCACTGTAGTTAAAAACTACTCAATGAAGTTTCTTAAAATTTGGTCGATAAATCACTTGTGGATCACCTGTGTGCCGATTAGATTTTGGTATGATTCCAAAAAATAGAACTAGTCTTTTACTTCTTTTTGCGAAATGACCATGAAAATCGTTAAAATCTATATAAATAAAATTGAAAATCTGTCTGTCTGTCTATCTGTTTGTCCCGCCATCATGGGAGAACGGCTGAACCGAATTTGATGAAATTTTGTGGGTAGCCTGGAAATAGTCCCACTTAAAATTTACCCCATGTTTGGAGTTTCTACGATCAGTGGTTCTCGAGATATTAGTAAAAAATGAAATTTTAGTTTGTCTCATCATCACGGGAGCTGAACCGAATTTGATAAAATTTTGTGGATAGCCTTGAAATAGCCCCCCATAAATTTAGCCTAAGTTTCGAATATCTAAGACCAGGGGTTGTCGAGATATTAATGAAAAACGAAACTTTTTCCTAGGAGTTCTACTCTCTAACTCCGTGGTTTATCCATTTGAAAGTGAATTAAAACTTTATCTCTGAGTTTGAGGGGACATTTTTTGCGCTAATTAGTCACTGTGTGAAAACATAAATTGTTTGATACATGATTTACATGGGAAATCTAACTCCATGGTATATTTTTCACAAGCTTTTACTGAATAATGAAAAGTATAAAGAAATCAAAATGGATATTTAATTTCGCAGTTCTTGAGGAAGATTCTATCTTATATCATGTTGCTCAGAAACGCAATCAAATTAAATCTGTCTGCTAATTTTAATTATTATTTTGTCGATTTGAATAATAAATAAATGGATATAAAAATATATTTTAGAAAAGAACGATGTGATTTTTCTTATAGCATTTTTGACTGGATAATATCAATTACGGTCTTCAGGTTTAAACGTTATTATTATTGATATTTTCGGGGATTATTGATTCAGGGATTATTGATATTTTCAAGATATTATGCAATTGTTTTATTATGACAAAAATTGTTTAAACTCATATATTGTACATTGTACGAGTAATCTTCTACAAATGCACGGGTATATCTTCTAATCTACGAGAATATAAGTAGTACAGGTATATTGGCATATGTTTTGATATATATTGGCATATATTGGAATCAATTTCGACCTTCTGGTATAAAGAGTACGGGGATTATTGATATTTTCAATTTATTGCGTCATCTCTTTTATTTTGGCAAAGATTTTTGAGACTCATATTGTAATACGGGTAATCTTCTACTAACACACTTGCATATTTTTTAATCTGCGACAATATAAGTAGTACGGGGTTGCATATATTGATTCAATTCCTTTTTTTTTTGTAAATTTGCTTACAAAAAGGGCCAGGATGTTTTATTCGTCATATCTGTCCGTGAAGATAATTTTGCATAGTGAGAACAGATATTCTTAAACTTCTCCTTAGGAGCAATAAATTTAATATTTTAACAGAATTTGCACATGATTGCGAATTATAAATTTCTTTATATTTTATACTCCGTACGAAGAACGGGTATGCTGCTAATCTGAAATAAAAGACAAAATATATTTAAAATTATTCATTAAAGGCTTGTTTTAAACGTAATTTTTAACGAAAAAAAAAAGAGTTAGTCCAACTCCATTACTCCAAGACGAACTGTTTTGAAATATCTTAGTTTTTTGGAATTTTGAGGAAATGGCGACGTTTTCAAATGTGTTAAGTTGCTTAATGAGAAAGAAGACATCAAAACTGTAGACTAGATATAATATCAAATAAGCATCCGCGTCAATTTGAGCAATTGACTTCAATTTAATGATATATGATTTCGTGTCTGTAGTGAAAGTCATGTGCTGCCGGCATCAGATTTTTCTTTTTGAAGTCATAATGTTCTTTCATTTATTAAATCCATCCGCATGTCATCGGCTACCTTTGGTGACCTCCAAATTAAATGAAATTCTATGTTATTTCTGATGCATCGAACAATGCCTGCATCACGTGACAGAAGTCCTGAAACACCAGGTTGTTTTCGCCCTGATAGGGATCAATCGTTGTATTATTACCATTTGAGTCTTGTAAAAGAGCAGCAGATGGTATTATTTTTATATGTTTGCGCTTTTTTTCAGGTTTGTGTGGTGGGTAGCGTAGGTGAATTTTCTTTACTGTTATGGTTAAGGGAAAACGTAATGGCAGCAGCTGGAGTTCCTCGAATTATTGTTTTGATTGACGGGTTGAGATTTATTGATTAAGTATTCTTATGAGTGAAGAGAAAAAAATATGGAATTTGTATTCTGTTTTTCAATTGAGAGTAAAAATAAAATGGGTCTTAAAGAAAAACGAGCTATATAAACTTTTTTCGCGAAATAAATTAGTCACTTGTTAATTTTACTTTTTTAGGAACGAGTGCAGAGAAACATTTTTGGCTCAATCAACGAAAGTGGATCATGGATAGTCTGAAATAATAAAGAAATAATGGAAAAATAACAGATAATTATTTGAAACGACACTGAATTTGCAGTATTAATTCAATTTTAGTTTTCATTGGACGACAGAAGGTATTTTCAAAGACGACGTTGCAAGAACGCGAATTCACTGAAATAGATAGAGAAGTGGAGTTAATCTTATTCTTTCTGTCATCAAAATTTACGTATAAAACAAGCATGTATTGGATACACTTAAGTATATGTAGTTTTATATTTCAGATTTTGGAGGTCCATTTTGCAAAAAAAAAAAAAACCAGATCTTTTTCCCCTCGAATCGTTCCAAAATCTAACAAGCACCAAGATAAATCATAAGTGACTTACCTACCAAGTTTTATCAAATTTGATCCATTAAATGTTGAGTTAAAATGGATATATATACATTTCACTGATTCACACACAGAGAAGTTAAGATTAGGGCTATAGAATAGCCGAAAGTCAAGTTTTAGGGAGCTTGAGTGCTCAAAACGTGTAGATCTGTCAAAAACTATATTCGTCAAAACTTTTGACACGATTCCAATAATTTTCTTATACATTATCATGTATTGTAAAGTAAAAATTAGAAGACTGTGAAGGCTGGGGCACATTCAGCGAAGGAATGATAACAGAATGTGACAACATAATGTGACAGCAGAACTACTAAAAAGGTAAGAAAAACTTGATCAACGTATTTACGCTCAATAAGATAATAATGCAGCATAGAACTGTTTCGAGGATGCGCTGTATCCTCTTCGTCAATGTAAGAAAACCAACAAACCCGAAGTTAAAAAAGACAAAGTATTGATTACTTACTTACTGATTACTAAAACTATTGTACTTGCATGGGCATGTTTAGGGGGGGGGGGGGTCAAGGTGTGCCAATGCAACCCACTGGAAATTTATTATTTTTATTAGAATCATATCTTAAAAAATTTTGCAATGTTATCAGGACATTTTAATAATATTACAAACAAATTTTCATAAAACAATAATTAATTTATTAATTATTAAAATTAAATGAAAATTCTTACCTTATTAAATACAATTTCTTATCTAAAATGTATGAGCTTTCTGAGAACTTTCGTAGGAAGATTGAAAAAGGTTAGAGTTATAAACAGATTTTATGTGAAAAGTATCTAAATTTATTTTTATATGGGGCATATTTAGTGGTGGTGATGTGTGTGGGGAGGGGGATTAATCCTATCATAATTCTAGAAATTTTTTCAGAATTACACTACATAGAAATTTTTTCAAAATGTTCAAGATGTGTTCCAGTTATTTTTGATTTATGCAATAAAAATAACTATTTTTTATTAAAATTGAAGAAATGTACGTTTCAATCTTGTAAGATAACATCTTTGTAACTGTTATTCATTGTGATACCTGAATAAAATCAAAGAAATTAAAAGAAGTATTGGGAAATACGGCCATCTGTGCTGTTCAGCGCTCTATAGTTAAAAGTAGTGTTTCAGGTATGTTTATTCAACTATTTTTGCACTAAGAGGGAAAAAAGAAAAATGTATTGCTTTTTGCAGCACCTTTCTCACTCATTGACTGAAAAATCTGCAGTGGCCTACGTCCCATAGAGCTGAAATGGTTTGGTTTGCCTTTAAACATTTTCAAAATATTAAAATAAAGAAATTAGAACCACATTTTCGTAACAGTTCAACATATTAAAATATGAAAATTATAGCAATTATGTTTCTAAAATTAAGAACATTATCCCAAATCCAATTATACATTCTTATGAAGCTTTCAAAGGGTTCAGATGATGTAGAAGAAGGGGGAAAGACGGGGTTCACATGATGTATCTCTAAATTATATTCCTATGTTTTTCAACCATTACTTCTCCAAAATTGAACTTTATATTTCAATACCCCCCTCTCCCAGTGTATTAAAAAATTAATATTTTTCTCCATATTATGATGCGCCATTTTGTTTGATATCCTACTGCATTTAAATAAATGCATTTTATGTTTTGGCCGAATTATTCTCTCCCTACCTTTTAAGAATTTATTTTTTATTTTTATGTTTGTTTTTATTAGACTACTAATCTGCACCTTCGTGCCAATTTTTAAGGTTTTCGTATGAACAGATCAGATGTAAAATATGGGAGGAAGAGGAGGAGAAACAAAAGAAGATATAGAATACTGCATTCTGCTTTTTTACTACAAAACTCAAAAAATAAAATGTTCACATTAATCTTTAAATCTTAAATAAATGCAATTGACTTTACCGCTCCTCCCCCCCCCTTCCGGAAAAAAAATCCTGCATACGCCCATGTGTACTAATTGATTACTAAAAAGATCTTCCTTTGAAGACCTGGTGAGTCTAACAGTAACAGCTAAGAAGAAGATGACTTGATTATGTGTAGGACGATCTTACGAAAATTAAAGTTAAGAACTGGAGGAACAACGTTTAGAACAGAACCGTGATAAGTGGTGGCTGTTCCGAGACAGTCTCAAGTTCTGATATTGATTTTCAGACGGATCAGTTGATGAAATGTATAAACGAAGCATTCGGCTGGCTGACCAGCCACCTTGAATGAGACATTGGTTCAGGTTGTATATCGGCTGACTATTGGTTGCAATTGCCAGCTGTAGCAATTTTATATAAATATTTTTTATCATTGCTCAATTCATTCATATCGACTTTCGGCAATGCATTACCCTCAATTCTGTTATATTTTTAGAATGGTAAAACAGAATTTTTCGGAGCCTTGCCAATTGGTCCTAAGAAAGAGTTGGGACTATGGGTTACGCTATCAAGATTGATTAGCAACTGTCATGGTGGAAATTCATTTGTTTGGAGAAGACACCCAAGCCAATGAAGATACTTGTTATAATGCATTTCTGATAGGTGAATCCCACCTCCCTCTCAACCAGTATTTACATTGGTTCCATCATACCCTACTGCGACCAAATCATCTGTTGTAAACTCAACTTTAGCAAAAAAAATTAATTATTGTACTGTTTTAATACTCATAGACGCCCTTGATAAAAGTGTGATGTAACTTAAGTATTCAAAATGTGACATTTCTAACAAAACTACATGTTCTTCTAGGACATTGATAAGATGGGGTTTTCTATTTTTATCACTATCTTTCTGGTTCTGTCCTTTCTCCCATCAAAACATATTGCTTGCAGTATTACTGTATTTTGCAGTACATTAAGTTGAAGTTGCTTTCGAAGTTTCTGTTTCTCTCTTCACAGCTTGCTACAATCTATAACTAAAGAGGTATCACCTTAGTTCGCAATACCCATATATTGGAGTAACGTCGATGAAACTGCAGCACTGAGATTTGATTATTCCTATACATCACTTTCACACGCCGACATTGGTAGCACCATGCACATTTGGGTACTGGAGCATAGTTTTCCTTCCTTAGCTTCTACATCGACTTCGTACTTTAAAGTATCTTTTAATTTTGCTTAATAATAGAACACCCAGGTGTGGTGATAATTATTTGTCAAAAAGATTTGGGCTACATTAGACTTGCAACCTGGCATTTTAATAAATAATGATAAATACTTTTACTATTTCTTCAGTAAAATAGTGCAAAACTCTAAAATAAATTAAAATAATTCCTCACTAAACAGTTTCGCACACAGGTAAAAATAATATATATACTCTTTAGTACCAGAACTATTGAAAATGTAAACAAAAAAGATCAATCATGCATAAAGCATTGATTATGAAACACTTTCCAACTTCAATGCAATTTTATATAAACATCTCTAAACTGCCATACATTCCTTAGTAATATTTCTAAAATTATCACAATACTACATTAACTTATTATATTTGAAAACTTCATCGAAGAAAATGAACTTCATTCAAATGACGGCATTAAAATATAAATTGCCTGGTTTAAACATCTCTAAAATGCGATACATTCTTCGGTAATATTTTTAAAATTATCATAATACTACAATAATTTATTATATTTGAAAACTTCATCGAAAACAAATGAACTTTATTCAAATAACGTCATCTAAATATAAATCCGCTTCTATATAAAAGCAGCATTTCATTCATAAACATTTTTCCAATTGTTTCATTCATCACAGTACTATAATAATTTATTTTATTTAAAAATTTGAAAAATTGTTATCTACCATATTTATTTTAAAATGTGCAACCTCTCTTATATATAGAATAATTAAACTCTTGGATATATATTTATTATATAATATATCCCTTTTTTCTTTCTGGGGGATATAGCAAGAGTCAGAATTTAATTTGAATTTGTTTTTCTCCTATATTAAATAATTTTTATTTAAAAAACTACCCAATATATTTTACTGAAATTTTTTTTATATATTTTATGGGATAATTTGAATATTTCCTAAAACTTTTGAAGTAATATTTGAATTTTAAATTCGCTTAAAAAATGTTTGAAAAATTAGGTCCCATAGGGTTCAATATATTTCAGTTTTTCAACCCGGGTTCAATCCAAAACTAATTGGGTGATATTATTCATTTATATTTCCATAGGTCCCATAGACCGTCTGAAAAACATACTAAAATTTCATTTTAATAAAGTCATTTTTACGGCAGTTATCGTGCTAACGGACAGACAGACAGACAGAAAGAACAAAGTCATAAACACTTTTCAACTATGTTGTAAAGTGTTAAAAATGGCAAATTTCTCACTTGTTTTAAATATTGTTTGCTTTTTATAATATGAACCCATCTCTTGGCATTTACAAGTAATAGAGCCAATTAAATGTATTATTTACGGGTAATTCAGCCAACTAAATTTATTATTTATAAGTAATACAGCCAATTAAAATAAACAGAACAAATAACAGAATAAACTGCAGAATTATTAATATGGCTTTTATAATTTAAATTCTGTGAGTTACAGCTGATTGTGGTACATCAAGATGTTTGATAATCATATTTTTGTGTCGATACTTATATTAGATATATGTGACTCATTTAAGCCCAAGCTAAATACAAACTGGATTTTTCAGGGTATAGCCAATTTAAGTCCAATTTTTCACGTTTTCAAAGGCGTTGTGGTACCTGAAAATATTATTGAAATTAAGAAATTATTTGAACAGGTCTTATTGCAGCCAGTAGTAACTTTTCTGCACTCAAGCTTTTTATCTGGAAAAAATATTTTTTCGCTCCACCCTACTGTATGAGAACGTCGAGATCTGATTTACACTGCAGAAAATTATGCCATTATAGTTTTAGTTATTTTGTCTTTATTCAAAGAATTTGATTTGAGTTAGAAAAATATCCAACTGTCCTTATAACTGTGATTTTAAAAAATTGCAACTAAGATATCTCTAAGATACATCTTTTTCCATGCCTTCCATTAACTATTATTAGATTAATAGTCAATAGATAAGCAGAGGTTGCATACGACTACGAAATTAATCCCTCGACAATTTTAAAGTCTTCTAACGATGGTTCTTGAATTTTTTTCCTTTCGCATATGGTTTTTCAAAAGTTCAGAAGAAAATACGTTTACGATGCTTATTAACATTAGTTCTAAAGCGTATTTTCTTCTTCTCATTTTAAGCGTACGATTTTAATGCAATGAATAAATGTATTTAAGCCATAAATTATTCATAATAGGCGCGATTTATAAACTAAGATACCGGGGAATTAAAATGAACGGCCTTGACTGCAAAGTAACCTTGAAAAAAATCCTTGGCTTAGGTTTCAAAATAGAGTTAGTTATCTTTCATTTATGAAGTCTGAAAGAGTTTTGCTTTCTCTTTAATGAACATTTTATCTCAGAAGAAAATTTTTAATTCTTTAGAATTGGAAGTGGTATTAAGAACTTATTTTTTATCTTTATTGTGTGACAGTATTGGGAAATAATCTTTGAAATCCATGATTTCTTTTTTATTTTATCATATGATAGAATAGAGAAAATTGTTGCCCTAAAATTTTGTAATTGAAGTTTTTTGCGAAATACACAATCTTAAGTAAAGAAAAAGACTTTACGTACAATCAATAATAAGCTGGATCGCAGCGTAAAATTCAGCGCAATTAAAGTTAAGTAAGTAATAATAATCCTTAATATAATAATCTTCAATATTTAGAAGCAAGGAGATTACAGGATCCATAAATACCCACTCCTAATAGATAACCACATAGAAGGAGATGGGTAAACATTTTTTTTTTATCAAATGGCCAGGCACTCGACTTTCATCATTCGCCTTTGTCAGCGGCCAGAACGTGAACCATTTAACCGTCCTAGGTCGTTGCCCCAGGCGCACCAGAGGGGGAGGAACACACTGCGCCCATAACACAAACATCCATGCCTTAATTGGGACTCGAACCCACAACGCGGCAGTCGAGCGATTGCTGTGGAAACAGATAGGTAAACACTGCAATTATAACAGCATCAATGACATAAAAATAATTTACAGATAAAACTATAAATCATTACAACATAACACTTAAAGATAAACATTGACAATAAAAGCAGGTAAAAAATGATCTATCAATACGGAAAAAATTCTCAATTTCAACTGCATTATAAGTAAATAACCATTCTTTGATAGCTCTGAAAAAAGAACGATAGGTAACAATGCTTTTAAAAGACTGAGGCAGGAGATTGTAAAATCTAGAAGCTAAAAATAGATAAAATTTCTGAAACTTAGTAGAATTGGCTCTTGGAGATCTGAAAATACTCCGCCTTAGCCCGAAATTACTTTGACTACCACCCGCATTATTATTTCTAATATAAAACATATTAAGGACTTTGTAAACATAAAGATTTAAGGGCTTTGTAACCATAAAGATTTAAGGGCTTTGTAAACATAAAGATGCCTAAATGGCATAATTATAGAATCAAGGAAAGAGAAAGGATTGTGTCTGATGAGGTTCACATAAGATAATCCTAATAACTAATTTTTGAAGCAAAATAACAGACCTAAGAGTATTCAGATAAGTCCCACCAAAACGGGTTATGCCATACTGACTCCGAGAGTGAATTAAGCAGTAATAAAGAAATCTAAGAAGATAAGGAGGGCAAAACTGGTGTAGAAAATAAAATTTTCCAATATTTAACTTTAATTATTACCAAGACCAGTAATATGAGGCTTCCAAATTATAGAAAGTCATCGGTGGTAATACCAAGGTTTTTAAAGCTACTCACCTGCTCAATGGCTTCGCAATTGCAAGAAATATTTGGATAACTACAAATATGATATTTTAACATAAAGCTAAATAAAGATTTTTTGGACAAGGCAAAACATATAAATCTAGATTTTTTAAACTGGAAACAATTTTATTAGCACAGAACCATTATCTAATATCAGCCAGATAGTCTTCTATATTTCTCAAGACATCAGGATATGTAGGTCCATGATAATACCAACGCAATATCATGATAATACAACCACAATATCATCAGCAAATGTAGTCAAAGTCCTATTAAAATTAACTAAACAGAGGTCATTAAAAAATACATGAAACAAAATCGGGCCCAGGACCTAACCCTGCTTAACTAACTTTTTTTTACTTATAGCAGAACCAATTCCGCCGGATTGCTCATGCCCATTGAGATAATATCTGAACCATTCTAACGCAAGGCCCCGAATACCAATCCTCTGCAATTTATACAGCAAGATATTATGATCAACACAATCAAACGCTTTCTTTATATCCAAAAATACACCAGTAACTCTATGGCCAGCATTTAAACCCTCATTGATTTCACCAAGAAATTTCATTAAGGCGCCCTCAGTACTTTATTTTCGCGAAACCGAAATTGGTAAGAGCTAAAAAAATTTATAGAAGTCACATACTTAATTTTTTCTTAATTATTTTTACAATAGTTTTAGTAAAAATAGACAAAAGGGAAATATGCCTGTAATTATCGAGATTATGTTTGTTAATCGGGAAATATTGTGAACAACGGTAGCAGTAATACCGTCAAAGCCAGGCGAGCTGGATTGCTCAAAACCTCATTTGTATCAGTAGGTAGAATGAAAAAAGATTCACTATTATGCAGAGCATCACTTACATGCATATTCCAAGTTTCGTTGGCAGGATCATCGGGATGTTGGTTTAAAATGTGACTGCTAAATTCCTTCGCAATATCAGGATCTGATAATAGCATTTCGCCTTGGGAGGTGGTAAGCGAGTGAACCAACGCAATTCCCCAAATTGTTAACGGTGATCCATTGCTTGCGAATATTTCTACTAATACCAGTAAATAGGCTTTGATAAAAGACATTTTTACAATCTCGGGCAACACTAGTTAACTGGTTACGAAAATGTTTGTAGGTGTCATGTAGTCCAGTGTCATGGGGCCTTTTTCGATTTTTACTAAACAGTTTATGTTTGGTTTGGATACGATTTAATATTTCATTATTCATCCAAACACACTTTAAAGACCCATGAGATGACTCTCTCACATATCGACACGATTCAAGGCAAGACTGTAAAACAGTCATAAAATCGTAAAAGGTAAGGATAGTAGTGTTTTGGGCATAGACGTTCTCCAATATGCAATCAAGAATTTTACTCTTCAGGAGCTCATAATCAATGTAAGTTTTGTAAAATTTCAGTTCGCTATTGCTGGGGTCTTTGAGAATTGGATCAATGGCTATTGACAAAAGTTGCATACAATGATCAATTATATCAATGTCAGCAATCAAAACTCTCTTCTTGACAAGAGACACAGACTTACAAAATGTGTGATCAATACATGTGTCAGTTGTTTCAGTCATATGCGTTGGGGTATTAATCAAGGATGTAAATCCATTAGCAACAAGCTCAATAAGATAACGATTCACTGAATGATTGGAATCGTTAAGAACATTAATATTGACATCACCAACAACGTACTCATTAATTTTTACACGACTATCTAAAATACACTTAATTTCATCAACAAATCTGTCTATGGCAAAGAACTGGTATCTATAAACGGCATATATAGGAAATCTGTAACCACCATAAATACAATTGACATTTATCACATCATCTGTCACAAAATTCTCGAAACAATCAGTAGATTTACATGTAATTTTGTTAGAAATAGATAAAATAAAACAAGACGACAAGCGCGATACTTATTATTACATCTAAAGTGTGAAACATAATCAGGAATTGAGTAAAAAGAGGTTTCGTCGTCGTTAATCCATATTTCGGTCAGTATTATGACATGTGGTTTAATTTCAAAAAATTCTAAACAAGCCTGAAATTGTGAAAAGTTTCTCCTCAAACTACGAATGTTTTGAGGGCAAATTAGGAGATCTGGGCCGTTTCTGGTGAATTTGTTAATATCCTTCATTGAATTGGCATAACTGCAAAGTACGGGAACAGATGGACAGTTATATCCATTTAAATGATTAGCTGTTGGATTGTTTGATAGTCACTTATTTTCCGTCGAACTGTTATCAGGATTTTTTGATCACATGCATCGTCAAGATTATATTCAACAGGCTTATAAACCACTGCTTCCCCAACAATTTGTCGTGGGCTACTCACGCATTCGGATACTTTGAGGCCAACTGGCAACACTGGGATCAGAGAGTTCGTGTTATTGTTCCTCGTTAGCTGATAGAACAAAAGAAGCATTTAGGTCTATATTTCTCGTATTTAGTTTAACACAATCAAGTTCGAACTTTAGAAAGTTCAGGCTCTCAATGACATGTTTGGGCAACGTATCTGGATGGCAAAAACTTACTTGTCTCAGCCTGGGGTTTTTTATAATCCGGATACCAGTACACTCACGCAATCCCTCAATTGGAGTCGGCCGTCTTTTCAACAGGGTATTACCATTTCCAACTAGAATGTTTTCCATAGTTGACCCATTTTGCAGAAGGAATTTCTCGTTTTTCATTCTAGAACCTTCAATGTCCCTTTTTCAGCTAGGCGATACCAGTTTATGATTTTTCATTTTTCCTATCACAATAGACGAAAAATTCATCGGATTTTGAGCTTTTACAGTTTCATATTGATGACCAATAGAAATTCGAGGGAATTCTGACTCAGAAAGCTGAACGTGTTCTTTGACATCCAAAGCACCTCCACTCATATATGTTTCATTAACGCCTAAGTCACTATTAAGCATATTCATACCTAATTGGTGTACATTCACAGTTTCCTTTATCTTCGTCTCAACTACATCAAGTCTTTTGATCACACTATCTTGAAATAATTCGAGTCTCTCCATAACTGCACCTACTACCTTGTCCACATCCGCAACATCAGCCTTCACCACATCTACAAAGATATATTTTCTTCTACACTTTAATTGAGCTTGCTCATAAAGACTCTGTAAATCCTTAATTTTCAAAGCTTATTCTTTCCTGCTGTGTAACGGATTTCTTGTACGCCACCTTAATAAACAATAACTTCATATTATTTAATTTTGACAGAAAAATATTTGTCTCACTTTCCAACACATCGCTAACTTTCCGATCTGACGGCCCCTCGCCATTATTTTCTGGAGTTGTCGTTGACATCAATTACCAATATTCCACTCACTATTACATAAATGCACCTCAAGCCAAATAGAATGTTTCTAAATCCGATTAAAGCAGCAAAAATAACTAAAATCCATAGAAGCAGATAAAAACACTTTAAAAGAAGATAAAAACGATTTAAAATCATGGGAGCCACAAAAACACACAACCTATATCTATTTTCCTTCATCTATGTATCTTATTGCAATCTTATTTGGATAAACGCTTCTACCAGAAATATAAACAGACCTCGCACTTTACAAAATAAATTTAATGTCCATAATAAGTATACATGCGTTTCAGGCATCGATAGGTTTCCGTCTTCAGTGAAATAAGCTTAGACCAGAAAGCCCCAATAAGAACAGACAGGAAATAACTGAACGACAGAACACAATACAGTAGCGCCAACTAGTATGACGAATAAGAATTAAACTGATAAAAACATATGAAATAAAAAATATATACTGATAAAAATATAAAAACTGGAACAAAAAATATGAGCTAATATGATGCGCGAATGATGCGCAATCAGACTTGTCTGTGTCTTGTTCATAGATGTCACATCCAGTTTACCTCTATCTTCAATAAATAGCCATAGCATATCAGAATTGTCTTCACTTTTTGTATTACCCTCATATATACTATTAGTACGAGATAAAGGGGTAAAAATTAATTTCTATTTTGAGTATAATAATCCTGATATGGACTGTGGTACGTAGGAAATCTAAAAGTTATACTTTTAAATATAAAATACATTTAAGGACTTTTAATTTATTATTTAATGTTAAATTCATTAATTTGACGTGGTCGTTCATTCTCATATACTGGAATTATTATTAAATGTACATTGCTCGTTGATGTGCCGCTATTAACCCTCCAATTATTTTACATTTCGTGTGAGTCCTGAAAAGAATTATTAATTAATAAAAAGATTAGACCAATTTAAACTTAACAATAACATTTATTAAAGACACAAAATACCTATTCAATTCCAATACATTAACTACTCTTCCTATTAATTATTTATTAAGATAGAATGTGAGAGGGGAGCACGTGAGACCCTGAACCATATACCTAACGTATTTAATAACCTGTGGATATTTGAGGAACACATACCTTCAATTTGGGCCTTTGCAATAGACCATAATGCTTGCAAATACTTGGTTGCACTGAACACATCCTAGATCTCCCTTATTTGGGAACTTCCACGCAATATTCTGTTTCTTTTGTATTGTCGTTCTATCATAATGGCAGGCAAGCCTCCGCCCAAGTCATAACGTCGCAGTCGTTGCACACATGTCCTATTTCAGTCAAAACTCATAATCGTCTCCTAAGTCAAAATCCAACTGTCTTCTCCAATGTCTGATATTCCATCAATTTCTTCGTGAAAGTCTGATCTCCATGTCTTTTCGTCTGCATCTGGTCTCGTTCTCTCTTCGTCTGTGGTTCCTTCGGTGGTGGTGGTGGGGTGGGTAGCTCCGCCTTTACTTCTTTGGTGCTCATTGGTTCTTCTTAACCCAATAGCACCATTGCACATTTAGTATGGCCCAGCTCAGCCCCTCTGGTATTGCACCCCTAAATTTATAGTCTTTTGACCTTAAAATTCAAGTCCTCATAAACCCTGGTGCCAGACAGACTACAGCTTTGTTTGCCGTTCTGGGCATCATAAATTTCACAAATAGAAGTGTCTCATGTGAGAAAAATTTCTGGTCTCACATGGACATTTGCAAAAATTATACTGCTGTGTTGATTATAGTGAATGTGCTGAA
Source organism: Amaurobius ferox (assembly GCA_951213105.1). Classification (NCBI taxonomy): domain Eukaryota; kingdom Metazoa; phylum Arthropoda; class Arachnida; order Araneae; family Amaurobiidae; genus Amaurobius; species Amaurobius ferox. The sequence continues at coordinate 13,277,238 of OX578134.1, forward strand.
ACATAACCAAAGCCAGCCGATAGTAAAAATCTTTGTAGCGGTAATGATTTTATAGCAAAAAAAATGGACTGATTATGGACATTATAATCAAAATCTTTAATTATAGAATTAAACTTATTTTGTAAAGTGCGCGAAGTCTGTTTATATTTCTGGTAGAAAGAAGTGTTTACCCAAATAAGATAACATCAAGATAGATGAAGGGAAATTAAACTATAATAAAACATAATTGAAACAGTTTTTGGTGGAAAAGATAATTTTATTCTACATAAACCTGTATGCTTTTCCTTAATTTGTACAAATATGATCAATGTATTTATTTCATTTTAAGTCGGTTTGCAAGATCACACCCAAGATTTTAACATCAGCAGAAAATAAAATGCGGAAGCCATTTTTGTAAATAATTAATATCTGGAGTAGCTTTTTTCTTATAAAAAAGAACACACTTAATTTTTCCAGTATCTAAAGTACTTTTGGTCAAATCATTTCGAAAAGTAATGAATATGGTAATATACTTGATTGATAAGAGAATGGATATTATTGTCAACAGAAAATAAGTTCGTATCATCAGAGACATGCATTTTAGAAGCACAAGAAGAAACACAGAAAATATCATTTATATATATCAAGAAAATAATCGGAATATTAAGTCCTGTACGACGTCTGAGCAGTTAGTTTTATGACCAGAACGTACATTTTGTACCTGCATCAATTGCTCGTGACCAGTTAAGTGATTTTTAAACAAAATATTTATTTGTTATCCCTCTAATGCCAATGCAGCCAAGTTTAGATAAAAGGCACAGATGATGAACAGTATAAATTTTTTTTGACAAATTTAAATAAAAAATACCGAGAACCGAATTTTTATTATCAAGATTGCACTGAATAATGTTTAATGCGGTCGGTATTGCAAGTTCAGTCGATTTTCGATTTTCGAATTTTAAGCTGAGTGAATAATGTTTATAAAATATGAATAATGTTATGTTTATCACGAAAATTAAAAAGTCTGGCACAGAGCAATTTTTCAAAAAATATTTTCAAAAACAGTCAAGACAGCAATCGATCTATAATTTAAAATATTCTGTGTATCACCCTTTTTAAAAATTGGAGAGTCTTTACAAATTTCAAAAGAGTACGGGATTTGGTTAGTTGGGAAGAAAGTACAATATAACAAAGAGGAATTGAAATTTTGTTTAAAAACAGCCTTTAAAACCTTTAGGTGGACCTCATCCTGATCTATCTCTTTCTTATGTTAAGACGTCTGATGAAGTCTTAAAAACTTCATCACAAGTGACTGGATCAAGAACCAATAAACTTGAAGCATTATAATGGTGACAGAAGGAATCAGACTCGTGAGGATGTCGTTGTGAAATTAAGCTCCAAAGGATAAGCAATAAAAGTAGTTATTGAATGTCTGAACTAACGTTTCAGTATCTGAAATTTTTCGGTCATCCGGAATTAAGATATTAAGAGAATTTAGGGTATTCCTTCTGCCTAAAAAAATCATTAATCTTAAACCAAAATTTTCCAAGAGATGCATTTGAAAGAATATTTGGTATTACTATAGTGTGTCTCAAAAAGATTGAAACCCGCTTTAATTCTTTAGCTGTTGAAGATAACTGGGCAATGCAAATTGCAAAATTGTTGAAAGTAAGGTAGGAAATAAGACTACGTTCATGAAATAGTCCTCCCATTAATATTACTTTTTCAAGTTGGCCAAATCTTATTGACGTGGATAAATGCATTTGGCTTACCTGTATCAATAAAAACTGTTTTCAGGCTACTAAAATCCTCAATTTATCAGTTTCCATTTTATACTATACAGGATGTCCTAAAAAGATTGAAAGCCGCTTTAATCCTTTACCTGTTGGAGATAAGTGGGCAATGTAAATTGCAAAAATATTGAATGTAAGGTAGAAAATAAGACTATGTTAATGAAATAGCCCTCCCATTAATATTACTTTTTGAAGTTGGCCAACTCTTATTGACGTGGATAAATGCATTTGGCTTACCTGTATCAATAAAAACTGTTTTCATACTATTAAAATCCTCAATTTATCAGTTTCCATCTTATACTATACAGGGTGTCCCAAAAAGATTGAAAGGCGCTTTAATTCTTTACCTGTTGGAGATAAGTGGGCAATGTAAATTTCAAAAATGTTGAAAGTAAGGTAGAAAATAAGACTATGTTAATGAAATAGCCCTCCCATTGATATTACTTTATCAAGTTGGCCAAATCTTATTGATGTAGATAAATGCATTTAGCTTACCTGTCGACCTTATCTTAAAAATCGAGAGGGGTTAAATCAGGGGATCTGGGGGCCCATTCTGTGGCTCCTTTCAATCCAATCCACTGTTTATCAAAGTTTTCGTTGAGCCACCTTGTCCCAATTATAGCCTGACGTGCAGGCGCGCCATCTTGTAGATAATCCTTTTTTTTCTAGAAGCGATAATGTTGCCGTATCCATAAAATCAGTTACAGTATCGTTTAAAATAAGCTGCGTGTATTTTTCAGCTGTAAGAGTCCCTTCATAAAACACAGGACCAATCAGTTTTCCATTCCAAATATCGCACCATATAGACCCAGAAACTTTCTCTGGTGATGTATTTCATGGACAAAAAATAGTTTCGTGTTATTCCAATAATGATCGTTGTGAGTACTGATTGATCCATTTTCCGAAAACAAGCATTTATCAGTCCACAGAACGTTCTTAACAAAGTTCGAATTGATGTCTTGTTGGATTAACAAACCAGTTGCAGAATGCTACACGCCGGTCGAAATCGGAGGGCTGGAGTGCTTGAAGTCCATGAATACAAAATGGATGCCAATGGTATTTTCCAAGTGTTCTAGCAATTGATATCCTAGGTAGCCACGAAGTTTCGCTTGCTTTTCGAATGCTTGTTCGTGGGTTAAGAAAAATATGCGATGATATCAATTTCTTGGTCCTCCGTGTACAAACGATCTCTTCCAGGACCAGGTCTTGGATGAAATGAACCGGTAGTTCTTAATCTCCTCACCATCCGATACACAAATGTACGTGAAATTTCAGGCAAGTTTGGATATCGCCGTTCAAAATCCCGAGCAGTTTCTGCAGTATTTTTATTACACAGAGCATAAATCATTGTTAATTAGAAAAGCTCGTTATTTGTTAAAAATACCATAATGCACAACCAGTTACTTGTTCTTAATTCGTCAATTTAGAGCTAAACATGCTGACGATTCACTGAATGATTTCTATTCTTCTTTATTTTGGTATAATATTAAAACAAGAAAGATCAATCATGCTTAAAGCATTGATTATGAAACACTTTCCAACTTCAATGCAATTTTATTTAAACATGTCTAAAATGCAATACATTTCTCGGTAATATTTTAAAACTTATCACAATACTACATTAATTTATTATATTTGAAACCTTAAACCTTCATCGAAAAAAATTAACTTCATTCAAATGACGGCATTAAAATATAAATTGCCTGGTTTAAACATCTCTAAAATGTGATACATTCCTCGGTAATAATTTTAGAATTATCATAATACTACGATAATTTATTATATTTGAAAACTTCATCGAAAACAACTGAAATCCATTCAAATGACGTCATAGAAAAAATAACACGCCTGGCTCTCTCTATAAAAGCAACATTTCATTCATAAATAATTCCCCCATTCATGTCATTCATCACAATACTATAATAATTTATATTATTTAAAAATTAAGACCATGGAGCTACAAGTAAGTAAAATTCTATGCGTAAAACTTCATCGAAAATTATCGTCCTTCTCTTTCTAAAATCAATGAATATTTCATTCATATCAGCCATGCAGACTCCATGGACTAAATGATTTTGTGTTAAAGAATTACAGCGATTCTAATACAACTCATTCTACATATTTTGCTGTTTACATTTTACATAGGTGAAAAATAGGCTTAATAGTAGAAATAATCAAATTTGTATGAGCATTTAAACTGAAATATATTGTCATTGCGTTGTTAAAGTATGTAGATGCACAGAATTTAGGCCAAAATAAAGTAGTTTTAGGATGGATACAACACTCAATATGAATTAGAAAGAACTTTAAAAATCACGATTTTGAGACAAGATGGATGCCGTATATCATTTTGAAGTGGGTCATGTGATCGTTTCATATCATGGACACGTGATCGCTTCATATAAGAGGTGTTATTATTATTTTAATTTTTATTTAAAAAACTACTGAATATATTTCGCTGAATTTTTTTTTATATATTTTATGGAACAATTTGAATATTGCCTAAAATTTTCGAAGCAATTTGTGAATTTTAAATCCGCTTAAAAAATGCTTGAAAAATTAGGTCCCATAGGGCTCAATGTATTCCATTTTTTCAACCCGGGTTCAATCCAAAACTAATTGGGTGATATTATTCATTTATATTCCCATAGGTCCTATAGACCGTTTGAACAACATACTAAAATTTCATTTTGATTAAGTCATTTTTACGGCAGTTATCGTGCTAACGGACAGACAGACAGACAGACAGACAGAATGAACAAAGTCATAAACACTTTTCAACTTTGTTGTAAAGTGTTAAAAATGTTTAGTTGTATTGAATAGAAATAATACTGGGAATAAATACGTAAATTGAAAAATAAATCTTCTGCATTTCAGTCTTAAGTTTTTAACACTTTACAACAAAGTTGAAAAGTGTTTATGACTTTGTTCATTCTGTCTGTCTGTCTGGCTGTCTGTCGGTCCGTTAGCACGATAACTGCCGTAAAAATTACTTAATCAAAATGAAATTTTAGTATGTTGTTCAGACGGTCTGTAGGACCTATAGGAATATAAATGAATAATATCACCCAATTAGTTTTGGATTGAACCCGGGTTGAAAAAATGAAATACATTGAGCCCTATGGGACCTAATTTTTCAAACATTTTTTAAGCGGATTTAAAATTCACAAATTGCTTCGAAATTTTTAGATAAAATTCAAATTGTTCCATAAAATATATAAAAAAAAATTCAGCGAAATATATTCAGTAGTTTTTTAAATAAAAATTTAAATAATAATAACACCTCTTATATGAAACGATCACGTGACCATGATATGAAAGTATCACGTGATCCACTTCAAAATGATATAGGCATCCATCTTGTCTCAAAATCGTGATTTTTAAAGTTCTTTTTATTTCATATTGAGTGTTGTATCCGCCCTAAAACCACTTTATTTTTGCTTAAATTCTGTGCATCTACATACTGAAACAACGCAATTACAATATATTTGAGTTTAAATGCTCATCCAAATTTGATTATTTCTACAACGAAGCCTATTTTTCACCTATGTAAAATGTAAACAGCAAAATATGTAGAATAAGTTGTATTAGAATTGCTGTATTTCTTTAACACAAAATCATTTAGTTCATGGAGTCTGCATAGCTGATATGAATGAAATATTCATTGATTTTACAAAGAGAAGGAGGGTTTTTTTCGATGAAGTTTTACGCGTAGAGTTTAATTACTTGTAGCTCCATGGTCTTAATTTTTAAATAAAATAAATTATTATAGTATTGTGATGAATGATATGAATGGGAAATTATTTATGAATGAAATGCTGCTTTTATAGAGAGAGCCCGGCGTGTTATTTTTTCTATGACGTCATTCGAATGAATTTCAATTGTTTTCGATGAACATTTTAAATATAATAAATTATCGTAGTATTATGATAATTCTAAAATTATTACCAAGGAATGTATCGTATGTACATATTTTAGAGATGTTTAAATCAGACAATTTATATTTCAATGCAGTCATTTGAATGAAGTTCATTTTTTTCGATGAAGGTTTAAGTTTTCAAATATAATAAATTAATGTAGTATTGTGATATGTTTTAAAATATTACCGAGGAATGTATTGCATTTTAGACTTGTTTAAATAAAATTGCATTGAAGTTGGAAAGTGTTTCATAATCAATGCTTTAAGCATGATTGATCTTTCTTGTTTAAAATTATTTTACTATAACAATTTGAAACGGCTAAATTAGAGTTAAAGGAAAGAAAAAATCGTCTGTGAGTTCTATTCTTCGTTTTGAAAAATTATGTTAAATTTCAAAATCAAATACATACTTGCATTTGTTTGCTTATTTATTTTAATTGTTTCAAATAAAAAATGGCATGTCTCAATACGAAAAGTACTTAAGAATCCGTAATTGCATGGTGAGCCTACGCGGAATTCGCAAAAATATCTCCTATGTATTATTATCCAATTTTATCTTTTTTGTGATATGTCACAAATTTACATTTCTAATTTGATATATGATCCCCATTCACAATGTTCAGTTTTCAATTAAATGTAACTCGCTCAATTTTAAAGATACAGATATGCGGGGTTTTTTAATGATCTTGTTGCATTAAAAATAACAATTTTCTGATTGACCAAATTTGTCTAAGGGGGTCGTATAAAAATTTAAAAAGTATACCTTTTTGAAAATTAATGGGAGGACTATTTCATTAACGTAGTCTTATTTCCTACCTTACTTTCAACATTTTTGCAATTTACATTGCTCACTATCTCCAACAGGTAAAGAATTAAAGCGCGTCTCAAACTTTTTGGGACACCCTGTGTGTATATATATATATATATATACATATATCCCTTCTAATGTAAGTTTCCAATTCAACCAGTTCCTATAATTTCGGAAATACTATCAATCAGTATTAGATTTAGTATTGTGAATTTAGATTAATGCTTATATTAACGTTTAATGCATCTGTAAGGTTTATTTGTAATCCAAGGTATTTTAATAATTTTATGGGCTGAAACCGAAACAATGGGAAAGTAGATATCGCAGATTCTGAATAATTCGGAAAACAGGTGTCGTGCGAGGCAATTTTGGTAAGTAGTAATATGATAAGACAAGTCAGTATTTTCTACAGCATATTAGAAATTATGTATGTTCCTCTGAATTAAATATCTAACAGTCTTGTGAATAAGGAAGTGAAGGGTAACATTTCCGGGTAACATTTACAACAGTAAAAATAAAAAGCAGTAAATGATCACTAATATGAAAATCGATAGTACCAAAATAATGTTTGACACTGTATTATACAAGTAGCAATAAAAGTGTTACAATGCGAATATATTCAAGTCGGCAGTGAAATGGTGTTTAAACAAGAAAAGGAAAATATAAAGTAGTCAAATAGATTAGAAGCGTGTGAAGAGGTAATAAAATCAATACTGATATCAAAAGAATAATTTTTCTGAGATTATTAGCACAGTCAAGGATACTCGATACAAAAGTAGTGAATTTATCTACATTTCTTGTATTTGGTCTGTTAATAACATTTATAATTTGCCAAATATAGCAGTAAAATAGATGTACTTTCAAAATCATTGTTAAGGCAAGAAATCGATTCAATGATATCAAATTTCATGCGTTTTGTAACACAAATGGAAACAGAAAGGGTTTGTAAGGCACAAACAACGAGGTGGGAGGAGAAAGAAAATCAGTTATGATGGCATATCGTTCTAATAAGGGATTTTATGAAACCTAGAGAATCTTTATTGGTTATACCTTATAATTGGATCGAAATTGTAATATTTGGTATCAGATTAAGGTATTTGGCAAGAATATGAAAATATTGTGACAACAAAACATTTAGATATGGTTTTAAAAGTGAATCTACAACAACAGCGTTTTTTCAGAATTATATTAAGTTGAGGGCTAGAACTTTGGGGATTTCATTGGATAAGGATAATCCAAGTCATTTTAATAGGGAGTCATGGTTTTAAAGTATAAAAATGGGGATTTCGATAGAGTACTTTTCAATGGAATAATGAAGAAATGCCAGGAGTTGATAGCAGTAAGAAATATAAGAATCGGTGTAACTTACAAAGTTTGTAAGTTACACCGATTCTTATATATCCTTATTATGTTTGTAACAAACATATTACTCCCATAGGTAGAAAATTGTTTAATTATAACAGTTTTTGTAAATCAATAGATATGAATAAGTTGAAGAACTGCTCATTTCTGAACGAAACCGAATTTATTGACAATTATCATGGACATGTTTTGACAGGTAATCTGGATTTGTTAAGATCAACAAATATTAAACAGTTCTTAAAAAAAGGAACCAAGTACCCATTATTACAGGAGTACAGGGATGTAACAGCATCGTTAAAAAATGATGTAGATATATGTATATACAAAATGGCTGTCAAATACAGTTTGCCCACGGAAATATTTAAGGAATGGTGTAGTGAGTTAATGGATATATATGTTCAGGCAAACTTACCACTTAGAAATAGGTATATTTTTGGAAAAATATATGAGGGAGAACTGGAAAAAATACAAGGTAGATATGTAATTACTTATGTAAAGTCACGTCGAATTATGCATTTACATGTAAAGTACTTAACAGTAAATTGCTTGAAAATAGTTATAATGATTGTGAAATGTTCAAATTGCTGAAAGAACCTCAAATAGAAATTGAAAATCGCATGAGGGCCTTATATGCTAAGACAGGATACAGAGCTAAAAGGATAAGGTTTCCATACATGACTTTGATTCCAAAATTACATAAAAATCCAATCAAATGTCGACCGGTTACAATTGGATATAAGACTTATCTAACATTGGCAAATAAAAATTTGCTAAATTTATTGAAAATCGTAATAGTAAAGTTAAAAGTACAGGGTACATATATGGTTTCTAATAGTTACGAGGAAATTGAAATGTTAACATGTTTACCAGATAAAATGTATTATAAAAGTTACGATTTTAGCGATCTATATAATAATATTGATATTGATAATCTATATGGGATAATAATAAAAACACGAAAAATATGAGTTACAGTCGATTTTGGCAATAGGAAAATTTAGGGTAATGGTAAGATTGGTATTATATGAAACAATTCTTCAAGATGGTAATTGCTTTTATCAACAAATACGAGGTATACCAATGGGGGGAAGTTGTTCCTCGATTTTAGCAAATATCTATCTAAATAGGTAAAAGTCAGGGACTGACCTTTTTAATGAATTGGTAAATATTAGATATGTGGATGATATTTTATTGTTTGCAATTGCTTTGATTAGAATATGGATATTAGTTTTTATCCGGATACTTTGAAATTGATTGAAACTTTACCAAATAAGGATGGAAGTCTCAATTTTCTAGATTTGAATATCGATAACAAAGATAATGCTACTATCTTTCGTATTTATAATAAAAGACATAACTTTAGTTTTGAGATTAATTACATAATACCATGGAATGCTAATTTACACAAAAATGTTCTTCGCAATATTATCTTAAATCACCTTATAAGAAGCAAAAAATTCAATACTAGATACAAAGATCAGGTTAAATGTGTAGTAGAATTCATGACGGAAACTATTAAACAAGGATTTGAAAGGAGTTTTTAAGTGATATAGTTATATAAAGATCTACGATATAACCGTAACTGAATGTTATGCAAAGTTTCTGACTTACAGTGAGAAAATGGCAATAAACGTAACGACGTTTAGTTATTGGAAGGATGGATACCAATACTGAATGTTGGTATTCTGTTAAACAGGCGTTGAAGGAGGTGAGAATTTTAGGGGATATGGGATTGTCGATTTATGAAAAATGTGAATTGGGATTAATTCGGTGAGATGGTTGAAAAAGTAATGATATTCGAATTTTATACAAATGGGTTCTGTTTTTGTTTCTTGAATTCTGATGGTTGTTTCCTGTCTATATATTTCAGTGGTATTTATTTATCCTTCTCAAATTAGTACCAGCTACAGAGAGTGTTGCCGCGGCACAAAGTATGCTTAACTGGGGAGAGGGGAGTCCCCCCCCCCCGACCAATTAGGGGTACTAAACTTGTTCTATTTTTATTGATTACATTCGGAAATATATTAGGTAAGCGATGTGTAGAGTCTACATGGCGCCTAACAGTTTCGTTTGCAGTTTGTTTCTAAGTAAATATTTTGGAAATTGGTATAAGTTTTAGTAGATAGATATTAACTTTTGTCATATATATATATATATATATATATATATATATATATATATATAAATAAAACATATATATATATTTTATATATATATATATACAGTATGCAAATGAGATATGCTATATACCCTCTTTCAATTGTAAACATACTAACATACCCGTAGGCAAAAAGGCAAAATGTGCACAAATAGAAAAAACGAAAGTTTGGTTATAGATACTATTAAGAGGGAATATACACTCTTTTGCAAAAAAAAAAAAACAAAAAAAAAAATGAAGCACCCCTAAAATATAATCCGATTATCTCGAAATTTCGCATCCAAATTTCTTTATACAAAGTATGCAAATGATTAAATTTGCAAGGCCAATGAGTGTTACCTTCGGTCATAGCGCGCGTTTCTACTGCTCAACTAGCATCCTATAAAACAGGTTAAAAATTGTGGACGGTTTATCTTTGCTCGTTATCAGTGTTGCAGTCCCGTGGAAACACAACCAATAATGCCGTTACGACATTGTCGAAGACCATATAAGCAATTAGATGAGTTTGAACGTGGTCGTATATTCGGGATGCGTAAAGTTGGCTGGTCATATCGAGCAATAGGCCACCACCTGCACCGAACGGACACTGCTATGCAAAGGTGCTAGCAGCAATGGTTGCTGCAAGGAACTCATCGGCGGAATGAAGACTCTGGAAGGCTAAGATGCATAAATGCGAGGCAAGATCGGATGATTGTGCGACAGGCCCGAACTGGCCCAACGGCATCATTGTCCGGCATCCAACTTGCTACAGCCTCTTCCATACCACCCTTGGTACCTTCCACCATCTCACGGAGCTTGGCTGAGATGGAGTTACGCTCACGGCGATCTTTAAGGCGTCTGTCTATAACACCACAATATCAACAGAATCGTTTAGAGTGGTGTCATAGCGGAGCATTATGGCTGCCAGCAGACTGACATCGCATAGTGTTCAGCGATGACTCACGCTTCAGTCTTTCAGTAGATTACCATCGGGTAAGTGTATGGAGGCATCAGGGCTAGCGGTCCCAATTAGCCTTTGTTTAACACAGGCACACAGCCATTACCCCTGGTGTGATGGTGTGGGGTGCTATCTCTTATGACAGCAGATCGCCTCTAGTCATCCTGCGTACAACTTTAACAGCTCAACGATATATTGATGAAATCCTGCGGCCGTTTGAGTTACCCTTCACGGCGCGTCATTCTGAGGTCATTTTCCAACAAGATAATGCCACGCCACATACGGCTCGGATACTTGTGGACTATCTCCGTGCTGTTGACCACCAGACCTTTCGCCAATCGAGCATGTATGGGACATGCTAGGCCGCCAGATTCGGGCACCCCGAAATGTAACAGATCTGGAGCAACAATTGAGGAATTCCTGGCAGAATGTATCGCAGGATGACATTTGGAAACTTTATCACTCCTTACCTAGACGTATACAAGCATACATTTTCGCCAAGGGGGGTTTCACCAATTACTGATTTCAAAATTCAATGTGCAATTGATAACCATTGATGGGTCCTGCGGCCCCCTTGATTTTGTAATCATTTCATTACTTTTTTTTTTTTTTTTTTTTTTTTGCCAAAGAGTGAATTTGTTCATGTGAACGCTTAAGTTGGGATATGTTAGAAAAACACTCTGACATTGAAGGTTAAAGAAACTTCGCAACTAGATGTTCCTTTAATCCATTTTAACAGTCTAATGGGGGCTTTGAATACACCTATTTGAGTATATATGTAATGTTTAATATTTCAAGTGACAGCCAGTTCAATTCATACAAGATATTGATTTATTAACATATAATCCATATGAATACAAGTTGATTAGATGTTTACATGACGATAATGATCGCCCATGCGGTCGTCAACTCAATCGTTCAGAGTAGTCTAACCGTTCACATCCATTTAGACACACATTCCGAAGGAGGAATCATTCAAGTATATGATAATGCTTATTTTGGGACTTTGATGCACATTTCAGATAAAGTTCTTTTGCTTAAGTCTTGGAACAATCGGTAAAAATACGTACCATCCCGCTTTTCAACAATGGGAGATGCAAAACAAGGATTTATAACTGAGGCAAGGTTTACATTATAGACATATTTTACATTTTAAATGGATAGTTTGTAAATTAGAGCTGTCCAAAAATGGAAAAGTGCATGCAACAAACATTTTTGCAAAGCAAGGATTTATAACTGCTTTGTAGATCAAAATAGTTTATCTGAATGCAAATGGCTACAAAGTTAATAAGATAGTTTAGTGAATGCTGGGGAAAATAGCGTGGATCGTTAATACGATGGAATTTATTGACATTATACGCGCGTGGTATGAGTTAAGAGTTTTGAAAAAGAAATTACGGTAAATGATGTACTTTTGATATTAAAATTTCTGTATCATATGTAAATCAGAGTCTTTTTCGTTTGCATCGAATTCGCCTTTTATTTTACGGGTTAGTTGGTCTATTTGGCAAACTGCTTTATGCTGACAGCAGTGTATATTAATTTTTGAATAGTAAAGTTACTTAAGATTTCTTTATTTGTGTTTGTTTTTTCATTTTTGCTTATTGTAGCTGATGAGTCAATAAACGAGTGAACCTCACAAGTGGTAACAATTGCATTCCAAGTATTCGGTGAAACTATTGGTATTGTTCGTCTTTTTGATAAAATCCTTCTATCTTCGAGATTATTGTCAACAGGCTGAAAATTCAAAGTAGAGAGAATTCGATGGTTCCACGTGTAATAATTGCTAGTGAATCGAAAGACCTTGAACGTGGCCGATTAGAAAACGATGTATGTATGTATGAGATTCAGCCCAAAGGCGACAAAGCTAGAAGGAAAATGTGTCCCAGTCGCAATCACAGACGCATTTTCATGTCAACTACCTTCGTAATCGAAACGCTGAGCAGATAAAAAAAATAATAGACCATTGATTGTGTCTGTGTAGATGTTACCCACTTGTTTTTGCCATTATTATCATTACATCTTTTAAGGTGGAAGTCTTAAGAGGTGTATGATATACTCTGGGTTAAATAAATATGGGATTGAACAAGTATTTGGATATTTCCATACAAAAGAGGTTTGTAATAAAAAATTGGCAATATTGATTCTGGAATAATTGTTAGTATCACAATGATGTTAATATTGATCCAATGCCGGATGGCAAATTTTGGTACCTTCGAGACATCAATATTTGGAAACGCATTGTTTATGGTAAAAATAGTTTAATAATAATAATCAAAATGGACAGATTTACTGATTACGTAATGAAAATAAAATATCTAAAATAGATAATATCTTTCATGAATAACGATTTATCTTTAGGGATGCGGTTTAGTAGCGGGCTTTTGTATGCTCGCAAAATTGAGAACTCCGGTCGCCCACCCGCTCCACGAACGGGCTCAAAGGGTTCGCGCAATGAGCCCCAAAGTACAGTGTCTAGAAGGGACAGTTCTAGACAGTAAGTTCTAGACACTGTACCCAAAGATTAGTAAGAACCAGGAGAGGATCCCCAACTGGCGTATTACCGATGCATAGCAGGTAGGTCGAAAGATCTCGTTAAGCGAGCTCCGGGATTGGTGAGCAGGAGGCGGAGCCCCCTAGTCATTAAAACATTGAAGAAGTGTAATAGAATCATTTTTATGCTATTATGAATGTGTGCATATGAGACAAGGCTATGAAAATTACAACTTGAACAATATAGCAGCCAGGTGATATGTTTTGCATAATACGTGATTTAATATATCACTGAAAATTTTTAGATATTTTTATTTAATATTTTTTCAAACTAAGAAATACCGGAAACTAGATATTTTTACAACCTCCTCAATGAATGTAAAATTAAAACTGTGGTACTTTTCTTTGTCCTGATACGCCATATTTTTCAATGCTGATGGGCCTCTGGATTGTTTTAGATGTTTTCCTTCAATTTTTTTTTTAATAATGTTAAATGAAAATAACTTATCCCGCATTAAAAATTTTATAATTTACTCCTAGTATTGATGCGTTTTATATTTTGATGCCTCACAGAAGTTATTTTTCTCATTCTGAAAAGTTTCAAAAACTGGTACAAGCCTACCTTAATTGATTTATTAGTGCCACGTCTGATTCTTAAATAGTGTATAAGTCTGAAACTTTTTTTTTGCATTTTTACCCGACTGGACAATTCAAATGTATAAAATTTTATCTTTTGTTACAACCTCAAAATTCACCGGCAATATTTACTGTATGATATGTTTCCCTTCATGTAAACATTATGTTTGTAAAACTTTAAAGTATTTTAAAAATGAAATAACAACATTAACCGTTGATTCACTAAACTTCGTTCACTAAATAAGTTCCGTTAGTAATTGCACTATTATTTTAGGTCAGATTATTTTGTACAACGAGTGAATTTTTACATTCAATGTAGTTATTTATTATAAACATCACGCTGAAATAACTTTTAAAATATATGTGTTTTATTTCATTTCAGATATAATTGTCAAAGAATGTAACTCTTCAAATGGAAATAAAAAGTAAGTGTTCTTTGATAGTGTTTGTATAATTATGTAACACAGTTTAATTGTGTAATAGTTTTAAATTGCAATAGTAGTGGGGGAGAAGTGTAAATAATTTAGCATGTTATAATTAGGGATTTATCAAAGGCAGTTTCAAGGTAAATATAAAAGTGATAGTTCATCAACGTTCGTTTACTTTCTATTATTCTACAACGTTATTTTCAAAATGTCTCGTGATAAAAATAAAGTTGACAGTTCTGAGTTTCTCTACTTAAATTCCCCCACCAAGTTACGTTGATGAAACATCTATAACATCTATCCACTTCAACGATAGTAGCTTACAATTCTGTCCCAAGCTCAATAGTAGAGCGTCGGCTGACCAGTACGAAGATCCGTGGTTCGATTCCCGGTTGGAGAAGCAAAGTTATTTATAATGGCGCCCGAACGAATCAACTCTGAGGGTTAGTCCAATGATGTCCGCGGTCTGAATGTGATCCTAGTTAACATGGATTCATCAAACCCTGGTATATTAGAGCGCGATTTTAAATCGGAGAGTCAGAGACAACGCAGGAAGCTGACTTGGAGGATAAAAATAAAAGCAGGAAACTGACATGAAGTAAAAATAGCAGGAGGTGGTCAGACAGAATGTCAGTTACATGTCAATCTGAACAAGACTGGACTCGATTTCAGGGTTGCCGGCGGCTCGAGTTTAGCCTTGACCTGACATTAAAGGGTGAAGAACGCCAAGTCCACTTCAACGATAAGATCTTGTAATTTCGTCACAGTATCTCAACGATAAAGCGTTTACTGGCCAATTCGAAGATCCGTGGTTCGATACCCGGTTGGGGCAATAATGTTTTTTACAAGCAATAGAATTAAAATTATTACTTTTTCTAAGATAATCATTTCTCTGAGTTTTCCAAACACTGAAAGTATTTAATACACACTGTATCATTTTTAATAACAACGAAAAATCTTTTAGAAACCGGTAAGATAATTGAATATATTAAACTCATCAACTTTTGAATAGTTGTCATAGATCATAGATAGCTTTATGACAACTATTCAAAATTGATGCTTAAAAAAGTTATAGACCAGTATTTAACAAAGTAGAATCTAAAAATGAACAAAAACTTATATATACAGGGTGTCCCAAAAAGATTGAAACGCGCTTTAATATTTTACTTGTTGGAGATAAGAGGACAATGTAAATTGCAAAAATGTTGAAAGTAAGCTAGGAAATAAGACTACGTTAATGGCATGGTCCTCCCATTAATTTTCAAAAAGTTATACTTTTTAAATTTTTATACGACCCTTTTAACTAATTTGGTCAATTAGAAAATTTTTATTTTTAATGCAATATGTTCATTAAAAAAACCCGCATATCTGTATCTTTAAATTCAATTGAATTATGATAAAACTAAAAATCTGACTTATGCCACTTTTCCTTACCATGTGAAAGGCTGTTGCATCCGTGAAAATAGGGATCATAAACAAATTGACGACGGAAATTGCTTAGATCAAAAATACGTTAATACGTGTCAAAATGTTTTATTACAAATACATCTAAATAAAGCATTACAGAGACAGATATCATATAAAGTAGTGATACTCACTACGCGGTTGGGTATCCTATGTATTATGATTCAGTTTTATCTTTTTTGTGATAAGTCACAAATTTACATTTCTAATTTGATATATGGTACACATTCACAATGTTCAATTTTCAATTAAATATAACTCGCTCAATTTTAAAGATACAGATATGCGGTTCTTTTAATGATCTTGTTGAATTAAAAATAAAAATTTTCTGATTGACCAAATTTGTCTAAGGGGGTCATATAAAAATTTAAAAAGTGTAACTTTTTTAATATTAATGGGAGGACTATTTCATTAACGTAGTCTTATTTCCTACCTTACTTTCGACATTTTTGCAATTTACATTGCCCACTTATCTCCAATAGGTAAAGAATTAAAGCGCGTTTCAATCATTTTGGGACACCCTGTATATATGTAATATATGCTTATGGAATGGCTCAATTAAAAAAAAGTTATTGAATAGATTCAATTGGGATGGACCAATTTTAAAATGTACAATGCGTGAAAAAAGTATAGGGACAACCAGGGGCGGCAAATAGGGGGCGCGAGGGGGGCGCGGTCGCGCCCCCAAATATTTCTTCGTTGTCTATCGGCTTCTCCCTTCTTTTATCGACTGTCCACTGATCAGTTTTATCACGTTATGGAGCTTCAAAAGCGCCAAATTTCACAGTGAAGTTCCCACTTCCGGCTGGAACGATTCATTTTCAACTTGAAAAGATAGGGGTTATATTAACCTTTTCATTAGAAAATTTCAAGTGTCCGATTAAATGTATATATAGTTAGTGCATGCTCATCCATTTCTTCTGCTAGAAATGCATTTCAGCAGCTCAATGCATTATATTTTTTATAGAAACATTATATAAAAGACATGCTATTTTCGAAAATATTCACTCATCAACAAATACTTTTTCTGGAGGCTCTTCGACTCTACAATCACTGAGTGATACGAGGTGGTCTTCCAGAGTTAAAGCCATAAAAGCACTACTTGATAATTCTGGAATGGTGACTTTAACACTGGAAGAATTATCTGAAAACGATTCTCTCAATGGTGGAAGAGCCGAAGCCCTTTTAACATGCATAACATCGTTCGAATTTTTGTTCACTTTGTTTGTATTGAACAGTGTTTTTGATCGATACAATACTCTCTCAAAGCATCATCAGTCATCTGATCTTAATTTTCAGACAATGCAAGCTTTGGCTAAAGCTACTATTGAAACTGTTAGTTCTTTTCGCACTGATGCATATTTCAATCAAGTGTGGAGTTTGTGACAGAACTTTGCGAAAAAAATTCTTATTCTGGACCAAAACTGAAAAGGCGTAAAAAATTTCAAGCGAATTCGGAGGCGGTGAAAAAAATCCCCATGATGATGTTAAATCATATAACAGAATCAATATTTAATATGAAGTTATAGATTCAATATCTAAAGAAATTAAGACAAGATTTAATGAGAACAACATATTTGTTTTGTTTGCCCTTAGTTCAGTATTATCTGGATCAGATGCCGAAAAAAAAAATAAAATGTTTCAAACATATGCAAAGTATATGACTTCCAGAAAGAGGAATTGCTGTGTGAATTGCGACTATTTTATTCAATGGTGAAAAATGGAAACATAGACCATCTCAGTTTTAAATGTCGCCTGGATTATTTTAAAAAGCGGAATTTAAAAAGTGTCATGTTTCCTATCATAACATTATTAGTTGAATCGTTTTTGACTGTGTCAATCAGCCATTATCATTTGACTGTGCCATTATATGTTTATTGATCAGCCATTATATTTTGACTGTGCCAATCATCATTCCATTTGTGAAAGGTCTGTTTAGTGTCTTAGGAGGCTGAAAAATTATTTTCGCAGTACAATGGGACAAGAAAGACTTTCATTTTTAGCTGTTTTAGTTATAGAACAAGATATACCACTGCATTATGATGATATTGTAACAAAATTTTGTTTCCTTCCAGACTCTAAGAACGGGCGTTTAAAACGTCAATATAAAGTAATAAATCTGATGTGGGCAACACATGACTTTCCTTATATAATGTAATGAATTTACTACTTTTACAGTAAAAAGATAAGTTTTTCTTATAGTAGATACTAATATTCATTCCAAGATATTGAATTCAGTCGTCAATCAGTCGTCATTTTCATTAATTTAGGGTCATTTTTATTCATTTGGCGAGATTTTCGTTAATTTGGCAACATTTCAAAAAGTCGCCAAGTTGGCGACATTCCGCCAAATTCGTCACCAAAATCTCGCCAAGCGTTATGCATTAAGAAATAAGTTATTCTTACAACAGATAAATGACTATTGGCATTCAAATACAAAAGTATTACTCAAAGTATCTTTTTTCATGAATGGAACGAGCTAGATCCACGAGAATGATGTCACCCAATTTATCGCATGGTATTACATATGAAAAGTGAACATGTTTCTCAATAGGAAATATTTTTTTTTATTTTATATAACTTTTTGATAATTTTTTTTAAAATGGATAATATCTCGAGAACGGTTCATGTTAGCGATCTAAAATTTATGTCAATCGTTTTCTAATGAAAAATTATATAAGAAATGTCTATTTGCGTAACTTTATTAGTGGTTTTGATTTTTTGCCGATTTTTTCAAAATTTTATTCGAAAATTTAGGGGGGTTCTGAACATTCGATTGCGTATAAAAACAATAGGCTTCCAGTGTTTACGGATTGTGATTTTTGTGCCAAATTTGGTTCGAATCGGTCTATTTCTTTGTCAGTTATTGTCTCCACAGAGTCACTGACACACACACACACACACACACACATACTTTCACACACACACACACACACACACACACACAGACACACACACACACACACACACACACACACACACACACACACACAGACATCACTTCGAAAATGTTTGATGCATGATCAGGGATGCTTGAAACGTGCTCTCCCGTCGAAAACTCGAATTCGAATTTTCGACCCCGTCACAATACTTTCCTTATACATTATGTATATAAGGAAAGTAATAAATATAGATATTTGTATTTAGAAAAATTATATTAACAACAATTATGTTAACAAAATTATGTACAAAAATTATGTTAACAACAATTATTTTTCTCAACATCAATTCAATTTTGTGATCGCTCCCCCCCCCCCTGTTAACAAACATTCTATTTGTTTCATATTGTGAATTTTCATACATACAAATCTCGCACCCCCAAATGGAATGCTGAAATGCCGCCCCTGGGGACAACATATAATTGAATGAAAATATACTTTATTTTCACTTTATCAAAATGAATTTTTGATATTTCTGACCTCTAATATGAAATTATACAATAACATTTATAACACATAAAACAACAAATATGAACCTTACAAAAGTTGGCCTTATAAAGATTATCACTAAAGAAAGTATAGAAAAAAGTATAAGAGCATGTTCTAAATTATATACTTAACACTTCTCTTAATAATCAAGAAAACAACCTTTTTTTTTCAATTACTTGAAAAAGCCGAGAGGTCATTGATGCTGAACGTTCTTTTAAAGTGTTTATGGAAATGTTATCCCAAGCTTGTTTGACGGCTAACACAAGATCCTGTTTACACTGATACTGTGTACCATTTTTATAAACTTGACTAGAAGGACTAGAAGGTCCTATAAATTTTCTATTGAATTGAGATCGGGACTCCTCACCGGCCAATCAAGTAAATTTACTGAATTAACTTCAAACCAGAGTTTTGAACTCTAAGAAACGTGTATGGAAGGGTTATCCTGTTGAAAGATATCGTCTCCTAAAGTAATTAGTGGGGCCTCGGCTAACAAATGCACGCACAACATATCAACATGTTTATCAACGTTCATTTTGTAGTTAATAAAGACTATAGGTGTGGTTCCGTTTGCTGCAAAAGCGCCCCAAATAATTACTGTGCCCCCACCGTATTGACGTATGGAGAAAACTTCTTTGGTTTTAAGCAGATTTTACCAAAAATAGCGAAAACCATCTGGTCCATCAAGACTGAACTTCTCTTCGTCCGAAAAGATTACATCAATCCATTTTGGACCGAGAGAAATGTATTTTTTTGGAAACTCCTGTCTTCTTTCCTTATGTACCTTTTTAAGAGGCGGACGTGACATTAACTTTTCATACCAAATATTCGGATGTTTATTCAAAGCATTTTGAACTGTTCGTGTGGAATATGGTAAGTCCAAATTCCTTCTAACTTCATTTGCAGTTTTTTTTTCTACAAGCTCTTCTTACAACCAGTCATTTCTGGCAATGAGTTAGAATTTCTGGTCTTTCAGTTCGTTTTTTCATTCCATACATTCCAGGTTCTTTTAGAAAATTATAAACTACAGTTTTAGATCTTTTAATTTTTTTCGAAATTTCATTCCCGCTCAATCCACATTCTTTAAAAGCAAGCTTTTTCCCTTTTTCAAGGTCAGACAGATGAGTTCCTTTTGGCATCATACAAAAATCGTGAAGAAATGAGTCAAGTGTGAATTTTGTTCAGATACTCAGTCTTTATATTTGAAATGGTCATTTTCTGCTTTCAAATATGCAAATTTTACTATAATTTTAGATGAAAAAACAGTTATCCTTATATTTTTCCAAGATTATATGGGTTTAAAATTTATAAAGTAAATTTATACATATTTATTTTTGGAAAATTTAACTAATTTATATGAGAAAGAACTTAATTTTATCCATATTTTTACTTAAGAAATTTGCATACATTTCCGTCTAAAAGATTTCTAGATTTGGAGAGTTTTCGCTTGTCCTTATACTTTTTTCGCTCACTGTATTCATTAAAGGGAAGTTTCTGTTTTTTAAATTTCTATATTGTGTAGGATAACCTGTTTTGGGATAGCTCAGTTATGGATTGACAGCTCTGTGGATGCGTATATGACCGTTATATTTATTCACTGGTGTTCAAAATTATCTTTACATGCACAAAAACACTGCTTTCACAATAACTGCTCAATATAATTAGATGGACGTTTTGGGGTGATATATTACACCATAACACATACTTTCTGGTAGGTTGGACGGTCTGGGTCTCAACAACAACCATAACACATACATACAAACTGAAAAATTAAATAGGAATGCATATGATATGAAACTAATTATAAAACAATTTGCCACTTTCAACAATAACTGCCCAGCCTCTAAACAACCGAAACTCGCCACCTCAAACACTCTTCTCAAATGATACTCCGCAGGCATAAAACTGTTTTGAGTCTAAAAATACAGAAATTAAATCCTGAATTGCCTAAATTCGAAGGGAAACGTACATAGCGCTCGGTTTGCTTATGCTTATGTATATAAAGATAAAATTGAACACCGGTATAGAATTGGCAACTCTGCTTCGGCTAGGAATTCCTCTGTCACTGATCTTGGTCTTATTTATACTTCTGATTTTTCTTTTTTGCTTAAATTTCAGATATGTGTGCTACATCTTATAGGAAACTTGGTAATATAAATATAAACATCTCAAATTTTATAAATATGGGTACTGCTATTGTCCTTTTCAATGTCTTGGTTAGATCGAGGTTTGAATACTTTATTATTTGGAAGTTTTTTTCAAAGGTTCATATTAATATCATTGAAATTAGTCAAAAAAGTCGCGTGTGACTCAGAGTTTTACTTATTCTTGTGCTGGTCGGTAACAATCGCAGGGCTGTAATCGGTATTTCAGTGCACAGAAGAAACTGTACATTCGCTGTATTCCGTTAATCGCATTTTAAATAGCAGCTAAGTATGAGACGCAGCTAGGTCTAATAAAATTCTAGTTATCGAAAATAGTTGGTAACATAATAAATTTCCATAACTATACTATGCATACAAGAAAATATATGATATAATTTACTTTTTCTGGAAATTTAACCCCAAATGTCTATACTTCACCTGCCTTTACTCCAATATACATTCCCTCGTGTCTTTCATTTGCATACGGTTATCGCATCGTAGGTTATCAACCCGCTAAAACTGTGGACTGCCCACAAAGAAAAAAAAACACCAAACCAAAACTTCTAAACATCTTGCCCGAGATCGTTAAGAGTAGAAGGTATAAAAGAACTCGACAAACAGGCTCTTCAAAATTTTTATTTTCTCCAGCGGTGCAGCCCGTTCCTAACTGCAACCGGGTGGTGTCGTGCATGCATCATTTTATCGACATTTCTTTCACTTTTCATTTAAGAACCTGATTGTCAAAATTAAAAAAAACTGCATATACTCAAATGTATCTATTAAATGCTTGTTTTAATACGTAATTTTTTGACGACGAAAAAAATAAGACGAACCTCATAACTCCAGGATTAACCGTTCTCGAGAAATTTTAATTTTTTTGGCCTTTTTGCCACTTCGCATTTGAAAATACTTCCAGTCTCCAATACAAACAAAAATTGAATTAAAAGTGCATGTACAATGTGATTTCAAATAATTATCCGAGTTATTTTGTGCAATTAAACTCAATGTAATGATTTAAAAAAGAAAAAGAGAGAAAATGAATATGAGTTTATAAGGAAAGTCATATGCAACCCATATCAGATTTTCAGTATTAACTTAAGGTAAATGAGTAAAAAAACCAAGTTTTTTAATTTATTTTCCTACACTATAGTGGTGCACGGAAAAGCAGAAAATAAATATTAATTACATATGAAATCAAACCAAATTGAAAGTGTAGGCATATTCAATTCAAAACATATCTAGGATACTTTAAAAATAAAGACAACCAAAATATTGACCAAAATTAAGTATTTTATTAAAATCTCCTTTTACGACGTATTTAAATTACTCAGCCACATCCCTTTCGGGCATTGCCATGTCCTTCATCAGTGGCAAATTGAAAATAACTGGCGAACATGTGCTTAAGTACAGGCTGTAACCACCAGACATAATTTACATATTAATAATTTTACATTTTTAAATACGAGGCATTTAAAATCTTATTATAAAATACAGAAAATACATTAAAAGGAAAAAGGTTCGTAAATTAAATGGTAACTAATAAAAATATCGTCAAAAATAAAATAAAACAACTACTAAATATTAAAAAAAATCATATAAAGGTTTAACACGTAGTGAGTCGAGAACGAGACGCTAAGCATAACTAAGGACCGAAACGGAATCAAGATTGAAAATAGAATCACGGTAAAGATAAATGAAAACGAATTTATAAAGTAAAATATTACGGGGGTTATTTCAGCTAATTAAAGAAAAATCTTATCAAACATAGGATACAAATTATCGTTAATATCTAGGATTCTTAAGAAAGTCCGTTTACCCCATATAAATTTTTAACTCCGTGTCGGCACGGAAGAACTTGTACCTACAGTAAATTGACCTGAGCGCATTCGATTGAACGTACTTGTAACGCAAAAGTAACTAAACAACTAACTCAGAAATCAACCATGATACGCAGAAAAGTGCAATTGCAGAATGAAAAATCGGTGCTTAATTAATGCAAACTATATTTGATTCTATCAAGCTGGATTTTTACAAGTTTTTAATTTTTAGCTCAAAAAAGTTTTTTTGCATCATCTATTTCCCAAGATTGGATATAGATAGAACATACATGTTGACTGATATGAATTCAGCATCCAATTTCAGAGAGGATAAGGGGTGTCCACTAAGGATTTTTATTTTCTAATCTGGAGATGTCACTTTCGATTATTCCACAAATTCGTATGACTATACGAAATGAATATGCAAAAGAATATAAAAATGAATAATAGCTCCATCAAAAATGAATTGTATATAACATTTGTCACCGTATGAAGGCTCTTTTATACATTTATTGTCTTATTATAGTATAGTTTGGGTCCACTTGTATAAGAATTATTATTATATATAAAAGTAAATGTATGTTTTTATAAGCCGTTGTTTGCTAATTATCATTAAAAGCATTTTTTATACGTAGTGAGCAGTTTTACATGCTAACAAATTAGAAAAGCATTACTTTTTAATAAAATATGTTGTTTATCCACAACATCGCTCGGGCGCCAGTTTGGGATCTCACATAAAGGAAAACTAGAAGCTTGGACCGTTTATTTCCGTGACAAGACCTCTATCAAAACCCTTTAGCCTACAAGACCCCAAAATTCTCAGACAAGTGTTGCTCGATATAAGTTTTAATTCAAGCAATCATAATGAACATTTGTTATGTGGTAGCAATTAGCTTATTTTAAATGTTGGTATAGAAACGTTTTTTATTTCAAGAAACTCTTAGGAATTAAAAATAATATTGCAACCCCATTCTGAAGCAATTTCTTACAAGCTGTTTTGGGGTTATTATTTGTTGCATCGTTAAATTTTATTCGGCACTAAAACATATCGTAAAATCTTTCCTTAATCTCCAATCCCTATAAATCTAAATATTTGCTCCATTTTTGCGGTACTTTTATGCCCGAAGAAATGGCAACACTTCTTCTTCCCTAACACCTGACATATTTACTGATTCGTCCACTAGAAAGATGCTATCTGTTCGAAAATTTATAGATGACATAAACTTATTTTAATCATGAAGATGTCCATTCGTAGGCTACGTTGCGAAAGTTATATAAATGATTCTAAAACTTTTTCATCTTCATCGATTTGAATTGTTTAGGATTGAACTTTTTAATAGGAGCATTATTTAAAAATTTAACTATATACGAAGTTCTTAAGAAAGTGCTTAAGCACTCCGATAGATTTATAGGGAAAGGACCATGAGTGTACACGTTAGATCAATCTATAGTAAAGTGAAAATGCTGCCCGATCGAATAACAGTGATTGCAGTGCCCCTAGAGAAGAATTTAAAAGTTAGGATTTGGGGATTACCACTTTGGGGAAGTGTCTATCATCACTCTAGTATATAGGTTACGAGTATTCAACTCCAAGTAGTTGCTCTGTCCTCTCTAGGTACGCGGTAAGAAAGGAGACGCCAACCACGTAAGACTTGCAATACTTGCTAACGGTTGCGTAGGTTGTGGAATACACTCGCTCGTACAATAACACTCGACACGTTAGAAACTTCACATTTTAATAACCAAACTTTAACACAACAATTACAGGTTACGTTACATACTGTACTTAAAACGTTACAGCGTAAGTTATCCTAATGCATGCACATAGTTGAGTAAAGAAATGCCTAACACGTAATCAGCGTTACGCCGAGACTCAAGGGTTCGAGACTCCAGGCTTCGAGACTGAAGATATGCTTGTTTCAGCGTCTTAAATACCAAATTGTAGACATGTGCATTACCGCATTCACAGGACAGCAGAGTCTGTGTACCTGCTGGCAGGAGCAATGTTTCTGTCAGCGATTTCCATAGACGCCAATGCCTTCAAAGGGGGATCGAACTGTTTGGGATAGGGTATATCACATACCTGTCTTTTTGGGAGGTTCTTCGTTTGGTATGGACGCTGTCCCATTCGTAAGCAAAAGGTTGAATGCATTTTTTTCGAAACGGAATTTTCAAAGGTTTTACATTTTTAAAATGCTCCATGCGTTTTAATTTTTGTCTGAGATGCATGAAATTTGGCAAGAAGACACCTCTCATACTTTTTAATGAAACTAGGTATGCATTTTATAATTGGACTTTATTAAGGTAATTAAAAGTGAATAAGAACCTAATTAAATGATGAAAATTAAGTTTTAATGCAGAATAATATTTTTGAAAAATTAACTTTCTAAAGGGATTTAAAAATGAATACCCAAATTTGTTCATAATGTGTTTTTGAGTGATCATAATGTAAAATGAATCAAAAATGCGAACAAATGGCACGCAAGGAGCATTTTCAAATTTTCGTTAAAAAAAAATTAAATTAAAAAAAATATAAAATTATAACAAAATTGAAAAAAAAAATTAATGGTATTATATATAGTAATGTTAAGAGGAATATTTATACAAATTTTCACATTTCTAAGTCAATAAATAAATAAAAAAAAATTTCAACGTCCACCGTCCCCTTAAACAGAGTAATCCAATTAACCCGGTTAAAAGGAGTTGTACTGTACGTGTATAAATATTTAAAAATATGTAGCAGCGAACAGTATGCAAAGTCCATTTCGACGATAAGAGCTTGCAATTTCCTCCTAGTAGCTCAACGATAGAACGTCGACTGGACAATTCAGAGATCCTGGGTTCGATTCCCGGGTGAGGCAGCAAAGCTTTTTACGATAGCGCCCGAACAAATCAACCCTGTAGGTGAGTGCAAAGATGTCGGAGGTTTGAAAGGGATCCTAGAACGACTAATACGGATTCAGTAGACCCTGGAAGATTAAGCACTGATTTCAAATTTAGAGGATAAGGTCACGCAGGATACTAACCTGGGTAAAAATAGTAGTAGCTGGAGGCTAATCAGAGGTAAAAATAACAGGAGGTGGTCAGTCAGATTGTCAGTTGTCCGCCAACCTGATATTAGAGGGGGGAGAATGCAGAGTCCACTTCGATAATAAGAGTTTGCAATTTCGTCCCAGTAGCTCATCAATAGCGCGTCGGCTAGCCAGTTCGGAGATCTAAGGTTCGATTCCTCATTGGGGCAGCAAGGTTCTTCACAAGTTTTAAGTCACAAAATGTATCCCGGATTATTGTTTCTACTCCTAGGAAAATTTTAATAAAAAGTGTTTGAAATTTTTTGATTGAAGCTTTACTTATAATTCATACATAACCATATTTAACCTAGTTGGACGCGTGGCTATTTTACTAACGCAAATGAACGCTCGGGGTATGCAAGTCCCCATTCTAAGATGTGCACCATTTTTCAATTAAGTGCGCTAGTTAATAAACTACTAACCCAATGCATTGAATCGATTTAGTGTACAAGCATATGTAATATCCATAAGAAGTAGGCATTTTCATTTTTTGTGGTAATTACAAAAATACCTAAAAATAGGCAAAATTATGTAAAAATGCAGCAACTTTTGTACAAAAATATTATAAACAAATATATCATGAATTACAGCACTGAAAATCCAACGAAAACACCTAAATACATGTACTTCGACTGTTTGCAGCGAAATAAATTCTTTCACAACAGTGGGGAATTCAGAATGACCCGTTTATCTGGCTCTTCAAATCATAAAAGCCCTTTCCATACTCAAAACAGAATAATATGAAAAATTGCAATCATGCCTCATCTAACAGAGAACAGCAAAAAACTCAGCTACCCAAAGAACTAGAAAGACAGGATTGCTACAAGCGCCTAGAAAACTGCAATTGCTGGGATACTGAATGCCCCATGCACGTTCTCCCGGGTTAAGCCATAGTTTTATCCACAAATAGCCATAATCTATTCAATTTTATGTATATGGCCATAAAAGTTAAAAGTTGACTGTTGGAAGATAAACCTACCCCATGTATCCATACTGAGAGCCTTTAATTCATTCTATTTATATATTTCTCGAAAATCCAACCACAAAACGTTCCAGTTCATTCTAGAAATTTATTCGGGAAACTAAATAAGCCTGCTGTTTAAAAATACTTCTGCGATGCCGAAATGAAAACTTGATATGAATCCTTTTCGAGCTGAAAACATATAAAACAGGATCTTGCGTGTCAATGAAATTTGCCAACAGAAGAAAGCCGTCACTTAGAGGATTTCAATCGAAAGCGAAAATATGTTTTTCTTCGTGCTTTTTCGCCGGACTCTTCTATGAACAGAACCCAAAGAAATGATTCTATCTTATCAAGCCATGTCTTTCACTTTTTAAAATATCCTTACAATAAAGGAGATATATTGGTACGGTATTGTGAAAGGGTCTTTAAAAGTATCTATCAGTTGTGGGGATTCATATATTGAGGAAATATTTTTAGCGACGTATGCGTCTGATGAAAAAAAAAAAGAAAAACTAATGTGGACAGCACATGACTTTCACTACGTAATTCAGGGATAGACGATATGCGATAGAAAAAAATTATTGGTCGAATATTTAAATTTTAGCTCTTTTATGTCTGCAAACGACAATTTGTGGCAACAATTAGATTTAGCTATTGTAGAATAAATTTTGAAAGGAAAGAAATTGGAGTTGACGCGAGAGCATTATCGAGCATTGATTTTCTATGATTTAAAAGTGGACCTAAATCAAGAAGAATGTCTTCAATGTCTACAATTAGCACATGAAAATGATGCTCTATCTCGTGCCACTGTATTCAGATGGCTTACAGAGTTTAGAATAGGTCAAATTCTCTTCTAGATGAAAAACACACTGGAAGATCCTTGTCAGATGTAGTCCCAGAAAATGTGTCGGCCATTCGGAAAATGTTAAACGATGATTATCGCTGTACCTACCAAATGATACAGAAATAACTTAACATTGGATCCGCAGCTATACATAAAATTATTCACGAAGAACTGCATATGAAAAATTAGTTGTCATTGGGTCTCCCATAATTTAACAAAACACCAAAAAGCGGAGTTTGTCAGAATCAGTAAAAAACCCCTAAAATTACTTAATGATGGTGGACGCCGCATTATTTGTAAAATCATAACTGGTGATGAAACGTACATATCGTTTTTCGACGTTCCAACGCGTCAAGAAAGTAAAGTATGGGTATTTGAAGATAACCCCAAACCAACAATGGCGAAAAGACAGCGAGCAATGAAAAAAGTAATGTATCCCGTGCTCTTCAGAAGTTCAGGTCTGGTCAAAGCCATAAAGCTAGAGGGGCAGAAGACTGTTACAGCTAACTAATACACCACTACCTTCCAGAAATTCTTTAAAAAGTGAATGTTAGGGGACTCATGCTTCACCATCACAATGCATCTTCTCTTTCAGCAAGAATAATAGTCGAATTTCTTGAACAAAAAAACATCAAAGTGATGAAAATCCACCCTATATTCTCCTGACCTTGCTATGTGTGACTTTTGGCTATTTTTGAATCTAAAGAAAAATTTACGTGGGCGTCGTTTTCATTCCGAAGATGAGATTGATGACGCTATAAAAGCATGTTATTCATCGACTCCAAGAAATGGATGGCTTGCAGCATTTAATCTTAGGAAAATGCGCCTACAAAAATGCATTGATGCTGGAGGGGAGTTCTTTGAACACTCCTAAGAGTTGGTAAGTTTAACTTATACCACTTAGCCGTATCTCTAAAATTTCAGTGTGACCCTCGAATTATATCTTTATTTATTTATACTCGCATTTGGTGACTGTACGTACAATAATTAGATTGTTGTCATTGTAGCGAGACTGGTCTTTTCAAATTAAATAGCATTAAGTTCAATATATTATTGACTTATAAAAGATATTATACAATTTGGATTTTAAATTTAAGGAATCTATTGACTGGAATTCAAGAAGAAAATCACGAAATGTCAGTGTGCAATGCAATGCCAAAATATTCTACCGTACATCTTGTACATTATTATTTAGTTTTGAAAGAAGTAATATCTAAACTTTATGTGCTGGCTGCGTCAAATTGGTTTTAGAGTTGTACGTACTATAAGACCCAGGTAATTCTTAATTCGATTATTTCATTCAGAATTGATATTTCTTATGCATTGCAATCTATGTTTTTACTAAAAGAAATTTTTGAAGCATCTAATTCTCAGGATCTACTATAGCTATAGCTTAGAAAAGGTTTGTTGTGGATTCAGCATCACATTTTGAAGGAGGTAGGGGTTCACTAAGATATTCATTCCCATCCGGGTTCATTTCCCATTTTCGGTTTAAATATTTTCATTTTTCTTGAAAATTTTATTTTTTCAAAATTGGCTATAGTTATTAACCTTAGATGATAACTGATATGAATTCAGTATCAAATTCTATAATAGTTAGGGTGATTCCTTAAGAATGTTCATTTCTGGTTCCTTTCTAATGTTTCCCTGAAACATCTATTTTTCAAAATTGGCTATATAGTTTAGAATAACTGGATTCAGCATTAAATAACTAATATGGTTTTAGCATCAGATTACATAAGGGGTTGGAGGGTTCACTAAGAATTTCCACTTCTTTTAGTTTCCCAATTCCTGTTCAAAATCTTTCAAGTTCCTTGAAACATCTGTTTCTCAAAATCGGCTATAGATAGAGATTAGATGGTGGGTTTAACATCAAGTTTTTAAGGCGTTGGAGGATTCACTAAGGATTTCAATTTTCGATTAAAAATGATCACATAAAGCAACTATTTTTTTTTCAGAATCGGCTATATTTGAGCTTTGATAATGTTTGGTACGAATTCAGTATTGCATTCTATTGGGATTAGGGGTCTCACCATTGATTTCCACTTCCGGTTCTAGAGATGACAGTACTGATTAAAAAAACATACATTTTCCTTACAACAACTGTTCCTACGGATTGGCTACAGATAGAGCTTAGAAGATGACTGATATGGATTCAGCAGCGAATTTTGGAGGGATAGCGGTATTCATTAAGGATTTCCACTTCCGACTTTGGAGATGTCATTTCCGATATTTTCGACAATTCGCATAATTGTGCGAAATTTGTATCTAAAAGAGAATAAAAAGTCTTAATAGTTGCATCAACATTGATATGTGCACACCACTTAACACCTTATGAAGGCTTTTATATAAACTTCTCATTTTGCTTTAATATCAAGCAACATCACTTTAAAACTGAATTGCTAACTAAACGTATTAACAAAAATTGTCGATAATATGCAGTAATGTCGGCAGAAAAAATTCCAGGGGGAGAGGCTAACCAAATATTTTGTTTCCCATTTTACCATATATCATTTCTTTGAAATTCAATGGGTTCCTGGGGGGTTATGACATCCAAATCTCCTTGGCAACGCCACTAGTAGTGAAGAATTGTCTAAAAATAGTCCACACGAAAATAGTAATGATCACGCGCATTAAAGCTTCTCCTTGATAAATAAATGGCATTGCTTGAAGTTATCAGCTTGGCGTAAAAGGATTTTCTGTATTATCAATATTGCATGTTGAAAGCCTAATGGATTTTGAGAACTTGGTCATTCTTGATAGGAGGTGGTGTTTGATAACTTCTGAAAGTGGATTTCTTAAATACTATACTAGAAATTAAAATCGAGCTTACATCTCAAATAACAGCATTTATGAACCGGTTTTGCTCTTTTAATATGTTCGCCAGGTAAAGAAGAAGTTGCATGAATGGGAAATGTTATGAGTGAAACACTGGTTATAAATGCTTAATTAAATATTAATTTGGTTTCAGATTTGGCCAATAGATCGAATTTTGTGTTATTGATCTTCAAATAAACAAGGAAAAAATAGCTGCTTGTGTGGTCTGAAAAATGACAGTTATGTGTGTTCAGGCCTAAAAAGTAAATAATTATGAATACTTAAAGTTAAAAATATACTTTTTAAAGAATCTTCTAAAGTTCAAATTGTTGTAATATAATTAGCCTCATACAGTTTACTCAGCAATTTGTTAGATTAAGTTAAATTGTAATTGTATTGCATACTTCCTCATTTTTACTTTCCCTGCAATACATGGTAATGTATAGGGAAAGTATTGGAATCATGCCGAAAATCGCAACTCGAGTTTTCGACGGATCTACACGTTTTGAGACCTCTAGAATACGAAAAAACTATTTTTAATGTGACGTCTGTGTGCGCGTCTGTCTGTGTGTGTGTCTGTCTGTCTGTATGTGTCTGTGCAATGTATGTATCCATTCTAACTCAAAAACTTATGGCCCGAATTTCATAAAATTTGGTAGGTAAGTCACTTGAGTATGACCCTCCGGCCGACCAAATAGCTGCTCATGTCCTTGTTGACGAGTCGGTCGGTCTGGGTCTTCAACTTGAGTATGACCCTGGTGCTGATTAGTTTTTGGTACGATTCGTGAAAACAGAACCCGCCTTTTTTTGCAAAATGGCCCGTAAAAATTTCATGCATCCACTCTAGCTAAAATACTAATTCTAAGTAACTTATCTACCAAATTTCATAAAATTTGGTAGATAAGTTACTTGTACAGTACTTTGGTACTGATTAGATTTTGGTATTAATCGGAAAAGAACAGCCTCGCTGTTTTTACGAAATGGCCCGCAAAAATGTAATGTATCCACTCTAGATAAAATACTAATTGACCAAATTTGGTAAATAAGTTACTTGTGGGATACTCTGGTGCTGATTAGATTTTGGTACTATTCGGAAAAGAACAACCTGCCTTTTCTTACGAAATGGCTCTCAAAAATCGCCAAAATCTAAAAAAAAGCGACGTATGTTCAAATATATCTATTAAATACTTGTTTTATATGCAATTATTGATGAGGAAAAGAATAAGAATAACTCTAGGACTAACCGCTCTCAAGATATTTGAGATTTTTCGCATTTAGTTATGCCACTATTGGAAAAATGTTTAATTACCAAATAAAAACAAAAATTGTATTAAAAATGCAAATTTAGTGTTATTTGGTTCAATTAAACTCAATCTAATGAATTATTGAAGTAATAAAGGAAATATGAATTTAAGTCTGCAGGGAAAGTCATGTGCTGCCCACATCAGATTTTTACTTTCCCTGCAATACATGGTAATGTATAGTAAAAGTGTTGGAATCATGTCGAAAATCGCAACTCGAGTTTTTGACGGATTTACACTTTTCGAGACCTCTAGAATACGAAAAAACTATTTTTAGCGTAACGTCTGTGTGTGTGTCTGTGTGTGTGTCTGTATGTCTGTGTCTGCGTGTCTGTGCAATGTATGTATCCACTCTATCTCAAAAACTAATGGACCGAATTTCATAAAATTTGGTAGGTAAGTCATTTGGATGCGACCCTGGTGCTGATTAGTTTTTGATACGATTCGTAAAAACAGAACCCGCCTTTTTTTGCGAAATGGCCAGTAAAAATTTCATTTATCCGCTCTAGCTTAAATACTATTTGACCAAATTTCACAAAATTCGGTAGATAATTTACTTGTTGGATACTCTGGGGCTGATTAGAATTTGGCACGATTCGGAAAAGGAGAACCCGCCTTTTTTTACGAAATGGCCCGCAAAAATTTAATGTATCCACACTAGCTAAGATGCTAATTGACCAAATTTCACAATATTTGGTAGATAAGTTACTTGTGCGATACTCTAGTGCTGATTAGATTTTGGTACGATCGGAAAAGAAAAACTTGCCTTTTTGTAAGAAATGGCCCCCTAAAATCGCCAAAATCTAAAATAAAAGACTAAGTAGTGTATGCTCAAATGTATCAATTAAATTCTTGTTTTATACTCAATTTTTTTAAAAGGAAAATAATATAACACACTCCATTATACTTTAGGACTAACCGTTCTCAAGATATTTGAGATTTCTTGCATTTTTGTTACGCCAATTTCGGAAAAATGTCCAATTATCAAATGAAAACAAAAATTGAATTAAAAATGCAAATGTAATGTTATTTGGTGCAATTAAACCCAATCTAATGAATTATTAAAGAAAAAAATAAAATATAAATTTAAGTCTGCAGGGAAAGTCATGTGCTGCCCACATCAGATTTTTAATTTTGTAATCGAATATATGAAAGTCTTGAATGGGACATAAAGGGGAGTAATGAATGCGGCAGTGTCATTCATTACTTTGCGAAAGTATAAAGCCAAAATATAAAAATTTTAAATTTAGACAAAATATGTAAAAACGTCTGTTATAAAAACTTACAGGAATATAAAATATATGTTCTTTCTATATTTAACCCTATAGTCACGGGACATGCTATTACATTCACATTTTCGTGACGTTCTTAGAACATTAGTGAGTTTTTCCTACCCAGATTTCTTATTTACCACATTGTATCTAGTTTCTCTTATTTTCATTCGTTTTAGTTTCGGTCTAAAGTTTAGGTGCATACTTTTTACAAAAGTATTTTCAATTTTAATGAGTTCATTTCTTTATTTTTCAGTTTCAATTCCATATGGCATAATTAGTATGCCCCGTGAAGTGTTAAACAAGATATTACCAATATATTATTTTCACTTTCTCTGCAATACATGGTAATGCACAGGGAAAGTATTGGAATCATGCCGAAAATCGCAATTCGAGTTTTCGACGGATCTACACGTTTTGAGACCTCTAGGACACGAAAAAACTATTTTTAGCGTGACGTCTGTATGTGTGTGTGTGTGTGTGTCTGTCAGACTGTGTGTGTGCGTGTCTGTCTGTCTATGTGTCTGTCTGTCTGTGTGTCTGTCTATCTGACTGTGTGTCTATCTGCCTGTCTGTATGTCTGTCTGTCTATGTGTCTGTCTGTCTGTGTGTCCGTCTATCTGACTGTGTGTCTATCTGCCTGTCTGTGTCTCTGTCTGTGCCATGTATGTATCCACTCTAACTCAAAAACTAATGGACCGAATTTCATAAAATTTGGTAGGTTACTCACTTGGGCATGACCCTGGTGCTGATTAGTTTTTGGTGCGATTCGAGAAAACAGAACCCGTCCTTTTTTGCAAAATGGCCCGCAAATATTTCATGTATCCACTCTAGCTAAAATGCTAATTGACCAAATTTTACAAAATTTGGTAGATAAGTTACTTGTGGGATACTCTGGTGCTGATTAGATTTTGGTATAATTCAGAAAAGAACAATCTCTCTTTCTTTTTTTACGAAATGGCCCGCAAAAACCTGAAAAACAAGACTACGTATCTTCAAATGTATCCATTAAATCCTTGTTTTATACGTAATGTTTGACGAGGAAAATAATAAGACCAACTCCATTATTTTAGGACTAACCGTTCTCAAGATATTTGAGATTTCTTGTATTTTCGTTACGCCACTGTCGGAAAAATGTCTAATTTCCAAATAAAAACAAAAATTGAATTACAAATGCAAATTTAGTGTTATTTTGTGCAATTAAACTCGATTTAATGAATTATTAAAGAAATAAGGAGAACATGAATATGAGTCGGCAGGGAAAGTCATCTGCTGACCACATCAGATTTTTTTTTCTATACCACTTGAGTCTATTTTTGGATTTGTGTATAATTATACTATCTGAAAAATCATAGTTGGATAAATCATGTCTCTAGAATACATAACTTGTTCTCTACTATTAAACTGCTCATTTTCCTTAAACACATCCTGGGAGAAATAACTAAAAGGCCCAAGAGAAGAAGAGATAGATCTACCATGATTACAAGTACATTGGAGCAAATTAAGCTAGAAAGTCAAGATATTTAGAACCTTAAGCGTTTCTCAAAGTCAAAGAAATTATAAAAAAAAAATTTGAGAATGAAACAAGTAACCTTACTGACATACTCCTGTAGATTGTTGTTGAGATATTTATTTATTTATTTATTTGTAATAGATTTCTCAACAGGAACAGGCCAAGTTTCAGAGAAGGGAAAAACAAATTACAACTAATATAAAACGCCCGCACAAAAGGACATGTAAACGCAATAACATGTAAACTAAATAGCATGTAAATACAGTTACATGTAAATACAATAGCACGTAAACACAATAACATGTAAACACAATAGCATGTAAACACTATAGCATGCAATAACAAATGTATCTAAAACTTGAAAAATTAAAAAAAAAAAATTCAAAAACTTATTTCACATTATAATGTAATCATCAGAATTTCTAAAATCTTAAAACGTACATCATAAAAAATTTAAAAACATTTGATGCATCATAAAAAAGTATTAAAAGTTAAATGTAAACTATTAAGCGTCCTGACAAATTTCGCTATAGGTTGATTCCTTAAAAAAAAGCATTTCACTGCAGTAAATTTCAATACGTACAAGTCTATTTCTAGTATTGTAAGAAGGTACACCGATATTAATCTTTGCCATAGAAGATGAGAATTAAACTTTTGTTTACGGATGGGTCAGCGTCAATCCCAACCGAAGAAACTCCCAAAATGACAGGTATTTCACATACCCTATCCCGGGGCGCGGTAGCCCATTGGTTAGCGCGCTGGAGTTGCACTCGGTAGGCCCGGGTTCGATTCCAGCCACTGCCAAAACTGCCGCCGTGTTCATGCGGAGTACGATCACGTTAAACATGTGGGTCCGAAAGTCCTTCCGAGAGGTTGGTGGTAGGGGAAGGAGGGTACGGTCCCTGTGGATGCCTCCCCCACTGGGTTCCGGTCTAAATAGGGTGGCACTTCCCGACCGTCCAAACAGTTACCTTACACCTTTCTGATAGGTCGGACGGTCTGGGTTTCAACAACAACAACATACCCTATCCCAAACAGTTCTACCCCCCCTTTGCAGGCATTGGCGTCCATGGGCATCGGCGACAGAAACATTGCACCTGCTGCGTGCAGAAACATTGCAGGTGCAATGTTTCTGTCGCCGATGCCCATGGACGCCAATGCCTGCAAAGGGGGTCGAACTGTTTGGGATAGGGTATGTCAAATACCTGTCATTTTAGGAGTTTTTTCGGTTGGGATTGACGATGTCCCACCCGTAAGCAAAAGGTTAAGGTGTTAATTTAAAGGAAAACTACTTAGTACTTTTTAAATTTACCATGAAGAAAACATGCGTATGTTATATCGGCAGCTTTCTGATAAAACTGAAATCTCGTAAAGTGAAAATACAATTTCTTTGAATAAAATACAAATCCACGCTCTTCGTCTGCCCAGTCAATAAAGATATAGTTAATGTGTTGATAAAGACATGTTTTTAAAGCTCCCTAAACTTAGTAAATATTATGGCACTGTTCGTACAAGTGCTTTTTTATCATTTTCTGCAAATTTTGAAAGGTTATAAAAACATTAGGACCCATAAAGTAATTTGATTCGAAAGGAAAGTTAAGATGTTTTAAGTGTCTTTCATTGTCATAAATTGCCATTTTTATAATAAAATATTTCATATCTTTTAAAAAAATTCTTAAAAGTTGTTTTTAAACAGTAAAAATATAAACATTAACAGAATTTATTTTGTCCCATTCATGACGTTTATTGTGCTATTTATTACCCTGTCTGGGACTACAATTGAAAATTTGAGTATCTTCCTTTTGATTGCGTTTAAAATCAACAGTATTCCAATAATCACTGATTGTAATATTTTCACCAAGTTTCATTCTAAACGATTTACTTGTTCGT
The DNA here is from genome assembly GCA_951213105.1 of Amaurobius ferox. Taxonomy (NCBI): domain Eukaryota; kingdom Metazoa; phylum Arthropoda; class Arachnida; order Araneae; family Amaurobiidae; genus Amaurobius; species Amaurobius ferox. Next base: position 13,314,272 of record OX578134.1, read on the forward strand.
GAGATATCGTATTCACAGGTTTACGGCCACACATAGACATATTTAAAAACGTTCAATTCCTGTTGAGGGATACTTGAAAGTGAAGAAAATTCGAATTGGAATTTTTGACCTCGGCACAATTCTTTCCCCTATACATTATACTATGTATATAGGGAAAATAATAAACTGATACTTTGGACTAGAACAAACACTGCAAATTAGCCTTTCAAACATTCTACTAGATATTAATTTGTTATATAAAAATATGCAATCACATCCCCCGCATCAAATTGTTCTTGTAGGCTACAGCTGTAGTAAAATAAGTTAATTCTTGTGTTAATTTTTTTTTGCACAATAGCAAGTAAGTTAAATAAATGTTCTGTTACATTTAATAAAAATGTTCCAATAATAATTAATGGCATATAAAGCACTGTTGGTCACTAAAACTAAAGTTTTTGGGGAGCCTTAAATTATTCTTATCAAATTTCAAGGAGCTGTAAAAGTTTGACAAGCTCTGCTCTATGTCTCCAGGGGAGGGGGGGGGCTTCTGAATGGCGGTAACGATACAAAAAACGTTAAGCAATTATTATATAGATGAGAGAGTAAAAATAGAAAGTGGGAGAGCAGCCTCGAAAAACTTTCTCCCGTCTAGATTTCTGTCACATTCGGAAGGAAGATGGCGTGCGTTCGAAGTCTGGCCCACAGTTTGAGCTCTCGGGGTCATTGGAACAGGGATAGAGACTAGACGCAGCAAAAACGAAATGTTTCTTGGATTTCGTCTGGCCACTTGCACTACTCACCCGGTTTAACGCACTGGAATAAATAGCAGTGCAGCCATTCAAGTACCGAGTGACAGTGGATGCGCTTTGAAATAAAGGATTCAAACACTTAGGGGTGAGTATTTTAGTTGAAGAATTTATTTTTAAACGTATTTGAAAGTTGAGTCTTCACTCGGCTTACTCATATCTCACTACTTAAAATTCAAATTTGTTGAGTTAATGACAAGGTGAAATGCGTATGGTTTACCTGTAACCAGGGATGTTACGCATATTACATGAAAAGTATAAAACGCATAATATATAAAACGTATAATACACGAAACATATGCGTTTCATATATTATGCGTTTTATACTTTTCATGTAATATGCGTAACATCCCTGGTTACAGGTAAACCTTACGCAAGGGATGTTACGCATATTATATGAAAAGTATAAAAACGCATAATATATGAAACGTATAATACACGAAACATAGACCGGCCACACAATTTGCTACCATAAACCTTCGGGTTGGTCGTGTGGTCTGGGTCTTCCACACGAAACATATAGAACATATTATACGCACGTATAATACTGTAAAATAAGTATTTATGATACGTGCCAGTTTTATACATTTTATGCGTTTTAAAAAATAATTTGCATTTTTGAGGTAAATTAAACTCTTAATAGTCTAATAAAATAAAGTAAAAAAGAGGCTTTGAAAATCTGAATAAAAATAGGCAAAATGGAAGCATTTTTATTTGTTTTATATTTTATGCACATTTAAATTTCAGTACTTTTACAGCACAATGAACAGTATTGAAATATTGGGGGGGGGGGGGACTTGCTCCTACAATGTGTAAAAGTATAAACCATCTTCTAAATGACAAATAATAGGTCAAACGAATTATTTTTATTCCCACCCAATATCCAAACATTTGATTATTAATCATTTGTCAATACAGCAGCCGCAGTGCGAACTATTTTGCTATCATACAATGTTGCCCCGGCGTACGACAGGAGGAGGATCACATTACGAGCTTAAGCCACTCAATTTGAAAAGAAACCCAGCGGGGGCGGCAAGTCAAACTTGCTAATAACCGAAAAAAAAAATTCTGAAGGATAACATGCTATAATTGTGATCATTTGGACCAACTGAATTTTCAAATTTTTGATATTTTCAAATTTTTCTTAAAAAATTAAAAAAAATGTAAGCTATTTAAAAAGTGGATTATGAAAAAGTCTAGTTGAGACACACTTCAGTTAATTTTTATTTATTTTAACCCTTTGCTTACGGGTGGGACAAGCATTGGCGTCCTTGAACTCCAATGTCTGCAAAGGGGAGATCGAACTGTTTGGGATAGGGTATGTCAAATACCAGTCTTTCTGATAAGTTCTTCGTTTGGGATGGACGCTGTCCCACCCATAAGCAAAAGGTTAAAGAGGCTTTGTATGCGAAGTGGACAACTTGTGTTGATATGTTTCATACATTTTATACGTATTATACGTGATTTTATACGTACAGTTGGCCAAAAAGTAGTCCGTACACTACTCACTATTCTCGAATCGTACAATCAAACCAAAAGTATCATTAAACTGGATATAATATCTACTATATGAAAATGTGCACCTAATTTTCATAAAGCTTCGTCTTCATATTGTGTTACTTATTATTTCTGAAGATTCAAATGACAACACCCATTTTGTATGTCATCATTACATTTATTATATTGACATTATGCTAAATATACTTTTTTTTTGCTACTTTTACCATAAATATGGGTAGTATGTACATGAAAATCAGCAGGAGTCCATCTCCACATTTAGGGTAGTAAAATAAAGGTCACAGATACTTATCGATTAGTATTATATCTATTGGATTCGGAGATACAAGGGTCCAAAATGTTTACAATTTGAGCAAAGCTCCGAATTCAGCCTGATACTCCGACCATAGACGTTATGGGCATCAAAATTGTACGATTAAAATTAACATAAAAAGAAAAATCTCCGCCAAGTAAAAGATAAACTCGTTTTTGCGACAAAATTGCACTATTAAAATTAACGTAAAAAGAAACAAGAAAGTTCAATCATGCTTAAAGCATTGATTATGAAACACTTTCCAACTTCAATGCAATTTTATTTAAACATCTCTAAAATGCAATACATTCCTCGGTAATATTTTAAAACTTATCACAATACTACATTAATTTATTATATTTGAAAACTTAAACCTTCATCGAAAAAAATGAACTTCATTCAAATGACGGCATTAAAATATAAATTGCCTAGTTTAAACATCTCTAAAATGCGATACATTCCTCGGTAATATTTTTTAAATTGTCATAATACTACAATAACTTATTATATTTGAAAGCTTCATCGAAAACAACTGACATTCATTCAAATGACGTCATAGAAAAATTAACACGGCTGGCTCTCTCTATAAAAGCAGCATTTCATTCATAACATTTTCCCATTCATTTCATTCATAACATTTTCCCATTCATTTCCTTCATCACAGTACTAAATTAATTTATTTTATTTAAAAACTTAAGACCATGGAGCTACAAGTAATTAAACTCTATGCTTAAAACTTCATCGAAAATAATCGTCCTTCTCTCTGTAAAATCAATGAATATTTCATTCATATGAGCTATGCAGACTCCATGAATTAAATAATTTTGCGTTAAAGAAATACAGCAATTCTTATACAAGTCATCCTTCATATTTTGCTGTTTACATTTTACATAAGTGAAAAATAGGCTTCGTTGTAGAGATAATCAAATTTGGATGATCATTTAAACTCAAATATATTGTAATTGCGTTGTTTCAGTATGTAGATGCACAAAATGTAAGCAAAAATAAAGCGGTTTTAGGACGGATACAACACTCAATATGAATTAAAAAGAACTTGAACTCAATATGAATTAGAAAGAATGAAAAAAGTCATAAACAATTTTCAACTTTGTTGTAAAGTGTTAAAAACTCATTCACGTAAAGGATTAACACATTTTAAATCAATTTCACAAGTTGTCCATTCCGAGTACAGCTTTTGCGTGCTTAACGCTCATAACACCTCTTATATAACAGTTAGTGCCCGATTAGTGCTTATTCTCAGAGCAAAGCGCATTTACTAGGGCCATTAATTCCTACTTCTACATCGCTCCTTTGCGACCGGTTCTGCAGGCCCGGAGATGGAAAACGCGCAGGTTGGTTGAAATTGCCGAATTGCACGGAGAATTTTTTGTCATTTAAGTGCTTTCATTACAATTTCAAATAGCTTTCCCGTCAAGTCACTCAACCAATTCACCGCGGAGATTTCAAAAAGCAGCACGCCGTTTCGAGTGGTGGAGGTTATGAATGCCGTTACTTTCAAATTTTGTAAACACTTTTGACTTGAAACGCGTCTGCGGTCGGGGATATTCCACTGACAACGGAGCGTTACGAAAGATGCAAACACTTTGAACGCTTTATATTTCCGAAAGTAATAATAAAAATATAAACAATTTAAATTTAATGTGTCGGAAAGACGGTATTATTTATAAATATACAAAATAATTTCAATATTTTAAACTATTTTAATATTTCGAAAATAATAAAACGTTTTGTCCTTGTACATTTTATCTGCACTTTTCATTTCTTCATTCGAAATATCTTCTAAATTATACATGATAAATATAAATATTAAACGACTAAATGTTCAGTAGGAAATCTAATTTCTAGATCGATAATTTGTTTTTATAAAACTTAAGGTGCTATTACACGAAGCCATTTTTATTGCCACAACTTCAGCAATTTCGATAGTACTCCTGTATTAGACCCCCCCCCCCCCTACCGAACAGCTGATCGTAGGGTTGCCAGTACTTTGCCACTTTTTTGTATTTAGCACGTTTAGCGCGTCAGGTCATATATAAGTGCTAGAATCTCCCCAATTTCCCCTCACAAAGCATTTCTAAATGTTTCTATAGTATAACTGGTAGGTCCCTGTGGTTACCAAACCTATTCGGTTCCAGTCAACTAAATCTGGAGGCTCTCTCCCAACCTTATAAACCTTACAGTTTTGGGTAGTACATACAGCATTTACACAGATACATACATAAATGCACACAAGAACATAAATGCCCATATGCAAATGCATTATCATACTCAGAAACACATCAGAGCCCCTTTCAACAAATGCATTACAGTTTTGGATAGTACGACATGTTTACACAAATGCATACACGTGCATAAATGCACACAAGCACGTAAATACCCATATACACATACAAATGCATTATTATACTCAGAGAAACACATCGGAGCCCCTTTTACACATGCCTTGCAGTGTAAAGCCGGCCAAGCTGGCCATCCAATATGCTGCTCTATGTCCTCGGACGAGTCGGGTGGTCTGGGCTTTCGACATGCCTTGCAGTTTCTTGTGGTTCCGAGGGTAGTACGACACATTTACACAAATTCGTACGCAAATACACAAAAGCAGATAAATACCCATATACACATACAAATGCATTATACTTAGAGAAACACGTCAAAGCCCATTTTACATATACCTTGCAGTTTTCAGTAATTTGGACGGCAGTACGATACATTTACACAAATACGTACACGTGCATTCAAGTACATAAATACTTATATACACATACAAATGAATTATCGCATTTAAAGAAACATATCAGGGCCCATTTTAATTCTTGCGCTCCCCCCCCCCCCATAGGCAAAATTCAATTCTACCCCCCTCTCCTCCCATTACAACTTGTATTGCAAAAATATATATATTAAGCACGGAAGATGGACCCCAAAGCTATGCGAACCCCCAGCATTTGACTATTTTGCATATGTTCGAAACGACCTTGCTTGGGACTTGGAACACAGCTTCTTTATAAAATTTGTGAAGGATAAAATTGTTTCTCTTTAGATTTTATAAATCAATATTATGAGGAACTTGATTAACTGAGATAAAAGATATATTGAGCACAGAAGAATGAGCCTCAGGACCTTGCGAGCCCCTAGCATTTGCTTAATTTGCCCATGGCATTTGCTTAATGACCCTGAAACACATTCTTCCGAAAGTGTTCGAAATACGCTTATGGGATCTTAGAACATTATTTACCGGTAAAGTCTCGCATTTAAAATTTTTTGAGAAAACAATACTTTATTGATGTCTTTTCTTTAGTATGATAGAACAAAAACATCATTGTGTGAACTTTGAGATAAAATGATTTGTGTTTTTATCACTTTCCAACATAATTGGAAAGTGTTTATGACTTTGATCATTCTGTCTGTCCGTCTCTTCGAAAGATAATTGCCTTAAAAATTGACTTTGTCAAAATGAAATTATAGTATATTATTGAGACGGTATGTGGAACATATGGGAATGAAAATGAATAATATTACCCAATTAATTTCGAATTGAACTCAGGTTGAAAAAATGAAATACATTGAATCCCATGGGACCTAATTTTTCAAAGATTTTTTAAGATAAGTTAAAATTACTTCTAAAATTTTAGGAAATATTCAAATTATCACATAAAATGTAGAAAAGCTTTTTCAGCAAAATATGTTAGGCAGTTTTTTAAATAAAACTTGTTTAAAGTAGGGCAAAAACAAACAAATTCAATTAAAATCTGACTCTTGCTATATTCTCCAGAAAAAGAACAGTGGTATATTTTATAATAAATATCTTTCTAAAAGTTTAATTCTTTTTTTATCATACTCATGACACGAGTAAATTATTTTCAAAAATCATGACCAAATAGGTCATATAGTGCGAAAGATAGAATCAGGATCGTTATAAGGAAAATTGGGCGAATAACACTTTTCTCGAATTCGAGGATTCTAGTCAAGCTGTGTAGAGTTAGTTGTTTATAAGAGTTATTTGTGGCCAATATTAATTTGGCGCAAATGAGCTCTATTTTGTAAGAATGTTAAAGTTACATAAAATGGTTCTGCACTTCTGCGGGACTGTCAAATTGCGAGCTGCAATTAGAAATAATTTTGCTATACGCAAACCCAGCAAGCTTTAAATATAACGAGAAATTTATATATTTTAATTTTCTACAATTTTTGAATGGAATTCTAGCACAAGTTAAAAATGTTTAAGTGTAATTTTTAACTAGGAGTGGCGTGTTGGCATGCATTTAATTGGTATTCCTATTTTTCACATGTTTGTAAAATTTATGTAAACTTTAGATGTTATTATTTTTTTTTCTAATCTGCATTTAAAACGTGTTTTAATATTTATTAGCTGCCTTTCCTAGCAACTACTGTAAATTACATAGTTCGCTGAGAGGGTACCTCAAATTCGCGTAAGATAAATACTAAACTAATAAAGGAACTGTAGATCATATTTTCAATAGGACAGTTTTTTGCAATAAGCAAAAGAGGTAAATGCCGACAGAATTAAAAAACCTATTTTGCTTACCATTTCAATTTATTTTAAAAATAGCTTTTATCCTTTTAAATTGATACTTTTGGACCTGAGAAATCGTTTCGTGTCCATCTGTGCACAAAATAAAGAATGCTGAATCAGTTTAGAATAATTTTCGAATCACATAAAACAAACATCTTTCAGTTCGGTCTTTAAATACCCTGATATAACTAGCCAATAATTGTATACATTAAGTGCATGTATTCCCGCGAAGCTTAAACTAGTGACATTGACAGAGAGGAGGAAAATGTTGGGAATCATACACTCCATTGGATAAACAATTATATTGGATCTCTATATGGTTCATATTGGAAAGCGAAAACCAACACTGTAGACCATCCAAATTGACCACAAGACTGAACTTTTTGTACTAAATTTCGTTTGAATTTCTCCATTCATTCGTGAGATATCGTCTGCACAGGATCATACACACACACACAGACACCATCTCAAAATCGTTTGATTCGTATTCAGGAATGCTTGAAACGTGTTCTACCGTCAAAAACTCGAATTTGAATTTTTGGCCCAGTCATAATGTTTTCCTTATACATTATTCTATGTATATAAGGAAAGTAAAAATGAACTTTATTCAAATGATGTCATCCAAATATAAATCGTCTGGCTCTCTATGTTAAAACAGTGAATATTTCATTCATACACTTTTATTTCAGATTCCAGAGTTAAATAATTTTCCGTGAAAAAATTCAGCAATTCTTATACAATTCATCTTTATTATTTGTTTACATTCTGCACCTATAAAAATTAGGATTCGTTGTAGAAATAATCAAAGTTTGATTACCATTTAAACTAAAAAATATTATGATTGAGTTGGCGCAGAATATAGATGCACAGAAAATATACAAAAGTAAAGCGATTTTAGGACGGATGCAATGCTAAATATAAAAGTAAAAGAACTTTAAAAATCACGATTTTTACTCTGGGAAAAAAGATGGATATCATATTATATTTTGAAGTGGGTCGCGTAATCTCGTCATATTATATGGGTGTAATTATTATTTTAATTCTTATTTAAAAAAGTGCCAAACATATTTTGCTGAATTTTTTTATATATATTTTATGGGATAATTTGAACATTTCCTAATATTTTCGAAGCAATTTGTGAATTTTTACATCACTTATAAAATGTTTGACAAATTAGGTCCCATACGGTTCAATGTATTTTATTTTTCCAACTCGGGTTCAATCCGAAACTAATTGGGTGATATTATTCATTTACAGTCCCGTATGTCCCACTAGCCGTCTCAACAACATACTAAAATTTTATTTTGATAAAATCATTTTTAAGGTAGTTATCTTGCGAACGAGCAGACAGACAGACAGAATGAACAAATTCAAAAACATTTTTCAACTACGTTGTAAAGTGTTACAACGATATTTTGCCGTAAATTATATAGTCTGGTATCCGGATGAAACCATAGCGAAAAATGAAAGTGAATAAACAATTTGCTACTGACTTGTAAGCCTTTAAAAGCAAGGATATATAATTGTATTTCAATCCCAGTTCTTAGTTAACGAAATAAATTGTTTATAGAATTCCGATATTTTAATATGTTTAACTATTTTATAAAGGTAATTCCTATTTCGACATTTTTATTTTTTAACTTTCTTGAAAATATCTAATCAAGACAAACCACCCACAATAAACACGAATTTCAGAAAAACCATTTCGACTCCATTAATCTAAATCCTACTTTTTAACACTTTCCAACATAATTGTAAAGTGTTTATGCCTTTATTCATTCTGTCTGTCTGACCTTTCTGGCGATAAGTGCCGTAAAAATGTCTTTATCAAAATGAATTTTTAGTATGTTGTTTGTGTTTTTAGTCTGTGAGACATATGGGGATAAAAATGGATATTATCATTCGATTAGTTTCGGATTTAACTTCGGTTGAAATAATGATATACATTAAACCCTATGGGATCTAACTTTTCAAACATTATCTAAGCAAAGTTAAAATTCGAAAATTGCTTCGAAAATTTTAGAAAATATAGAAATTATCACATAAAATGTAGAAATTTTTAGGAAATTATGTTTGTAAGTTTTTTAAATAAAAATTGCTTAATATAGGGAGGGAAACAAATTCAATTAAATTCTGACTCTTTCTGTATTCTCCAGAAAGAAAACAGAGGTATATTTTATAATAAATATATTTCAAAGCGTTTAATTGTTACTTTCGTTATATACCTAGTACAATGTATAAGGAAAGTATTGGGATAGGGTCGAGAATACGGGTATTCGAAGAGAGAACACGTTTTAAGCATCCTTGAACAGGAATTAAACGTTTTTGAGATAATGTATGTGTGTGTTTGTCAGCAAGTCTGTATAGTAATCTTATAGATTATTTTTTTACTGTAAAAGTAGTAAATTCATTGGATTATATAAGGAAAGTCATGTGCTAGTCACATCAGATTTTTTTGTTATATGATGATTTTAAAAAAATACATTTTAGGAATGCAGTGCTAGTAAATCTTAATAAAACAACGAAATGCATAAGGAAAAATGTTATCCTTTATTTCCATTTGCAGTTCCATGTTATGGAACAGCATTCCTGATATACCTGAAAATATTTATAATATCATATATGGCTTTAACGAAATCATATATTTTAAACGATTTGTTCAAAAAAAATTTCTGGTATATAAAATGCATTTTTACTTTTTGTATATACATGGTATAATTGGAAAGGATTGTAGCGGGGTCGAAAATGCAACACCTGGTTTTTGACGGGAGAGCACTTTCAAGGATCCCTGAACACGAATCAAACGTTTTTAAGGTGACGTCAGTGTGTGTGGGTGTCAGTGAGCCTCTGGAGATGAACGAATGAAGCGATTCAAACGAAATTTGATACAAAAACTACAATCAGTAAACACTGGAAGCCTATTGTTTTTAAACGAAATCGAATGTTCAAAACCACCCTAAATTTTGAAACGAAATTTTGAAAAATCATCACAAAATAAAAACCCTTAATAAAGTTACGCAAATAGTCATTTCCAATGTAATATTTCATTAAAAAACGATTGACACAAACTTTAGAACGCTAGCATAAAACGTTCTCGATATATTGCAGATTTTTCGACACTACATTAAACTTTACAACACTAAATATAAATTAAAAAGAACTTTAAATACCACGATTTTGACACAAGATGGATGTCATATTTTATTCTGAAGTGGGTCACGTAATCTTTTCATATAATATGGGTGCAATTATTGTTTTAATTTTTATTTAAAAACCACCGAACATATTTTGCTGAATTTTTTGTTATATATTTTATGGGATAATTTGAATATTTCTGAAATTTTCGAAACAATTTGTGAGTTTTAAATTTACTTAAAAAATGTTTGAAAAATTATGTCCCATAGGGTTCAATGTATTTCACTTTTTCAACACGGGTTCAATCCAAAACTAATTGGGTAATATTATTCATTTACATTCCCTTATGTCCCACAGACAATCTCAACAACATACTAAAATTTTAGTTTAATAAAGCCATTTTTACGGCAGTTATCGTGCGAACGGACAGACAGACAGAATGAATGAATGAACAAAGTCATAAACACTTTTCAACTATGTTGTAAAGTGTTAAAATTGTTTAAGTGTGATTTTTAACTGGGAGAGGCGTATTGGTATGCATATAATTGGTACTCCTATTTTTCAAATGTTTGTAAAATTTATATGAACTTTAAATGTTGTTAATTATTTTTTCTAATCTGCATTTAAAACGTGGTTTAATATTTAAAGTTTTTAGCAACTACAACAAATGATATAGTTCGCTGAGAGGGTACCTCAAATCCGCGTACGATAAATTCTCAACTAATAAAGGAACTGTAAATCATATTTTCAATAGGACAGTTTTTTACCATAAGCAAAATGACCTGAGAAATCGTTTCGTGTCCATTTGTGCAAAAAATAAAGAATGCTGCATCGATTTTAAATAATTTTCGAATCCTATAAAGCAAACGTCTTTGAGTTCGGTCCTGAAATACCCTGATATAACTAGCCAATAATTGTATAAATTACGCGCATGTATTCCCGCGTAGCTTAAACTGGTGACGTTGACGGAGAGGAGGAAAGTGTTGGGAATCATGAATTCCATTGGATAAACAATTATATTGGATCTCTATATGGGTCATATTGAAAAGCAAAAACCGACACTATAGACCAGTGGTTCTCGAACTTTCCTTTATCACGGACCACTGGTGCACACTATCAACCTAACAGTGACCACCTACCTCAAAGCGAGTAGCGCTATTTCGAAAATTTCCTATGGGAGGAGAGAAAGTGGCAAACGTCAATATAGGAACTTCAAAAACCATAAAATTATATAAAAACTTATGATCTCGGAAATCCACAGGGGCAGTTCCCCAAAAATTCAAGAATTATGATTTAACAACTCGTTAAAATGCATTATCATCGTAAAAACTTATTAATATTATAGTTTTTTCGCAATAGAAAAGTTAGAAATAAATTAATAAAGTGCTGTTTTTTATTACATTTTAAAACACGAATTAAATGATACTAGTATATTTTAAGAAAGTATGTAAACGAATAATTTTTTTCATTCACCATTTTCAATGTGAAGAATGGTGTTGCTTGCAATCTTTGACCAGTTTGGTTACATCAAGTGCAGTGGAGTTACCAATTGAGTTTTGTCGAATTACCACTAGAGTTTAGTCGAATTATCACTAGAGAGATAGAACGAATTACCAATTGAGTTTTGTCGAATTACCACTAGAGAGGTAGAACGAATTACCAATTGAGTTTAGTCGAATTACCACTAGAGAGGTAGGACGAATTACCAATCGTTTTCTAATGAAAAATTACATAAGAAATGTCTATTTGCGTAACTTTATTAGCGGTTTTGATTTTTTGACGATTTTTTCAAAATTTCATTCGAAAATTTAGGGGGGTTCTGAACATTCGATTACGTATAAAAACAATAGGCTTCCAGTGTTTACGGATTGTGATTTTTGTACCAAATTTGGTTCGAATTCGTCCATTCGTTCGTCAGTTATCGTCTCCACAGACTCACTGACACACACACATACTTTCACACACACACACACACACACACACACATACACACACACAGACATCACTTCAAAAATGTTTGATTCGTGATCAGGGATGCTTGAAACGTGCTCTCCCGTCGAAAACTCGAATTCGAATTTTCGACCCCGTCACAATACTTTCCTTATACATTATATAAGGAAATGATATACATTATATAAGGACATGTATATAAGGAAAGTAAAAATTGGTTTTTCTTATAGTAGATACTTATATTATTTCTAAGATATTGAATTTTCGGAAATTAGTCGTCATTTTCATACATTTCGCGTCATTTTTATCCAGATGGCGAGATTTTGTTAATTTGGCAACATTTCAAAAAGTCGCCAAGTTGGCGACATTCCGCCAAATTCCTCGCCAAAATCTCGCCAAGCGTTATGGACGGAGAAATAAGTTATTCTTATAGCAGATGAATGACTATTGGCGTTCAAATACAAAAGTATTACTCAAAGTATCTTTTTTCATGAATGGAACGAGCTAGATCCACGATAATGATGTCACCAAATTTATAGCATGATATTACATATGAAAAGCGAACATGTTTCTCAACAGTTAATATTTTTTTTAATTTATAGGATTTTTTGATAAATTTATTTGAAAAAGGTGCAGTAACTCGAGAACGGTTCATGCTAGCGTTCTAAAGTTTATGTCAATCGTTTTCTAAGGAAAAATTACATAAGAAATGTCTATCTGCGTAACTTTATTAAAGGTTTTGATTTTTGATGATCTTTTCAAAATTTCACTCGAACATTTGCGGGGGTTCTGAACATTCGATTACATTTAAAAACAATAGGCTTCCTGTATTCATGGATTGTGATTTTTGTACCAAATTTCATTTGAATCGCTCCAGTCGTTCCTGAGATATCGTATCCACAGACTCACTGACACACACACACGTACTTTCACACACACACAGACATCACCTCAAAAATGTTTGATTCGTGATCAGGGATGCTTGAAACGTGCTCTCCCGTCGAAAACTCGAATTCGAATTTTCGACCCTGTCACAATACTTTCCTTATACATTATGTATATAAGGAAAGTAATATGGCATCCATTTTTTTTTCAGCTGCGTAAAAATCGTGATGTTTAAAGATCTTTTAAATGTATATTTAGTGTTTGTCATAAAACCGCTTTATTTTTGCGTATTATCTGCCCCAAAGCAATTTTAATATTTTTTATTTTAAGTGATAAAATATTCTTTGATTTTACATAGTGAGGCAGACTATTTATATTTCGATGAAGTTATTTGAATAAAGTTCATTTAGTGGAGTTAGAAAGAAGGAGATAAAACTCCTATGGAAGAGACACTTAATGCCATAATGCTTTGGGAATTATATCTAGGTGTCGCTAATGTTATTAAAGTAGCTGCTATTGCTAATTGACACAACAGAAAGACATAGTATTTAGTATATATATTTTTAATTATTTTCAAAGTAAGAGTTCTCTAATTATGAGTATAATTAACCAGTATTTTCTCATAGTAGTAGGATAGAGTATAGAATTTATGGAGATAAAATGAATTGAAAGGTAAAATAATTTTGAATGCTTAGGAATATTCTTTATTGTTTCAGTTCTAACTTGCATTGCTTTAATTATTTATTTTTACAAAATTGACAGTTTAAAAAAAATATTTTAGGCCTTCCGCCATAGAAGTTCATGCAATGCAGGACTACTTATCTTATCGTAGCATCACCTGACTTATTGTCTCACATGATATTGGTGTTTTCTTAATGTCAAGTTTTAACTCTACTTTTACCTCCATGGTTACAAGCATTGTCTTTTTCGATGAAGATAAAAGTTTTCTAATATAATAAATTACTGCAGTACTGTGATAATTTAAAAAATATCTACGCTGAATGTATCACAATTTAGAGATGCTTAAATAAATTTGCATTTCAGTTGGAAAGTTTTTATATTCAATGCTTGCAGGATTGATCTTTCATGTTTTTTTTTTGTTGTTGTTTTCCCCATTTGACAAAAAATCAACTAAATTAATGAATTTGATGCTTTTGGCTGATTTATGTTCTAATAAGTAGTATGATACAATACCCTTTCCATGCATAACAGTAATTAAGAAAAGGGGGTTGACCTGAAAAGCGGTATGGCTGACGTAATGTAACACGTAGGCAGTAGTTCATTTTGTTCGTTAAAGATATATTTCCATCTATGCACTTTCAGCTTCCCATGGCGAAGTTTCAAACATCCATACACATCAGAACCTAAATGCCACCAACGGAGAGTATCTTGCACGGAATCTGAAGAAATAGATTCAGTCGAAGCAGATTCTGTAGTGGAGGATAAAACTGCGCTGTGTGCTAGAGTACAAGAAAACAGATCTTGAGTTGAGTTTCTGACATCGGTGAGAACGTGTGAATTGGCAGTGGTAGGTGTTTCTGCTGGGGCTATGGAAAACATAAGATAGGTGTCTAACCAATCCACCGCAAACTTTGGTGAGGGTGAATTTATCACATCTGAAACAATATCCACATTCTTTGTCTCATCCAGGGCAGGAACTGACAACTCCACAGTTTTTGCACTGCAAATTAACTATTCGATTGATAGCATACTTTGAATTTTAGACATTATTTTTAGATAGTAACATTCAAGTATCACATTTACAGTATAAGATTTGTTTCTAAAACTCTAAGATCTTAAAACACTATAAATTTGTCACATGTTATGACCGAACCCAAACTATCCACGCAGCGCCCAAGGTTGTAATGTCTTATCGGTTCACGTCATAAGTATAATCACGTGACCTAAATCGAGTGTCATGTACAATTAGATTACATAAGATATGAAGTGGTTAAAGCTTGTAATTTTCAGTGAATTGTAAAATATTGGAGTGGGCTAAACGCAATTTTTATCTACATGAGAGAATTTCTACATTATTTTATTCATTTTCGACATCATAAAGTGAAAGTATGTACCAAACTTAGTTAAAATTCATAATTTTTAATCACAGTAACATTAAATACATAGGAAAATTTTGTATATTTTTAAAACTTTAGAGGATATGTTTGCCACATCGCGCGGAATATACAAAAATAGTTAGCAAAAACATGAAAATAACTTACAGAATGAGGTCTTCATCAACCGATATCCAAACTAGAAATGAGCGATATACACACTAATTACAGTACTAAAATGAGAGCTAATCAGTTCTTATCTTATCTAAGATCTAATCTAAGATGACGTCATCGTTTCAATATTCATAAGAAGGAGTCATAGTTCAAAGCAGATCTTCTTTCTTAATTACTTATTTTTAATTATTGAATCGAACTTTTGGGCTGGTGTGTGTGTGTGTGCATGTGTATGTGTCAGTGAGTTTGTGGAGACGATATCTCACGAACGAATGGAGCGATTCGAATGAAATTTGGTGCAAATATTAATATCCGCGAATACTGGAAGCCTATTGTTTTTAAACACAATCGAATGTTAAGAACCCCCCTGAATTCTCGAGTGAAATTTTGAAAAAATCATCAAAATATCAAAACCTTTAATAAAGCTACGCAAATAGACATTCCTTATGTAATTTTTCCTTAGAAAACGATTAACATAAACTTTAGAACGCTAGCATGAACCTTTCGCAAGGTATTGCACATTTTTTAAATAAATATATCAAAAATTCCCATAAATAAAAAAAATATATTAACTGTTGAGAAACATGTTCACTTTTCATATGCAATAACATGTAATAAATTTGATGACATCATTCTCGTGGATCTAGCTCGTTCCATTAAGAAAAGATACTTTGAGTAATACTTTTGTATTTAAACGCCAATAGTCATTTATCTGCTATAAGAATAATTTTTTTCTCCGCCCATAACGCTTGACGAGATTTTGACCACGAATTTGGAGGTATATCGCCAACTTGGCGACTTTTTTAAATGTTGCCAAATTAACGAAAATCTAGCGAAATGGATAAAAATGACGCTAAATCAATAAAAATGTAGACTAATTCACGAAAAGTCATTATCTTGGAAAGAATATAAGTATCTATTATAATAATAACCTATATTTTCTTACTGTAAAAGTAGTAAATCCATTGCATTATATAAGAAAAGTCATGTATTGCCTACATCAGATATTTGTTAATAATTTATATGAATTAAAATATATAATAGTAACTATTATGGTTTATAAATGATAATGACTAATTGTGTTTTTGGTGGTGGAGCCCCCTCCTTTAAGATTGTTCAGCCCCCTTGAATTTCCCGTCAGCCCCTCTTCAATTTCGTCTCCGGCTATGGCCCTGGTGTGTGTGCGTGCGTGCGTGTGTGTGTGTGTGTGTGTGTGTGTGTGTGTGTGTGAGTTTATGGAGACGATATCTTACAACGAATGGAGCGTTTCGAATGAAATTTGGTACAAAATTTACAAATCAGTGAATACTGGAAACCTGTTGATTTTAAACGCAATCGAATGTTCGGAACATCCCCAAAATTTCGAACGAAATTTTGAAAAATTCATCAGAAAACCAAAATCTCCAATAATGTTACGCAAATAATCATGTCTTATGTAATTTTTCATTAGAAAACGATTGACATACATTTTAGAACGCTAGCACGAACCGTTCTTGAAACATTCCAGTGTTTTCAAACAGATTTATATCACATAAAATTACAAAAATATATTAAATATTCTGAAATATATTCACTTCTCATACGTAATAGTGAACAACTAAATTTGTTAACATCATTCTCGTGGATCTGGTTCATTTCATTCATGAAAGAAGATACTTTGTATAATAGATTTGTATTTTGTCGCGTAACAATTCGTCAACAGTCATTTATATATAAGAAATGCTCTTCTCTCTGTTTGTCTATAACGCTGGACGATAAATTTGGTAAACTTGGTGACTCAATTAACGAAATATCGTCAACTTGGCGATATTTCGCTCCAGATTGACGAAAATATCGTTAAAATTTCAAAAATGAAGCTAAGTTAACGAAAATAACTCCAAATTAATGGATTAATTGTTAAAATATTTTATTATATTGACTGTATTGCTTATTGCGGATGCTACCAATATTGATAATTGTCAGCTTGGAATTGCGTGAAATATAAGTTAATTAGGTACTTCTAAATAGTTTTACTTGTTATCATCCAGAAATGCGCCAAATGGGCAATTAAACATTTAAAACATTGTGCAGTAGATCTTGTACATCATTTTTTCATTGTGAAAGAAGTAAATCCATTGCATTATGTAGTGAAAGTCATATGTTGCCCACATCAGACTGTTTTGCTGAACTCTTAAAGCATTTCGTAATATTTCGCTGAACCCCCACAGCTTTTACTTTCGTTGGTTTGGCCTTTATTTTTATTTATATATTTATTTAAGTTTTTGCATTTTTGAAAATGTTGATACTTTTCCCATTTTATGGCAAGTTTAGCGTTATTTTCTGTAAAAATATCTAATAATAAATAATAGCGCATAAATCCACCTGTATGAAGTTCTGGCCGAAATTGATATCCGAATCTCCAAATTATTTTGTTGATTATTTGTAATCATACAAATCGATAAAAGGCTTCAGATCAGACAAATTTCACGATGTAGGTGCCCCTTCATTTCAGTGGGGATTAACATTGATAACCAGAATCTTCTCATGGGATCTGATTAATAAAAGTACATTTTGACTGATGGTTCAGCAGTTTTCTGTTATTGTTTAGCTTTTTTTGCTGTCTTTTCTTCAAAATTTGTTATCTTGTGAATAGTTGGCGGGAACATCACTAATGTTCATTACTGCTAACTTAATTCCTTGTCGCTACAAATATTCCCCGCTTCAATAAACTGCTAATTTCCAAATGAAACTTTCACTGCTTAAATTACTAACTATCACACAAATATATCTAATCAAGTTAAACTTTTAAAATGTTTCATTGTTTTATTTATAGATCACGTTAAGCGTTTAATTCTTTTCATTTTTTCTGAATTACAAAAGAAGGCAAAATGTGCTATTGTTTGTCAGCTTTTTCAAACTGTTGCAGAGCCTCCAGGGTTCAGCTGAACCTTAGTTGAGAATCACTAATACAGACTCTCCAGACGATCCTCCTAGTGATTTAGTAGGCTAAACTATTTCAAAAATTCTTTACGGACCCTCCAGTAGCCTGTCTGTGACATAGAAGGCTGTAAATCCAATAGCCTTTACACCCTTATTACCTTTACACCCTTATAATATCAACGGTACAGAATTACACGGAATTAGATTTTCATATTCTTTATAGGGGCAAACAAAATGAAGATGGGGGTCAGAAAGACTTTTCAGAACCTCCGCCAGAAGCCCCTGTGACTTATAAGGCTGAAACTTGCAGACATACAATATTGACCAATAAACAGAACCCAATTGTGTCATATCTCGATTAAGACAACTGATTTCGACGCTCAGATTCTGACACTGATTCGACGCCATACATCTTTAAGCAAAGCAACATTTATTTTTAAATATTTGATGTGGGCAACACATGACTTCCTCTGCAGACTCGAATTCAGCATTTGTTTCATAATGCTCAATATTGTTTGGCTTTACTATTTGCACCGTTCTTTCTGTTTGTTCATTTTAAATCTTCTTATTTTTAAAAATAATTATGAAAACTATCTTCTACCTCTAAAACCTTTGCAAGTGTTATATTCTATCATTTTAAGATATACCCACTTCTACGTGCAACTTATAATTTTGGTCTTTGCATGCTTATGTATGTCTATGCATATTATTTGTGCATGTCTATGTATATTGTCTATGTTTATGTGTATTGTCATTTCTGTGCTGTTCCCAGCCGGTTATCCAGGTCACCCAGCTCACCCATAGGGTGAGCTGGGTGACCTGGATAATAAAAAATAAAAAAATACATTTTTATACATTACCATTGTATTAAAAGTAAAAAGTAGCAACTAAATTTTTAAGAGTGTTAGCTTTCCTATATTTGACAGGATTTGAATACCAATCATTTTATAATTTTTTTACTAATAGGTCTCTAAGTACAAACTGTTCGTGTAATTTTCCTACAGTGCATTCTGTTATATAAATTACTATATGATATTTTTGTATTCATGATATTTGAGTATCAAACAATTCCAAATGAATGACTATTGAACGTGGAATGTTCTAATTTTGGAAAGTAAAATAAAAAGGGTAATCTTCGTACGGCATTTTATTCGCAAGCAGTTTAAATTTTGAACATTCAACAAGAAATAATTTATAATCAAAAGTACAGCAACATGGACCTATGAACCGGTTTGACTTTTGATAGAGCAATTAAGTTGTCGGCATCAATATGCACTGGTATCATTAAAACTTGATGCCAGCTTTGGAATGCCTCTTTAGGCGAGTTTTCAATCTAAGAAATTATTTTTTTAGTTTGCAGTTTTTTTTTTTCAGTCAGCAAAGCTTCACCGATAAATGAAACCCATCTAAGCAGACCGATGCCAGGTTTTGTTTGTTAGCTATTTTATTTTGCTATGATGAGAATCGAATTATCAGTTTAACGTCTAATATTGTATTTATCTTGCAGAAATCAATGTTATCAAAAATAAGAAAATTTTATATTTTTCGTTTTTCAAACATAAAATTAAAATTAAAACTTTGTATAATATTCGCAACACAGAAGTATATTTCACACGGCATAAATCCATAAAGAAAACCATGAAAGGGAAATCCTAAGTTGCGACATATCGCATTTACAACACCTTTCAATTGCCATCATATTCCGACATGATTGCTTCGCAGTTACGAAACCATAACAGCAGTGGCGGATTTAGCGGTCTTTGGGTAAGACCGATAATTGCCGACCGGACTCCGAGCCCATTGGGGTTTCACAGGGAAATAATATGCGATGCCAGATGCAATGTTTTGCATTAAAAAGTTAATTAAATATAATCAGCTACATTAATATTATTTCTATTACTTTCTCAAATTTCGGTGAAACTAAATACTCCTTTGGGCTCTCCCACATACAGTGGCGGATTCTCGGTTCCATTGTTAGATAATGCAGGCCGGATGCTAGATACAGCCGTGCCGGACCCCCAAAGTTAAGGGGCCTTAAATGCCTTTTTCGAGGACCTCCTAATTTAAATATGCTTTCAGCCTTTAAAGCATGGCTGACCATAGGGGAGAGCAAAAAGGTCACTTGCCCTCCCCTGGACATTTAAGATCACAAATTTGACCATCAGGCTAGTCTATGTTGTACATGTTATCCTCCAGTTTGCCTCCTGTCTACGTATATGCATATAAGGTATAGAAGTAAAAAGGGAGACCAGAAAAATGAATATAACAGCGAACTTATTGCTAAGTTTGCTGCTGAAAAAGCTTAAAAAAAATGTTCCCCCCAAATATTTTATTAACATATTTATGTAATGCAATTGTGTGTTATTTCTTTCATACAGTAAATAAATCCATCATTTGTAAATTATTTTAAAAAGCATCCAAAATATTTCATCAAGAAAGAAGCTCAAAATAATTTTGCCTGCAAGACCAAAAATTCCACTTACGCCACTAATCAACGGAGCCGACTTCGTGAGTTCGAAACACTTTTTCAACTCCCAATAATTTTATTGGGAGTTCCTCGAACCACTAATATTTTTGCGCGTATTTAGTGGAGAAAATATACGCATATATGCATAAATGTTGTATTTCGTTATCAATTCTTCAAGTTTTTTATTATTCATTCTCTGTTTACTGTGTGTATGGAAATTTACCCCTCAGGCTGTTTATTGTATTATGAATACAAGATTTTAACTCGGAAATGATTTAATGAGAAATTTGTTGACATTTTTAACATTAGCAAATATATCTAAAAATAATTTTGCATTTTTTTGTTACTTTTATAGAAATAATTGAGGAGGAAATTCTCAAAGTATTTATATATAGTATATAATAAATAATATTACGCCTACAAAAGCAAAATAAATAAAATAAATAATTATCTAGAAAAAAAAATTATCTATTTAACTATAATCTGCTTCCTTTTAGCATTTAAGACGCCTTATTGTAGCAGATAATCTGACTGACTGAAATTTAAATTAGACTTAAGTTCTTTAAATATGCATGGGTTCAATTTAAAATTTCCGGAATTCCCACTAATTTCTCAAGTCGTCACCTATGCTACTGATCTTACTTTTCACTACTGCCCTGTAGATAAAAGGTTCCAATTAGTAGAATATTAGTTAAGACTTCATTAATAAAATAGAAAAATCCATATATTTACCAGCAAAATTCGCGAAATTCTTTAAATCCCTAAAATTGTCCTTTAAAATATTTCATTTAGCTGGAATATGTAATTTGATTAAAGCTAAAAAGTGGTATACATTTGTAATCACACTAAATCTGCCACAAATAATGCATAAAATGTTATTTTTAATTTGGTACGAAACCGGTTGTAAAAACGTTGGAATCACGCCCAGTGACGCCGTTAAGGGGAAGATTGGGGGTGTCATACCCCCTCCCCCCCCGGAAATCGTAATATAATGTCTCGGGGGGGGGGGGCGAATAATCGTCTCCGGAGCTGCTTCGCCCCTCCACCCCCATCCCGGATGTATGCCTAAAAGAAACACTGGATATATCTATGCTGGAAGTCATCGGAACCCATGGAAGTTCGAAGGAATATTTGGTAAAAGAAAAACAAAACATATGGGTACCCCCTCCATTTGAACCCTCCCCAGCCCCCCACACACATCACCAATTTTTACCTGACGCATGAATCAAAATTTGTATGACGTTTTAAAATTATCAGTTACTAGGTGTGTTAGTTTTCACTAGATGGCGCTGCTTGTAACGTTTTTTGCAGCTAACTGCAGGAATATTGGTTTCCCTTTAATTTTTATAGTATTGCTCATTCAAATTGAGTATTATTTGTAAAGACTTTTTTTTTTCTCTCTCATATGCTATAAAAATTATAGTTCACTAGAATTTTGGACTAAGTTCAAGGAAATTTTATAGCTATTTGATCAAAATAAAACATTTTGTTTCTCTGTCAACAGTTTAAATATTGTTCTAGTTCATTTCAAGATTCAATTTTATATTTGAATTTTTACTTTGAATTGACTTTTTATCACATAAAATATTATGGTATTAAATTATTAAAACTTCTTATTTTGCTTAGATTTGACTGAATAAACTAATTAAAGACTATGACTATTGACATCCAGCCTTTGGCTAACAATAAAGTAGTTTAAATAAAATGTGAAGTCATTTTAAAATCTATAAAATTTTATACTACATTAAAAAAACTTAAATTAAAATTAAAATTATTTAAATTTATAAAATTTTATATAAAATTAAAAAAAAACAAGTTTAAAATTATTTAAAATTTATAAAACAAATGTTTTTAAAAAGTATAAAGTTTTATACTCAATAAAAAAATATAAAACTTTGAACTTAAATTCAAATTTTTATCGTATCCTTACGTTTGGCGAATACATAAATATTCAAGATTATAAGAATGGTGATTAGTGAATAAGAATGATTATTAAAATGATGATTTATGAATTAATAGAAACACCAAATGTCGGGTCTCGATCGTTGCAAAGTTACAGTTAACTAACTCCTATTATACAAATACATATGATTGATTTAAACAATAAATTTATTTAAGGCAAATCTATAAAATACTGGATATTTACAGCTTTACATTAAGCTGCATTACATTACTTGAGTCAAACGGACGTTTCAAATTGAATAAAATATTACATAAAACTGCGCAGTGTAGAACCAACCGGTGGTCATGTGCAACAGTGCTCGGCAAACTTTTGTATCTGAGGGCCATTTGTGTGTGTGGCTCCTGAGTGAAACGAATGGGCCGCATATGCAAATTAGTTTGGTGTTTAATGAAATTAGTCTATAATTAAACAGGGGGGGGGGATTTGTTGTTGTTGTTGAAACCCAGACTGTCCAACCTACCAGAAAGGTATTAGGTAACAAGGGAGAGGTGTTATAGTAATATGAAATTTTTAACTCGTGTTAGAAAATTTGTTTCCATCTTGTAAATAATATACAATTATTGTTTAGTAATTTGTCATGTGTGATTTCCGATAGGAAATTAAACGAATACTGTTTGGATATTTAGATGGAAAATGTGCTCTGAATAAAAATAAAATGAACTTTTTGATCTGGTCATTATTTGCTTTTCACATTTTTTATGGATAGTTTAAAACTATTTTCATTTACATTCGCGGACATTTCAGTAACCTTTCCTCATAGTTGTCCTATTGCATGGCTCTCACTTAGACTGATAGCCTTATTCTGTCTTTTTGTCTTTGGGTTTGTTGGTCTTTTTGGCACTTTTGAAGGATTATTCAGCGTATCCTCAAAACAGTTGTATGCAGCGTTCATTTTAATTTGTACTGAATGATATATGCATATTTTCCTTATCCGATGTAGAACATTTTTACACTATAGTTTTTTTTTTTTTTTTTTTTTTTTTTTTTGTCGGCCGTCCAAATGGTTGCTCAAGTCCTTGTTGACGAGCCGGACGGTCTGGGTCTTCAACACTATAGTTTTGAATAAAAAAAAACATTGAAAATTTTACCATTTTAGCAATTTTTCCCCTAAGCTGCGTGGTAGTGCGGCTGCGAAATTTCATACATAAATATTGTATCTGGGATTTTCTCTAACAACTGCATTTCATTGTAAATATTCTTATACATATTACAAAAATCTTTTTGGGTTCAGCATAGTTCTCGGGTAATTTAAAAATGTTATGCTTAGAGCAAGTCGTGACAGTCCCACTTAGTTATAAAATATATTTGAAGGAATGTTGCATATTAGCCCGAAGACCACATTTCTTAAAATATATTGTTTAACGAGCACAATGTAGAAACATAATAGATATGGCTGTAATACGACATTTAATGACTAAGAAAGCCTATATTTTGGAAATATGCCTATATTTTACATATAGGCATATTTCCAAAAGTAACCGTCTTTAAAGGCTCTTTAGCTTCATACATCAGACATACTTTTACGAAAAATATCAGAAATCGTTCACAAAATAACATTATTTAATAAAATAATATTTGAAACATTTTTATTTAACCTTTTGCTTACGGGTGGAACAGCAATCCCAAACGAAGAACCTCCCAAAAAGACAGGTATTTGACATACCCTATCCAAACAGTTTAATCCCCCTTTGCGGACATTGGCGTCCAAGGACTCCGGACGCCAATGTCCGCAAAGGGGATCGAACTATTTGGGATAGGGTATGTCAAATACCTGTCTTTTGGGAGGTTCTTCGTTTGGTATGGATGTTGTTCCCTCCGTAAGCAAAAGGTTAAGGGACAAGAGCAATGAAATAAAATAACATAAATCGATGCAATGAAATGAAAGAACACAAAAGAAACCTAAGCGATAAAAAATTGCAATTTTAATTTTATTGATGCTCTCGGACCACATAAAATGTTAACGTAGAAGATCAGTTGCGGACGACATACAACATTGTCAGAGGTTGCATGCGGGCTGCTGTAGGCCGACCCCTGATACCCCTGATATTCCACAAAAATTCTGTAAATGTTACTTTTTTTGCAAGTTGAATACTGCTTAGTGATGTCGTAGGTTATATGTATTTGGTTTATCTGTTTCAATAAAAACTATTGTAATATCATTAACATCTATAAGCGTCATTATACTATATACTTTTATCATTGTTAAGAAATTATCATTGTTTTTCCTCAAACATAATTCTATGAAAATCTTTAAAATCTAATTATTCAAGGTCTAATAGAGATAATTATTTAGATTTCTAGTTTGTTCTTGCATTTCATTTAATGTATGTACACATTTTTATCGTCGTAGGTGCATTCTTTCGCGAATTATCGTGTCTTCCATACACAAACGAACATCTTTCCATAAATGTTCGAAATAGATCCAGGATGTCTTAAAACTCGAAAATTTTGGAGAAAAAATACATTCTCTCTATAATTGTATGAAAAAATAAAAACATTCTCTCTAATTAACAAGTAAAAACACTTTAGGCAAAATATAAGGGAAAATTCGAAAACAGTGCGTAATTAAACATAAATTTATTTTATTAATTTATACTTTTACGTTATTTGAGTTTTTCTTAATATTTTATATATATAGGTTTAGTACATATATATAGTTTAGTGTTATAGTTTCAGTGTATATATTTTATAGTTTTAGTGTTTAACAAAATATGCACCTAATATTAATTTACAGAAAATTTTTGTTAGTACAAATCTTCTTCATCGACTTGACTTACCTGTTTCCCGGTTATATATATAAATTCCAAGTAATTAGAATTTGGAAAAGTACAACTTATAAACGAAGGCTCATAAAATGATACATTATTTTTCACTCTTATAGTGATACTGATATAAATAGATATGGAACATGAAAAACATATTGTACAGGAATACGTTAGAATATCGAGTGGAGACTTAGAATGTATAATATTAAATGTGTGTCGGATTCACGGGCCACAGCAATTCTTTCGCAAGTCGCCATTTAAGCAGCACTGATTTTTACCAAAAATGTGTTGAAACTATGTGGCACTCCAGAGAACGAGTTTTCATATCTATTAAAAGTAAAATGCGTGTGTCGTACATACCGGAAATACTTTTAAAATAGATTAATCATAAAATACGATCTCGTTTACCTGAGCATTTAAATGTCATTGGTCAATTTATTAAATTGAAGAACGCTGGTTTAAATAAGAATGCAGTAAATTAAAGTAAACAAGAAAGATCAATCATGCTTAAAGCATTGATTATGAAACACTTTCCAACTTCAATGCAATTTTATTTAAAAAAGTCGAAAATGCAATACATTCCTCGGTAATATTTTAAAACTTATCACGATACTACATTGATTTATTATATTTGAAAACTTAGACCTTCATTGAAAAAAATGAACTTCATTCAAAAGACGGCATTGAAATATAAATTGCGTGGTTTAAATATCTCTAAAATGCAATACATTCCACGGTAATATTTTTAAATCTATCATAATACTACGATAATTTATTATATTTGAAAACTTCATCGAAAACAACTGAAATTAATTCAAATGACGTCATAGAAAAAATAACACGCCTGGATCTCTCTATAAAAGCAGGATTTCATTCATAACTTTCTCCATTTCATTCATCACAATACTATAATAATTTATTTTATTTAAAAATTAAGACCATGGAGCTACAATTCATAAACTTTATGCTTAAAACTTCATCGAAAAATATTAATATTTCATTCATATCAGCCATGCAGACTCCATGGACAGAATTATTTTGTGTTAAAGAAATACAGTAATTCTAATACAACTCATTCTACATATTTTGCTGTTTACATTTTACATAGGTGAAAAATAGGCTTAATTGTAGAAATAATCAAATTTGAATGAGAATTTAAACTCAAATATATTGTCATTGTGTTGTTTTAGTATGTAGATGCACAGAATTTAAGCAAAAATAAAGTAGTTTTAGGATGGATACAACACTCAATATGAATTAAAAAGAACTTTAAAAAATCACGAATTTGAAACAAGATGGATGCCATATCTCATTTTGAAGTGGGTCATGTGATCGTTTTATATCATGGTCACGTGATCGTTTCATATAAGATGTGTAATTATTATTTTAATTTTTATTTAAAAAACTGCTGAATATATTTAGCTGAATTTTTTTTTATATATTTTATGGAACAATTTGACTATTACCTAAAATTTTCGAAGCAATTTGTGAATTTTAAATCCGCTTAAAAAATGTTAGAAAAATTAGGTCCCATAGAGCTCAATGTATTTCATTTTTTCAACCCGGGTTCAATCCAAAACTAATTGTGTGATATTATTCATTTATATTCCCATAGGTCCTACAGACCGTCTGAACAACATACTAAAATTTCATTTTGATTAAGTCATTTTTACGGCAGTTATCGTGCTAACGGACAGACAGACAGACAGACAGACAGACAGACAGACAGAATGAACAAAGTCATAAACACTTTTCAACTTTGTTGTAAAGTGTTAATAAAAAGCATTCGCGAGCCATCTTTGCGAGGAGTGTGACCCGAGTATTTAGGTATACCCCCCCCCCTCCTTCCTATTCGCATAGAAATTAAAACTTCGCTGTCAGGAATTTTAATTTTTGAAAATACTTACAAATGAAGACTATTTTTTTTACAATATGGACAGATGGTCCACATAAGCGTAAGTATTGAAACCCACACTTCAATACTTACGCTTCAATAACACATTATTTATGGCTTGTTGCGCTTCAATAATTCTCATTATTTACTCCTAAACTAACAGTGGTGGTCATCCCTACTAAAGTATCTTTTTCATTTTTAAGGTACATTTTAAAACTATGATGTCTTAATTTAAATTTACTTTATTAAAATTTAAGTCTTGTCAAACTTAATGGTCGTTGGTAATATCCTAAAGCCTCACTTTAAAAAAAAAATAAAAAGCTAATTTTACAGCAGCTGAAATTCGCGTTTAATTTTTGTGACAATTTTTGTAAATATCAAAATCAAATCGTTTAATTTAATTTTTCTTTAAATGCAGATCTTACAAAAATGTAGTAGGCGTACTTAATATCCTGAAACCATATTTCATTATTATTATTTTTTTTTTTTTCAAAAAGTAGCAAAAATAGGAAATTTTTTGCGAAAATATTTTTCTTAAAACATTTATTTTTCAGTATTGGCTATAAATAGATCACAGATGATCACTCATTTCGATTCAACATTAAATTTCGAAGGGGAATGGGAGTTCGCTAAGGATTCACTTCGGGTTCTTTCTATTTCTGACTTAAATATTTTATATTTGCATGTAACATCTTTTTTCTTTTCAAGATTGGCTGATAGATTATCTATAGATAATATTTGCCTACAATGGAGATAATGTTTGTCAACATCGTCTATAGATAATGTTTATAAGAATTCGAAAGTAGGTTGGATGATTGACCAAGAATTTTCATTTCCGGTTTCTTTTCCACTTCCGAATCAAAAATTTTAATTAAAATATTTACTTTTCCATGGGCCGAGCCCGAGCCGGTGCGGGCCTTTCTTGCACACAACTTTGTTCGTAGCCAGAGAAATATTTCTTATATCTTTGATTCATAGCATTCAAAACCGATGATTTTTCTTTCAATTTGGCTGTATCCTTCTCAATTCAAATTTCACTGATATTATTACCTTCTTAATTTAAAATTCATGATCAATGATATTTTTGAGCAGACTAATCGATTGACATTTTCTTTTAATTAAAGAAGTTCATATAGTTTATATAGCTTCTGAAACCATTTTTATTTCCTTCTTTCTGTGTTATATATATTTTTTGACCTAGTCTCAATCACTGTTCATTTTGTAGTAGTTTGATGGATGAAATTAACTTTCGAAACCCGTTACTTCCTTTTGTTGTTTTCTTCTTAATTACTGACTCATTAACCTGCATTTTTTTTTTTTATCTTTCTTCTTTTACAGAGGTTGGACTATTTTTCCTTCTCTAAACTCTTATTTTTTTACCAAGAATTTAACGGTTCATATATTTTTTCTCTCTGTTTTATTTTAAAGCTCATATCAATGAGTCATCATTGTAATTATGCAATTACTAGTTTTTCTAAATTATACAACAGTTTCCCTGATAATCTTGATATTTTTTATTCATCGGAGATGGATTTTAAAAAGCATTTGTTGTAAACATCTTGTATTTTATTGTATTTATTCATGCGCATCTGTTTATGAAGATCATGTGTTGTTGAGAGTTTGCTTTTCTTTTTAATGTATTTTAAATTTTTAATGTATTTTATGGTATTTTAATCTGTATTTTTTTAATGTATTTTTATTCCTGCACACTGTCACTGGGGGCCCGGTCGTCCAAATTGTCACTCAAGTCCTCAGGACGAGTCGGACGGCCTGGGGTTTCCACACTGTAACTGGGACTACGTCTTGTAGCTTGCAGTCTTTCTTAAATAAATAAATAAATAAATAAATCCATGCTTAAGATTTCATTTTCGTTTCCCTTGTCTTCGTGGGCGGGGGAAATCCTTTTATCGCCCCGTGGTGAAGTGTTTTTGGTTGTTTTTTTTACCCGCTAATAAATACCACCCGCTAGTAAATTTTCGCTTTGGGTGTTCTAACTATTTGAAATGCTCTTCGCTTGCCCCGTAGTTCGTTCTTAGCGGTTGTAACAGACGCCTACCGTTCTTTTGGCACGAAGAAGGGGACTTATAATGCCCTCGAAATAATTCTCGTCATCTAACAGACATATGCCTGCTTTTTTCAAGGCAGTTTTGTATGTTAGAGAATAATTTTTATCTATGATGATTTCACCCCCAGAACTCATAATTTCATAAAAATGCAAAATCTTATTTCTTATACGGTCCCTGATCAAAATAGTGTTAATTACTAAAATTTGTGATGCGCTTAATTACGGTGAAATAATCTTTTGACGAAAAATTCGCTGAGATATGCCAATTATTGTTATCAAGTATTTTTCGTTCGGTTCCAAGAGACCAGCAACGAATTCAACATTCAATATTAAATGGAAAATTTTGCAAAGCCAAGAAAGTACTTTCTATAAGTTTTATCATGTTTGTGATAAACAAAATTTAACTAATAAATTATGCATTATCTGTACAAAAATAAAATCGATCTCCTATAACGTCTGAAAAGACAAACTTTCAGTTTTTCTGTTTTATTTAGATTTGAAAATGTCTGCCACATTTTCTTTCAGAGGTCTATTCACTCTTGCAATTCAGGTAAAATGAAATAAGTAAAGAAATTTAATTATCAATATATTTGCGAATTTTTCAGCAAAAGGTACAGGGTAAATTTATTTCACCTTAATTAGCCGCAGAGAAAATCTTACTTATCGATATTTTTTATTGGAGAACCGTATAAAATATAAAATTTTGAATTTTTATGAAATTATCAATTCCAGGGGGTGGTGAGCTAAATTCTCCTCTGTTTGCTGATTATTTTTCACACTTCACTAGATTTCTACAACTAACCGTTGATTTTATTATATTTCTTTCGAACCCTCTTTGTGATACTCCCGATATATTTTGCCTATTTATGGACAAGGCTCTGTCATACTACAATAACTGCCTTAGTAAGTTGTAAGGTCCAATATGGAAGGAAAGATAATCGTATCAGCAGTTCAATGGATATTGCTTCATATTACCAACAATTAATATCTCAATCCATTTCTGCAAAGATGATTGAAAATTTCAATCGGTATTGAAACATCCTCATCGTTTTGCTGAGATGTCGATTTTTCAACCTTGATTCAAATTTTCGATCCTTTTCTTTCCAATTTATTCATTCACCGATCTTGTTCATGTCTGATCGGGATCCAAATTCCCTATAGAGAGGAGGTATTATATTCCATATCTCGCTTCTTGCGATTTCAATCTCTTCTGTCCGATGGAAAAACGCTGAAAGGATATCACTTCCAGTCGGACAGTCTGTATTGGATTTTTGTACCCGACAAACATACTTCGATCACAACACCATCTTCAAATTTGTTCATCATTGGGATGATTATCTTAACGCCTACGGAAATTACTTTTAAGTATATTTAGACTATGGATTTACCTACTTCGAATGGAAACTGTTTGATCATGCCTTGTACAGTTAACAGTTAATTATCACATTAATTAATAAAAATTATCTAGAGTATTAAGCTCTACTCAGCTCAAACATTTCTTATTTTATATTGTTTAATGTGTCTTATAATCCGTTCATCATTCTCGAGTTATCGTACCCACATCTGCCAAAGCACATACACACATACAGAAACTTGCTAACATCTTTTCAAAAGTGTTGTAATCAGGATATTTTAAAATATACTGTCCTGTCAAAATATTGGTAAAAAATTTTGTAGGTTATGTCACCTATACTTAGTATTTCATACGCACTTAATTTACTTAAATTTCAGTACATAGGCCTAGCAAAGATCTCGAAAATTTGAGGGTCACGAACGAAAGGGGGTTACAGTAAGGAATCTCATTTCCCAATATGATTCCTATGGAAAATTAGTGTAATTTCCCCAATAGGAGACGGTATGCCCCTCCCCCAGCAACTTCGCTACTGTCTCAGTAAGATCGCAAAGCATAAGTGCACATTTGATATCACCCTTGTCGTATAGTCGCACAATACTTGCCTAAAAGGAATTTTAAAATAAATGCGTGCCTCCAAAATAGAAATATTGAAAAGACCTTCACTTTTAAAATCTTTTTCCACTTAGGATTTAGCTGTCTTAACACGTTATGTACAAGATGGTCGTTAAATCCTGAACTAGAACGCTGTTGACAAGACGACACATTGTCGGCAGCTTTTATGACACCATTCTAATTTAGGATTTTAGAGTTAGCGGTCTTGTTGGTGAAGCAAAAAATAGCCTGTTTTGCTTTTCCCTGCTTAAAGTAAATATTTTACTTGATTTTTTGACACCTTGATGGCGTTGTTAAAAAACTTTCGTTCACAGATTTTAGAGGGAGATTGTTGGAATTGGAGATTATTTGGAGAGTTAGAGTTATACCAAATAAAGCAATGTTTTTATCTCTCATTTTATTGATGTGAAACATCTGGCGGCGCAAGCACGGATTAAAACATGAATAAATGAAACGGGGAGGAAACGAAGTATTTAACGGGGTGGCATCATATAGTTATGAATACATACAGTAAAAACCATTGTTATAATTTAATGGTCTGGATCGCTTGATCTTGTCTACAAATATCCCCAATTTGGAGAGTTTTGTGAACTTTTCGAGTTCTGTAGATTTGCTAACACTTCCGAGTTGCATGCTTTTTCCCGAACTTTCCACAAAGGATATAAGCTCGCAATCCTTCAGTTGGATTGTTGGCGTGATGTAAGTAAAAGTATCTCTTTCAAACTCAAAAAAGAACCCAACATGTATTTTTTGTCTGACCCTTTCAGCTGTATTATAAAATATGTCTGGTAGAAAACGTGAAAAAATTTAATTTTATATCTGCAGTATCTGTGCATCAACATGTACAATACGCTAGTAAGCGCTTCTCGCTTGTGCCAACCTCACGCTTGCCCGGAAAAGCAACTGCAAACATTTCATCATGGATAACTTCGTCATCTGTTGTCCGATTTGGACGAAGTTAACTCCCATTAATTTATCAAAACTGTGTAATTAACAAAAAATCAAACACCAACAGTTATTGAAACTTTTCCCTAGGTACTTTGTACTATCGTCACAACCTTTTCCTATTCAAAAAAATATGATGTGGGCAGCACATGACTTTCCTTATATAATGCAATGAATTTACTACTTTTACAGTTTAAAATAATCTGATGTGGGCAACGCATGACTTTCCTTATATAATGTAATGAATTTACTACTTTTACAGTAAAAAAATAGGTTTTTCTTATAGTAGATACAAATATTCTTTCCAAGATATTGAATTTTCGACAATTAGTGGTCATTTTCATTGATTTAGCTTCATTTTTATCCATTTGGCAAGATTTTCGTTAATTTGGCCACATTTCAAAAAGTCGCCAAGTTGGCGACATTCCGCCAAATTCGTCGCCAAAATCTCGCCAAGCGTTATGGACGAAGAAATAAGTTATTCTTACAGCAGATAAATAATTATTGACGTTCAAATACAAAAGTATTACTCGAAGTATCTTTTTTCATGAATGGAACGAGCTAGATCCACGAGAATGATGTCACCCAATTTATCGCATGATATTACATATGAAAAGTGAACATGTTTCTCAATAGAATTTTTTTTTCTATTTTATATGACTTTTTGATAATTTTTTTGAAAAATGTGCAATATCTCGAGAACTGTTCATGTTAGCGTTCTAAAATTCATGTCAATCGTTTTCTAATAAAAATTACATAAGAAATGTCTATTTGCGTAACTTTATTAGTGGTTTTGATTTTTTGACGATTTTTTCAAAATTTCATTCGAAAATTTAGGGGGGTTCTGAACAGTCGACTGCGTATGAAAACAATAGGCTTCCAGTGTTTACGGATTGTGATTTTTGTACGAAATTTGGTTCGAATCGGTCCATTCGTTCGTCAGTTATCGTCTCCACAGACCCACTGACACACGCACACACACATACTTTCACACACACACACAGACATCACTTCAAAAATGTTCGATTCGTGATCAGGGATGCTTGAAACGTGCTCTCCCGTCGAAAACTCGAATTCGAATTTTCGACCCCGTCACAATACTTTCCTTATACATTATGTATATAAGGAAAGTAATATACGAAAAAGAAATGTTTCACATCAACCTACAACGAGAAACAGAGTCACTCACTGTTTTCTTATACTAAATTGTAATTGTACAACACTTTTCTAACTCATACACTGGCCTGATTGAAATACTAGCCATAAAAAATATTGAGTTTTTAAAATGTTTAAAAACTTAAAACATTTGAATTTTAATATATTGGATTTTGAGTTTTTCTTTTTACCTGCGGATGGAAATCTACTTATTATATATTATATCTTATTAGTCATTCGTATGTTTCAATGATAGTGTCATAATTAAAACATTATACCCGTGTCTAAAATAGTTCAATACTTGTGAACCGTCCATTATTAAAATCTGCAATGTTGTAAAGAAGTTTGTTTCTGGATTTTGGATGTTGTGAATGGTCTGATTTTTAAATTTGTTATATTGTAAGAGGTCCGTTTTTTAACACTTTACAACATAGTTGAAAAATGTTTATGACTTTGTTCATTCATTCTGTCTGTCTATCTGTCCGTTAGCACAACTGCTGTAACAATGACTTTATCAAAATGAAATTTTAGTACATTGTTCAGACGGTCTGTGGAACCTATTAGAATATAAATAAATAACATTACCCAATTCGTTTTGGATTGAACCCGGGTTAAAAAAAATGAAATACATTAAACCCTATGGGACTTAATTTTTCAAACATATTTTAAGTGGATTTAAAACTCACAAATTGCTTCGAAAGTTTTAGGAAATATTCAAATTATCCTATAAAAATATGAAAAAATTTCAGCAAAACATATTCCGCAGTTTTTAAATAAAAATTAAAATAATAATTACCCCCATATTATATGAAGAGAACACGTGACCCACCTCAAAATAAAATATTGCATGCATCTTGTGTCAAAATCGCGATTTTTAAAGTTATTTTTAATTTATATTTAGTGTTGTATCCGTCCTAAAACCGCTTTATTTTTGCTTAATTTCTGTGTATCTATATTCTGAAACAACGCAATTATAATATATTTGAGTTTAAGTGATCATCAAATTTTGATTATTTCTACAACGAAGCCTAATTTTTCTTATGGAGAATGTAAACACATAAAGACGTAGGATGAGTTATATAAGAATTGCTGAATTTCTTTAACGCAAAATTATTTAGCTCTGGAGTCTGTAATATAGCTGATATGAGTGAAAGATTTATTGATTTTACATAGAGAAGCAGACAATTTTATAGCAGAGTTTTTCAATGAAGTTTTGAGCATAGAGTTAAGTTACTTTTACCTCCATAGTTTTAAGTTTTTAAGTAAAATAAATTGTTGTAGTATTGTGATGAATGAAAGGAATGGAATAAAAGTGTATGAATGAAATATTTACTGCTTTTACATAAAGAGCCAGGCGATTTATATTTCGATGACGTTATTTGAATAAAGTTCATTTTTTTCCGATGAAGTTTTAAGTTTTCAAATATAATATTTTTTTTTTTAGTATTGTGATAATTTTAAAAATATTTTAAAATTATAGATGTTTAAATAAAATTGCATTGCAGGTGGAAAGTATTTCATAGTCAATACTTTATGCATGATTGATCTTTCTTATTTAATTTGTTATATTGTAGGAGGTCCGTTTTTGGAATTCACAATGTTGTCAAGTGTACGTTTTTCAAATTTGAAGTGTTGTGAATGGGTCCGTCATTCAAATATACAGTACTGTGAAGGGTACATTTTTCGAATTTGCAATGTTGTGAAAGGTCCATTTTTTATATTTCATGTGGAGGGTTCATTTTTGAGATATGCAATATTGTGATAGGGGAAATTTCATATTGTAAAGGGTCCGTTTTTTAAATTTGTAAGGTTTTTTGAATATGCAATGTTGTTATTTGAAATTCCCAATATTGTAATAGGTTCCTTTTTTAAATTTGCATTACTGTAAATGTCTTAAATTTGTTATGTGAAGGTTCTAATTTTAGAATTTGTCAGGTAAAGATTCTATTTCTGAAATTTAATGATGAATCCGTATTTCTTATAAAGAAACAATATTTCTTATGATGGATTCGTATGTGAAGTATAGAATATTTTACTGTGTTTGTTTGGATATCGATCTGAGATTTCTACTCGATCTATACTTTTCAACTTCATAAAATAAAAGTTATACAGCTTTTTTTTTTCAGACAAGAAACTAAAACAACTAAACTTTTCGGTTCTCGTACTTCTGACTAGGCCAAATTATAGTTGCACTGTACCTTTCATTTTCAATGTTCTGAACCAATAAGACGGCCACACGCGTCGATTGAATTTTCCTGCTGCCTCTAGTGTCCATGCTTCATCATGGGATGTAGGGGGACTGGATTGTCAAAAAAAATAACCTCCACGCTTGAACGAAACGAAAAGGAAATTTTCGTACTACTGCTTTCTTACCTCCAGAAACTCAATTAGTTTTCTGTTTGTTTGTCATCATCTTGAGATGGATGCAAAACAAAACCCAGTGGCATTAAGCGAACGTTGATCTCTACTATGCTGCTTCTGATGCTGCAAGTACTTCCTGTGCGATGGGAACTTGTAAATGATCCTTCTTCGTTGATCCCACCAGCGAAGAGGTATTTGCATTCATGTTTGGCAGCCATTGTGGATGCTGCCACTGAGTGGGTGAATGACACAGGTGCTATGTTACCAGATTGCGTGAAATAATTTCTGTAAAAGATAAGTAAAGCTGCCAGATGATCGTGATTTTAATAAGGAATGCATGACACGATATGCTATTGAAACATTTTGCGAATTCCAAGTATTTTATTATTTAAATGATGATAAAAAAATTTTAAAATAACTTTATCTCTGCCATTTCTAAGTCTATTATAATAAAATATTCAGAAACTCCGGTTATGTTATCTTTGAAACTGCAAAACGCAAAATCGTATAAAATATTTTGAAATGAGAAATTTTCGTACATTCATCTTCCATATTGTTAAAGTCCACTTATTTCATAATAGTTGGAACTTCAAATAAATAAATACATACCTGATTTTGCGCACAAGCTATAAATAATTGGAACAAACGCAACGTGAAATACTGCACAAATAAGTTGCAGAAAGCATACGTACAATTGTTTCGAAAACCAAAACCAACGGGAGCTTTCAACAACTTATTTGTGCAGTATTTCACATTGTTTTCAATTTATTTATTCGAAAAAATAATATTTTATGCCTCTTATTTACACAAATGCAAAATATTCACGCAAGTTTGGCTCACATCTTTCTATGTTACATTTATGGAATTTTTGACAAATTCTATTTATTATGTTTATACATTCATTTATTTCATTTAACTCATTATATATATTATACGTATAAATTACTTTGTAGTTCGTTACACATTACGTTAATGTCAGCGTGAGATAGCGGTGATCTACAGAAAATCCAGTGCTATAAAAGTGAGCATCTCTTAAAATCATCAAAAAATCAAAATCAAAAAATTAAAACGTTTAATAAAGTTACGCAAATAGTCATTTCTTATGTCATTTTTCATTAGAAAACGATTGACATAAATTTCAGAATGCTAGCAAGAATCGTTCTCGAAATATTGCACATTTTTCAAAAAAATTGTCAAAAAATCATATAAAATAAAAAATTATTACCTATTGTAAAATATGTTCACTTCTCATAAGTAATATCAAGCGATAAATTGGGTGACATCATTCTCGTGGATCTAGCTAGTTCCATTCATGTGAAAAAATACTTTAGGTTATACTTTTCTATTTGGACGTTAATAGGCATTTATCTGCTACAAGAACAACTTATCTCTCTTCCATAAGGCTTGGCGAGATTTTGGCGGAATGTCTCCAACTTGGCGACTTTTTAAATGTCGCCAAATTAACGAAAACGTCTTCAAATTAAAAAAAAGTGACGCTAAATCAATGAATATAACAACTAGATGATGAAAGTTCAATATCTTGGAAAGAACATAAGCGTGAACTATAATAATAACACATTTCTCCGTCCGTCCGTAACGTTTGGCGAGAAATTTAGCGGGACGTCGCCAACTTGGGGACTATTTTAAATGTTGCTAAAATGACAAAAATGTCGCCAAATTGATAAAAATGACGCCAAATGGGAAGTAATGTCTCGCAATTTCTGATTTCCGTTATATGACGGTCATACCTTCTAGTATGTAAGAAACACTCTTCTCTCCGTTTGTCTGTAACATTTGGTCATGCATTTGACAAACTTAGCGAAAAATTTAGCAAAGTATTTATTATATTTCGCCTCAGATTGTCAAAAATATCGTCAAAATTGAAAAATGAAGTTAAATTAATGAAAATTACGCTTAATTGATGAAGTAATTATTAAGGTATTTTAATATATGGGCTATATCGCTTATTGATGATGATATAAATATTGATGATTGTTTATTTAGAGTTGCGCGAAGTATAAGTTAATTGAGTATTTTGAAATAGTTTTACATGTTGTCATCCGGAAAATCGCCAAATGTACAATTCAACGATAAAAACACAGTGCCATGGATCTTATACATTATGCTTTGACTGTAAAACTAGTAAATTTATTGCATTATATAAGGAAAATCGTGTGCTGCCCACATCAGATTTGTAAATACAATTCACTGAATACCTGATTTATCTGGTACCGATCAACCAAACCTAGTTGAATACAGGTCATCCGACTAGAATGAAAGAACACTTGCGCAGCGCCAGTTAGTCAAGGAATGAAAAATTCATTTAGACACATTATGGGCATTCTTAGGAAATTCGAGACATTTTGCGCTCCGGCTATTCCCTGTGCGGGTTACGGGACATTTTTATAAAATTCTGATTTGTTGAGAGCTCTAACAATAACATTACCTTCCAAAATAGTCTTAGAAAAAGATTGCAAAATTCGTATGCTAATATTATGAGCTTTTTTTAAACAAAGTATTATTTTTTAAATGTTTCAGTTAAATTATTAAGTGATTTTCTCCTACGTTAGCAACAGAACAGTTAATCGTATGAATTGCATGCACAACAGATTCAAAACAATCACATTTTAACTTATAAACTACGAATATATACGACTATTAATTTTCGAGCACTATCAGTATATCTCTATAAAAATTAATTTTCTATAATAATGTAATAAAATTCTGTTTCGATATAGTTAATTCTCTAATAATAGTAAATGCAAATTACTAAATAATTGGTATTTTTTAAAGAAATTACATCATGGACACGTCAGTGTGTATTTTAGAATTGAACAGTAAAATTGAAAAAAATATATCCATTAGGAAAATATCTTTAATTTAGATTCCAAAAGATTGCTGTTCTGCTCAATTTATTATTTTATATATTCGCTTACGTTTAATTTAAATACAATAGTAGATTTGATTTGCGTTAAGGATAGTAGGCGTGTCCAGCAGTCAGCTGAATATGATTCATTCTGTCTGTACAGTAATCCATTATTTACACGCATTTTGTAACATTGGGTTGGATAGGAACATTCTTGACTGCAAATTAATATTTTTCGTAGATATTTTTCGTAATATGTTTCCAAGGTGACTGAGTTTAGTGACTCAGGTGCAATATTTTCCATCTCAGTTGCAGTTCCACCACTAATAGTTACTAAACAGCATCAGTCAGAATCACATAATTTCCTTACAAGAGGTCGGTGACCCACTGAAAAGAAGGCCCTCGCCCAACAATTACGCAAAGCACGTGCGCGTAGGGGCAACTCTGCACATGTTTCTCGACACATGGTCAGCAACAGCTGCACACCTCGGATTTTCCCAGTAGCAACATTACGGAAATCAAAAAATGCAAAATGTAGCAACTGTCACTCTTCGCACGAGACAGTGGCTGCCATGACGTAGTTCCGACGTAGATAGACTGAGAAAAAAAAAATAAAACACCGTAAGATTTTTTTTTTCCTGGTAAGGTTTTCATGTTTGGTATTTCCTGCATGCTTGAAGATGTTTTCATCTTTTAAAGTCACAATTTCCGCACACTCAGAATCTGTATCTAAATACAATATTTTATATTGATATGATTGAGCCTGATAAATGCCATATTGATCGTCTTAGGCCTGAGCATTGCTACATTGATCGGCTTGGGTATGATCAGTAATGCCCGGAAGTTCAGGCAGTAAAAATACGAAAATAGCAGGCATATAAGAAAATTAAACGTTAAAAAAAATCAGGCATTTATTATGTGCATAGTATTTGAAAAAAAAAATGAAATTATATAAAGGTATTTAGCTAATTTTGCAAAATTATTCATTACATCACTTACTATTTTTCTTAAGTATGGTAAAACACGTCTAAAATGCTTTAATATTTTCAGTAAAGGCTACAAATATTGTAAACCGTCTTTATTTAATACACCATCATGACGTACGTGAAAAGTTTTTCAAAGTTCATCCGTGGCAATAATAATTATTGCCATAGCGTGCATCATCAGTGGCAATAATAATTATTGCCACTGATGATGGACGCTATGTTGTCCAAAAGTGCTAGGTCATTTCAAAAAACTTTTCATGTACGTCACGATGGTGTATTAAATAAAGACGGTTTACAATATTTGTAATCTTTACTGAAAATAACACTTACTATGTTTGCGGTTCCACATAATTAATAGATGTTCTTTTAAATTGTTGAAAGTTAAACTTTTTCTGTATGTCACTCAGAATGAGTTTTAGAATATAAAATGATCATTCGACATCTACGGAGATAATAGGAGCGTATTAATTACTTATGACATTTGTAAGGATTAATTTCAATAAAAGCTGAATTTGTGTCGCCTGCGGATATTCTAGCTATGTTTTTTATTTGTTCAAGACATTATTTGCTAAAAGAGTTATTTTGCATTTTTTACTCACGATGTAACTAGATTCAATTTCACAGACTACAGGGAACAGATTCAATTTCACTAACTATATCATTTAATAACTTCATGGAATTTACTCACGCTTACTTCGTTCTTTTTCATTTTAATAATCGAGAAGTAATAATATCAGGCAACTTTGAAAAGTGTGTTTGAATAATAATTTAAATCTTAACGAATGAAATTTTTAGATAGTATTATAAGAAAAAAAAAGGCATTAAAGCGAATGGAATTTTAGTATTATAAGCAAAGGGAAGACATTAAAAACATAAAAAGTTATTTTCTTTAAATATGAGACAATAAGACAAAAAGGTCTTTTAAGGCGTTTTGCTTCAATTTTAGAGATTTACTGATCAGTATAACTACAGCCGGGTTAGGTCTGATTTCTCTAAGAAAACAAAAAATTCCTATAACTAGGGCAGTAATTATTATGTAACTAGGGCAGTAATTATTATAACGGGGGCAGTAATTATTTCGTGGCGCGAATTTTATGGATTTTTTGAAATCTCACAAATATCAACTAAATTCACGAATTTAAGATTTTCTCTTATTGTTATTTTTGTTTCGTGGCGCGGATTTCCGCGATTTTTTCTCGAATTTTAAAATATTTTCCGAAATTTCGCTAATATCAAATATATAAATTACTTAGACCTTTAATACGACAAAGAAATTTTTGCTTTACCCTCATGAAAATCAAATGTAAAATAATTTTCTATCTGCAAAGGTTCGATATATTTCTGGAATGTGAAAAAGATTCATTTCTCTAGCTACAAAGTGGCCACCTACTGTTTGTCAATACCTAAAAACAGTGCCAACGCCGAACGATCCTGTTCTAAATTTAAAAACATGTCACAGGACAACAGGCACTACATTAAAGAATAAAATCTGTGTATGTACAATATAATGTGTTAAAGTGCTGTCCACTTAAATCGCAAATCCTGATTTCGTGTTACGGCGTTGATAACATTGCTAGAATTTAAATGGTTTATAAAAGTACTAGTTTTAAAAAAATGCGATATAACGATTGAGTAGAAATTTAATGTATACTACACCATAACTAGTAGAATTTTTTTTTCTTAGAAATATTAATGCAAATCCTCTGCCACGAAATTTTTGTGAAATTCTGCGATTTGCCGGCGACCATCCTGCGCGAATTTCATCTTTTTTTTCCGCGATAAAATGGCTGCCCTAGTTATAACTCATGACACGCCCAGTTCAGCCGAACGAGGTTTAAGAAGTTATAACGGAATATCGAAGCCCTGAACTTTACAAGCTATTTCTCACATTTCAATCCAGAATTCTTTACAATTTTATCCAATATACATATTACATTGTTTACATTTATATCAATCTTTTAAAATATTATTTTCTTAATGATTCATTGGTATAATCATCTTGGTGATCTGGGGAAATATTTTGTAATTGGAGATCAATGTCTCTGAAAATTAAATTCAAAAGTTTTATAATATTTGTTGAAATTATTAATTTAATATGATTGATTCAAAATATAGCATTTTGTTTTAAAGAGGTAGGGGTTCTTGGGGATTGTAAAGCAAATATATTTTGTCGTATAGTAATTATATTCAGTTAGGGGGTTGTATACTGCATAATTATATTGACTGGGAGAGATGTGTGGTCTGCATGTGTATTGAGATTTTAGGAGCAGATGAGCTGCTAGAGAGTGAATGGATGGAAGGAAAGCTTTCAAGTAACTTTATGCACTTTATAAAGAACCTTTCTACTTCAACCCAAGATCATGACTTTTGTGTTGACTCCTAAATTTATTTCAATCTAATATAAAACTTAAATTGACCTAATGACTAGAGTTTCGCGAAGGAATCACGGCATTTAACAAATAAAAAACTTTAGACCCTGCTTCGCTGGGAACTCAAAACACACACACACACACATATACATATATATGCTTATATGTATATATATATGCTTATATGTATATATATGTGTATGTGTACATATATATATATATATTACA
Organism: Amaurobius ferox; assembly: GCA_951213105.1. NCBI lineage: Eukaryota > Metazoa > Arthropoda > Arachnida > Araneae > Amaurobiidae > Amaurobius > Amaurobius ferox. Next base: position 13,356,566 of record OX578134.1, read on the forward strand.
AAGCTATATACAAAGTATTTACAACGCTACCAGTACAAATTAGGACATGCTAATCTACAATGAAATTCAAACCTCACTCATAACTAAACTAAATCACACATGAACCGAATATATGACCAACATTCGAAATTCTCACTTAAAATATCTATACTATACTCACAATTATTCCTTCTGCGGAAGATCCAAGACACACACACACACGCGAACTCGGCAGAATGACAGATCCTTAATTCTAAAGTCTGTCATTTGATACAAAGTGTCCCAAAAAGATTGAAACGCGCTTTAATTCTTTACCTGTTGGAAATAAGTAGGCAATGTAAATAGCAAAAATGTTGAAAGTAAGGTAGGAAATAAAACTACGTTAATGAAATTGTCCTCCCATTAATTTTCGAAAAGTTACTTTTTTTAAATTTTTATACGACCCCCTTAGACAAATTTAGTCAATCAGAAAATTTTTATTTTTAATTCAATAAGATCATTTAAAAAAAATCGTATATCTATATATCTAAAATCAACTGAATTATGATAAAGGGAAAAAATCTGACTTATGCCACTTTTCCGTACCATGTGAAAGGCTGTTTCATCCGTGAAAATAGGGATCATAAACAAATTGACGATGGAAATTATTTAGATCAAAAATACGTTAATATGTATCAAAAGTTTTTATCACAAATACACCTAAATGAAGCATTACACAGACAGAGATCATATAAAGTATTGGTACTCATTACGCGGTTCGGTATCCTATGTATTATCACCCAGTTTTATCTTTTTTGTGATATGTCACAAATTTACATTTCTAATATGATATATGGTCCCCATTCACAATGTTTAATTTCAATTAAATATAACTCGTTCAATTTTAAAGATACAGATATGCGGGGTTTTTTAATGATCTTGTTGCATTAAAAATAAAAATTTTCTGATTGACCAAATTCGTCTAAGGGGGTCGTATAAAAATTTAAAAAATGTAACTTTTTGAAAATTAATGAGCGGACTATTTCATTAACGCAGTCTTATTTCCTACCTTACTTTCAACATTTTTGCAATTTGCATTGTCCACTTATCTCCAACAAGTAAAGAATTAAATCTCGTTTTAATCTTTTTGGGACAACCCTGTAGATCTGTCCAATCATGATTATGCGATTCTTTGGAATGAAAGTTGAAAAGTTCGGGACATAAATTAAAATCAGGAAAAAGTAGAATTAGAATAAAATGATAATAAATAATAGAATCCTCACAATTTTGTCATAAGATGGTTTCACATCTAGCATACTGATGATGGTCATAGACTTTAGTGGCCAAAATAAAATAACAGATTTATACTCACATGCAAAATTATCATAAAATGTCAATCATATTTAATTTATATGCCTTTTCGTGGTGATACATGGAGAAATTCTTTTTTTCTAAAATTTGTTTTCCAAATGTGTCACTTATTGGTCATATATGCGTATCTATATGCATTTCGGTATCACGTGACATCCCTTTTCTGTAGGATTTTCCTTTTGCGGTATTGCAATGTACGTTTTACGAGCTGTCAGTGATTGGCAAATAACCATTCGTTTTGTTCTTCGGCATAATCTTTTTCAAAAGTCAATTTTTACTTTCCTTATATATATAATGTATAAAAAAAATATTGTGACTGAGTCAAAAATTCGAATTCGAATTTTCGACAGGAGAGCACGTTTCAAGCATCCCTGATGACGAATCGAACATTTTTGAAGTGATATCTGTGTGTGTGTGTGAAAATATGTGTGTATGTGTGTGAAAGTGTGTGTGTGTGTGTGTGTGTGTGTGTGTGTTTGTGTGTGTGTGTGTGAGTCTGTGGAGACGATATCTCACGAACAAATAGAGCGATTCGAATGAAATTTGGTACAAAAATCACAATCCATGAATACTGGAAGCCTATTGTTTTTTAACGTAATCGAATGTTCAGAACCCCCCTAAATTTTCGAGTGAAATTTTGAAAAAATCCTCAGAAAATCAAAACCTTTAATAAAGTTACGCAAATAGGCATTTCTTATGTAATTTTTCCTTAGAAAACGATTGACATTAACTTTAGAACGCTAGCATGAAGCGTTCTCGAGATATTGCACATTTTTAAAATAAATTTATCAAAAAATCCCATAAATTAAAAAAAATATAATAACTGTTGAGAAACATGTTCACTTTTCATATGTAATATCATGCGATAAATTGGGTGACATCATTCTCGTAGATCTAGTTCGTTCCATTCATGGGAAAAGATGCTTTGAGTAATATTTTTGTATTTGAACACCAATAGTTATTTATCTGCTATAAGAATAACTTATTTTTCCGTCCATAACGCTTGGCGAGATTTTGGGAGCCGACTTTGGCGGAATGTCACCAACTTGACGACTTTTTAAACTGTTGCCAAATTAGCGAAAATCTCGCCAAATGGATAAAAATGACACTAAATCAATGAAAATGACGACTTATTGACGAAAATTCAATATCTTGGAAAGAATATAAATATCTACTATAAGAAAAACCTATTTTTTTATTGTAAAAGTAGTAAATTCATTGCATTATATAAGGAAAGTCATGTGTTGCCCACATCAGATTTTTTATTAATATAGTAATTAGACAATAAAAAAACGAATATCTATGAAATTAAAATACTGTAGTCAATTTTCTATTAATATAAAAGTAATTAAACAATAAAAAAGCGAATATCTGTGAAATTAAAATAGTTTGTGAACAGTATAAACTGTTAATTCTGTCGATTTCGGAAACAAAAATCAGCCTCCCATTTCAGGATGAAAGGCAGCACAACACACCAACTAACGCAAGAAAGCGTTCTTCAATAAATAATTGTATCACGTGGTCCAGCAAGAATGCCAAGCGAAAAATATAAAAAAAAATGAAAATAAAAACCTAGAAGGAAAAGAAAATAGCATTAAAATTATTCAAAACTCTTTTTTAGTGAATAAAAATATGAACTTAAGTGCCCTGTGATAAAATAAATAATAAAACAAAGAGTATCGGACGCTACATTAACGGTAACATCAAATAACTTTAAAAAGCATGTGAAATAGTTATTGTATATATGCCAATGTTACTATGAAATTATGTAGTATTTAGTAATACTGGAGTAAAAGGAGCTGTTTCGGAAGCTAAATGAGCTAGCTTTTACAAAACTTTCAAATAATATTTGTTCACATTAATGTAAAAAATACTAACTTAACAAAGACCACAAAAATTAAGAAACTTGCAAAAAATAAAGAGACACAACTAGATTTGGTAAACTTCATGAGCATCAATTTAACACTACATCAATTAAACTGATATAACCATCCATCAAACTACTTTAAAAGTACCAATAAATAAAAGAGTCTGGAATAAAAAAGAACATAATAAGAAATGAACAAAAAAACCAGTTAGGAAAATTATATAGGTTTCTTCCGTCAGTTAACTTAAAAAGAGCATTAGAACAAAATACTGTAAAAATAACAATGAATAAAAAACTGAAAAATTAAGAATATGACAAATATTGAAAATTTTTGCGAAGCTGCATGAGCTAATTCAACAATTAAATTCAAATAACATTCGATGAATCTATTTTAAAAATAGCAATGACTAAAAGGGCTGGCATTTGAGCATTTATTTCTGCTTCTATAATAGAGATATCCGTATTTTAATTTCAGATTTTTAAAGATAGTAGTTTAAGCAAATGTTCATATACGGATATCTTGTTGTTTAAAGAAATATGTTAAATTATGTAACTGAATACTAGATATATTTTTGCACCTTTGACAGTGCTTTTAACATGTTTAAAGGAATAGGTTAAATTATGCAACTGAATACTAGACATATTTTTTCATCTTTAATAGTGCTTTTAATATGTTTAAAGGAATATGTTAAATTATGCAACTGAATATTAGACATATTTTTGCACCTTTAACAGTGCTTTTAATATGTTCAAAGGAATATGTTAAATTATGCAACTGAATACTAGACATATTTTTGCATATTTAATAGTGCTTTTAATATGTTTAAAGGAATATGTTAAATTATGTAATTGAATATTAGATATATTTTTGCACCTTTAACAGTGCTTTTAATATGTTCAAAGGAATATGTTAAATTATGCAATTGAATACTAGACATATTTTTGCATCTTTAATAGTGTTTTTAATATGTTTAAAGGAATATGTTAAATTATATAACTGAATATTAGACATATTTTTGCACCTTTAACAGTGCTTTTTTATGTTTAAAGGAATATGTTAAATTATGTAACTGAATACTAGACATATTTTTGCACCTTTAACAGTTCTTTTAATATGTTTAAAGGAATATATTAAATTATGTAACTGAATACTAGACATATTTTTACACCTTTAACAGTGGCTTACCGTTATGGAACGGAGCGGATCGGAGAAATTACTTCAGGGCGTCTGGAGAAGGGCACCCAAAAATTATTTATCCAGGGAGCCAAAGGTATAATTACGCCACGGTCTCTTAAGTATGCACTCAAATTAGGCGCTTATAGTAGGTTTCTTTCTACTCCAAAAGTTGGTCTTGTTCTACCCTTTTACTATTAAAATATCATTTTTACAGCTTTGCGCATTAACCAAGCGTGAGAAATTTCCGTTGATATGCAGAACCTCTCCCTCTCTTTTGTAGTCAACTCTCACGTTCTATCACAGACAGAAAACTTACCAAATGATTGTATATAATTACAAATAATGAATGCAATTATAAATACTGTTAAATGAATGACCATCTTATATTAAATTTTGAATTGAAAACGAAATAAATATTTTTAGACATACTCATATGCTGAGAAAAGCACAATACACAAGGGATTCTTCATTTACCAAACTGACGAAAAAAAGCATTATGAAATATTAATATATATTAATATGCTTAATAGCCCCATTTATCATTCATTTTTTAACCATTTCCTTTAGTAACCAATAACAATCTCTTTAATTTTGATACTAGTAATGTTTAAAAGTAACGAAGTTGTGTCCGAAAGTAAAGCCGTCATTATCAAGGAGCATGGGGCTGATCAGATTACCCTCACGAATTTTAGACTCCCCCTCTTTGAAAAAAGTGAAAACTTTTTATGTAACCATAACTGCATTATTATCGAAAATTGTGAAGCACCCGTGCTTACACTCAAAATCAGTAAATCGGAATCTTTATGCTTTAAAATATGCCCAGGTCGAACCTTTAATTGGCATTTTAAAATTCATTTTTAATATTTGTTTGAGAAAATGTATCAACATTATAGTAAGAAGTTGATACAAAGTAGGGGAAATTCGTGTAATGTCGACCTCCTAACTTTATCACGTAATAAAACCGTAATCAATAAAGTTGAAATTGCTGTGCTCTTAAGAGATACAACAGTGTTTCGCCGCTATTTATTAAATATTTTATCTAAAAGTAAAAAAAAAATCATTTTTATCAATGTCTCTTAGTTGGATCCAGGTCTGAAACCGAAGCATAAAGCGGCAACAAAATCTTGTATACTCATGGCAAATATACTCATTTCGTATGTTTACAAATATAAAATGTGTTACATTACCACTTAAAATATATCACTTTTAAAGAAAATATATTTATAAAATTATATTATTGAGAAACAAAAACGTATTCATACATTAGTATTCCTTGAATAATATCAAGTATGTTAAGTACTGCTATTATATAAATGATTTAAACATTTATCCTATTATAGTCATTATGTATGTAATGAATGCAGCCTCAAAATGCATTAAAACTTGAATTAAATTTATTAAATTGGCTTCAAAATTGCATTAAAATTATTAAGTAGCATTAAAAATAGTTATAAATAAAGAAATTAAACATTAATTATGCATTAAAATTTACTAAGAATTAAATTTATTATGCATATAAATGGTAAAAGTAATGATATTTAAAATCATGCAAAAGATTATCGTGTATTAAATCAATTATGCATTAAAATTGCATAAAAATAAAAAAAATAAAAAAATATACAAAAAATTAAAATGCGTAAAAAATTAAATTACATTAATAATGAAATTGCCTGCATTGTAGTGAACATTATTTTGCAAGTAATGTCATTTTAGCCCTAAATTTGGACCGATAGTCCAAGTTGCACACTGGGTGGTAGACCAAATTACAGGATTAAACTAGTAAGATGCCATAAGAGATGGCTCCATTAATACTTGTAAAAGCAGGAGTAATGAAACAACGGACAAAAACACTTTCGCAAGGGATATATTTTCCAATATCAGAATTAATATAATTACAAATACCTTATTTTCTCCTAAACATTTGTGAAAATAACTTAGTTATGTTGAAATCAGTAGAAATAAGTTCATCTTATTAGTTTAATTGTCGCAATGGCCTTTTGTGTGAAATACGTGAACGCGCTAACTGGTGACACCAGTCAGTGCAGCCACCTATTACATATTATGAGAAACTTTCATAGCTTAAATTACACTTCCCGCTAGTTCAAATTTTACACGGGTTTTCCCTACTTACTTGTAATTAAATCTTTTACCAATAAATGTCTGCATAGACTAAAACTTCAGATTTTTGCACTGTCCTATCTGATAGTAACTAAGTCCGAACCTGATCTGAACATACTTTGACATTTAATGTCTGAATCCGACCGGCCCCAAATTTTATTTAGTTTCGGCCCGGCCCAATTTTTTTTTTATTTGAGGTATATGTATCTTAAACCCGATTTATCTGCGTACTCAAAATTGTGTAAATAGTATATTTATAGTTTTCTGTGCCGATGTGGTGGCCGAGCGGTCAAAGAGGCAGGCGTTTCCTCGTGATGGCTCGGCTGCCAGATTGCGGGTTCGAGTCCCGCCTGCGGGCATAGATGTTGTAATGTCTTATTTGGGGCAGAAGTCAGACTTCTACCTTCGGGTGCCCCGGGTCATTAGACTAAACAGAAGCAGTGCACACATTCTTCCTTAAATGTAATGTTAGGGACACAACAACAACAACATAGTTTTCTGTGCAAATTACTGAAATTAACAATAATTTTTAGTATATTTACGGTAAAAAATTAATTTCAATATTTTCAAACATGGACTTCGTCGGGTCACTAGGGCCCAAAATTCTATAGGAGAATTGAGGTCCAACTCAGTCCGTAGGGCCTGCTGGGCTTAGGTTTGGGGGCCAAAGCCGAGCAGGTGCAGGTAGGTCTCTAACCAGCAATGCCATACAAACTTCATACCAAGTAGGCGGAGTCTAAAGAAATGTAATCGAGGAAGTAATTTGAAAGAGAGAAAAACTTTCCCTTCCACTGCGAAAGGTGGAAAGTATTAGGTAGCAAAGGGGGACTCTGGGAAAAAGAAAAAAAATCTACTGGGAATTCACTGAGGAATTTCTTCCTAGATCAAAAAAAAAATATTTTTTTTTAACTCTCTAAGGATTTTGAGTTTAGTTTTTCTCAAGACAGAATCTCATGCTTAGTCAGAGACGTAGATGGAAATGAATTCGAAATTCCGAAAGTAATCATAAATCCGAGACATCTATGTACTCAGAATTATGTAAAAATGTTGGGTTTTTTCGTCAGATTCCTAAAATTAACAATTTTTTTAATGACAAGTAAAATGTGAATTTTAATTCTGATATAATATTTTCTCTGTACATAAGACATAAAAAACTTCAAAACTTTGATTTTTATGCGGAATAGGTGAATGGCAGAGGAGTAAACAGTTTTTGTCAGTCTGTTACGAAAATGTAATATAGCTTACTGACAAAATATAATTTAATTTAATTCGTTCAAACAGTTCCAAAGCAAAAATAACCGTAAAGGAAAAACTACATTAAAACACAGCATGTAATATATAGAAGTCGTATCGACTTGCTTCGATGAGAAAAAATGGCCTCCTTTGTGGAAAAAAAAGAAAAGAAACAGCAACTACGCCACTAAAGAAGACGTCTGCTGCACAAATGGTTTTACTGGTGTGGTTGCTTTGTTTTTATGTCCTGTATGTTATGCCTCTAAAATCCATTATTTATTATACGATGCATTTCAACTGAACTTTAATTTAAGAAAGTTAATTTGATTTGAAAATTTTGAATTATTTTATCAAATTATCATTTGTGTTTGAAAAAATCAAAAAATATACTTTGCTCTCTCCTTCAACAAGTGGCTATGTTTGAAGAAAATAAAACCAGAATCCATTATCAATGATATAAATAAAAAAAATTCTATAGCGATGTATTGAAACTTTGAAGTATCGATACATTTTGATCTGATACTTGACGGTATTGATAGATTTCCATTCGATATATATCAAAACAAAGTATCGATACTTTCTTTCGATATTAGGAGTCTGTCTGGCTTTTATAATTTCTCATCCCAGCATTTCAGGATTAATATTTTAGCCGCTATCCTGGGATTATTGGGATTTCGGATTTCTATTCCTAGTGCTGATGGCTGCATTGCGAACGGGATTCCCAGCTTTGGAAACGCCCTCTATCGGCGATGACTGTCAGCGTTTCATTGTCTGAGGCCTTTAGTCGGGCTCACAATAATTGACAGAGAGAAATAGTGGGCTCAAAGGATAACGGTAAATACACAAATTTAAAGTCCGCTGTTTACGTCTAATTATTTATAAGTTAGTGCACCTAGGCCCTTATTAAAAACAGAAAATTTTCGGGTGGAGGCTTAAATCTTGGTCCTGTTCGTTAGCTGCCACCCAAACACTGCAAATTTCTGTCAAGAGAGAATAATCATTCCGCAGAATTGAAATGAAAATTATTATCCTCTCATTTTTACTGAAAATAAAATAGCCTCGCCTTCCTCAAAATCTTCCCAAAAATCCTTAATAAAGCCTATGTTTATGTTTTTATGTTCGACATTCCAAAAACCTTCAAGGACCTGAATGCGAACTGTTAGCGCCAACAAACAATAATTTGGAACGCGTTTGTTTGTTTTGTCCCCCTCGGCGTCTGCAGGAGACACGAAAGGATTTATGTGCCAACGTTTTTTCTTCTGCCAACATAAAAATGTGGGGTGTTTAGCGGCTCCTCCCCCTTCTTACCTACGAGTCTAGACAGACTCTGTCCATTGCGGAAGTCCCCCAGACGTCCTTGACGATAGTTTACCGCATCGGGTGAGGAGAAATTTAAATTTTTCTAATCTGGATTCCATCAAGAAAAACGGTTGAGTTTTGTGTTATCCTGAGTTGCACAAAGCTAAATGAGGGCGGAAAGCTGAACGTATAAATAAAAGACCAATTATACAGAGCCCAATTATATATTTTAAGAGACAGTGATTAATTTTATTGACTCTTTCATTCCGGTGTTTTCCAACCTGAAATACTCTTCGTGTACCCTTGTATAACTGAGCCGGACGGGGAGGAGTAATATAAGTTGATAACTTTACAAGTAAATGCTAAAGAATAAAGAAAGTTAATAAAATAAAGATTTAATTTGTAATAAGGAATGACATTTATTAGGATCAGAAATTAAAAAATTTCAGCTCAAGATATTTGAAATAGATGCATCTAAGTATGAACATTGAAAACGCTATCCTAGCAAGCTTATATTACTAATAACAATTGACACAGTTTAATGAGAACAATGATGCTGCTTTTCAGAAAGAGTGGTAATACCCGATTCAACTAATGATAAATTCATTCTCAAGTCATATGCAACTTCCAAGCTCTATTATTCCTCGACTTAAAATTCAAATAAGTGAGCTGGTAGAAAGTTGTTTTCTTACACAAATAGTAGATAGAAAATAAAGTTAAGACTTTCAACGCTGTTTTTGTGAGTTAATGCTCCAATTTTTTTTTTACACATGGTAGCAGCTTAACGGATCGATTTCGTATAAATTGAAGGTATTTTCAAAAACTTTAATTCAAAATTAAACATGATAAAAAAATTATTAGTCATAACATACTTTTCGTGTTACTGACGGTCCCCCCTTAGAATTTGTTACGGACCCCAAGGGGTCCTCAGACGTCACTTTGGGAACCATTGATATAGAGAATATCAGGTTCTAGAGACACTAGTTGAACAATTTGGCATAGTCTGCACAGAAAGTTCTGTCACATCATATTTATATAGATATAGGGATATCATATTTATATAGTTGATATCATATTTATATAAGGATATCATATTTACATACTCGAGTGTCACTGACTGACAAAAGAACAATTGCACAGTTCAAACTACTGAGAGCAGAAACTTGAAACTTTGTATACAAGTGGAACTTGACTTATAAATAATAAGAAAAATCTAAAATCTTGAAATTTTCTTCGAAAAATATATAAATCGAGGAGTTTGTTTTCTATGTAAAACATCTAAGTGAGACTAGCAAACTGCCTAAACAAGGTATAAATTATACAGACTAAACTGCTGAAGGTAGATCCTTTGCATACATTTGGAATTGGCCCATAAGTAACGAGAAAGTGTGAAATCTTGCAATTTCGTTCGATCAATTTATAAATATCGCAGAATTGTTTGTTCAAACATTCTTTCAGCTATAACTTAAAAATTCCATGAATGTACATTCAACCGTTCTTGGGATATTTTAATGTAAAATTACAGCAAACAATATATTTATTATATATTATAATTTTTACTTTCCTTATATACATAATGTATAAGGAAAGTATTGTGACGGGGTCGAAAATTCGAATTCGAGTTTTCGACGGGAGAGCACGTTTCAAGCATCCCTGATCACGAATCAAACATTTTTGAAGTGATGTCTCTCTGTGTGTGTGTGTGTATGTGTGTGTGTTAGTGAGACTGTGGAGACGATAACTGACGAACGAATGGACCGATTCGAACGAAATTTGGTACAAAAATCACAATCTGTAAACACTGGAAGCCTATTGTTTTTATACGCAATCGAATGTTCAGAACCCCCCTAAATTTTCGCGTGAAATTTTGAAAATAGCGTCAAAAAATTAAAATCGCTAATAAAGTTACGCAAATAGACATTCTTATGTAATTTTTCATTAGAAAACGATTGACATAAATTTCAGAACGCTAACGCAAACCGTTCTCGAGATATTGTACATTTTTCAAAAAAATTATCAAAAAGTCATATAAAATAAAAAAAAATATTTCCTATTGAGAAACATGTTCATTTTTCATATGTAATACCATGCGATAAATTGGGTGATATCATTCTCGTGGATCTAGCTCGTTCCATTCATGAAAAAAGATACTTTGAGTAATACTTTTGTATTTGAACGCCAATGGTCATTTATCCGCTGTAAGAATAACTTACTTCTCCGTCCATAACGCTTGGCGTGATTTTGGCGACGAACTTGGCGGAATGTCGCCGACTTGGCGACTTTTTTAAATGTTGCCAAATTAGCTAATATCTCGCCAAATGGATAAAAATGACGCTAAATCGATGAAAATGACGACAATTAACGAAAATCCAATACCTTGTAAAGAATATAAGTATGATCTACTATAACAACCTATTTTTTTTGCTGTAAAAGTAGTAAATTTATTGCATTATATAAGGAAAGTCATGTGCTGCCCACACATCAAATTTTTTTTATAAAGCAGATGACTGTATTTATCCGACTTAAAACGTACAGAAACTGAATAAACACATTTAAAAGGAACAATACTGTATCAGTTACAGCCATGAGGTGTTGAAGACCCAGACCGTCCGACTCGTCCAGAGGACTAAGAGCAACTATTTGGACGGCCGGAGCCATGAGGTGTAAGATGACAACAATATATTGATATATAACAAATTTTTAATACATCTGTTTTGTATTGGTAAAAAATCTTTTATAAACAATATAAGAATCATTGCCACTCATTTTATCATTTTATTGGGAGTCTAGATTATTTATAATTTGATCATATTATGATGATTCAAAATTAAATTCTCAAACAATGTTCGAGAGCAAAACAAATTGAGGGAAGTTTTATCTCTTTTCAATTAAGCAATAATATTTATAGTCATTTTGTTACTTAACGTGCAACCAACTTACTTCAAAAATAGGTTTAAAATTTAATTCCTTCTCTCGAAATTTAATAATCCGTTAAAATGTTTGATCATCTCAGATTTTTAACTTATATTTTATTTGCTTTTTAATACAGTACATTCTGCAACTATCATGTTTTAAGGAACTATTTTTCTTTGTTTTTTCTTTGCTGTTTTCAGTTCGTAATTTCTTTTTCACAGATCGAGACAATTGCTAACTTTATCCCTATAGTATTACTTTCAGATTTGTCGTTGTACTATCGTTCCTTCTTAATGAAATAGGGAGAAATGCATTTGTTTAAAAATAAAGTTAGATTTCTAGCCTTGATGTTTTGTTGTGAAAAGTATTTATAGTCAAGGTATCTCTGGTTGAAATCGGAGCGTTGCGTAAAATCTAAACTTATCTTTGGATATAAATCTTTGAATGCTTATATTTCTCCAAACTTAATAGACAAAAATATAAACAATTTACACCTATTTTATAGAAAATGGAGTACTATTTGTCAATATATAAAAGTAATTTCAATAAAATTATTTGATCTATGTTTTCGGCAGACGTAAAAAGTTTTTTTCGAACGAATTTTTGCTTTACTGTGTTTACTCGAAATATGCCAACTAAAACTTTTTAGTAGAAAATTCCGTTTCTACTAAATAGTTTAACTGTGTTTACTCGAAATATCTTCTAAATTATGAGAGATAGATGTCAACAGATAAAACAATTTAGTGGAAAATTCAGTTTCCACTAAAGAGTTTGACTGTGTTTACTCAAAATATCTTTAAATTATGAGAGATAGATGTCAACAGATAAAACAATTTAGTGGAAAATTCAGTTTCTACTAAGTAGTTTTACTGTGTTTACTCGAAATAGCTTCTAAATTACGAGAGATAGATGTCAACAAATAAAACTATTTAGTAGAAAGTTCAGTTTCTAAGTTAATAATTTATTCTTAAAGTTTTCGAGCAATCGTCTTGTCAAATTGAAGAAGACTTTTCAGTCCTCTTAACTCAAATTTTCCGTTTTTAAAGATGTTATTGCTTATATCTCGAAAATTAAAAGTGCAATCTATGAACAGTATATGAGGAATTAGTAGCCTTTTAGAAGCAATATGAAATTGCATTTCACATCGAATTCTTAGTTTTTAAAATACAGTGTGTATAAAATCCTGTAAAATCTTCTACTCTCGATTAAATTGGTAGACTTGATATTCGCTCGTAGCGTGTAAAGATTAAGTTGTCAATTATCTATCTTACTTTAGTTATAATAGGCGCATTTTATCTTTTGTAAACAAAGCAAACGAGATTGAAAACAATGAATAAACTTTTTGAACTTTATTGGGATTTTACTTTTAAAAGTATTCAAGCAATACTATTTCGGCTCCATCGAACTGGAGTCATTGCCGATTCTTTCCTTAATTCTTTATTTTTATTTTCCCGTAACCAACGTATTAATATTTGAAAACCTAGAAATACCTTAATCATTATTGATATCCCGGTTGTGAAAATTAAAATTAAAGGAATTCCGGTTTTACTTGTTTTTTCCGTTATTAAAAAACGTAGACCAGTGTTTTTCCAAGTGTGTTCCGTGGAACTCTTGGGGTTCTACTTGAGTATTCCAGGAGTTCCGGAATGTGATAGTTTCGTGTACATTTCTTTTAAAATTAAAAAGCGAGTAAAATTTGAATATATAAATTGATCTAGAAGGGACTTTTTGCCATTTTTGCTTTTCGCCGTCAAATTAAATTTCAAAAGGGTTCGAAATTTTGAGAAATACTAACCTAGACGAATGTATAAAAACGTGTGATGGAATATGTCAGTTCAGAATTTGTAAATTTAATTTAATTTAATATTTTAATATTTAAATTATATTACAAGTTTAAAAGATAGAATACTGAACGAAATAACTGTCCCATTAACAAAATGCTAAAATGAAATTTATATCTAGATTTTAAAATCTCTGAACATCGACCATGAAAGGGCTATATATGCATATAGCTCAAACTGTTGCTAATATAATAAAATTATGAAAATTCGTTAAAAGCAACAAAAACAAACAATTTATTACACAAACGGACACTTTTAATTTTATGTTGCATGTTGCCTTTAACGAAGCTTTTATTGTTTTCTCTATGATATATAGTTTAAAAGAAAATTGCTTCTTAAAAATATTATCCATAATGGAATCAAAAGAAGTGTACTTGCAAACCCATTTAAGTTGTCGCATATCATTAATTTCAAAATCAATATGAAAGTGAGTTTGTTACTGAGAAAATAATTGTTTGACAGTGGAGAATTTTTATTTTATTACTTCACTTTTATATATATCCTATAAATTTTGTAAACAAAAGCAATATAACAAAAGTAAGATGTTTTATATTCTTGTGGATGAATATTGTAAAGGAAACTAATTATTTTCAATTAATAACTAATAAAATGAATTAAACATTTAAACCAGATTGATTGCTTTGGGAATGCATTCTATCAACGAATTTTGGGACTACAATTATTTTACATGGGTATACACTTCGTTCTTTTGTATTATGGAGAGTAAAAATATTTTTGAATTAACCTTTTATGCCCAAATTACGCTTTTCCTCAAACGTCTCTTAGTCTTTGCATAATTGTTTTTTGAGACCTAAATCTATATAATAAAAGGCAATGTCTGTGTGTGTATGTGTGTGTGTGTGTCTTATACACTATAGGCTCAGCGACCGCGCGTCGCAGAGCTACGAAATTTGGCAATCGGAGACCCGGCGAAGTGGAAAGGTGACACGTGAAAACCGATTTTTAAAATTTGAATTATTTTTTTTTGTTGTTATTTAATGTTTTATGCAATTTCGACCGTTTTTTTCCATTTTTGCCCTTTTTTCTCCACCATCCAGACGTCGTAGAAAAAAACAAATCACTCAACAGGAAAGAGCAGACAATTGCGAGTAATAATATATCAATTTCAAATCTCAGGGATAAATTCTAATATGTTTTAAAGATTTTAAAACAAAAGTCACTTTGGCTCAAAAAAACGAACTTTCGGTTTTTAAATCCTCCTTTACTAATCCTTTACTTTCGTTTTTAAATCCTCGCGTCGGGGAAACTACCGATAAGTTCGACTAATACTTTACATTTTTAGAAAGCTCAAAAGATCAGGCATTCTTACAAGTCCAATCTGGTCAAGAAATAATAAAAAATAGCCGCACGATCGGAATTTTAAAGAAGTCATGATTTCCAATTTCTCGGCTAACCGAGAAAGGAGTTTTCCACCCACATGCGCCCCCCGGCCATCCAATCTACTGCTCTGAGTCTTAGGACGAGTCGGGTGGCTTGGGCTTTCGACCCACATGCGCCCGTAGACGCACCGTGTTTCTATGGAGAAAAAAATAAATAAAAAGAAAGTTATGGAGATTGTCGCCGTGCATTTATACATCGGATTAGAAAATTACGTTATATTTTAAATGATGGAATTAAGAGCTTAGCATATGGTCATTATAAAATTTAAATGATTGAATTATGGTTTTAACGTCATTAAACTAAAACAAGCTTTGTTACTTCCACGGGGTTGTGGCTCCAGCGAGTTTACCACGGTCAGAATTTTCAAGGGTAGCGAACAGGCTGGTCGCCGAAGGCAGCTAGTATAAAATAATATAAATGTAAAATGTAAATGCGAAACATAAATGCAATACAAATCTAATAAAGAGTAAATATAGTAAATATTAAATATAATAAAGAGTACATATAATAAAGAGTGAATAAATATGACAAAGAGCAAATATATATGCAATACAAATCTGATTCTGGCTGGACATGACTTTCAGATGCCATTTTGGTTTTACTTTTTGTACAATTTAAAAAATCATATGCGGGCAGCATGTGATTTTCCATGACTTTACATCTTTTACAGTGAATTAATGATGTACAAATTCCACAGCACAATTATTTTAGCATCGAATTAACAGCACAGAAATTGAAATTTGGCTCTGTTCGCAACTTATGAGTCCAAACACAGTTACTTGTTCATACTCACATGCAAAATACTCATCAAAATGAAATTAACGGTATTATTAAGGAATAGCATATGAAATAAATGATTATTAGGCATTAGCTAATTCTTGAGCAACAAAATCAAAACTAATACATAAAGTATCATCTCTTTTGTTTGGAATGAACTAGATCTACGAGAATGATGTTAACAGATTTGTTGCTTAATATCACATGTGAGAAGTGAGCATATTGGATGATACGTGCTACATTTAATTTCATGTAACTTTTGTCGCTAAATTTATTTGAAAAACATACAATATCTCTAGAGCGGTTCATGCTAGTGTTTTAATAATGGTGCTTCTATTCGTTTTCTAATAAACATATACGTTGAAAATAATTATTTATTTATCATTATTGAAAGCCCTGATTTTTTTTATAATTTTTTTTTCAAAATTTATTAAAATATTGGAGGTGTTTCCGAACATTCGATCGCGTTTAAAATCAATATGGTTTCAGTATTCACTGATTGTAGTAATCGTACCAAATTTTATTCGAAACGCTTCATTCGTTCATGAGACAGTGAGTCCACAGACCCACACACACACACACATATATGTATACACTAATATACATATATACACACACACACATATATGTATACACTAATATACATATATACATACACACACATATATATACACTAATATACATATATATATACACACATACTAACATACACAGACAAGTCCACAGACCCATACACACACATATATATATATACTAATATACATATATACACACACATATATGTATACACTAATATGCATACGTATATACATACACACACACTAACATACACAGACACGCACACACTACATATATACATACACACACACTAACATACATACATACATACATAGATAGATATCACCACTCCCTATACATTATATTATGCATGTAGAGAAAGTAAAAATAAAACTGATCTTTTTTATTCCATTTCGGAAAAAAAAGACCATTATTTTAATTGCACCAAAATCTAATTCGCTTCAGGAAGCTACCAAAGAATCAAATTTCATTAAATTTCGTCTAATGGTTTTCTGCTAAAATGGATATATACATTGCACAGGTACAAACATATATACAGTAATAAAATTAGGTTTAAACAATACTTTTTACTTTAATTTCAAACTTAAACTTCCATGTCTCAAGAAACAAAAATTGCACATATTTATTTTTAATCGCGTCATTGATTTCTTAATACGCAGGTGTCGATAGGAAAAGTAGGTGATTACTATTGTTTCGAAGACTTGAATTTTTAGCCCTCTTATTTAAGTCAAAAACAATGTCTTTTCATAGCAACCGCTACGAAAGAACTGCAAGGTTGCAAGCAAAGCAACAATCAAATAGATAGATATGGAACACCCAAAGCGAGAATGTGTAGCGTTGATATCAGATGTTAAAATCGTATTTTAATGCCTATCAGAACCACGCCTATCAGAATTTATGTTGTAAACCAACCGTCCAATCATTCGGTGATGTGAATATACCTCTGTACCGAATTTTGCCGCTGTTCAACCGTTCAATTTTCCGCTACAGAAACAAAGACAGATACATAAACATCTTCTTCTAGTAGGTAAAATAATGTTATATCACCTAATAAATTAGATATCATACGTACAGTTAGAACAACGAAAAGGTCTTATTGAGATTTAGGAATTGTATTGTAAATGGCGTTAATAACGGTTTTAAAACTGCAGCGGTGTTTCCTGGATATCTCTAGGGCCTTTGACACGGTTAATCATAAATTACTATTGAGTAAACACAATTCGTTGGGTTTACAGGAAATATTTATAGGTGGTTCACTTCTTATCTTGTCAATGGGGTGAATGGCAGTGTCAAACTAGTCAATAAAAGTTATACACCTCAGTGTTTACAAAATACATCATTGTGGTTTACAACATAAATTCTGATAGGCGTGGTGCTCAATGTGATGTGCTACAGGGTTCTGTCTTGGGCCCTTTACTGTTTTCGTTATTTTTAAATGATTTATGTAACCTCAAGTTGAATGGAATACTAACATCCTTTGCAGGTGAAACTGTTCTAGCCTATTCCGATCCATACATTGAGAGTCTTATTCAGTGCTACGCGGGTAAAAAAAATTGTAACGGAACGCTCGTTAATTACCTACAAATGGTCTACGAGTTTTTCATTTGCAAATAAATAAGTCAAAGATTACAATATTTTTTTAGCATTTATTTATAGCTAACTATTGAATAAAATTTTCAAAAGTAAAATATAACAAATATTTTTTTTTAAATTAGAAAAATAAAAACGAAAACAAAATTTCCATAATAATATAAAAAATGCTGTTCAGGAAATTCATAGACGTTCCCATACAGAATCGGTTAAGTATTCAGAAGTGACTGCTGTTTTTGTTTCTTGGTTAACAACAGAACATTGAGACCACAACCAAGTGCGCTGATAAAAGTGTAGAAAGCCCAGACCACACGACCAACCCGAAGGCTTATGGTTGCTGCTTGTGTGGCCGGGCTGATAAAAGTGTGTATGTATTCTATAATTCTAATGGTGAACCGTGTGGTTTTATAAACAACAAACTCATCAAAGGTTCCAAAAAAATATGGAATCTTTACTTAGATAATTATTTAATTCTTTAGGAGTCGAGAATGTGACGCCACGCGAGACTGAGGTTATGAAAAGGATCATAATTACAAATGGAGTCACGATAAAAATAAAAAATCTGATGTGGGCAGCATATGACTTTCCTTATATAATGCAATGAATTTACTACTTTTACAATTAAGAAAATGTTATTCCTATAGTAGTAGATACTTATATTCTTTTCAAGACATTGAATTTTCTTCAATTAGTCGTCATTTTTATCCATTTGGCGAGATTTTCGTTAATTTGGCAACATTTAAAAATGTCGCCAAATTGGCGATATTCCGCTCAATTCGTCGCCAAAATCTCGCCAAGCGTTATGGACGGAGAAATAGGGTATTCTTACAGCAGATAAATGACTATTGGCGTTCAAATACAAAAGTATTACTCAAAGTATCTTTTCTCGTGAACGGAATGAATTAGATCCATGAGAATGATGTCATCATATTTATCGCATGATATTACATATGAAAAGTGAACATGTTTCTTAACAGTTAATATTTTTTTAATTTATGGGATTTTTTGATAAATTTATTTGAAAAATGTGCAATATCTCAAGAACGGTTCCTGTTAAAGCTCCAAAGTTCATGTCAATCGTTTTCTAAGGAAAAATTACACAAGAAATGTCTATTTGCGTAACTTTATTAAGGTTTTGATTTTTTGATGATTTTTTCAAAACTTCACTCGAAAATTTAGTGGGGTTCTGAACATTCGATTGTATGTTAACACAATAGGCTTCCAGTATTCACGGATTGTGATTTTTGTATCAAATTTCATTCAAATCGCTCCATTCGTTCGTGAGATATCGTCTCCACAGACTTACACACATACACACACACAGACACACACACACACACACACACAGACATCACCTCAAAAATGTTCGATTCGTGATCAGGGATGCTTGAAACATGCTCTCCCATCGAAAACTCGAATTCGAATTTTCGACCCCGTCACAATACTTTCCTTATACATTATGTATATAAGGAAAGTAATAAGGATTCAAAACAAGATATTACATGGATTATTACTAGTATGTAAAAAAAAAGGTTTTATCGAAAATTGTTATAAATTTATCATTAATAACAATTTGGAATAAATGAGTGTAATCTTTATTATTTTCAATATCACGCCCATGTTCGTATAATCTAATACCAACAGTACGTTTAGTACTGCCAATATAAAATTTATAACTATTATTAGGATGAATAAGGGGGACAAAATACACCCCAGCCTGATTTAAAATATTACTTTTGAACTTATCAATAAGAATACGACTAAACATTGGAGTAACAGTAGAATGGAAATGTTTAAGTTCGCGAAAAGCTGAACCAGAAGATGGATAATCTTAAGATTGTAGGGAAGACTGGATTTGCAAGGCAAAATGTCAGAAGAAACTTAGAACGGATAATGGAGAAAATTTGATAAATAAATTCAAAGGAGTAAGCAGCTTCATAGCCAAGTTTAAAGATTAAGTTGATTTTGTCACGTGAACTAACAATAGAAGAACAGACATTAAAAACACATAAAATTAAAATTAAAATTAAAATAAATTAAAATAGGCAATAAAAGAAAAATTTCTTGAAGAATCAGGGTGGAGCGAATTAGCGGAATACAGGAATTAGCAAATGCGAGTTTACGAAAAACACAGATACGGAAACCAGAGCATCAAAAAAAGGCAAAATGCCCCTGATGAAGAACGTTTTACGTCCGGGGTTTAATGTGTGTTTTTAACATCTTTTGCGTGATGAAATGAAGACTTTTGCTCTTCAACATATATATAATACTCTTCAGATCAATATAAGTCTTTTATCTTTTAAAAAGAATGCTAGATATTAAGTGCTATGAACACAGATTTTGTTAACTGAATTTAATTAGAAAATGACTTATTTGTAACTATACATTTTTGAAATTTATCTCCTGAATTAAACCCAGTAAAATAGTAAATCTTACTTATATTATTACTGGTTCATAGTTCATTTCTGTGGATGTAACTGCATGTCTCTTTTTCAGTCTCATATGAAACATGCATGAAACCAGCATTGAGTCTAAATGGGTATGTAATTTCTGATGATCCCTTATATTTTCTAATATTACTGATATTACATTTAGTTACAGCTATACTAAGGAATTTTTTTCGTTGTTTTTTTTTTTCTTTTTCAATTTGAAAATGCAGATGAGTTATTTTGCGTAATTTAAATCGCTACTTAAATAATAAGTGCGTACATCAAAGTATCTCGCTACATTTGTTCCTATTCAACAAGAATGATATTTTAATGCTCATTAAATTATCGTTAAAAATATAAACGAACCAACAAAAGTAACCGCTTCATAGAAATAGCAACTGCAAGCAATACAGAAGAAATTTTAAATCAATGGCCCATACAGAAAATATAAATTTTGCCAATGAGGAACTGGCGCAACAACATGTCAAAATTTTAGATCAGTTGTGACTTGCAACACTGCATGTAGGTGACACTGTGACATTACTGCAACTTTATTTGACGCTTCTATTACTGGACATATACGTTACAAATATGTTTATGAAATTTGGCTCTTCGACATGTTAACAAACATCAAATAACAAAGCAAGCAGCAAACAATAAAGCAAACAGCAAACAATAAAGCAAGCAGCAGACAACAAAGCAAGCAGTAAAGAACAAGGCGATCAGCAGATAACATTAACAAACAACAAAGTAACACATAACAAGAAACACATTAACAGTAACAACCAACACCAGCAAACAACAAATAATATTGAGAACAAAACACAACATAAACAAACAACAAATAATATTAAAAGTACATTAGCAAACAAACAAAAAATTACAGCATGTGCAACTAAGCACCAGTGAATGCAAAAAACATGAAAACTTGTTTCTGTCTAACCTTTCAATTTTAATTCTTGTTTCAGTTGAACTGTCTTTTTGTAGAGGTGCAATGAAACTTTTTAAGTACCATGAGCCAATATAAATTTATCTTAATTGCACATTTTACAATTATAATGCCGCTATTAGAAAAGGATAATTTTATGACTACACTTCCAAAATATTGCACAAAAAGGAGAAATTAGGTAACTTTTAGCAAATTTATCTAAAATTTTAGGTTAAAAAATCTGATGTGGGCAGCACATGACTTTCCCTGCAGACTCTTGTTCACTTTCTCTTTATTTCTTCAATAATTCATTAAATTGAATTTAATTGCAAAAATAACACTCATAATTATTTTAAATGACACTAAATGTACACTTTTAATTCAATTTTCATTTGGTAGCTGGACTTATTTTCAAAGGTACCGTAGTAAAAATGCGAAGAAACTAAAATATCTCGGAAACGGCTGACCCTATAGTATTGGGATTGATCTTATTCTTTTCATCATCAAGAATTACATATAAAATAACCATTTAATTGGCATTGTTAAACATACGTAGTCTTTTATTTTAGATTTTAACGATTTTTGCGGGCCGTTTGTTAAAAACGGGCAGGCTATTTTTTTCCGAATCGTACCAAAATTTAATCAGCACCAGGGGATTCTACAAGTGATTTATCTACCATATTTTGTGATATTTGTTGGATTAGTTTTTAGTTAGAGTGGATGCAGGCAACTTTTAAGGGTCACTTCTCTGAAAAAGGCATGGTCTTTTTTTTATCTCGAATCGTACCAAAACCTAATCAGCATCAGAGTCACCAACAAGGGACTTACCTACCCAATTTTGTGAAATTCGGTCCATTAGTTTTTGAGATACAGTGGATACATACATTGCACACAGGAACACAGACACAGACGTCACGCTAAAACTAGTATTTTCGTATTATAGAGGTCCCAAAACATGTAGATTCGACGAAAACTCGAATTGTGATTTTTGTACTATTCCAATACTTTCCCGATACACTGCCATGTATTGCAGAGAAAGTAAAAATATAAAATGTTTTATTTGTCCGGTTGTAAGTGATATAACGTATACAAATTAAAAAAAGCCATTTTAAACATACAGATAACCCGCTACTCTACACGTACTATAAAGTAGCTTGTTTAAATACTTCCTTAATAAATAAATAGCGGTGTATGACAGCTACTGTGATACAAGCCCAACGGGAACTATTTCAAAAGCCATAACTTCTTTAAACAGCTGGATATATTCATATAAATTAAAAGAAATTTCCCCCTAGCTTTCCACAAACGAATAGAGATAGCTCTGTCCTCAACATAACCCAATTTCTCTATTACGCAAAGTCTATCTTTTTAAATGACCTGGCGGTTAGAAATCTTATGAATAATAATGATGCAGGGGTTTATTTGCATAAAAGATGACCTATTACAACCTGTAGAATGAGAAATTGGGTCACTTCGCATACCGAAGAGAGTTTTTATTATTTCGTTGAATTGATATGTTCTCAAATAGGCCAGCCTAAGTAAAGGGTGGATTTTTTCCGATGATCTGTTGTCACTTTCTACAGGTTTTCTGTCGTCTCTGCATTATTGATTTGTTGCAGACTGTAATTTATTGCGGAATAGGTCGGCTAAGTAAATGAGCGATGAAGATTAATCTATATTTTCTATGGACTGTTCGATTTCCAATCTGTGGAGGTGGTTGCAGTCGTGTGAAGTGTATGGTGCATAAGCATATTCTCATTTGAAGGGCCTGATTATCGGGAGGACACAGGGGGCATTTGTTCTGGGTCTCACAATTTACAGAGCCGAAATCACTACTGTCAAAATTTTTTCTATAAGTAATTTCTTGTTGAATATCACTTTTTGAAATATAAATATTTGATATACTTTTTGATACCATCAACATAATACTGGAGGGTATCGCCAAATTGAATTAAATTTGTCAAATGTGTAAGATTTATTAAACAGTCCCTTTAGAGTAAGAGACAGTGTCTATTTATGAAGTAATTATCTGTCTTTCAGTATTCAATTAAGGATGGTAATCCCCGGATCCATTCCCAAGATACATATCCCGAAATCCCGGTTTTAAAAATGCAGAAATCACGGAATTTCTTAATTTATCTCATTCATTTTAAGTTCTAAAATACCGCGTGTCCGAAAAAGTCCTTTAACGCCCACAACAAATGCCCAGAACATTTTACCACCCGCAATTTCTCAGACTTCAAAACTTTCTAGCAAGCACTCGATATATGTTATACCAATTCTGACCCTATATATATATATATATATATATATATATATATATATATATATTATATATATATATATATATATATATATATATATATATATATATATATATATATATATATATATATATATATATATATATATATATATATATATATATATATAAGGTATCCGGAAAGTCCGAATTGGTAAAATGTTGTGTGCTTTAAAGTACTTTTTCGGACACCCTGTATTATTCTCTTAATTCTGCAATTATGCTAAAATACGTGTAGAAAATTATGTAAATGATACAACATCCCGCCCGAATATTCTTTAAATTTTTAAAAATTGGTTAATAACGTATGTAATGCAAATTACAGTAAAACCTTGTTAAGTCATTACCCTGATATCTCGGCACTAAGTTGGCTAAGTCGTCACTTTCTTCCAGTCCCGTCTAGCTCTCATAGACGACAATGTAATTAAACCTTAGTTTACTCGTCGTTAATTCAAATACTACTCCGGATAACTTGTCACTGTCGGAAAGGTACGATACGACAGGACGACAGGAAATAAGAATAATAATTCAGAAATGAGTCATATTTCCATTAACGATAACTCGTATGAGTGGTAAAAGAACTGAAACCTTTATTTATCGTGAAAAGCAAAAATCGGAGATGCTTCGAGAACATTAATCTCAGTTGATTACGAAGCTAATTCAAATGCATCGATGTCGTCCGTAATTTTGGGAATGCATATTACAGGATATGCACATTTTACGCCAGAAAAAAAATGGTTCTTTTATTGTTGACAACTGTCCTGCCCACAATCATCCGGAAAATTCAAAACCTATCGGAAGAATATTTCTGTCACCAAACCGCACTTCTTGAACCCCTTGAACAGGGAATTATTCGCAAATTTAAACGTGTATACAAAATATTGCTAGTTAAAGATTGACTAAAAAGCCTTCGATGAAAATTGTGGTAGAATAAAGTTGAAATGTCCATTTTGAACGCTATCAATTATATTCACAGAAATTGGAATTCAGTAAAAGTGTGAAGAATGGCTTTAATCAGGGTTTGTGTCGGATGACAAATAAAATGAACATGAGGACTCTGGCTATTATTCTTAATTGAATCTATCAGAAACCATAAATGAAAGTGACAATATTGTTCCCGACATTAATGACTATAAAGACATCGATAACATTATTGCAGTATATTCTCAAGCGCTATAAAAAACTATGGAATTATCTATTAAATACATAATTTTTAGAAGGAATGCCTGAAAGTTCTAGTGATGAAAGTGAAAATGAGGAAATTCTTTCATTATCTAATGAAAATTCTCGAATCCTTAGAAAACATTCGATATTATTATATGCCAGTTCAAGGTATGCCAGTTCAAGGATGATGAATTCAGAGCTCTAGATGTTTTAGAGAAGAAAGACAATTTAACTAACAAGTATACGTTTCAATCAAATTTAGACAAGTACTTGGTATCATATATATATATATATATATATTATACGGCTGTAAAATTATAGTATTAAAGCTTGAAGAATATACAGGGTGTCTCAAATGATTGAAACGTTCTTTAATTCTTTATCTGTTGTAGATAAGTGGGCAATGTAAAATGCAAAAATGTTGAAAGTAAGTTGGGAAAAAAGGCTATGTTAATGAAATAGTCCTCCCACTCATTTTCAAAAAATTACACTTTTTAAATTTTTATACGACCCCTTTAGATAAATTTGGTCAATCAGAAAATTTTTACTTTTAATGCAACAAGATCATTGAAAAAACCGCATATCTGTATCTTTAAAATTGAGCGAGTTATATTTAATTGAAAATTGAATATTGTAAATGGAGACCATATATCAAATTAGAAATGTAAATTTGTGACATATCACAAAAAAGATAAAACTGGATGATAATACATAGGATACCCAAACAAGTTTTGAGTACCACTGCTTTATATGATCTCTGTCTGTGTAATGCTTCATTTAGATGCATTTGTGAAAAAAAATGTTGACACATATTAACGTATTTTTGATCTAAACAATTTCCATCGTCAATTTGTTTATGATCCCTATTTTCACGGATGAAACAACCTTTCACATGGTACGGGAAAGTGGCATAAGCCAGATTTTTTCCTTTATCATAATTCAGTTGATTTAAAGATACAGATATGCGGGATTCTTTTTAATGATCTTATTGCATTAAAAATAAAAATTTTCTGATTGACCACATTTGTCTAATGGGGGTCGTATAAAAATTTAAAAAGTCTAACTTTTTGAAAATTAATAGGAGGACTATTTCATTAACGTAGTCTTATGTCCTACCTTACTTTCAACATTTTTGCAATTTACACTGCCCACTTATCTCCAACAGGCAAATAATTAAAGCGCGTTTCAATCTTTTTGGGACACCCTGTATATTCAAATAAATCTCTAAAAAAGTAGAGTTAACTTTTCAATCACTTACGTCATCAATCACTTTAATCAAGTCTTCGAACTTTCTTGGTCCCTTAAGTGATGACTTATCGAGGTTTTATTGTATAGTTCTAATTCTAATGTGCTATACTCTGAAAAAATCTGTCTTATACCACTTTCCCGTACCATGTGAAAGGCTGCTTCATCAGTGAAAATAGGGATCATAAACAAATTGACAATGGAAATTGTTTAGATCAAAAATACGTTAATATGTGTCAACATTTTTTTTTCACAAATGCATCTAAATGAAGCATTACACAGACAGAGATCATATAAAGCAGTGGTACTCACAACTTGGTTGGGTATCCTATGTATTATCATCCAGTTTTATCTTTTTTGTGATATGTCACAAATTTACATTTCTAATTTGATATATGGTCTCCATTTACAATGTTCAATTTTCAATTAAATATAACTCGCTCAATTTTAAAGATACAGATATGCGGTTTTTTCAATGATCTTGTTGCATTAAAAGTAAAAATTTTCTGATTGACCAAATTTATCTAAAGGGGTCGTATAAAAATTTAAAAATAGGACACCCTGTATATTCAAATAAACCTCTAAAAAAGTAGAGTTAACTTCTGTTTAATCACTTACGTCATCAATCATTTTAATCAAGTCTTCGAACTTTCTTGGTCCCTTAAGTGATGACTTATCGAGGTTTTATTGTATAGTTCGAATTCTAATGTGCTATACTCATGTAAAATTAAATTTTAAAAAATGACTTTGAATTTCTGTTTTATATTTTGCTTTCAAAATGTTCTGTATGACATTAAATTAATTAAGTAATCAGTCGGTACTTAATACCGAACAATCTCCTTGTAATTTAGAGATTGATCGCAGTACCGATAAAATAGCACTGTAACACAATAAAAATTTATTTTATAGAAAATAATTATTTTGAATCCGTTTTACAAATCAAAAGTAATTGGGTTTATCAACTATATGTTTCTTTTTTATAACAAAACTTACAGTAGTTTAATTGAATTTATTAACTTACTTTGCTTTTATATGTGAATTTTATATGCAATTTGTTCAATATTAGCCAGTTCTCTTTCCCAGTATATTTTTCCAGTCGCCGAGACCCTCCCTTCCCCACCCCGTCTCTCTCACACACCTCATGCTACTAGCGTCTCTGGTACATACATAAATTCCGCATTTTTTCGCAATTTGACAGACGGACATTCAGGAATTAGGATATGTAGATAACTTGAAAATTTGCCCGGTATTTAAAGCAGTGATTCATTAAATACATTCATTAAATTTTTCAATAGCCTACAGCGTTGACATATTCTAAATTAATCCCTACTGTAAATTACGGCCAACGCCGATTACGAAGTAAATTTTAAATAATTTAACTTTTGAGGTTTTCTGTATTAACGCGATTACGAAATTCTTGATTTCTCAGTTTGACATTTTTTTTTATTCAGGTGCAAGACCTACCTCTTCCTCAAAACTCACAGCTTGATGTCAGTGAACAAAAAGTATTAGATCCCAAGGAATTTAATCTTTAAGATGATGCAATAAACATTTATTTTTAAAGAGAATTAAAAAAGCCATTAAAATATAAATTCAGTCTGAAAGAACACTCAAAATATCAATAAATTCTTGGAACTGACGTTTTCATCTTGAAATAACGCTGTAGATAACGCCACCAGCAAAGTGTAAAGCTATTGAAAAAGTTGCAGAATCTCACGAGTGAAAGTTGGGCTCGAATACGGACAGCGGAACCTCGCTGGAGATTCTCCGATGGACCAAACCCGTTGGATATAATTTTTGTCCTTGTCAATAATGTGTACGATAGGACGAAGTTGAAGAGGCCGATCATGTCCCTTTAGAGCTGTATGTAAACTCAAAAATAGTTTAGTAATTAGTTTTAACAACGTTTAACAGATGGCGCTACCGATGAAAATCATCACTGTATTGAACCAGAACCACATTTAAATTTCTTGCAATTGGAACTCAGAAAAAATATCGACGAGGCGTTTCCTTTCGGGAGTCGAGGTACTTCTGTACCAAATTTTATGGATGTGGGTCGCTTATATTTCTCACTACAGATGACACAGACAGACAGTCATCTTCCGTTTATTATTAGTAGAAAAAATAAAACCCTTCAAAATGTATAGCATACTTTCAAAGGGAACCACAAAATAACTATTGAGTTCTTAAATTTGGAAAATTTATTCAAAGCATTTGAGCAAATGTCACTTTCAGCTAAGTCTGTTAATAATTCTGAAAGCTAAATATTAAATTAAAATTCAAGAGTGTTTTCAATACAAATAAATAACCGTTATAATCTTATATAATAACTCACTCGTGTGCCCCCGTCCGTAACGGACCTTGGATAACTCGAGGAATAAACAAACTACTTCACACTTCTTTTGCAAAATCTTTGATTTAAACGTCAAATTTAAGAAAATACATTGGAGATAAGTTACGGCTTGTCGATTTTTCAAAGCAGACCGACCTAATTTCTAAAAAGAAAGAGTCTATGCACCATACCATCAAGGCAAGACACGTATTTTATGCCCATGCATCCTTACGTTAGACATCTTAATATCTTATATATGAAATTGTTTGTATCTCTCTTTCAACCGTGACGCTTTTTGACCATGGGGGAAAAAAACAAATGTTTATTTTATTTTTTTGGTGAGAAATATCTTAGGGTACAGGGTACAGAGTAAATCATGAAAGAAATATAAGGAAATAAATATAATGAATCTGAAGTGCTTAATGGCCGGGAGGGATATTATCATGTTGGATTGGCATTATTTGAAATTATAGCAGTAAATCACTGTTATAATTTCAAAGTCCGGATCACTTAAACTTGGCGACAAATTCAGTTTACTTAGCGATAAATTTAGCGAAATATCGCCAACTTGGCGTCTCCTAGAAACTTCCCAAATTTTGTAGATTAAGAATAAATTTCATGAGTTGCTCGACTCTTCCAGAACTTTCTACAGAGGGTACAATAATCATCATTCAGTTGGGTGGGTTATCATGTTCCGAGTAAAAGTATCTACCCCGATCTTAAAACAGAACCTAATGTAGTATTTTTCTTCTAATTATATATACCATTTAAGCTATATTGCAAATAATACTGGCAGAAAAATGTAAAAAATTAGATTTGCGACATTTGTGCATCAACAACTGCGCTATACGTCAGCATGCGCTTATGTGAAGTGATTGCAAGTACTACATTCAAAAGGTTTATCGTCGAATAACTTCGTCGTGTATGGTCCGATACAGACGAAATACGTTGCATTCTATTAATCTACCGAAACTGTAGATTAATAGAATGCAAAGTATCGGTAGATTATATTAATCTACCGATTAAATATATATAATTTGAAAGTCCAATGATAGAAAAGGGAGAAACTGCAACTCGAAAAGCCTAACTTTATAACAAACCTATAAAATAAATATATTAAACAACAAATCTTCAATCAAATAGAAAAAATAAAAATTTCGAGTCATCAAGTTTAAGATAATCAACAAAAATCAATGATATGTAATCGATAAAAGAAAAACATATAAAATCCAAGCATTAATGCAATACACGTGGACAAGGGCTAGACCTAAATAATGGAATTGTTCACTTCGCCAAAACTCTTCATCGGGTCCAAGTATTTTGTCGAAGCAAACACAAAATATGTATGTTTCTGAAGAAATAGATAGATTATATCTATAACATTTTTCTACTTGGACAACATACATAAAGAAGGATAAATAAGAAAACAAGAATACCTGGAATATACACTACATATGAACGAACCAGTCAAACCATGGAGCCCAGAATGAAAGGACCAGTGTTGCCATTCGCAAAAGAAAAAGAAATGATCTACTGCTGCCAATCGTTATATCTATATATATATATATATATATATATATAAACGAGGGTCACACTAAAAGTTTTTGAGACAGGGGCAGACAATATGCGTTAGAAAAAAACTATTTGTCGGATATTTAAATTTGAACTCTTTTATATCCGCGGACGATAATTTGTGGCAACAATTACAATTTAGCTATCGTAGAATAAATTTTGAAAGAAAAGAAAATGGAGTTGACGAAAATGGAGTTGATTATCGAGCTATGACTTTTTATGATTTTAAAGTGGGGCTAAATCAAGACGACTCTCTTCAACATCTACAATTAGAATATGGAAATTTTGCTCCATCTCGTGCCACTGTATTCAGATGGTTTATAGAGTTTAGAAGAGGTCGAAATTCCCTCCTAGATGAAAAACACACAGGAAGACCTTTGACAGCTGTAGTCCCAGAAAAGTGTCGACTATTTGAAAAATGGTAATCGATGATAATCGCTGTACCTACCAAATGATTTAGAAGGAACTTAACATTGGATCCGCAGCTACACATAAAATTATTCATGAAGAACTGCATATGAAAAATTAGTTTGTCGTTGGGTCCCCCATAATTTAACAGAACACCAAAAAACGGAGTGTGTCAGAATCAGTAAAGAAACCCCAAAATTACTTAATGATGGTGGACTCCGCATTATTTCAAAAGTCATAACTGGTGATGAAATGTACATGCTGTTTTTTACGTTCCAACACGTCAAGAAAGTAACGTATGGGTATTTGATGATGATCTCAAATCAACAATGGTGAAAATGCAACGAGCAATAAAATAAGTAATGTATGCCGTGTTTGTCAGTACAGGTCTGGTTAAAGTCATAAAGCTAGAGGAACAGAAGATAGTTATAGCTAACTGGTACACCACAAAGTGTCTTCCAGAAATTCTTCAAGAAGTGAATGTTAGGGAACTCATGCTTCACCATGACAATGCATCTTCTCAATCTGCATGAATGACAGTCGAATTTCTTGAACAAAAAAACATCAAAGTGATAGAACAGCCACCCTATTCTCTTGATGTGTGATTTTTTGGTTATTTTTTAATCCAAAATAAAATTTACGTGGACGTCGTTTTCATTCCGAAGATGAAACTGATGAGACTATAAAAGCATATTTACCATCGATTTCAAGAAATGGATGGCTTGAAGCATGTTATCTTTAGAAATTCGCATACAAAATTGCATTGATGTTGAAGGGGAGTTCTTTGAACACACCTGAGAGTTGGCAAGTTTAATTTGTACCACTTAGCCCTATCTCAAAAATTTCAATGTGACCCTCGTGTATATATATATATATATATATATATATATATATATATATATATATATATATATATATATATATATATATATAATGAAGATATGTTGTCATTTATATGTATTGTGGTTTTTGCCATTTCGCAATGGAGTACCGGTTCCCAGGAGTGTTATCATGGTGTAAAGCATGCTCAACCGGGGAGTGGGGGTCACAACACCCCCCGGTCAATTTGTGGTACTTCGTACCGTTTGGAAATTTATATATATATATATATATATCTAGAGTAAAAGCGCTTTAACCGGGAACGGGGGGTCACAATCCCCCTCGACCTTTTTTCTGTCGTTCCTGTAAACACTCTCCATTCATTTCCCTCCCTTCCTTTATGCCTCCCCCCATCTTTTTTCAATCTGCTTTTGTATTTACTTTTATATACCTGCTAAACATGAAAGTGTGGCATTGCGCCTTAATATTATGCAGTGTTATGATTATGTATTTTATGTATCGTATTTTTAGATATTTTTCTTATATATACATATATATTATATATATATATATATATATATATATATATATATATATATTTTATATATATATATATATATATAGCATCGTCGCATCGCATACAATCCACATCAACATTTATTATTTCTTTCGAAATATGAGAAAGGAATTATATTTCACATCAATCTATAACGAGTAACAGATAGTTACTATTTCTTTACACAATCTTATATTTAGTGGCAAAATTTAGAAAATGTAATGAAGATATGTTGAAACGGCCTGCCGATTTTTCCAATCGAACTTAATTTCTCGATATCTTAAAATTTATTTTTTAAGAGAAATATAATAAGGAAACGCGGAGCACTAACACTTATTCCTAAATTAAATAATCATATTACACACCTAGGGCTTTACAGATAACATTTGGTGTTACCTAGGGGTGCCTTAGCGTTATATGTGTTGCAAGAAAACGTAATTTAGTCGTTTTTTAATTTAGTTTTTATAAAATTAAAGTTAGGCGTCAGCCCTCTGATCAGGGTGTACTTTTCTTTAATATTTATCCCTGAATAAAATATTTTTAGACAGCAGATTGTTTGATAAATTCTTATTCCTAGCCTTTCACTTTTTCACACTTACAAATCCCACCTATTGGGGGCGTTCCCAAAGTCAGGATCAAACTCCCAGTCGCGTTGCTAAAATATTTTATTTGTAAGGAGCTGGTTGACCAAATGTGTCGTTTTCCATTTCTTCAAATGTCATTTCCCCGATCTTAAGTGGGTTTCAATGAGTTCCTAGGAAGGGAAATATAGCACCCCCCTCCTCCTCCCAGATGACAACCACTGCGTACTGCAGTGGCAAATAACAGCATCTATAGATTGATTTTGGACTCTCAGCAGCAAGGAATAACCGATAACTGTAATGGCAACAAAAATCTTGTTGTTCCACAATTTGACGAACCTCTCTGGAGACCGAAAAATTCAGTCCGTCACTCAGCTGGCATTAAATTGAGCTCAGACTGTATAAGGCTGCAATGGACGGCTTGATACCAGCTGTGTGTAGAACTGAATTTTTCTGTGCCATAAAGGTTCGCAATTGAGACATACCGTAAGTTATCTTGCTGCCATTGCAGATATCAAGTATTGACAACTGGCAAGCATATAACTGGTTCATGGAAGCCCGAATCTCTGCTTTAGATAGAACTCAGATGGTGACTGATTTCAATTTAATATCTAATTTTGGAGAGTGGGGTTCGTTAAAGATTTCTACTTCTTCTTTTTCCATTTCCAGTTCAAAATTTTCCTTTTGCTTGAAGCATTTATTTCCCAAGATTGCTATAAATTGAATTTAGATGATAATTGATATGGATTCAGTAACACACTGGAAGGGTAGCGTGGTTCATTAATAACTTTCACTTCCGGTTCAAAAATTTTCCATGAAACATCTATTCTTCATAATTCGCTATAGATAAAACTTAGATAATGATTCAATATCAAACTCCGAACGGGGATAAGATGCTGGATCACTAAGGATTTCCATTTCTTTTGAAACATCTATTTCTGGATATTTGCTATTGATATAGCTTAGATGATGATTGATATGAATTTAGCATCAAATTTTTCAAGGATTTTCACTTTTGATTTAATAGTTCTGACAAAAATTGAAATTACACATTATTTATCACCATATGTTTTCTACCTAAAATGGGAGCTCGATACTTTCACTCTCTGTTTCAATTCACTGGTATTACGGAAGAGTTGAATATCACACGGTAATATGAGATTACGATAGAACTGAGATCAATCACGCTTTTGTATGAGATTATGGATCACACAGTAGTATGAGATTACGGAAGAACTGAAATTACGGATCAGCTAATTCCACGTCAAGGGAACAATAAATGACTATATCATTACATAAATGTCATTTTAACAATCATAAATAGGCTATAGATTGGAAAAACACATTTATCTCTGAATTATACTGCTCATAAAACAGTGTTATATCACCTTCAAGGTAAATACGCCGATTAATTTCTTACAACACCCGTATCCTTCAAAATCCTACCAGTAAACAAATATTAATCCTAAATACTGATCTCACATTTTAATTCCGCCATCCATTGGATTCAGGGCAAAGATGGTGGGATTCGCCCCAAATATTTGAATTTCCAGGCGAATGCCTACCTTTTTACTTTCTACTGGGATTCGGGTCACAGGGCCAAGGCTATCTCAAGAGTCGAGACACTTATTTAAATTAGCTGCCAAGATTGTTTGTTTACCATTTTACTCCGAGAAAGATATTTGTCATATTTCCGAGGAGTTTCGTTTGAAGCGCAGCTGTTGAAACTTTCAGGAAATTGACATATAGCATTGTTAAAAAATGAAATGCATGTTTAGATATTTGTTGCTTTTATAAATATAATATAAATTCAGATTTGGATTTATATTTTAATCTCTCAACTTCGTTAGAAATATTTATAATGATTTTGAGGTGTTTTGTACGTGCATTTTTTTTTCTGTACGTACATTTTTCAAAAATGAATGAAAAATATTTTGACATGAATTTAGAAGTCTACAGAAATTTTTCACGTTGACTAGTTTAAAAATAGTTAATTTTCTGAAACACATTTCTCTCCATACAGGACTGGTAATAATAAGGAACAAAATTTTTTTAAGTGGTATTTATTATAAATATAAATTCCAAAATAACGTTTTATTTCTTATTTTACACATCAAAAGTAGTGAGCATTATACTTCACTATAGCTACGCCTTTGCCTATATACTACACTTTGCGCAAACCGTACACGAGTAAACTATGAGAGATCGGAGGAGATCCAGGGTCGTTTTAACCCTTTCCGGGGATTCTAGTCAAAGGCAAATTTCAGAGGCATCCCATAAAACTTGTATAGTAAAAAAGTGTACATTGAGCACAGAAGATGTGC
Organism: Amaurobius ferox; assembly: GCA_951213105.1. Taxonomy (NCBI): domain Eukaryota; kingdom Metazoa; phylum Arthropoda; class Arachnida; order Araneae; family Amaurobiidae; genus Amaurobius; species Amaurobius ferox. Next base: position 13,391,350 of record OX578134.1, read on the forward strand.
CCCAGTGCTTCGCGGGCCCTCAGCAGGTGCTTTATTTACCTATGGTTGAAACGGCCCTGCGGAGAACCTGTTTATAAATCGCCTGAATACATAATTGGTCAGATCTACAACTATTGACGTCTGAAATTGAATCTTCTTTCGACATGGCAAAAGAGTAGCTACAAATGAAGACTGACATTAAACTGCGACAACACAAAAGAAAAATATTTTCTTTAATTAAAAAATAAAACTATGATAACAACTTGACGCTCATGGGGTTACACTTAGATTCAAAGCTATCTTGGGGAAATCAAATAGCTCATTTAAAAAATAATTTATCAAAATTTCCTTTAATTAAAAAATAAAACTATGATAACAGCTTGAAGCTCATGGGGTTACACTTAGATTTAAAGCTATCTTGGCGAAATCAAATAGCTCATTTGGAAAACAATTTATCAAAATATATTTTCTGGTAAGGAGTCTGAAAATAAACACAACTCCTGAAACTTCACGAATGACATACTTTGCATACTTCCACTCTAGATTAGTTTATGGCATAACTCTATGGAGAAATGCAAACAGAATTAAAGAAATTTTATATTACAGAAACGGCAGTAAAGTTAATAACTAGTGCAGGCAACAGAACTCGTTGCACAGAATATTTTGTAAGATTAAAAATTTTGACCTGGGATCAGTGAAAATTCACATTATTATTATATAGCGATTTATAAGACGAGATATTTAAAAGGATTTTATTCTTTGCTCTTCGTTGTGTTTTAGTGTTCCATTTTTTTGCATCTTGCTGTTGTAAACTCTGATCCCAAAGTCGGAGCCTTGGCGTGGTGGAGAGAAATTAAGAACTAGCCGAATACCCATTGAAATTCAACGGTCTCACAATAAGCAACTTCTGAATAACGTGCATTTTTTAAATATTCGATTTTTCCAATTGTGCTTTTCAAATCAGTGGTCCGTACCAAATTTCAAATATCTGTTTCACTTCAGACAGGGCATTTCTCATTTTTCCAGCCAATTAAATATTTAAGTCTGCCGCATCTCTAAATTAGCAAATATTAGAAAGTTGAAATTATACACTTTATTCCTATCTAACGATCTATCCTTGAGCCAATTTTAAAGTCTCTATCTTATTGCAAAGTCCGTTTTACTATCATTTCACATTTCGAACGTTTTGGTGCAGAGCACCCATTAAATGAACATTTTTAAAAAATATGATTTTCTCCTCAGGTTTTATCGATTGATTGACCCCTGTATCAAATTTAAAGTCTTTATCTCTCAATTCACTTGTCAAACGTTTTGGTGTGGAGCATCCTCACAGAACATTTTTGGAAAATTCGATTTTTCCAGAGCGTTCTTCATTCATTCAAAAAGGCGTTCTTCATTCATTCGGCAAATCTAACATTTTAGCGTGCAGCACCCCTAAAGTGTCACATTATAGAGAACTGAAATTGCACAGATTCTTATTTTCAAACTATCTACCATTACGCCAAATTTAAAGTCTATATATTTAGTTTTTTACACCTTCCAACGTAATTGTAAAGTGTTTATAACTTTGTTCATTCTGTCTGTCTGTCTGTCCGTTCGCATGATAACTGCCGCAAAAATGACTTTACCAAAATGAAATTTTAGCATGTTGTTGTGACGCTCTGTGGGACATATGGGAATGTAAAAGAATAATATCTCACCCAATTAGCTTTCGATTTTACCCGGGTTGAAAAAATGAAATACATTGAACCCTATGGAACCTAATTTTTCAATCAGTTTTTAAGCAGAGTTAAAATTAACAAATTGCTTCGAAAATTTTAGGAAATATTCAAATTATCTAGTAAAATGTGTAAAACAAAATTCATCGAAATATGTTAAGTAGTTTTTTAAATAAAAATTGAAATAATAACTACACCCATATTATATGAAGAGATCACGTGACTCATTGCAATATAAAATATGGCATCTATTTTTTTTTTCGCTTAGTGAAAACCGTGATTTTTAAGGAACGCTTATATTTATATTTAGTGTTGCATCTGTCTTTTGCTGATTTTTTTAACGCAAAATTATTTAGCTTTGGAGTCTGGAATATAAGTGATATGAATGAAATATTCATTGGTTTTACATAGAAAAGCAGACGATCTTATAGCATTGCCTTTTTTTGATGAAGTTTTCTGTTTCCAAATAAAATAAATTATTGTAGTACTGTGAAAATTTTAAAAATATCAGCGCTGAATGTTTCGCATTTTAGAGATGTTTAAACAAAATTTCATATCAGTTGGAAAGTGTTTCACAATCAATGCTTTATGCATAATTAATCTTTCTTATTAATTATTAAATACGTTTAGTATGTACACTATATTTTACAGCCAAAGCTCAATATTTGTTATAAACTCTGTTGTCGTTTTATTTTCGCGAAGTAACATACCTGATTGCGTTCAGGATCATGGTAATCAACGTCATTTCTTGTGAAGCATTTATGAAAAGACAGAGTATATGTTGAAACATTTTCGCCACATTAACCATTTCGCTAAAAGAAAATACTATTTCTATGCCATACATTATTTTTGACTGACTGTAGGCCATTAATTTGCTAATTGAAAACCTTCTCATTAAAAATATTAAATGATAATTTGTACATATGTTTCCATAAGAGGCTAACATGGGGAGTAGACAGCGCATCAAGTCTGTTTATCAACAAACGAACAACAAGACAGGTATTTAACATACCCTATCCCAAACAGTTCGATCCCCCTTTGCAGGCATTATCGTCCTCGCCGACAGAAACATTGCACCTGCTGCAGCAGGGGCGCGGTAGCCCATTGGTTAGCGCGCTGGAGTTGCACTCGGTAGGCCCGGGTTCGATTCCAGCCACTACCAAAACTGCCGCCGTGTTCATGCGGAGTACGATCACGTTAAACATGTGGGTCCGAAAGTCCTTCCGAGAGGTTGGTGGTAGGGGAAGGACGGTACGGTCCCTGTGGATGCCTCCCCCACTGGGTTCCGGTTTAAATTGGGTGGCACTTCCCGACCGTCCAAACAGTTACCTTACACCTTTCTGGTAAGTCGGACGGTCTGGGTTTCAACAACAACAACAACCTGCTGCAGCAGGTATGTCAAATACTCGTCTTTTTGAGAAGTTCTTCGTTTGGGATTGACGCTATCCCACACGTAAGCAAAAGGTTACACTGCGAAACCACACAGTGTCCTGACAGGCAGTGTTTTGAAAAAGTAAACAGATATTTGCTAAAACACTGTATCTATATTTAATTTGCAGGCGATGGGGTAATGTTCTAATATCCTAGTTCGGAGCCGGCATAGACGGTTCGGATACCACTTAAGTGAGGAGCCCCGGCTCCAGAGACGGCTTAAATCCGCGATACTTTTCTAAGGGAGTAGAAAACATGAAAAATTATCAAAACGAGGAAAATCAAATAGAAAAAGGGTGCGTGATAAATATTTGTAGGGAAGCCCACAATTTGTGCGGCATGGCGTAGTTACAGTAGTAAGTAATCCGGTTCGATACAAAACAAAAAAATCTGATGTGGGCAGCACATGACTTTCCTTATATAATGTAATGAATTGACTACTTTTACAGCAAAAAAATAGATTATTCTTGTAGTAGATACTTATATTCTTTCCAAGATATTGAATTTTCGTCAATTAGTCGTCATTTTCATTGATTTAGCATCATTTTTATCCATTTGGCGAGATTTTCGTTAATTTGGCAGCATTTAAAAAAGTCGCCAAGTTGGCGACATTCCGCCAAATTTGTCGCCAAAATATCGCAAGCGTTATGGACGGAGAAATAAGTTATTCTTATATAAGATAAATGACTATTGGTGTTCAAATACAAAAGTATTACTCAAAGTATCTTTTCTCATGAATGGAATGAGTTAGATCCACGAGAATGATGTCACCCAATTTATCGCATGATATTACGTATGAAAAGTGAACATGTTTCTCAGCAGTTGATATATATTTTTTAATTTATGGGATTTTTTGATAAATTTATTTGAAAAATGTGCAAAATCTCGAGAACGGTTCATGCTAGCGTTCTAAAGTGTCTATTTGCGTAACTTTATTAAAGATTTTGATTTTTTGATGATTTTTTCAAAATTTCACTCGAAAATTTAGGGGGGTTCTGAACATTCGATTACATTTAAAAACAATAAGCTTCCAGTATTCACGTATTGCGATTTTTGTACCAAATTTCATTCGAAACGCTCCATTCGTTCGTAAGATATCGTCTCCACAGACTCACTGACACACACACACACACACACACAGAGAGAGAGAGAGAGAGACATCACCTCAAAAATGTTTGATTCGTGATCAGAGATGCTTGAAACGTGCTTTCCCGTCGAAAACTCGAATTCGAATTTTCGACCCCGTCACAATACTTTCCTTATGCATTATGTATATAAGGAAAGTAATATCAGTAGCGTTGCCAGAAAATTATTTTAGAAGGGGTTTTTATAGCCAAATATTTTGTTTCCCATTTCCCCAAATATCATTCCAATGAGTTCTAATGGGAGGGGTGATAACCCCCAAATCCGCCCTTGGCGACGTCACTAATAAAGATACTTTATAAAATAAGACACGTTCGAATCACAAGAATCATTTATATAATTTTGTATATACCATATTGCGTAATAATGTTTAACATAATAGTATTTCATTATCTGGTTTATCTCTTGCTTATAAAAATCCTATGCAAGTGGTTAGAGGAATTGACTCCTCTATAAAACAGAGAAATTTCCAGAAAATCTCTCTAAGATAACATTGCATATGAGCAATTTAATTCTTTATTTTTATTTATTTATTTATTTTTTCGCGAAATACACCACTGAATACGTGCTTTTTTTCTTCTTCCGTTGCCCTCTAATCACATATAAATGTGCTTAAAAGAATCGAATTTAAGTGATTAATTAATTCTTCGTGCCAAAATAGTCTTTCCAATAAGCAGTTCTACTGTACAATTCATCCCCTTCTCAGAATATGCGGTGCATATTTCGCAGTAATCTGAATCTTTTACCAGCCGATCAATTCCGCCAACTATCAGCTTTCTTCCGGCGATATGAAACTAAACATTCGAAATCGACAGTTAATGAATTTATTTACAACGCGCCGGAGACGATGGGAAGAGATTACGTAGAAACTTCTGTCCGTGGCCTTGCCTCCGTCCTAAAATCTCGTTACAAAGGGCCGACCTTGGCGAAGATTTCACAAATGATGCAGAATTCGCCGAAATCGCTCCTAGCAACTAATAGGGGCAAGAAGCCAAGGCAGATTGATAGACAGCGACGTTTCGGTTTCACGAAACATATTTTTGTTTGAGGGCCCCCGTTTACTTTTCTTTACCGTCTGCGGCTTTGACATTTCCGAGCTCTAGAAGATGGATTACAGTTTGAAAATTAGAGGTTTAAAAGCGGTAAACTGTTTCCGTAGATCCGAATCTGGAAAGAATACAGGTTTTTTTTTACTCAATACCAGTGTAAGTTACAAAACGATACGTAATTCAAATCGGATGTTTTTAATATTACACAACGCAATCCAAAATTATGGTTATTATATTTGTAAATTGATTTGTCGCCATACCTTGGCCCACATTTGTTTCTTGTTATTTATACATTAGTAAAAAATCTCGTAATTTAAAACTCGAAATTTAATGAATAATGCATTTCTTTCTAAAACTAATACTGGGATGGCATGACCTTGCGCTTTTGAAATCTGCGATAAATATATTGACATAATTTCAAAATTAAATTATCCCCATTCTCCTTTCGTGCTTTTCTATTTAATTTTTCATTTCAGAGTCTCACAAATCGCAATTAACGTATACTCATGATCGTTAAATATACAAAAGATTCCATTCCATATGTATATTTGATTAGAAAATTTATATTAAAGGAAAATTCATTTGCAATTGTATCTATGGCCCTATTTTAAAAGTTCATTTCATTTATCTAGAAAAATGTTTTTTACAGAAACATACTGTTTAAAAATTCCATCAAAGGACAAACAGAGACCTTTCTTTGATTCATGGCTTTTGAATGAGCACAGAGATACTTTTTTAAAACCACCGCTAGCTTCTACAAATTTCACTTTTAAATCAACTAATGAAGAAAGTTACGTGTAAATACATGTTTAGAAACTGTTCGAGAAGTTTTACTTATTGTTTATAATTTATAACTTTAAATCTCATGCCGACATAGGCGTAGGCAGGTGGGGAGAGTCATAGCATCCATAGGGTCCATATTAGAAAAAAAATCCCCTCTTTCCAAGCCCCTCTTTCGTCGTACCCCCCCCCCCCCCCCTCCCCCCCGAAATTGAAAAGTTTCAAAATGCTTCCTAAACACACATGTGATAAAAAAGAAAAACTTTACTGAATCCCCATTCAATTTGTCGTTCTGAAGTCGAAAAACAACCCGTTTTATCCTCCAATAAATAAAAATAATAAATAAAAATAAAAAATATAGGCAAAGCGTTTTTGGAAAAATAAATTCGAAAAGGAATAATCCGACTGCTGCATCACTGCAATTGGAGGAAAATTCTCCATATGCAATAAAACCCGAAGTCTCCAAATTTGGAAAAAGATTTCTTGAAGTCGGCAGACGAAGTTAAGATCAAAAGCCAGGTAGAGATCAGAGTTCTGCACGGGTCTAATTTAAAAATTTTTCTACCCCCAAAATATTAAGGTTTGACTCTGCCAAAGCCCACGTTTATTTTAAATAATTCACCTGAGCCAAAATGATATCGAATAAATAAGTCTTCAATTTTTTTTTTATCTGAAATTACAATTTTTCTGTATCCGGTTCCAATTTATCCATCTGCGTTCTCCGTACAGAGTAAACTCTTGTTACTTAATATGGGGTAAGGTGATTTTTATCAACTACTGGAAAATTTGGTTTCATATGTAATTTCACATTTTTCTGTTTCAATTTTGATTTATTTTTGGCTTTTATCTTTATTTGAACCTCCCCCAACCCGACCCATAATTAACAAAAAGTGGCCCTAGCCCGGCCCGTGCCCAAATCGGGAGGGGTCCACAGGCCGTCCCGAGCCCGTGCAGATCTCTAACTTAGATCCCTTGAGATTGAAATTTAAAACTGAATCCTCCCACCCTATTTCTGAAAACTTGGCATGCTAAATGTGCAGGGGTGAAGGCAACATACTAATGTCCATATCCAAAAGCTAGTTAGAGAAGGTATACGCGACATTGTCCAATATGTAGAATAAATTTTGTGCGTGTGTATACTTTGTTAGCCTTGTTTAATTTTTGTATAATTTGTGTGCATGTTTTTCCAACCTAAGTAGTGCTATGCGTGTTGTCAAAAATAATAAAAAGCGGTCCTGTTGCACTATTTTAGGGAAAATAACATAATTAATTTTGTCAATCAAAAGTCAAACAACTGGAAGGGGAGGTAGAATCATAGATTTCTGGAAAGTACATTTTATATATACGTATGATAATGATGTTCCACATATCCTGGCTATCGAGTTAATTGAATATTTAATATAGTTGGAGCACTATATAACAAAATCGAATGTGCCTCAATATTTTTTCAATATATGGTATTTTCATAGTAACAATATCACGTTGCATAGCAACGGAATTAAATCAAATAGGGTTATTTGGCAGACGATTTTTATTTTATTTATACGATTTAAATAATAATAGATATAACAAGAAAGATCAATCATGCTTAAAACATTGATTATGAAACACTTTCCAACTTCAATGCAATTTTATTTAAACAAGTCTAAAATGCAATACATTCCTCGGTAATATTTTGAAACTTATCACAATACTGCATTAATTTATTATATTTGAAAACTTAAAGCTTCATCGAAAAAAATGAACTTCATTCAAATGACGGCATTGAAATATAAATTTCCTGGTTTAAACATCTCTAAAATGTTTTACATTCTTCGGTAATAGTTTTAGAATTATCATAATACTACGATAATTTATTATATTTGAAAACTTCATCGAAAACAACTGAAATTAATTCAAATGACGTCATAGAAAAAATAACACGCCTGGATCTCTCTATAAAAACAGGATTTCATTCATAACTTTCTCCCATTCATTTCATTCATCACAATACTATAATAATTTATTTTATTTAAACATTTTGTTTAAGACCATGGAGCTACAAAAAATTAAACTCTATGCTTGAAACTTCATCGAAAAAAATCGTCCTTCTCTTTATGAAATCAATTAATATTTCATTCATATCAGCCATGCAGACTCCATGGACTAAATTATTTTGTGTTAAAAAAATACAGGAATTCTAATACAACTCATTCTATATAGTTTGCTGTTTATATTTTACATAGGTGAAAAATAGGCTTAGTTGTAGAAATAATCAAATTTAGATGAGCATTTCAACTCAAATTTATTGTCATTGCGTTGTTTCAGTATGTAGATGCACAGAATTTAAGCAAAAATAAAGTAGTTTTAGGACGGATACAACACTCAATATGAATTAAAAAGAACTTAAAAAAATCACGATTTTGAAACAAGATGGATGCCATATATCATTTTGAAGTGGGTCATGTGATCGTTTCATATCATGATCACGTGATCGTTTCATATAAGAGGTGTAATTATTATTTTAATTTTTATTTAAAAAACTACTGAATATATTTCGCTGAATATTTTTTTTATATATTTTATGGAACAATTTGAATATTACCTAAAATTTTCGAAGCAATTTGTGAATTTTAAATCCGCTTAAAAAATGTTTGAAAAATTAGATCCCATAGGGCTCAATGTATTTCATTTTTTCGACCCGGGTTCAATCCAAAACTAATTGGGTGATATTCATTTATATTCCCATAGGTTCTACAGACCGTCTGAACAACATACTAAAATTTCATTTTGATTAAGTCATTTTTACGGCAGTTATCGTGCTAACGGACAGACAGACAGAATGAACAAAGTCATAAACACTTTTCAACTTTGTTGTAAAATGTTAACAAAGTCATAAACACTTTTCAACTTTGTTGTAAAGTGTTAAAAATGAACTTTATACATGGACGGTATTGTATTTCTGATTGGGGATTGTGTCAATTACGTCCTTGGGATATAATATTTCGGGCATTATTGATATTTCCAATTAATACTTTCAGTCATTTGTGTTTCTTCACAGATTTTTCAAACTCATATATTACTTTCCCTACATACGTAATATAATACTGTTGCGGAGTCCATTTTCGACGACAAGAGCTTGCAATTTCGTCCCAGTAGCTCAACGGTAGAGCGTCGGCTGGCCAGTTCGGAGATCCAGTGACCGATTCCCGGTTGGGGAAGCAAGGCTGTGTAGGGAAAGTACTATGACGAGGTCGAAAATTCGAATGCGAATTTTCGACGGAAGAGTATACCCTGAACTCGACTCGAACACCTCTGAAGTTATGTCCATGAGAGTGTATGTATGCTAGTGTGTGTGTATTAGCTTGTGTATCTGTGGAACGAACTGTGGATACAATATCTCATGAACAAATGGAGCGTTTTAAAAGAAATTTGGTACAAAAATTATAATTAGTGAATATTGGAACCCTATTGATTTTAACTAAATCGAATGTTCGGAAGACTCTCCCCCCTACCAATTTTCGAATGAAATTTGAAAAACCCCTTAAATAATCAGAATTTTCAATAATGTTACATAAAAAATAATTTTTTATGTAACATTAACAGGCAGGTTGCCTTCATCGCTCGTTGTCTCGCTAGGTGGTGGATAGTCCCTCGCCTCCTCCCTTGTAGCTGACGTAAACCCTTTGGTCGCCGCAGAGGATGGAATGAATCTGTCCATCTATCTGTAACACTCGGGGGATAAATTTGGCAAACTTGACGAGTAATTTGACGAAATATCGCCAACTTGGCGATTTTTCTTATAGTGGTGCCAAATGTACGAAAGTATCGTCAAAATTGCAAAAATTACGGTATATTGATGTGTGTGTGAACTAATTATTAAAACATTTTAATATATGGAGTATATTGCTAATAGAGAATGTTATCAATATTGATGATTGTCCAGTTAGAGTTGCACGAAATATAAGTTAATTGGGCACTTCGAAATAGTTTTTCATGTTATCATTCGTAAAATCCCAAAATGCACAATTCACCATTAAAAACACTGTTCGTGGATCTTATACATTATTTTTTCATTTTACATAATGCAAGAAGTAAAATCCATTGCATTATGTAGGGAAAGTCATGTACTACCCTCATCAGATATTTTTATATTGTGTTCAACGGACTGTTGAAACAGCATGTAAATGGTATGGTAATCATCTATTATTTTAGCTTCTCCTTCTAGCGATGTTGGACAACCTTCCTATTTTTTCTAAATTGATTTACAAACGAGACCAAGATGTTTTATCTTTCAATTTGCCTGTGAAGATAAATTTATATAGCGAGAACACAAATATTTATATTTTTTAATGGAATTAAATTTTAATAGAACTTCTTAAAAAAATATATATATATATAATTTAGAATGCTAATGAAATGTGCTTCCATTTTTAATCACGAGCAACGCGGATACATCTACTTGTCTATAAATAAATATCTTACACATTTTGGCCCGCATGCGGTCTCGTGGACCTTACTTCCTGGTACAGAAACCACTTCCGCACTAAAATTATATTCAGTGAATTCACTAGCTTCTAATATTATTTTACCACAGATACCACGCGTTGCCGCTATTGCATATTACTTAAGGCAGTAAGTTTTCGCGGAATAATCATGGCAGTCACGTCATCGAAATCTTCCAAACTAACTATTATTTACACGAACACGCATTTTCATGTAGCATGAGCCGTCCAATTGAGTTAGATGGCTTACGGCCATCCTTTGGTTCATCCGTGGCCATCTCTTGCTAATTCGTAGAATTTCTAGACATCAATAGATAACCGCTGTGGATCAGTTGGAAGTCGGTGCTATAATGGGATTCCAGAAAATAAATTACAATCGATAATGCTTTCAATGAGCCCTTTAGGTTAGATTAGTTTTGCTGTTCGATGATTCTTAGGTTCACATGAACACCATTTCACTTGACAGCTTGAAGAAATGCTTCCGTAAATTTGTAATTCAAAGGTGGTTAATAGTATAGTCATTGAAAGTCATGGCCGATTAAGTTGAAACGCCACAATCGCCTCCGGCTAGTATTCTCCAATAATCACACAACCTTCTGAAATATATTCCAGGAAACAGAACGGCAATTGTGACGTTTTATTACGTAATTTTCCGAAATTAGTTTGCTCATAGTTATCAAAGGGAACTTTAATATTTGTAATTTTACGCGATGTTCAAGTTTATGGATAGTAGATAATTATTGAAAATAATTTAAAAATAACAGCAATTTGTGTGTCGTGCAACTATTTCATGACTTGTTGTCCCCCTTTTATATCCCGATAATAATTATAAGTTTTATATTGGTAGTACAAAATGTACTGTGGGTGTTCGTTTATCTGAACATGCTCGTGATTTTAAAAATAATAAGTTATCCATTGCTCTTTCACAATTAGTTATTAATGATAAATTCACCCCTAATTTTGATAAAGCTTTTCTTTTAATTATATGTAATAACCCTCGTAATATTTTACTTTTTGAATATATTTTTATTTATATTTATCGAGAATCTATTTGTAATTTCGATCACGTTCAAACTCTTAGTTTCATTTGGCGTCTCATTCTCGACTTCGTGTTAAACCATTATATGAATGTCTGGAAATCTAGTGCGTCACCACTAGTGTTATGTTTATAAATTGGCCTAGTTTATTTATGTGCATGGAGTTTGAAATGAATTGCATTGAATTATTTTTACTTGAAATTTATATACTTATTTGGAATATACGTTAATTTCAGTATCAATTTTTCCGATTTACTCTATGCAAATTTGTATTCACGACTTCTGGTTGTATAAAAGATCATGTCTGCCAATTCCGTATTATTGCCACTGATGATGAACACTATATTGTGCGAAAGCGCTATGGCATTTTGAAAATATTTCCTGTACATCAAGATGGCGTATTAAATACAGTTTAAGTTCTTGTAGTCTTTGCTGAAAATGTTAAAATATTTTAGTCGTGCTTTACCATATTTCTTGACTTTTACGGTTGTTTCATAAGTTTTTCTCAATGCTGCCTCAGCATTATTCGTTTAAAAGTGTTAGACTTACAGGTGTAAGACATGCAAAAAGTTCCTGCATCAGTTCCAATGTTAAATAGATAATAAAATTAACCTGTGAAGCAGTTGTAAAGAGGAATAAATAAACATTAAGGTGAGTCTAACCTAGCCCAGCTCTATATTTTGTCTGTGGCCTAACTGTTGCTCTTAGAATATTACGACTGTCTGCCTTCATACATGCTTATTAAAAGCATATATACTGCAATCGCATTTTTAAATCAGTCATTAATCATTCCTCAATGAAGAAAATTAGGCAAATAAATCCAGTCGTTCCATCATCGACATACTGCTTTCATGTCAACTTAAATAGGAATAATTTGAAAAAGAATAAATCTACTTTACCAATCTTTATTCTCGTTTTAACTCACAAAAGCATGGAAGAGCTGAATTCTACAAGTATAATTCCTCGTTCTGGTATATTTGCAGGTTTGAAATATCCTCTAAAAGATTTGAAAACATTAAGAACAAAATTGGTTGAATTTAATCTCTTAGAAACTTATTTATGACCTTCAGGTTTGTAGAAAGTGATTGCAATTCCCGTTTCTTTTGGGCTATATCCTGGTTCGTCGTTCCTATATACAAGACGTGCATCAGTTCAGTTTTACAAGATTCGATGATAAACGTCAGGAAAGAGTTCTGAATTAGTCGTTTATTTTCACCCTTGATTAAACATAGCTCTTAAGTAAGATATTTTAACTTTATATTTTCTTACTTGTTTGTTCTACCGAAATATCAAGTAAACAAAGATCTTTTAAAAGCTTATATTAAGCTTTAAACATTTATTGAATAAACAATATTCATTTTAACATTTTCTTACCATACCTAAAGGCTAAAGATAAGTATTTTGAGAGGAAAGATCTCAATTATAATCTATCTGGCATTGCATTAACTGTTTACGCGTTTCATTTTATATAACAAAGGAATATGTCTCTCTCTCTCTCTGTGTGTCTGTGTGTGTGCAGTCTGTATTGGGAAATCTAAGCGTTGTACGACCATGAAATTTGGCACACAGGTATTTCAGGATCCGAATAGGTGTATCATGGCATTATTTTTTTTTTATTTCGAATTAGCGTTTTAATTATTTATATTTTATCCCAATACACAAATAGATTCCGTAGTGACCTAAAATATTATTACAGATTTTCCATCTTGACACCACCAAAAAGCTCGAAGAACATTATTTGTAACAGCGCTTGAACTAAATCCATGGGACAATGCCTTCATATCTTTTTAAATACATCGAAATTAGCATTTTTTATGTGATCTGATGTACTATATCATTGCATCCGAAAAAGATTAGCACGATTCTATAATTTTGCTAAAAGTTCCGCATACATATTGCCATTCAAACAAAAAAAAATTTCGATTCCATAAGTAATTTTAATTTTTGATGAGATCGCATTCAGTCATCGCAATGGATCCTCTCGTTTTTTAATGAAGATACGAACGTCCCCTGCCAGATCCAGTGCGAGTTTGGGAGGTGTGCGGGATGCGCATAATGGATGGGTTCTTGGCATTCGGGAGGGAACTTCCGGAGGTCTACTAGAGGTTTTGAATCTTATTTTCTTCCTGCTTTCCGGAGAGAGATGTTTTGTTATTGTTGTTTTTTGTTGCTTTGAGGATAGCGTGCTTGGAGAATTGAGCAATAACAGACGTTTATTTACGACCCGGGAAATGGCGGGTAGTTTGTTCTCTATTAATATTATAATTCCAAACTTTTATATATAAATTATGTTCCAAGAAACAAAGAAAATTACATGGAGTTTGATAAATTTAAAGAAAACAATTATTTGTTCGAAATTCTATGCACTGCACTCTTCCGTTTTAACTTTCCCTACAATACTGTTACAAAAATGTAAACAGTTTCACAGTGATTTACATCTATTCAAACATTTTTTTTAATTTAAAGCCTTTGCTTCATTCGCTGTATTTAAGGAGAAAACACTTTGACAGGTAGCCATTCTTATTACGTGAATGTAAAGTTGCCATATTTTGCAATTCGGTGCGGGGTTTCCAGATTTGGCTATTTATCGCCAAATGTGTGACTTTTCAAATGTAAAAGAACTTTCTGGAATTAACGATATTTTTGAAGATACGAGCCTTTCTGAAAGTTTCTATAAAGAGTATATAAAAGAAGACATCGCACAGTTGGAGAACATTTATAACGCGATACGAGCTAAATTGAATTGTGAGATACGCCAGTGTTTTGAGAATCGTATCAGCTATTTTGTGAATTAGCTCAGCATTTAATTGTTATTTTATTGCATCTGACAGTTGTTTAGATCTTGTAAGAGAGTTATCGAGCTATTCGCTGTATATTGTTCCTGTTTACGCTTATTAGTGCTTTTAAATGAAAGTGTTAGTTATCCAGAAATTTGGACTCATTATTGTATCCTTGGAGTACATCCACTGTTTCAGAAGATACGCCGTAAGAATGCGTAGTGCATGTAAAAAGAATGTATAGCGATAGTATCAAAAGTGCGATTCTTCGATTTAGATGGATCTGCACGTTCTGAGAGTCCCTAATGCGAATCAATAATTTTGATGGGTATAACGTACGTCTATAGTCGGGATCTCTAGCTGAAATCAGTGCGTTAGGTAAATATACTTTGGAAACTTATATATCCGAAAATAGTATATTAAAATGTAAGCATTTTATGCTTGCTTTGTCGGAAATAGAGAATTCTTTTTATGAATTTACAAAAAAAAAATTATAATTTTAATATTTTGAACTTTTTTTTAACTCGGAAAAAGAAATGTTTTTATCCGAGCACGTTTTTGCATCATTGTGCTTACTTCCACTAGAAATATCTTTCAAACTACGTAGAGTCCACTTCGATAACAAGATCTTGCAATTTTGTCCCAGTAGCTGGACGGTATAGCTTCGGCTTACCAGTATGCAGATCCGTGGATTGATTCCCGTTCAGGACAGCAAAGTTATTTACAATGACGCCCGAACAAATCTACCCTATAGGTTAATGAAAAGATGTTGGAGATCTGAAAGTGACCCTTGTACGACTAACAAGGATTCGATGCACACTGGCATAGCGCTGATTTCAAATAGAGAAATTAGCGTCCACGTAGAAAGCTGACTTGGAGGCTATAAATAGCAGCCGGAGGTAAACCTGAGGTAAAAATGGCAGAAGGTGGTCAGGCAGATTGTCAGTTGCACATGAATCTGACATTAGAGGATGGTCCACTTTGACGATAAAAGCTTGCAATTCCATCCCAGTAACTCAAGGGTAGAACGTCGGCTGACTAGGACAAATATCTGTGTTTCGGTTCCCGGTTAGGACAACAAGGTTCTTTACAGCTATAAAAGATAGATATAAACAAAAATACTAAGAGTAGTAACGCGTTATAAGTATAAAACGATTAAGTAATAAATTAAAGACAAATCTTTAGATTTTAAAAAAGTCATTTAATAAACGTAATTTATAGACATACATATACAAATTTGTGCATTTGTAAACTGTCGGAAAGACGTGTATATCAATGAAAATTTGTAAGTCGAATTTGTTTATTGGACCATAATAGTTTTTCTTTACATATACTACGTGTATCGTAGAAAAGTAAAAAAAAATCTGATGTGGGCAACACGTGACTTTCCTTATATAATGCAATGAATTTACTACTTTTACATTAAAAAAAATAGGTTTTTCTTATAGTAGGTACTTATATTCTTTCCAAGATATTGAATTTTCGTCAATTAGTCGTCATTTTCTTTGATTTAACGTCATTTTTATCCATTTGGCAAAATTTTCGTTAATTTGGCAACATTTAAAAAAGTCGCCAAGTTGGCGACATTTCGCTAAATTCTTCAGCAAAATCTCGCCAAACGTTATGAATGGAGAAATAAATTATTCTTATAGCAGATAAATGACTATTGGTGTTCAAATACAAAAGTATTACCCAAAGTATCTTTTCTCATGAATGGAACGAGCCAGATCCACAAGAATGATGTCACCAAATTTATCGCATGAAATTACATATGAAAAGTGAACAGGTTTCTCAACAATTAATATATTCTTTTTAATTTATGGGGTTTTTGATAAATTTATTTAAAAAAATGCGCAATATCTCGAGAACGGTTCAAGATAGCGTACTAAAGTTTATGTCAATCGTTTTCTAAGGAAAAATTACATAAGAAATGTCTATTTGCTTAACTTTATTAAAGGTTTTGCTTTTTTGATGAGTTTTCCAAAATTTCACTCGAAAATTTAGGGGGGTTCTGAACATTTGATAACGTTTAAAAACAATAGACTTCCAGTATTCACGGATTTTTGTACCAAATTTCATTCGAATCGCCCCATTCGTTCGTGAGATATCGTCTCCACAGACTCACTGACATACACACACACATACACACGCAGACATCACCTCAAAAATGTTTGATTCGTGATCAGGGATGCTTGAAACGTGCTCTCCCGTCGAAAACTCGAATTCGGATTTTCGACCCCGTCACAATACTTTTCTTATACATTATATGAAAATACATTATCTTTCTTATACATTATATGTATATAAGGAAAGTAATAAAAGCCAAAGCGCTTTCAGGTATCTTTATACCCTTCTTCAGTGGCATGAAATGAAATTCTCAAACAACATGCTTAAATACCATCCACATTGGTAGGCCAAATTTGCATATAACAATCGTCATCATTTCAAGAAATGAAAAACACACCAATACATCAATATACAGATTACGAACAAGAAATTTAAACTGGCCACGGTTATAATACAAATTAGAAGGACAAATTGTCAAGCTCCATATTAAGCATAAATTACAAACAATTAATATTAAAACCTAGACATAACAATGTAACGGCTTGACGCGCATGGAATCGAGAACAAGTCGCCAAGCGTAGCTTAAAACATGCACAGGATCAAAATTACATATAGAAGCACGATAAAGATAAATAAACAGGGATTCATACAATAAAGTTTAACGGGGAGTTATTACAACTAATCAAAAGAAACGATTTTTCAAAAAGGGGTTGAAAGTTATCTTTAACTCCAAGTTAGGCAAGAGCCGTGGATTGTTTACCATTTTTAATGTCTCGAACATGTTCAACCAACGGTATACCTACCGTACATTTAGTGCTACCAATGTAAAACTTCGTTATTAGGAGAAAGAATGGGTACCACATATACCCCAGCTTGGCATTTAAAGTTTTCCTTATCCATAAATTTATCAGTGAGAATACGATTAAACAAAGGGGTAACATTCGAGTGAACGGGTGTAAAATTAAACTCTGTGCAAAATTTAATAAGGGGACGAAAAATTTTTGGGTGATATAGGAAACTGGCTTTAAATGGCATACGGTCGTTAGTGGAAATGAGCTTAGAATTGAGCTGAATAAATTTACGGCGAATTTGAGAAATTTTTTTATAAACGAACTCAAAAGAGTAAGCAGCATCCTCACTAAGTTTAAAGATGAAATTAATTTCATTAGTTAAAGACGAAATGGACGAACAGACATTAAAAGCATGATTAAAGTACGCATTAAAGGAAGCTTTTTTAGACGAGATAGGATAAAGCGAATTAGCAGGTATACAAGTGTTAGTAAAACTGGATTTACGATAGATAGCGGTCTGCAGGATAACGTCATACCAGCAGGATAACGCCCGACCACACACGGCACGAGCCAACATGTCCTACAATGTACCCAGGTGCTTCCCTGGCCACCAGTCTCCCCTGATCTTTCACTAATCGAACACGTCTGGGAAGTGATTAGACGTCGCTTGCGTGCGCTGCCACCGCCGCGTTTAGAGGACAAACTCTGGCAAATGTCTGACAGGGAATGGGCAATCATCCCTCAGGACGCCATCCGCACGCTCATTGGCTCTGTACCTAGACGTGTTGCTGCCTGTATCGCCGCCCGCGGTGGTCCTACAACCTACTGATCAGACGGTGTTATGGCTCAGTGTATAGGTGTATCATGTTGCAATAAACATCCCTTATTGTTCGTTGCTGTCTCTCTCTGTCGATTTTCATCACTTTCTGTTCACTCCTTCTTGGTGTCTCATGTTCACTGTCACGTAGTGTATTATCTGTTGTAAACGAGAAACAAATAAGGCTGAAACAACAAATTAATTTACTGAACTTTATTAGAATTATATTTTATAGGATGCTATTCAAGCAAAATCATTTTGGCTTCATTGGATTAGAGCCATCGCCGATTTTTTTCAATAATGTGTGTTTAGAGATAACATCTCTCGAACAAATTAAGAAA
This sequence comes from Amaurobius ferox, assembly GCA_951213105.1. Taxonomy (NCBI): domain Eukaryota; kingdom Metazoa; phylum Arthropoda; class Arachnida; order Araneae; family Amaurobiidae; genus Amaurobius; species Amaurobius ferox. The sequence continues at coordinate 13,409,764 of OX578134.1, forward strand.
ATCGAATGGAATTTGAAACAATTATTTCAATGATTGAACATTAGAGGCTTATTGAACTTTAATTTCGAGGAGAACGCAATGGTGCTGCAAAGGGCGGAAATTGAGAGTCATAACCTTTCTCAAGAACCCATCGAAACCCATTAAAGTTCAAAGAAATGAGAAACAATCTATTTGGTTACCAATACCCTCCTCCCCCCCCCCTTTTTTTTTTTTTTTTTGGCGACGCTACTGGACGAATAGACCAGGAAATTTCTGCACAACTTTTCGAACATCATAAAAACGTTGTAAAAAATAATTAATGTTGTAAAATATTAGGAAAATAATAATTTTAGGATGTTTTTATTTATTTATTTTTTTATAGATCAACCATTGTTTTTGTCATGAGAAATACCTTTATAGCGTTAATTATTCTTAATTTAAACAACTACTTAATTTTGACACCGTTTATCATCCATGTTCGGCGTCCAACCATTCAAAACATGTGTAAAGACTTTAGTCCTTTAAAAGTTCCATATAGTGGTATTCACTTATTAGATTGTGTTATAGAACCAAGGTAACGATATTATGAAATATTCACTGGAATAGGAATTAGACAAAACACTTGTGATTCTGCCCGGCAGTTTGTGTAATTAAAACTAGGAGAAGAAGAAATTACAAAGACAATTGTAAATCAGTGGATTGATATTGACCGCCTAGGAGTTAATCTGTCAAATTATCACTCATGAGCAAATAACTGCTGCAGTAACCAATGAAAACATTGAAATGTAAGAAGTTTGTACGTATAATATTACCCTAACAGCATTTTTTTTCACAGTGACGTAAGATTTACGTCACACTGTGACTTTGGGACGTCACAGGACGTCGCAGTACGTCTTGGCAATGTCATATTGAGGTCACAATGAATGTATCTTCCATTCACACATGAGGTCACAATGCAGTACATCACGGCAATGTCATAATGAGGTCACAATCATGTTGGTCATTTTCATGGTCGTTTGTGACGTCGCATATTGACTTGTTTGTGACGTCACATTGCAATTTTCATTGTAATGTCGTCACATTATTACGTGTTAATTATATTGTGGAAACGTCACAGAATATAATCACAATGAAGTTACAAAGTTACTAATACGTAACGTCGCATAGAAGTTACAAATATGATGTCACATTGTGACCCAGGTGTCACGTGACTACAACGTCACTGTCACACATATGACGATCTTTGCTGTGAGGGTATAGTTGCATTTTCCCATAATAATAAAACAAAATCTTATGTAGGCAACACATGATTTTCCTTATATAATGCAAAGAATTTACTACTTTTACAGTTACAAAAAATGTTATTCTCATAGTAAATACTTATGTTTTTTCAAAGATATTGAATTTTCTTGAATTAGTCGTCATTTTCATTGATTTAGCGTCATTTTTATCCATTTGGCGGGATTTTCGTTAATTTGGCAAAATGTAAAAAATGGCGCCAAGTTAGCTAAATTCCGCTAAATTCGTCGCCAAAATCTCGCCAAGTGTTATGGATGGAGAAATAAGTTATTCTTACAGTAGATAAATGACTATTGGCGTTCAAATACAAAAGTATTACTCAAATTATCTTTTCTCGTGAATGGAACGAGTTAGATCCATGAGAATGATGTCACCAAATTTATCGTATGATATTATATATGAAAAGTGAACATGTTTCTTAACAGTTAATATTTTTTAATGTATGGGACTTTTTGATAAATTTATTTGAAAAATGTGCAATATCTCGAGAACGGTTCGTCGTAGCGTTCTAAAATTTATGTCGATCGTTTTCTGAGGAAAAATTACATAAGAAATGTCTATTTGCGTAACTTTATAAACGGTTTTGATTTTTTTATGATTTTTTCAAATTTTCACTCTAAAATTTAGGAAGGTTCTGAACATTCGATTATATTTTAAAACAATAGGCTTCCAGTATTCATGGATTGTGTTTTCTGTACCATATTTCATTCGAATCGTTCCATTCGTTCGTGAGACATCGTCTCCACAGGCTCATTGACACACACACACACACACACACACATACTTTCACACACACACACACACACACATACTTTCACGCACACACGCACATACACACACAGACATCACCTCAAAAATGTTCGATTTGTGATCAGGCATGATTGAAACGTGCTCTCCCGTCGAAAACTCGAATTCGAATTTTCGACCCCGTCACAATACTTTCCTTATACATTATGTATATAAGGAAAGTAATAACTGAAATCTGTAGAATATGACTTTTGAATTCTGTAAACGTCTTTGTTTAATAGACAACTAAATACAAAACATAAGCACATACAAGAAATACCCTCCCATTGCAGATAACAGTATCCATGGGCCAGTTTCGCACTTACTATGCACTCATCAGCATAAAATAACCTTTAACTGCATTGGTAGCAAAAAGACTTGCGATTTGTCGCAATTTTGCGAACTTTTGTGGGAACTGTCAATCTATCCACGGCAAGTGGCATGAAATCCGTGAGCAATTTAGCTCAGACTACAGGAAACTGCAAAAGCCAAATTCGAAATCACAAGAATCCGCCCAAAAGAAGCTTTTCCCAGGAAGACACTGCCATTGCGGACAAAAGTATCCATGGACCAGTTTCGCCTTTATTATACACTCATCAGCATGGAATAAACGTTAACTGCAATGGTAGTAAGAAAACTTGCTATAGAACTTCTGTGGGAACTGTGAAATTCAGTTCACCCACGTAACCGGCATAAAATTCGTGTACAATTTATCTCGGGCTATACAAAGCTGTAAGGGCCAAGTTTAAAATCGCAAGAATCAGTCACCTTATTCTGGAAAACTCCTCTTTCTGGCAAGTTCTTGCGAGTACTAATTAGGACAAACCTGTCCATAGAGAGGAGCAAAAGGATACAAGATATCCGGGAATCTTAGTGATCCGAACTGCTTAAACAGTTTATGAAAACGGACAATAACTTAAAAAACAGGAAGTATAGTAGGGGATCCACGCATCTGCTACATAGGGGTTCGAAAATTATAGTTGTTTTGTGTTCCAGAGTGCCCCAAACTTGTAAATATATCGAAATATCACCGAATTTCAATTCTCGAACCCATTCCAATACTATGGTAGGAAGAGTAAAAATATATTTTCTAGAAACTTCTGAAAGTTTTCTTTGGTCTTCTGTTTTTCTATTTAAATCCGCCAATGGATATTACATTTAATTGTTATGACAAACACAAAAACATTCTCTTATATCTCTGTCGATAAACAACCTTTTATGGTCAAGGCACTGTAAACAACAAAACATTTCTTACTTCACCCTTTCCTTCTCGACCTTGGAATTTCTCAACTAAATGTGACGCGCATCGGCGCTTTTGCTTTTGCCCTGTCCGTATCCGTTCAGAATCTGTTAACGTGCTATCACTGCAGACAACCGTAATTGATATCGATCACACGGTTCCTTTGATGTCTCCACGACCCTTACCTGTCAAAAGGGGTGGTGATTGGACAAAAATATAATATCCGCTCCAGACAGAATGCCGTTTTTATTGTGCGGTAGCTACGAGGAGGGAGGAGACATCAGATTGTCTGCTGGAACGTTAAGATATAACAGTTGTTTATAAGTTATTAAGGAATGCTGAAGGCGTTTAAAGGTTGATTTTGCTTTGTCCTGACGTTGAGAATCGCATGTGATTTGCCTTTCTTAGTATATGGTTTTGAATCGGTGTCTGCTGTTATTTATGCTACTGTCGTTTTAAATAAGAAAGTTTGACATAAAAGGATTTGTATATTTTCTGTCATCCTTCAGCATGATGCGGCGCATCCACGGTATTTACAGGTAAATTTTCATGATACAAGGAAATTTCTGATGATCTGAATAGTCTAAGATTTATACAACGCAGTAAAGAGTAAACAGTAAACAAAGACAAGCTATTCCTCCCTCGCACAGACATTCATCACGACCCCCTCCCTCCTCTTTCATGTTTGATTTCCTCTCTTTCTAAATTTTTTATGTCCTCTCAAGAAAAAAATATTGAGAGTCTGCCCCCCCCCTCCCCCCTGGAGCCCTCACTCGAGTGATGCAGCCCTGCAGGAGTAATAAGAGCAGGAATTAGCTAAATATTAAAATTACAAAATAAACAATAGAAACGATAATCAGCACTTAAATGCTTAACGAATCCCCAAACAAGAAAATCGCAATCTCAAAACACTGGTGTAATCACTGTTACTTGTATCACGTAATACTCCTCTCTGGACACTGATCCAAAAATCCTTGATCCAAAAAAAGGTTAAGTGATTTGGGAAACTCTTGACGAATCGCCTAAATTATTGAACCATCCTGAAGTTGCCAAGTGGGCGACATTTTGTCAAATTTGCCGCAACTCATGCAACCCGAACCTCACCGTAAAGGCAATTGGTTACAGTACATGTTGCTTTTCTGCAAGGGAAGTAAGTAAACTAATAAAGTATGGGGTGAGTGTAACAAACATTAACTTTTCTCGTTAAACATTTGCTCAAGACTTGTAATCAGAGATTCTCAATTTTCACTTATTCGTGAGCACTAGCGTTTACTAAATTCTTCCAGTAGAGCCATTTTATTTAATTGCTTCAAGGAGCAACACCATTCTATTAAATACCTGCGGATAATTCCACTTCATGAGCGGTAGAGAACATTGTTATATGGCACATACGTATTTTGCTTATTTACCCTAATAAATTTTTATTCCTTCATAATTTTCGCGAAATTTTCAAAGTTTTAAATTAGAGATAATATATATTTTTCATTCATTAGAATTTAGCTAAATTAAACAAATGCATATATCTTATCGCATGACAGTTTCTAATCTATGTATAATATATACATAAGAGCACTGACTATCCTAGTTGACTGACTGTCTATGAAGTTTCTTATGGATAAATAAAATAAATAATTTTAAATGTACATATCAAACGTTACTAAGGCCAGACGACTTGTTATTTATGACCTTTCTTTGTGGTAGGTTGAAGATATTTCTCCGAAAAGTTTGACGGTTAAATGTTCAGCTGCGATTCATTACGGTTAAATGCGCTGATGTTTGACGGTCAAATATTCTGCTGTGATTCATTTGCTGCCGTCTTCCTTATCTCCTTCTTAAACCAATCATGAACGAAATCGACTTTTTCCAATACTGCAATCAATTTTACTCTCTGGTATGCTCAATTAAATTCAAGAGTAAAAAATCTGATTGCTTTACCTACAGACTTATATCCACGTTCTCTTTATTTTAATTAAATTGAATTCACTTTTAATTCAATTTTCGTTCTCATTTGGTAACGGGACTTATTTTCACAGGTGGCGGAGAGAAAATACGAAAAAACTAAAATATCTGGAAAATGGCTCAGCTTGCCCTAGTGTAATGGGGTTGGTCTTATTCTTTTCATTGTTAAAAATTACGTATAAAACAAGCATTTAATGTATATATTTGAGCATACGTAATTTTTATTTTATATTTTGGCGATTTTTGTTGGCCATTTCGCAAAAAAAGGTAGGTTATTTTTTTCCGAATCCTACCAAAATGAAATCAGCACCAGGGTGACCCACAAGTGACTTATCTACCGAATTTTGTAAAATTTTATGTATTAGTTCTTCAGCTAGAGTGAATATAAGCAATTTTTGAGGACCATTTCGCAAAAAAGGCGGGTTCTTTTATCTCGAATCGTAACCGAAACAAATCAGCACCAGATTCGCCCACAAGTGACTTACCTACCAAATTTTATAAAATTCGGTCAATTAGTATTTTAGTTAGAGTGGATACAAAATCTGCACAGACAGACACATACACACAGACGTCACGCTAAAAATGGTTTTATATTCTAGAGATGTCGAAACATGTAGATTCGTCGAAAACTCGAGTTGCGATTTTTGGCATGATTCCGATACTTTCCCTATACATTGCCATGTATTGCAGGGAAAGTAAAAATGTTGTGCTTTAACAGCGTTCAAATCGGGCTTTAATTAGCATGTACCAATTAAAGGTACACAATCTCCTTGTTAAATTAGGAAGATCAAAAAATTTTGCTCGTTAAAAGCGATCAGAATACAATTTCCTCCTGAAATCCGGAAACTCTCTCATGGTTCTGTGTATTTTCATCCTTACATGTGCTCTGCTTTTTTTTTTTCTGTAGTGCTGCCATCTATTGCGAGATGTCTCATGCAGTTGTATAGAATTACCAAACATGGGAGAGAGAAAACCAGACTGATTTCAAGGTTTAAGATATTATGTCTTCCAAATTTGCTTTTAAACAACTGCGGTTAAATATCGCTCCTGGTTTCTGTGGCAGCTGCCTTTTCAACATCTTCACACACGCTCTGTTGTCGTAAATATTTTATGTAAAATACGCAGAATATGATATATAAGACCTTGATGTTTAGACTGTCTGGGTACACAGGGTCTGCAATTTGCATAGCGTAAAATTTAATCCTAACGACTTATGCACGGAAAGGGGATAACAATTCTGCATTTTAATATTTATTTTTAAAGGAACTTTATCTTGCTGTAGCAGCATTGTTCTCCAAGTGGAATATCTATTAGCACTAAAGTGAAATAATTGAATACTAAATTCATTTTTACTATCGAGATTCAGTCGTCTTTATCAAAAGATTTGTAGTGCACCCCCCCCCCCCGATCCAAAATTTAGGAGCTTTAAAATTTCCATTTTCAGAGGGTTGAATATCCAAACTTTCGTTTCGTTTGTAAAATGCATATGGATCATTCAATGTTAAGTTAACAAATGGGTGTCGCCTTACAATAATTTTATGTCTATAAAAATTATTGTGCAATAAGAATCTTTTTAATAAGTTGAAATTTTGTTTTTTCTTGAGCTATAAGGACATCTTTCCAGTGTGGACCAGAGGCGTAACTAGACTACTAGCGCTCTGGAACAAATAATTTCAGGGCGCTTTTTCCCATATAACGTGTAGTCCTTGTCCTTCATTCTAAGAGCCACCTCTTTTTTTCTGGGTGCCCAGGAGCGACCATTTCGTCCCTCTTCCTGAAGGTACGCACGCCACTGGTGTGAACACAGCTTCAATTTTACTTTCCCTGCAATATATAGTAATGTACAGAAAAAGTATTGGAATCATGCCGAAAATCGCAACTCGAGTTTTCGACAGATCTACACGTTTCGAGACCTCTAGAATACGAAAAACCTATTTTTAGCGTGACGTCTGTGTGTGTGTGTGTGTGTGTGTGTGTGTCTGGCTGTGCAGATTTTGTATCCATTCTAACTAAAAAAAATTAATTCACTAAATTTCATAAAATTTGGTAGGTAAGTCACTTGTGGGCGAATCTGGAGCTGAATAATTTTGGGTACGATTCGGGATAAAAGAACCCGCCTTTTTTTGCGAAATGGCCCTCAAAAGACTGTATCCACTCTCGCTGAAAATCTAATGAAATGAATTTCACAAAATTTAGTAGATAAGTTGCTTGTAGGTCACCTTGGTGCTGATTAGATTTTGGTATGATTCGGAAAAAAATAACCTGCCTTTTTTTGCAAAATGGCCCGCAAAAATTGTCAAAATTTAAAATAAAAAACTACGTATTCTCAAATATAAACATTAAATGCTTGCTTTATACGTAATTTTTTAGCGAAGAAAAGAATAAGAGCAACCCCATTACACTAGGATTAGCCGTTCTTGAGATATTTTAGTTTTTCGTATTTTCTCTACGCCACCTTTGAAAATTAGTCCAGTTACCAAATGAGAACGAAAATTGAATTAAAAAATCTGATGTGGGCAGCACATGACTTTCCCTGCAGACACATTATCTTTAATACACATTATCTTTATTTTAATTAAATTTAATTCACTATTAATTCAGTTTTCGTTCTCATTTGGTAACTAGACTCATTTTCAAAGGTGGCGTAGAGAAAAAACGAAGAAACTAAAATATCTCGAGAACGGCTAGTCCTAGTGTAATGGGGTTGGTCTTATTCCTTTCTTCGTTAAACATTACGTATAAAACAAGCACTTAAGGGATATATTTCAGCATACGTAGTTTTTTATTTTAGATTTTGTCGATTTTTGCGTGTCATTTTGCAAAAAAAGGCGAGTTATTTTTTTCCGAATCGTGCCAAAATCTAATCAGCACCAGGATGACCCAAAAGCGACTTATTTACCAAATTTTGTGAAATTCGATCCATTAGATTTTCAGCTAGAGTGGATACAAACTTTTGCGGGCCATTTCGCAAAAAAAGGCAGGTTCTTTTATCCCGAATCGTACCCAAAACTAATCCGCACCAGATTCACCCACAAGTGACTTACCTACCAAATTTTATGAGATTCGGTCCATTAGTTTTTAGTTAGAGTGGATACAAAATCTGCACAGACAGACAGACACACAAACACACAGACAGACACACAGACACACACACACAGACGTCACGCTAAAAATAGTTTTTTCGTATTCTAGAGGTCGCGAAACGTGTAGATCCGTCGAAAACTCGAGTTGCGATTTTCGACATGATTCCAATACTTTCCCTATACATTACCATGTATTGCAGGGAAAGTAAAATGTATTAAATGTAATTAAAATAGAAAGAACGTGAATATAAGTCAGCAGGGAAAGTCATGTGCTGCCCGCATCACATTTTTTACTTTGTTCTGGGAACTCTCGATCTTTAACCAACTCAAATTGCTTACTGAAAAGCATAAATTATTTTCGTGGTTGTGGTATAATGCAAAATTTATTCAAGACGAATCTAATTAAGAAACATAACGATGATATTTAAAGGCAGAACGATGATATTTAAAGGCAGAATAAATACTCTCTCCCTGTTGTACAAAAAACCTTTCCACATATTATTGTATGCTGTCGAGGTCTTAAAACGTGCTTTTTCGCCCAATCTCGAATTCGAAAAATTCGAGCATACAATATAGTCTCTGTACAGTGTTTATATATGAAATTCCATATATAAGAATTCATATTAAATTATCGTGTCTATGTCTGATAGACACGATATATACATACGCACACAAACAGAGCACACAAAAGGAGCGAAACGTGTTAAGGACGTCTTAGATCCTAATTTTCAGTTATAATCTCAAATTTAAAATTTTTGGAATTTTCAGGAAGTAATTCTTTTACTACATAGTAGTATGAGAAATACAATTTTGCAAATCTAAAAATAATAATTCTAATAAAAATTAAATAAATAGATAATAAAAAAATAAATGAATAAATAAGCCAAAACTTTGCGGTGTATTCCACGATTAAAAAAAATTTGATGTGACTTCCCCTATACAATGCAATGCATTTACTTCTTTCACAGTGAAAAACTGATGTACAATCCAGGGCACAATATTTTTAGCGTTGAACTGCGCTTTTCTGGATGACAACATGCAAGACTATTTTGAACTACCCAATTCACTTTTTTTTCGCGCAATTCTAATTTGACAATTATCAATATTGATATCATGAGCAGTAGAGTCCATATATTAAAATATTTTAATGAATTCATTAATTGACTTCATTTCCGTTAATCTAGCGTTATATTGAAAATTTTGACTATATTTTTATCAAAGTGGAGCAACACGATGTTTCGCTGAATTCACGATGTTTCACGATGTTCACTGTCATCAAATTTATCGCTAAGCGTTATACGTTGACTGAGAAAATACGTTGACTGATTCCAATTAGCTTGAAGCCTACTCGTTCGTCTCATCACTTTCTTTATGCATTATAATATGCATATAAGAAAAATAAAAAATGACTGTATCTTGAGACCCAAGAGAAAATTAGACACATTTTCAAATTTTTATATTTTTTTTCATCAAAGGGTTATAAATCTTAAGATTTAAAAAATAATAACAATAATTTTTTAGTGTACCGTGTACCACAGTGGCACACATTAAACAGTACATAAACATATGTATAAATGCAGTTCTCATAAGCCTCTTTTGCAATAAATCAGATTTTGCAGATAATGTAGATTTTTCTTTTTAAAATTTGTTTAATAGGGAGAAAATAGTAATTCGCTACATTCATGTATATAGATGCTAAGTCTCAGGAAAATAACAATTTAATATTACATGAAATAAAATCTATATTTTTAAACTACAAGGTACAATTTCAAAAAATTATGGAGGTTTCTATTAAGAATCGCTGTATATTTTTTTTAACTTTTCTAATAAGCGTTCCATTTTTAATATTTCAAATATTATATACTGCGTCTCTTAAGGCTCGTTTTTTACACCCGGAAATGACGGCCTTGTATACCCAGAAATCACTTTCTCTCAAGCGAACCTTGTTTAAATCCCTCTTTACACCCATCCCTTTGCGTAACATCTCCCTTTCCACCTCCATAACTCCAGATGAACATTTTTTTTTAACCCTTCCTGAGTCTGAGTAGCAGTCCTCGCAGTTTCTAACGGTCCAGACGGTTTTATGGCCCACTCGCGCCCTGCTGAGCTGTGCTCCGAGAAAAGAGACCTTGGAAAACTCGGCATTTTTATTTGCTGTTCGAGAAAATCAACACTGCGCGCTGCATGGATAATAAAGGTGTGTGAGCGTTCTGATACAGCTTCAGCCGACGGTAACTTAGTCGTGATTGACAGGCAGAACACATGCTTCGGCTTCTTCAGACTGGGGAGGAAACTTTGTATCAAAAATATATTTCGTAAAATTAATTTTTCATTTATGTTTTAACAATGTTTGAATAGAAGGAGAGTTTTCGATGGGGAAAGAAAGTAAGTTCTCAGACGGCTCGACAGATGTGAGGGAGTGATTTATTACTGGTGGCTGACGATCGCTTTGCTGCAATCGTCAACAATAAAATACAAAATAGAAGAAACACATATTAATACATTTATATAAAGTTTTTGTATAACAAGAGTAATCCATAAAAATTTAAGAGTCCACCGGTTTCAAAGTTAAAATAATCTGATGTGGGCAATACTTGACTTTCCTTATGTAATGCAATGAATTTACTACATTTACAGTAAAAAAATAAATTCTTTTTATAGTAGATATTTATATTCTTTGCAAGATATTGAATTTTCGTCAATGAGTCATCATTTTCATTGATTTAGCGTCATTTTATCCATTTGGCGAGTTTTCGTTAATTTAGCAACATTTATAAAAGTCGCCAAGTTGGCGACATTTCACTAAATTCGTCGCCAAATTCTCGCCAAGCGTTATGGACGAAGACATAAGTTATTATTACAGCAGATAAATGACTATTGGTGTTCAAATACAAAAGTATTACTCAAAGTATCTTTTTTCATGAATGAAACGAGCTAGATCCACGAAAATGATGTCACCAAATTTATCACATGGTATTACATATGAAAAGTGAACATGTTTTTCAATAAGAAATATTTTTTTCTTATTTTGTGACTTTTTGATAATTTTTTTGAAAAATGTACAATATCTCGAGAACGGTTCATGTTAGCATTCTAAAATTTATGTCAATCGTTTTCTAATGAAAAATTACGTAAGAAATGTCTATTAGCGTAACTTTATTAGCGGTTTTGATTTTTTGACGATTTTTTCAAAATTTCACTCGAAAATTTGGGGGGGTTCTGATCATTCGATTGCGTATAAAAACAAAAGGCTTCCAGGGTTTACGGATTGTGATTTTTGTACCAAATTTCGTTCGAATCGGTCCATTCGTTCGTCAGTTATCGTATCCACAGATTCACTGACGCGCGCACACACACACACACACACACACACACACACACACACACACACACACAAACACACACACACACACAGAGACATCGCTTCAAAAATGTTTGATTCATGATCAGGGATGCTTGAAACGTGCTCTCCCGTTGAAAGCTCGATTTCGAATTTTCGACCCCGTCACAATACTTTCCTTATACATTATGTATATAAGGAAAGTAAAAATCTGAAAGCAGCACATGACTTTCACTATATCTTTGTAAATAAAATTTAAAATATGCCTCTTTATTTGTGTGTGTGCGTTTGTCTCATCATCACGGGATAATGGCTTCACCACATTTAATGAAATTTTCGGAGTAAACTTGAAGAAATAGCCCCACTTAAAATTGAGTCCATGTTTCGAGTTTCTAGGACCAGGGGTTTATCGAATTATTAATCAGAAACGCACTATTAAACCTTCCATTGAGATAGCATTATGCAAACGATATTTGTTCCTCAAAGTTATTTGAAAAAAAAAATCATGTTGCTAAGCAACGGAATTATACCGAATGGGTTTATATTTAAAAAAAATATATCATGTTGCTAAGCAACTAAATAAACCCAATGAGTTAAAATCTTTTTTGATTTAAATAAAAAGAAATGTATATACAGAAATTTTATCGGAATTGCATTTTTGATTGGATTATTTCCATTACGGCCTTAGGGTTTAAAGATGACGGGATTATAGATATTTTCAAATTCTAACGTCATCTGTTTTATTTCGATTAAAGCTTTTTCAAACCGATATATTGTAGTACGGGTATACCTTCTAATAGACCTGTATAATCTTCTATCTGAAATATAAGTAGTACGAGTATATCTTCTAATCCAGGAGAATATATGTAGTATGGATATAACTTGTAATATAATTTTAGCGCTTTTATTTTGGCATATATTGATTCAATTTCTTATTTTCTGTAAATTTATTTACAAACGGAATTAAGATATTTTAGTTTTCAGATCTGCCTCTAAAGATAATTTTGTAAAGCCAGAACAGAGATTCTTTGGGAACATTTTAGGAGCATGACAGATTCATTCTATACAACAGATGATTCATTTGGCAGATTCATTCAGCACAGTAATAAATTATAGTTGTGCATTGGCAAATTCTGTCAATTTTCCAGCAGATTTGGATAAAACAATGGTAAATTTAGGCGACTCATTCAAGACATTGCCAGAGTTAGGCAATTCATCTATAAAATTAAATTGAAATTCTGTCTGTTTATTTTTATATTTCTGTGTTTGATTCTTCAGCACGGGAGAACAACTGCACCGAATTTCAAAAAATGTTGTGGGAAGCCGTGAAATATCCGCACTTAAAATTTAGCTCGTGTTGACCAGGAGTTGTCGCGATATTAGTAAAAAACGAGATAGTATTATGCACATTATTATGCCCATAGAGATAGTATCATGCAGACGTTAATAATTTTATTAATTTTAATAATAAATTTATTAATTTAATAATAAAATTAAAAATTTAATAATAAATATTTATTATTAAAAAAAACTATATTAAAAAATATCCGTCCTAAACCCGCTTTATTTTTTTTTTCTGTGCATACTGCGTCAATGCAATTACAACATTTTTGAGTTTAAATGATCATCAATCTTTGATTATTTCTACAACGAAGCATAATTTTCACGGAGAATGTAAACATTTTCAGTTGTAAGATGAGTTATATAAGAATTGCTGCATTTCTTTAACACAAAATTATTTTGCTTTGGAGTCTGCAATATAGCTGATATGAATGAAACATTCATTGATTTTACATAGAGAAGCAGACGATTCTATAGAATTGTATTTTTTAATGAAGTTTCAAGCATGGAGTTAGAAAGTTTCCTCTATGGTTTTAAGTTTTTAAGTAAAATAAATTTAAATTTAATATTAAATTAAATATATTATATTAATTTAATTTAATTTAAAAAATTTAATTTAAAAAAATTTAAAAATAAAAAAAATAATAAATTAAATTAAAAATAAATTTAAAATAATAATAAAATAATTTAAAATTAAAAAATTAAAAATATTAAAATAATAAAAATTTAATTTTAATAATAAAAAAAGAATTTTAATAAAAAAAAAATATAGAAAGTGGGTCACGTGATCTCTTCATATAATATGGGTGCAATTATTATTTGAATTTTTATTTAAAAACTACCGAACATATTTTGCTGAAATTTATTTTATATATTTTATGGGATAATTTGAATATTTCCTAAAATTTTCGAAGCAATTTGTGAATTTTAAATTCGTTTAAAAAATGTTTGAAAAATCAGGTCCCATAGGGTTTAATGTATTTCATTTTTTCAACCCTGGTCCAATCCAAAACTGATTGGGTGATATTATTCATTTACATTCCCACATGTCCCACCACAGACCGTCTCAACAACATACTAAAATTTCATTTTGATAAAGTCACGACAGTTGTCGAGCGAACGGATAGACAGATAGACAGAATGAACAAAGTCACTCAGAGTCAAAGTTTTTAACACTTTTCAACTATGTTGTAAAGTGTTAAAAATGTGTATAAAAATAAATTTTATAGAAATTACATTTTTGGATATATATATATATATATATATATATATATATATATATATAATGTGTGTGTGTATAAATCTCCAAATGGAATATGTAAAAAAGTAGAATGAGAACCATAAAAAAGTACCAGAAATTGGTCGGGTATATATATATTTATATAGTAGGCGATGTGTTGTGGCTGCATGGCGCCAATTGGATCGTTTGCATATGGTTAATATTGTAAATGTTTTAGATAATATTGACTTTTGTGTGTGTATATATATATATATATATACCATACAAAGGTTTAGTAAAATATAACTATTACTAGAGATATTAAAACTGAAAAATGCCCATATTATCATAAGGCGGATTGCAGCACATACAATATAAGCACTAATATAGATTCAAATGCTTAAGAAATGAAAGAAGTACAAGAAATGAAAGAAGTGTTCGGTTTTCAATGGATTGGATTTTGCTTTTTCAATGTCGGTATGTGGAGGATTGCTTCAGGTGAGTCTGGTTCCGGGAACGTTTCCTGGGATTAAAAGCGTGCTTCAACCGGGAACAAGGGGTCGTAATCCCCCTTGGCCGTTCGACTTCCTTGTAAGCATCCCCATCCTTTTGTACTTCTTTCATTTCTTAATCATTTGAATCCATATATATATATATATATATATATATATATATATATATTATGTGTATATATATATATATATATTATATGTGTATATATATATATATATATATATATATATATATATTTACTTATTTATTTATATATTTATATATCTATATATATATATATATACATATCGGCTAGGCGTGTCGTCCCGGGTCCTACTAATGTATCTGTGTACCAAATTTCATGTCCGTACTACGTTTAGATTTTCCACTACAGAAAACACAGACATACAGGCGTATTCCTTTATTATTATGAGACATTTTATTCAAAACAATGAAAATGCTGATATTCAGTTCGGTTGTAGTTGTAGTATTTTTATCGATTCAAAAAATCGATCTTTGAGACATGAATCATCTATCCACGTTGCATATTTCTCTCCTTTTTTATCCTCCTCTGTTGTGATTTTTTTTATTTCTCTGGCTGCGGGGAGTGTTGCAATATTGTGGCAGAGTCAACACGCCTTATTTGACAGCCGTCCAATCTGAGTTTCGTCTAATCGTCCCTAACTATTGGCTTTTAACTAAATTATCCGAACAGTCGGAGGTCCTCCATAAATAACTGCGCAATACTTTAAGTGTGGGCAAATGTCTGCACTATGCTTTCAAAATACAGTAATTGAAGATGGTTAAAATTATAATAAAAAATGGTATATAAAGTCTAGCTCTCTTTCAAAATAATTCCGGTTTACAGTTTCTCTGGTTTGCATGTTTTATAAGAAATTTTTTTCATGTTAAAAAATTATAAATCCTAATGATAATGTTATGTTAAACATTGCGTTTTCAAATATTTTTAAATAAAATAAAATCGACCAACAATTGCAATACATACAGGGTGTCCAAAAACCATTGACCTCGGCTTTTATTCCTTAAATATTGATTTTAGATATATATAATAAATTACAAAGTTGCGTAAAAAAAAAGTACAAAATTTTAGGAAATCGATAAGAATTTTCAGGGGATTAAATTTGAATAAATACAGAATTTTAATTTTTATACGGTCCCCGTACAAAAACATTTCCAATGAGTAAAATGCGTCCCATACACTAATAAAGGGATGTGCAAAATTTCAGCATTTTATCATAAAATGACCCAGAGATATATTTAAAGAAAGTTGGTGAGGGATTAATCACAAATTAAAATGTAAATGTTTACAGCAAGAGTGCAAATGAAACGCAGAAATGCATCATAGGCAAATAATATCTGCCTCTTATCTTTAATGGATCTTTGGCATGGATAAAAAGCATTTTGAACAAGCTTTGTAATCTTTGTCTAAAGTTATTATTTCTACACAGTGTATATATTTTTGTACCAATAAATAGTAAAATTATTATTTACTTATGTAATCATTGTTTCCTTTCGTAATTTGTTGTTGTTGTTGTTGTTGAAACCCAGACCGTCCGACCTACCAGAAAGGTGTAAGGTAACTGTTTGGACGGTCGGGAAGTGCCACCCAATTTAAACCGGAACTCAGTGGGGGAGGCATCCACAGGGACCGTACCCTCCTTCCCCTACCACCAACCTCTCGGAAGGACTTTCGGACCCACATGTTTAACGTGATCGTACTCCGCGTGAACACGGCAGCAGTTTTGGCAGTGGCTGGAATCGAACCCGGGCCTACCGAGTGCAACTCCAGCGCGCTAACCAATGGGCTACCGCGCCCTCTTTCGTAATTTGTGTATGACCCCTGAATCGCTATTTGCCGACATGATTTTTCCTCTCTGAGAACCCATGTCGATGAATCGCAAAGTGGTTTAAGTCAGCCTTTTTGTTTTTTTCATATCTCTGGGACTTTTTATGATGAAATGCTGTAATTTTGCACATTACCTTATTA
Source organism: Amaurobius ferox (assembly GCA_951213105.1). Classification (NCBI taxonomy): domain Eukaryota; kingdom Metazoa; phylum Arthropoda; class Arachnida; order Araneae; family Amaurobiidae; genus Amaurobius; species Amaurobius ferox. The sequence goes on from OX578134.1 coordinate 13,426,510, forward strand.
GTGTATGGGGCACATTTTACTCATTGGAAATGTTTTTGTACGGAGACATATAAAAATTTAAATTTTGTATTTCTTAAAATTTAATTCCCTTGAAAATTTTAATAGATTTCTTAAAATTCTGTACCCTTTTTTACGCAACTTTTTAATTTATTATGTATGTCTAAGATTAATATTTAAGGAATAAAGCCGAGGTCAATGTTTTGGAACACCCTGTATATATACCACACACACACACACACACACATATATATATATATTATTTAGTAACTAGTAGATATTCTCGATGTTGGCCATCAGTTAAAATATGAGCAAATTCCAATAGTATTCTAAATAATATTGAGTTTCATAAAATTGTATTCTAATATTTAATTTGATTGCCCTAAAGAGAAGCATAAGAATCTATGGTCTTTTCATACAAAATTATCTTTACAGGCAGATCTGAAGAACAAAACATTCTGGTCCCGTTTGTAAACTAATTTACAAAAAATACGAAGTTTGGTTAACTACACTAAAAGACACTGAAATGGTAGGCCCGTACTATTTTTCTGTTTCAACAATCGGCTAAACATATTAGAAAATATATAAATTTTACAAATGTTTGCCAAAATAAAACAAATGACTTGAAAAATTAAGTATCCTAATAATTCTCATAATACTATAACTCAAAACCGTGAATGATACAATTCAATCAAACATATCGTTAATTTATAAAATTTATTTTTCTTTCAATTCCTTTATTATTTAAAATCTGTAACTTAAAAGAATATCATCTGCCGTATAAACACATTGGATTTAATTCCATTTCAAACCAACACAGTACCATGAACACTGAAACAAACTACTGCTTGTAAGACAAGAAGTTATACAACTTCCCTGTATAAAACAGTCATATATCAGTTGGGTGACTACAATTGTTTAGAGGGCGTTATAAGCCCCCTTCTACAGGCCTAAACAGAGCAGTTAGAACAGTATGCACCATTAACAAAACTCTCAGTTTTCGTCTTTAATTATGATATTCTAGGGACCGGGAAAAATATCGTTATAAATAGTTTATCGTTATAGACAAGGTCGATATACATATATAGTACATTAGCAGCCAGGACCGAGGAAAATATCGTCATCGATAGTTTATCGTTACAGACAAAGTTGATATACATATATACTTTAGTAACCGGAGCCAAGAAAAATATCACTATAGACAGGTTTATCGTTATAAGCAATATCGCTATAGTCAAATTTCACTGTATAACTTTTTTTTTCTAATAAAGTTTCGGAAAATAATCGTTTACATAACGCTATTTCGAGCGAAATTTTTATTTTGCGTTTTAAACACTCTACAATATATTTGAAAAGTGACTTTGTTCATTCTGTCTCTTTGTCTGTCTGTCTGTCCGTTCGCACGATAACTGCCGTAAAAATGACTTTATCAAAATGAAATTTTATTATGTTGTTCAGACGGTCTGTGGGACCTATAGGAATGTAAATGAATAATGTCAACCAATTAGTTTTGGATTGAAGCCGAGTTGAAAATATGAAATACATTGGACCCTATGGAATCTAATTTTTCAAACATTTTTTAAGCGTATTTAAATTTCACAAATAGCTTCGAAAATTTTAGAAAATATTCTAATTATCCCACAAAATATATAAAAAAAATTTCAGCAAAATATGTTCGGTAGTTTTTTAAATAAAAATTAAAATAATAATTGCACCCATATTATATGAAAAGATCACGTGACCCACTTCAAAATAAAATATGGCATCCATCTTATGTCAAAATCGTGATTTTTATTCTTTTCAATTTATATTTAGTGTTGCATCCGTTCTATAACCGTTTCATTTTTTTCTGTGCATCTATATACTAAGCTAACACAATTACAATATTTTGGAGTTTAAATGATCATCAAACTTTGATCATTTCTACAACGAAGCCTAACTTTCACGTATGGGGAATGTAAACACATCAATCTGTAAGATGAGTTGTATAAGAATGGCTCAATTTCTTTAACGCAAAATTATTTAGATCTGGAGTCTGCAATATAGCTGATATGAATAAAACATTCATTGATTTTACATAGAGAGGCAAACGATTCTATATTATTGCTTTTATGATCAAGTTTCAAGCATGGAGTTAGAAAGTACTTTTACCTCCATGATATTAAGTTTTTAAGTATAATACATTATTCTAGTATTGTGATAATTTTAAAACTATCACCGCTGAATGAAAAGAATAGAAAAAAGTTTATGAATGAAATATTCACTGCTTTTATATAGAGAGCCAGGCGATTTATATTTCGATGACGTTATTTGAATAAAGTTCATTTGTTTTCGATGATTTCAAATATAATAAATTATTGTACTATTGTGATAATTTTTAAAATATCACTGCTGAATGTATTGCATTTTAGATATGTTTAAATAAAATTGCATTTCAGTTGGAAAGTGTTTTATAATCAATGCTTTATGCATGATTAATCTTTCTTGTTTATTAATATGTTAACAACCCCTGGCCCTAGAAATTCAAAACAGAGATAGGGTTACTTGCAGTGGAGTAGATAAGAATCTTACTAAATTTGAAGAAAAAAGAAACCCATCAAACACTGTGGATTTGTTTTGCTTTCACTTTTTAAAAAGTATTAGTTTCTAAACTTTACAATAAATCAAACTGCTGCTTGTAAGATAAACACTTACAGAACTTCCTTGAAGAAAGCAGGCATATGTCAGCAAAGTGTCTGTAATTGTTTGTAGGGCGTTAGAAGCCCTCTTCTAAACGACAAAAGAACCAGTAAAACATAACAGTATGCGCCCTCAACAACCTCTAAGAACGAACTGCGGAGAGGCAAGTGATAAGCAATTCAAAATAGGAGGAAAAATAGTCAAACCCTTGTAAAGGGAGAAAAATAAAAATTACAGGGGAATTAGGCAGTAATTAAGAAGAAAATAACAAACAGAAGTAACCGGTTTTGAAAGTTAATTTCATCACTATAAAATTAACAGAGGTTGATACTAGATCAAAAAATAATACGATACAGAAATAATAAAACTGGTTTCAGAAGCTATATGAGGTAACTTCATCAACTAAAGGAAAATAGCAATCCATTTATCTGCTCAAACATATCAAAGAATGAGACTAAAATTAAGAAGGGTATAACCAAATTGAAAGAAAATCAACTGGTTTTGGATGCTATAAGAGCTTACTTTTAAAATCAAAGATATGCATAAAGAATACTTTTTCTGGTTACGAAGATGTAAATATGCAAGGAACTACCTATTTATCTATAAAAATATTATCAAACTTCAAATAGATAAAACCTCCTAGATTGAAACAGGTACAGATGTAATGTGGAGAAAGAACCAGATTTCGAAAGCTACAAAAGTGGCTTCATCAACCAACGAACAGCATTTTTTTCAAGTGCATGATACTGAATATATATATATATATATATAAACAAAAATTAAGGAAGTAACCTGTTATAGTAGCCGTATGAGTTAATCTTTTTAACTAAATTCCGGTAACAAACGAACAAACAACTTTAAACTACTATTGCATGAGATTGAAATTATGAAGGAACTAATTAAATAATTGTCACAAAATATGTTTCGGAAGCTGTATAAGTTAATATAAAGTTAAGAATGGAGGACATTTTTCCATATTAAAGAGATGTAAGGAACTGCTGCTGATGCTGATTTATCATTTACAAGATTGTGAGAGTTCAAGTAAATAAAAGCTGCTTCCAAAAAATCAAGTTCAGTTGTAATGCGGGCATGCGCGATAATTTTTACATTAGAAAATTGAAATGAATGATTTTCAGACCAACAATCTTGAAATGGATGACTTTGATTTTCTTGCTTAAAAACCATGTTTATTTTATTTTATTTATTTCTATATTTTTCTCTCTTTTTCCATTTATTGTCCGTTCCATGCCAGCCCCCATCTTTCTTTTTATTTAACCTACCTGCCTCTCTTTGGTATCTACATTTCATTTGATTAGCTTATTATCCATTTTTCCTGTCTTTAATTTCTTGCATTTTCTTCTACATTCTATTCCCTTTTTAACTACTTTATATTGTGTTTCCATCTCTTTTATTTTCCTGATATTTTTATTTTCTACGCCAACCTCATTTCTCTTTTTTATATCTCCTTTCAATTTTTCTCTTTTTATCTCTCTTTTCATGTTCTCCTTCTTTCTCTTCAGTTTTTCAGTTTTATACTTTTCTTTCTGCCATTTTCTTATTTTTCCGTTTTCATTTTGCTTTATCTCATTCTTCATACTACTTTAATTTCATATTCCTTATCTATGTTTCTTCATTTATAATTTCTTACTTTTTTTCTTTTATCTTTCTTAGTGTCTTTTTTTCTTTGCTCATATTTCTCTTTCTTGTATTGTAAGAGTACTGTACACTTACAGAGTATTGTACACTTTCTCTTTGATTTTTATATTATGATATTCTTTTAGTTTAGTTAATAACCAATCGTTTTTAGTGTTTAACCATAGTTTAACCATAGTGTTTAACCAAACGATTAAATTAACTATGTTGTTTAACAATAGCATTTAACCTTGTTTAACTATAGTGTTTAACCAAACGATTTAACCATAAATGGATATTTAATGAGGAGGGAATTTGATTGGCTTCATCTCTTCTAGTCAAGTGAGACCCAGAATGAATTTGATTAGCTTGCGGTAGAGAGACATGTGCGTGAGCACCAAGTTAGTAATTTAGCCTGTCTGTTATATAGAGATTAGTAGAAGTTAGAAAAGAAAGAAGAACCTTAGTGAGCGTTGGATAATTTTAATAAATTAATAGATTAGCGCTGGTCTGAGAATTATTGCGGTGTATATGTTAATAAGTTCCATATCCGCAATCGTGTTGTAAAATTATGGTTTAAATTTTCCTGGCTTGGCAAGCCATTTCTTTAATAATGGAACGGATCTTTTTCGATATAGAGACTTTGAAGTATGGATGCTTTTTGAACCGATATTTTTAAATGTCCATATTTTCCCCCTTTCAACATATATCGATAACAATATTGATAATTTCATTTTTATATTGTAATCTCTACGAATCGATGATTTTCAGAGTTCCTTTGGTAAAAACAGAAACCCCATTATCGAGCAGTGTGTGTCTGCTCGTTCCCCTTACTCTTCTAAACCATATAGGTTAAGTTCACGCACTCTTTGATGTCATTGCCGGTATTAAATGCTGACGACAGCATAAAAGCTTAAAACCGATCCGTGGACATTGTTATCAGCGACTTTGAGAACGTCCCATAAATGCGGCTTCTGTGAGTATAAACCATATCCAAATACTTAGTAACCATAATTTGGCGCAAACCTCGATCTTATCGTAAATGCAAAAAGAAACGGAAGGAATGTGAAGCAAAATTTTTCAAGGAATAACAAGCGCGTGTTAGCGATAATGATGCGACTGGAATAAAGTCTGCTTGTCGTCCTTGAGGATGTGACGCTTCCTGCCCATAAAACTGCCCAACCAAGGGACAGGTGAGTCACTAGGTGCACTGCAAGGAAAACAAACAGAAATAGTGTATAAACCATAGAAAGCGGGTTATTAATAAAGTAAACTTCACCTTCATATTGCAATCAAAGAATATTAAATCCCATCCCATTTGTTCGTCTGCACCACCACTTGCGCTCCTAAAATCTCCAAACACACGCAGAATGCATACCTCTGTCAATCAACCACCGCCTTCCGAAACATATATATAAGTCACGGCCCCCTAGACCCACCTCCTAACAAAACGTACTTATTCTACAAACCGTGGCACTCCTATATTTTATATCAAGAATAAAATATCAAGAATTCCCACAAAACAAAAGTGATTATTAATTACAATTAAAAAATAAAAAAGAATTAAAAGAATTGGTTTTCAGTGATATTGAATTATCGTTAATTTAGTAACATATCCTGAAAGTTTTTAAGTTGGTGATATTTTTGCCGAATTCCCAATTTGTCTCCAAGTGGGAGAGGCTGATACTGACCGACAACGAAAACCGTGCCTATCTCAAATGAGCGAATCCAAACACGAAAGGGGGGGGGGGGAATAATAAAATTAATATTGAACTTCCCTACGGATTCGGCATTTGATTATATTTTCGGTCGCTAGGAGACCGAGTTGTGTGAAAATACAAAAGCATAAAATAACTTAAAAACTTACCCAAAAGTGAAAACAAATAGCGCCGAGGTGCCCCCTCCCGGATCCGCAAATACCTGTGTACCAAATTTCATAGCCGTACGACGATTAGATTTTCTGCTACATACTGCACAGTCACACAGTCATTTTCCTTAATTATGTAAGATTTGAGCTATAGCTATACGGAGGGCGGTCAAAGTCTCCAATACTTAGAGTGTTTAAAGTAAATTAAAATAAAATCTTATGTGAATAGTACATAATGTTCCGTACATGCTTCGATAAATTTTTTGTATAAAATATACCCCCCTCCCCCCATATCACCTTTAAAATCTCCACCAGTGTTAGGGTTATTCCATAGAATGATAATGAATTTTAGTAAAATTATTTCGATCGAAAATGACAGAGGCCTATACTCTTTCAGGAAACTTGAACCACGGGAAATTAAACAAGAAAGATCAATCATGCTTAAAGCATTGATTACGAAACACTTTCCAACTTCAATGCAATTTTATTTAAACAAGTCTAAAATGCAATACATTCCTCGGTAATATTTTGAAACTTATCACAATACTGCATTAATTTATTATATTTGAAAACTTAAACCTTCATCGAAAAAAATGAACTTCATTCAAATGACGGCATTGAAATATAAATTGCCTGGTTTAAACATCTCTAAAATGTTATACATTCCTCGGTAATAGTTTTAGAATTATCATAATACTACGATAATTTATTATATTTGAAAACTTCATCGAAAACAACTGAAATTAATTCAAATGACGTCATAGAAAAAATAACACGCCTTGATCTCTCTATAAAAACAGGATTTCATTCATAACTTTCACCCATTCATTTCATTCATCCCAATACTATAATAATTTATTTTATTTAAACATTTTGTTTAAGACCATGGAGCTACAAAAAATTAAACTCTATGCTTGAAACTTCATCGAAAAAAATCGTCCTTCTCTTTATGAAATCAATTAATATTTCATTCATATCAGCCATGCAGACTCCATGGACTAAATTATTTTGTGTTAAAAAAATACAGGAATTCTAATACAACTCATTCTATATATTTTGCTGTTTACATTTTACATAGGTGAAAAATAGGCTTAGTTGTAGAAATAATCAAATTTAGATGAGCATTTAAACTCAAATATATTGTTATTGCGTTGTTTCAGTATGTAGATGCACAGAATTTAAGCAAAAATAAAGTAGTTTTAGGACGGATACAACACTCAATATGAATTAAAAAGAACTTAAAATATCACGATTCTGAAACAAGATGGATGCCATATATCATTTTGAAGTGGGTCATGTGATCGTTTCATATCATGGTCACGTGATCGTTTCATATAAGAGGTGTAATTATTATTTTAATTTTTATTTAAAAAACTACTGAATATATTTCGCTGATTTTTTTTTTATATATTTATGGAACAATTTGAATATTACCTAAAATTTTCGAAGCAATTTGTGAATTTTAAATCCGCTTAAAAAATGTTTAAAAAATTAGGTCCCATAGGGCTCAATGTATTTCATTTTTTCGACCCGGGTTCAATCCAAAACTAATTGAGTGATATTATTCATTTATATTCCCATAGGTTCTACAGACCGTCTGAACAACATACTAGAATTTCATTTTGATTAAGTCATTTTTACGGCAGTTATCGTGCTAACGGACAGACAGACAGACAGACAGACAGAATGAACAAAGTCATAAACACTTTTCAACTTTGTTGTAAAGTGTTAAAAAAAATGTTTGAAAAATTAGGTCCCATAGGGCTCAATGTATTTCATTTTTTCGACCCGGGTTCAATCCAAAACTAATTGAGTGATATTATTCATTTATATTCCCATAGGTTTTACAGACCGTCTGAACAACATACTAGAATTTCATTTTGATTAAGTCATTTTTACGGCAGTTATTGTGCTAACGGACAGACAGACAGACAGACAGACAGACAGAATGAACAAAGTCATAAACACTTTTCAACTTTGTTGTAAAGTGTTAAAAAACTGAAATGGCGCCCTAAAGATAAAAAAAAACGCTGAATCTTGTATATTAGAAAGACGCGTCAATCCCAGCTGCGAAATTATGTTGTAAGCCTTACAACATAATTTAAGGGGTCACAAAATGTTTCTATGCCCTGAGAGACAAGTATACTTGACCGGCACTGTGCGTGCGCCATACCAATCCATATATGATCTGGACAAACTTTTCGCATGCTACAAGAAATCCATAAAATGTCCCATGCAATGATTCACATACAGATGCTATTGCCAAACAATCAGACGAAGTAGGTTACAGCAGATGCACTCGGGTCTTCCATTAAAACACATTGTTGCTTAACGTCGCCAAGATAACCAGAAGTTGATATTTATGAAACGAACCACAAATATTTTTTACACACGTTGCTGCATTCTTCTATCCCCAGTTTTTCCTTCTTTTCAAATTCGTCTTACTTTTGCACAACCGCAAAAGTTCCCGAAGTCGTAAACTAGTTGAATCCCCGGAGAGCAAGCAATAGTACAAACAGAGCGACCTTGAAAAGGCACTCACATCGTAAACAACTCCCCCTATATTACTATGTATCGCAGACGAAAAAAAAGTTGTGTTCCCTTTCTAAATTATTTTTTAAACTATCACAAGCGTGGAGCATATTCTCCGTTTTATGACCTCTGGCTTTTGCGAACATTTTCATTTATGCACGCCATGACTAGATAGGGTCTTTTGAAAAAATATGGATTCTTGCACTTTCACTGCGTAGTTTATGTCTCGGCTGTCAGGCCACTAATGGCTATTTGATTTCGAAGAAGGTATATAAAAGTTTTATACGATTCGGAAGTGGTGAAAACCTTGCATGGTATAAATATCATTATATTGGATTTCGGAGTATAACTTCCACACTAGTTTCTTTTTTTCTTTTCACTTTCATACCATGTGTAGCATTTCACACCATTTCATACTATTCTGCAACCTCTGCTCATTTTTTAAGCTACCTTGTTCATAATTTCGGCAACAAACTGATAAGAACAACTATAATTACAGTCGTTCACTGAAATTCCAGCTTCATTTTTGAAATATTCAGCCAATTATCGTCTGCCGAAGCGTTGTTATATATATATATATATATATATATATATATATATATATATATATATATATATATATATATATATATATATATATATATATATATATATATATATATGCATACATACATATATATATATATATATATGTATGTATGTATGTATATGTATGTAAGTTATCATGACTATCAGAAATCTTACTCCCCATTATGGACAGCTAATTCCCCTGAAACTTTCAGTAACATGCTTGCAAATGCTTTACAGTGTATACTGATACATTGTATTATCAAAGGTATTAGTAAACCTTACAGAATCCACATGCTGCGAACATAGAACTGTCTTGTTCCAGCTGCATGGAACTGGGTTCGATGAATTTTATGCTTGGAGTCTAAAATTTGGTGGATTTCCTAATATTCCGAACATTTCTGAGTTTAACACATTGTGCCATTTGTGTGTAAATGGATCGTTGTATTTTACAGTTCACCATAGCTCCTTATCAACCTCCACGGTGTGCACAGGAATGGTTTATGAAATCTGATATGGACATGCTGACTAGCCTTCTCAAAAGTCATATTTGAACAGCATAGAACACCTCTGGAGCAACATGCAGCTCCTATTTTGATCTTAGTCCACATAATCTTCCAATGCATCTGAAATGTTTTTGTATAAGAAGTCCAAGCTCCAGTTTGCCTCGATCTCAAACTATTTCATTGGATTGATGTGTAGATAGTGCACTTTGATGTCTCGTCTGACATTTCCATCTCGGTCAATAAATTGTTTTTATTCACATCGTGAAGTTTAACCAGGAATTTCGAAGAACTGGAAAAGTGCCATGAAAATGGCAAGCAGCAAAACTGCTCAGAATAATTGGTAATACGCTGGATTCAATTTCATGAGTTCAAAAAGTAAAGGCTAAGTTTTATTCTGTTGAATATGAATCTACAATATGCAACCTCGATAAAAGAATCCAAATACTTTTGATAATATATTGTATATTGATACATCGAAATCGGTGGTTTGTGAGTGTTCCGAACAAGGGGCAGTGACTTCTAGTTTCATAAATCACAAATGCCAGAATCCCAAAATTTCGGTCCCCGGGATTTCAGGACCAATTTTTTCTTGCTGGAATTACCGTCCCTAAGTACAGAAAAAATGTACCTACGTTCAAACCTATGTTCAGAAGCGAAGACGGAATACATAAAATGTTTAATTATCCGACGAGTTGGTAAGAGCGCAACTGAGAAAAAAGTGTGGCCATTAACAAGGATTATTGGCACACTCTCAAGCGGACAATGCGCATCTCCAACCCTAATTCGAGGAGAGGGGAACTATTTTACCGTGGCGTAGAGACACATGTGACGTGAAATGTGAAAAGGCAGAAGCAGGTCCAAAGTGCAGGATTTTTCCAGACAATGCGTGTCAGTGAACTGTAGTCGTACGCGTTCGCCGAAAACGGAAATAGCGTTTGAGGAACAACGTACGAATATCAAATTCTGCCAGCGTTTGGGGAAATCGCCGACAGAAACGTTGTACCTGCTGCAGCAGGTGCAATGTTCGACGAACGCGAACGACTACAGTTCACTGACACGCATTGCCTGAAAAAACCGTTCACTGCTGACCTGCTTCTTCCTTTTCACATCTCGCGTCACATGTGCTTCTACGCCACGGTAAAATAGTTCCCCTCTCTTCCAATCAGAGTTGGAGATATCAGCACAGTCTCCGAACTTTTTAATCCTACCTTGTATAAATTTATGTACTGCCAAGCAAGTTAGTAAAATTATTTGACATTCTGATGTGAAGTCTATGGTGGGAGTATTCAGATGAAATCCAGACGAAAACTAAAAGCGCTAGCTAGCTATAACTAGTTAGCGAGTAATTTGTAGCGCTTTGAAATCCGATGAACGAAAATGACGTTTGAAGAACAACTTTCGAATATCAAATTCTGCCTGCGTTTGGGGAAATCGCCGACAGAAACAGTAATAACTGAAGCAAACAACTGCAGCAGATGTTTCTGTCGGCGATTTCCCCAATCGCTGGCAGAATTTTATATTCGCACGTTGTTCTTCAAACGCTATTTCCGTTTTCAGCGAACGCGAACGACTACAGTTCACTGACACGCATTGTCTGGAAAAACACCTATTTCTTCCTTTTCACATCTCCAATCAGGGTTGGAGATATTAGCACAGTCTCCGAAATTTTTTATCCTACCTTGTATTTAATTAAATTTGGAAATGGATGAACACTCACCACAAATACACGATTGCTAGGAAGTATTTGAGATTAGAGGTATCAAATATAACGTCACTAGAAGAAGTTCAACTATTTCGAATATCGTGATATGATATTAGTAACAGGTTCTATAATAAAAAGTCAGGATACTGCAGAAGAAGAAATTCGAAAGTACCTAGAAGAAAGTTTGCTTCCACCAAATGCGAGCATTTTTGACTACTAGAAAAAGAGCAATCTGTATCCTCGCTTGAAAACAATTATTTTGAAAAATTAAATCACGCAGCTGCGTCTACAGCTTATTGAGCGACTCTTCAGCACCTCTTTAAATTTGCTACAAGAAAAGGAGCAGATTAGATACTAAATGTTCGGGAATGCTTGTCTATTTAAATAAAAATCTGCAGTGCTTGAGAAACATTTACAATTATTCGATTATTGCAATTAAGTGTACCTAAACTAAAATAAATCTACTGTAAAATAATTAAAATTTAAAATAAAAAGTTTCATTTCTAAATTAATGTGGTTTTATTACACTTTTTAACACTTTACAACATAGTTGAAAATTATTTATAACTTTGTTCATTCTGTCTGCCTGTTTGTTTCTCTGTCTGTCCGTTCGCACGATAACTGCCGTAAAAATGACTTTATCAAAATGAAATTTCAGTATGTTGTTCAGACGGTCTATGGAACATATGGGAATATATATAAATTCATAATAGCACCCCATTAGTTTTGTATTGAACCGGGGTTAAAAAAATGAAATACATTGAACCCTATGGGACCTAATTTTTCAAGCATTTTTTAAGCGAATTTAAAATTCACAAATTGCTTCGAAAGTTTTAGGAAATATTTAAATTATCCCATAAAAAATATGAAAAAAATTTCAGCAAAATATATTCGGTAGTTTTTTAAATAAAATTTAAATAATAATTACACCCATAGAGATCACGTGACCCACTTCAAAATAAAATATGGCATCCATTCTGTATCAAAATCGTGATTTTTAACGTTCTTTTTAATTTATATTTAGTGTTGTATCCGTCCTAAAACCGCTTTATTACTTTTTATTTTATTTTATTAATTTATTAACCCATAAATAATAATATTTAACAAATGTAAAAATTATTTATTAATAATTTAAAACAACTATTTGAGAAATTCAAATATTCGAGGTATTCAAATATTCAAGATTTGGTTAATATTTGAACTCAGTATTTGAATTGGAAAAAAATGTTATTCTCCTATCGCTAATTAATATATTATATGCCGATTTTACTACAACTGGTGTTTGAATGCTCTTGACCAAACATAATGTATAATCATAATTACAAAACCCGCCTGTAAGAGTCGTTTTCAAAAATTTGGAAGACACCCCCACTGCAGATATCAGCATCCATGGACCTGTTTCACTTGAAGCTGTTCCATGGATGCTGGTATCGGCAATGGGAGTGTCTTCCAAATAGCATGATTTAAATATAAGGGACAATACCTAATACTTTTGTCATTATGGATTTTTCAATTACAAACACCATAGTGGTAAATAATTAAAAATTAAGCATTCTTGTGATATTCAGTGTGCAGCATTTAGCATCTGATCACATGCACCGGTTGGTCATGCTTGTCCGGTTCTGCAATGTATTAGTTTTTCTCTTACCCCATAAGGGAACTATGTTATTAATTTCTATTTATTTCTCCACTAATGCATCTCCGAAGTAAAACTGCCAATTTATATTACAGAAAGACGTATTTAAAACCTCTCAATACATGTATGCTTGTTTCCTAATGTCAGTTTCAAAACAGCAAAATGAACCGATTGAAGACAATCAGAAATTTTCTCATTCAATGATTGAGTGGTTTTCTTTGTCCATCCCTATAATTTATCCCTCCTCTTTTCCTGGCAGGCCCTGTTCTTCATTACCCACTTCCCTAAAACCGTGTTATTTTCATCTAAAATTAAACATTGCCCTGCTATCCCCATATGGTCCTGCAGTACACTTTTAATCTAAGATATCTATATCCCCATCTAGGACTGTTGAATAAATGCCTTAATATAATAAACCAACATGGGAGAGCATCTTGCACAACGATGCCCAAGCTAAGGTTCCCACAGAAAGTGATCTTTGAACCTCCCCGTCAACAATAACACTTCCGGTTGTAAACAAGCGAGAAAGTTGAGAGCAAGGGAGAGTGGCGAGCTAATGGCGAGCACAATAAGCCACCAACAAACAGTCTTGCCACAAAAAATCGTCAGCTGCTGTCAGGGCGAAGAGCACGTGGGGGAAGAGATCAGTTCATCCATCAACAAGTGCAAAATGAAACTAACTATAATATAACATGAACTGCTAAGAGGTAATCGGCAGTTATTATGGAAAATGGCTGACAGAAGTTTTAGAAGAATTTAGCTATTAAAGGAAGTAATTATGTGTAAAATTATCCCTCGGATGTGAATATCTCTATCTTTAAAAAGTATAATTTTTTTTTTTTTTTTGGAAAATTCAAGCTCCCCAGGACGTCCTTCCTACACTTAAGCTAACCATGTAATTTATAATCTAATTCGAGATATTTTTTAGGGTTAAAGAGGGGGATGAGTCTAAAATGAATTAAAAAGTAAGATTACATATAAAAAATAAATTAAAAATAAAATATAAAAATTTATTAATTTCTTTCATTAAATAAAATTATATATATATATTTCAAAACATTTATTTATTGATTGTCACATTAGTTTTATTATATTTGTTAACTTGTGAAATAACTATTAAAAAACTATTTTAAAATATCTAGCGTACGAATCTCTATTCAACTTTCTGGTATAATTGCGTTCTATATTATTTAGGTCAATTTTTATCATAATCAACATCAGAATGCAAGAAAAACGTATATATTTATCAGTTTTCGTTCACAAATTATTCTATAAAACACTTCGTAAAATTTCTTTTAATCATTTCTGTTTTGAAGTTGGAAGCAGCTTAATAATGCTGATGGATATATTTGTCTTATCTGTGGTAATATAAACTAGTTTGATACTATTAAAAATCCATAGCGTAGTTCAAATTGCAATTTCCCAGATATACTACATCTTGCTATCATTATTATTCCGTTTGGGGAATTACCCTGTTTATTCGTGGTATTATCTTCATGGAAAATCTTACATTTCGAATAATTCGAATTATAATTAGAAAAATTACTAAAACTTCTAGGCAGTTCTAGTTTTATACAAAATGTAGCCAAACATAAAATCAAAGTGCGAACATATTTTCTTAAATGATTCTATGCACAACTCACAGACATACAATCACACAGACGGACACCTTACTAAAAATGTTCGAAATGTATGTAGAGAGTCTTAGATTCGTCAAAATCTCGAAGTTCAATATTTTCGGGTAAAAAAATACTTTTTCTCTACAATTGTATGACAAAAGAAATATTTAGTGGTAACCTTCTGTTAAGCAGTTAACGACGTAAGTTATTTTAAGGTGAAGGTTATTGTCATTGAATCACGAATCTTCATTAGTTTTTATGTCTGTCTGCATAAGCGTGGCGGCATTTCAGACTCTGTTCAAGATGCCAAACAATGGTGAATTGCCAGAAACTATAAATATTTCGCGTCGTTCAATAATGATTTTCGCCACTTGCGCAATATATTTAATGGACTTGGATGTTTAACTCAATTAGCCATTCTCTCTTTTTTTCTTACTTTGGACAGATTCCAGAGAGTGAAATTATTCTCTTTAGTTGTTGTTCTTATTTATATATATATATATATATATATATATATATATATATATTTCTCATAACTGATTTTGATATTTTTATTTTCAACCCACCATCATCTGATCAAGACGTGTGAACAGGTTAAGAAAATCGCTGTTAAATATTTCGTCATCATTTAGTCAAATTGTTATTCATTATTTATTATTTTTATGCGTCAGTAATAAAACCTCTTACAAACTCACTTAGGTATATTTATTTTTATTCATTGAAAAGTTGATCTATTTTATTAATCAAAAATTTAATTTACTTTACTTATTAAAGTGCTAATGTATTTTACTAATTGAAAAGTTGATATATTTTACTAACTGAAGAAGTTATCCCTGTTACTAATTGAAGAGTTGATTTCTTTTACTAATTATAGATCATATTTCTTTAACCAAGTGAAAGATTTACCTGTATCTCTTTTACTAATTAAAGAGTTGATCAATTTTCCCTATTTATTATATGGTAAAAATATGAACCTTGAGTTTTGATGTAAAATAAAAGGATAAAAATTAATGAAACTAAAAATATTTTAATATAAATGTGGTAATAAAATTACAAGAAGTGGTAATTAAAGATTTTTAAATTTATTAAATAGTAATTATTAGGTTGATGCATTAAAAGTGGAGTGATTAAAGAATATTTGAGGTATGCTACTAATTAATTAAGAAAAAAAGACTATTAAATTTCCTATATTTAATACATATTTTTTTTTATTCGTTGGGATTTCTAATGAACAAAAACATAAAATCCCACTTTCCAAAATTCCGAATGTTAACAACTGCTACCTAAAAAATTGCTGAAAGGCAATATGTTAGATTTTTGAGGACTTCAATAAAGAGAATTTTTATTAAAAAAAATATGATTTATTTTCACAAAAACATCTTTAAAATTTATTATTTATTATTAGAAATCAATTTCAGAATTTTATATCTTAGTTTTTGGGAGCGGATGATGTGATGAGGCTGATATGGAATTCATTAACCTCTTTCGCTAAATATTTTGATTGAAAACAGTTCCTCATAGAAGATAACACATTATATATCACCGTACCTTTCAGTTGGAGGACATATAATGACTTGAAGTTGATTCAAGACTTTGGGAATATAATGGAGTTGGCCTTTCATACGGAACACATTGAGAATCATTTTAGTGACCATTACTTTTGATATTCAAGACCTCTTATGCTTTCAAAGCATTATTTCTCTTTGAAATCTAAGCTGCATACTCATTCTCTGAAATCTAAAAGAATTCTGATCCTAGCTTCTTCGACGGCGCGATAGCCCAGTGGTTAGCGCGCTGAAATTGCGGTAGGCCCGGGTTCGATTCCAGCCACTGCCAAAACTGCCGCCGTGTTCACGCGCAGTACGATCACGTTAAACATGTGGATCCGTAAGTCCTTCCGAGAGATTGGTGGTAGTGGAAGCAGGGTACGGTCCCTGTGGATGCCTCCCCCACTGGATTCCGGTCTAAATTGGGTGGCACTTCCCGGCCGTCCAAACAGTTACCTTACACCTTTCTGGTAGGTCGGACGGTCTGGATCTCAACAACAACAGGGCAGTTACCATGAAGTTCCGATCTCTTCGAGCCTAAAGACAGTTTTCCACACTTATTATTTCTATACAATTTGGTTGGCTACAAGAAGAGCTGTGTTCAATATTAGTAGGATAGTCTTGCCAGACACATATCAGAAGAAGAATGTCAATTGTAGAGTATTATCTAATTAGTAGGATTCGACGCCAGAAATGCATAAACCGCAATGCTTGTCTTATATTCTTTCTGGAGTCTACACGTACATTGTTGCTGACGTTGGGTATTTTAAACAGGCTGTGCATTAGAGTTCTGGGCATATAAGTGTTGGTTAGAACTTTTCGAAATTTCTGAATAGGACAGCCATTTTCCAGTAATCGTATTGTGTGAAATAAACGCTTTTTGTAACAGTTTTAGTCTCGATTTCTACTAACGAGACTATATTCTATAACTTTAATTTGCTCTTTTTATCTATCCCGATTTGTTGCCGAGATCCATCCTAGCTTTTTAAATTATCCGCTAGAGGCGCTGAAATATCTTTAATCCGATCGGACACTTAACGTGTACAGTCATGGACTTTTCCTTACAAAGTTATTGGGATTGCATAACTTTATTCCAAGGGACCATATTAATACATAAGTTTAAATTAGCTGTCGGCAACCTGCGTTTTTTTTTCATTATTAAACATTTCATTTTTTTATTAGCGAATGATGCGATTTATTAAATTACAATCTTTAAAATAGAATATATATATATATATATATATATATACGCACCGTCTAAATATCTGGAAACTATCATGTTTTGTTTATTTAAAAAACGCTGAGCAAACATTTTCTAATATGAATATTCCTAAAAGTAAGTTGAGAAACCAACTGAACAGCGCGTGTCTTTCGTCATACCTGAAAGTGAAAATCACTGCGTATTTATCGACAAACTCTCTCAAAAAGTTCAACAGCAAAATTATCATTAAAATAATATTTTAAATTACAAATATCTACCAAAAAATATGTTATTTGATTTTATACAAATATTTTGTAATTATAGACGGAAAACATTATTACTTTCCTTATATACATAATGTATAAGGAAAGTATTATGACGGGGTCGAAAATTCGAATTCGAGTTTTCGACGGGAGAGCACGTTTCAAGCATCCCTGATCACGAATCAAACATTTTTGAAGTGATGTCTGTGTATGTGTGTGTGTGTGTCAGTGAGTCTGTGGAGACGATAACAGACGAACGAATGGACCGATTCGAACCAAATTTGGTACAAAAATCACAATCCGTAAACACTGGAAGTCTATTGTTTTTATACGTAATCGAATGTTCAGAACCCCCCTAAATTTTCGAATGGAATTTTGAAAAAATCGTCAAAAAATCAAAACCGCTAATAAAGTTACGCAAATAGACATTTCTTATGTAATTTTTCATTAGAAAACGATTGGCTTAAATTTTAGAACCCTAACATGAACCGTTCTCGAGATATTGTGCACTTTTCAAAAAAATTATGAAAAAGTCACATAAAAAAAAAAAATTCCTATTGAGAAACATGTTCACTTTTCACATGTAATACCATGCGATAAATTGAGTGACATCATTCTCGTGGATCTAGCTCGTTCCATTCATGAAAAAATATACTTTGAATAATACTTTTGTATTTGAACGCCAATAGTCATTTATCTGCTGTAAGAATAACTTTTTTCTTAGTGCATAACGCTTGGCGAGATTTTGGCGACGAATTTGGAGGAATGTCGCCAACTTGGCGACTTTTTTGAAATGTTGCCAAATTAATGAAAATCTCGCCAAGTGGATAAAACTGATGCTAATTCAATGAAAATGACGACTAATTGTCGAAAATTCAATATCTTGGAAAGCTTATTAGTATCTACTATCAGAAAAACCTATTTTTTTACTGTAAAAGTAGTAAATTCATTACATTATATAAGAAAAGTCATGTGTTGTCCACATCAGATTTTTTTATTTAGTATTTAAAAAATATCATGTAATTTCCTATGATATGTCAAACTCCTGTGTTTTACGAGTACAGTTAAAACCTTTGCTGTTGTTACTGTAAAAAGAGTGAATAAATAATTTAATTATAATAATTTTTCAATGTATTTTTTAAAATTTAAAGTATCAGAAATAAAAAATAACCCCAGGTGTCATGTGCACATTCGCTCTCAAAATGCTCGTAGCTCCCTAAGTATTTTCTTAGCGGATGCAATTTCAAAAATGGCTCCTCACTCGAAAAAGGTTGTAGACCCTTGTTTTTAAAACAATCACAATTTTTCAAAAAGTTCAATGAATATATAAACTTTAAATAAAAAAGGGATATTTCGAATAAAATAAAAATTTTGTAGATATTAATATTTATAATAGCAAGCTTCAAATGGTATACATATGAGCAAGAAATATTGCACACAATGGAATACAATTATATTTTTTCATATATGAAAGCAAATATATCTTTAACGGAAAGTGATGTTGTAAATTTGCAAATGGTTTTGATTCAAGTCTGGTAACAGTATTATTTCAGTTACGTAATCATTCACGAACTTAACCTCATAGCCTATTTACAGGGCCAGGTCAGGCTTTTTTTATGAGCTACAGAGAAAACCATGGATATTTAAAGACCTAGAGAACACCATTATTTTAATAAATAGGCTCATATTTTGAATAGCAATATAAATAATTTTGTATTTCAATTTCAAAATATCTGGCATGCACAACTCCACCCGTCTTTCTCATACATCCATGTTTACGTCCGTTCACTTATCGCTACTTACGTTCTGTTGTATCATAATCAGCATCGGGATGGAAAAAAAAAACATGTATTATTATGAGCTTTTGTTCGTAAGTTATTCTTTATAATTGTTCATATAATTCCTAAAGTATTTTTTAAGTTGGCAACAGCTCTGCCACACCTATTAATTGGTTTCATTTGGCTGATATTTTTGTCAATCAACTGGCGCCTAGAGTTAAAATCGGAAGAGCGATTTTGAAAATAAAAAAATCTGATGTGAGCAGCACATGATTTTCCTGATATAATGAATTTACTTCTTTTACGAGGAAAAAATGATGTATAAGATCCACGGCACAAAGTTTTTAACGTTGAATTGAACATTAGGCGCTTTTCCGGATGACAACATGTAAAACTATTTCAAAGTACCCAATTAACTTATATTTCACACACAATTCTAAATTGACAATTATCAATATTTTATAGCATCCTCAATAAGTAATATATTCCATATATTATACAAATAATGCACAATAGGCTTCCAGTATTCACTGATTGTAATTTTAGTGCCATATTTCGATCGAATAGCTCCATTCGTTCGTGGTCGTCTACACATACACTCGCAGATGCACGTTCTTATACACACGAACATACACACACACACACCCTCACACATCCTCTCACAAACACACACACACACACCCTCACACACACATACACACACGCAGAATCGCCTTAAAAACGTTCGATTCGTGTTCAGCAGTGCTTAAGACGTGCTCTCCCCTTCAAAAACTCGAATTCGAATTTTGTACCCCGTTACAATACTTTCTTTATACATTATACTATAAGTAATAAAGGCTTGATATAATTTAAAGAAATCATTAGATATGTATAAGAACTTTATTATGAAATAAATAAACATATAAAATCACAAAAATATTAAGAATATCATAACTAAATATAAAGGAGCCCGCATATAGTAAAGTCATAAAAGACGGAGGAAATATTAGCTATAACCGATATCCTCAATAGCCAATAAAAAGTTTTGGTACGAGATAGACAATAAGAATGACATATCAGCCTGCATATTTAAAAGAAAAAAAGAAACATTATAGTAAGGTTGAAATGTATTGCTGAAAAAAAGAACTGTAACTTTCTTTGCAATATTTAAATTTTCAACACAACACAATTGCATCGTAGTTTTCCTATTGCATCTAAATTGCCACTGCAGTTGACATCAGGAACTTCGAAATACTTACTCATATTTTGAAAACCTTCCACAGCAATTTCTGATGTTGTTATCCCTTCTTTTGTAAAACAATTTCAGTTTCTTTGGATTCGAATTCATCAGGCGTATTATTTAGCAATCGTACCAATAATAATATTATCGGTCTCCTGTGCTTTTGTTTCAACACAGTCATCGCTTCCAACATAGTCGTTCTCCTTTTACTTGTGACCTATTCGACAATAAACTATCTTCATAAACAGGATTAGAAATTAAGGATTATTGGATTCCGCCAAGAAACCCAGAATGTTTCCAGCAGTTTTTCTCTACGGCTGAACATCACGCCAGATTATCATCTAAAACTTCTCAGACGATCTTTGTGTTTGGCTATATCAGCATACCTGGTGATATGTTTAGAAAAGTGTTTAGGCTCATCGTATCTTGAGATGAATCTTTGTTACAAAACTAATTGTTGCTCAAGGAATTTTGCTTTTATTCCAAGAAGTTCATTAAAAATAATTTTTTCTTTACTTCTCCCACACTAAAAACTTCGCACTGGTATCTAATTGTTTGTTATAAGCGAAGCGAGAACCAAGGTGATAAAACAAGAAATCATAATAACGGATATTTTGCTACATACAAGTTCGCTATAAGTGGGCACTACTGTAATACATTTCATGTAAAGAACATTATTTACACGGATACTCATATTTTGGACTTTCTGAAACATGCTTCAACTCTATCACATTTCAGTATTCTGTGGAATACATAAAAAATCGATTCATATTACAGGAAAGCCAAAATATATGTATCTGTTGAAATGATTTTTTAATTTCCTACAATACATAGTATATGTAAAGTATTACACATACTATACATTTACATATACTATGTCTTGTATACTTTCCCTATACAATGTAAAGGGAATATTATGTCTAATGTGTATGGGTATGGGAAAGCATATGTAAAGGGATGAAATCAAATATATATATATATATTTTTCGAAAATAAAAAATATATCTCTTGCATAATAAGAGGAGAATGTCTGCGTTTTCGTATGCATGTTTATCTGTCGGGTACATAGCTAGAAATTTAAGCGATTCACAGCTAAGAAATACTGTACAGTAATAGTTTAGATTATTTCCCGAGATACTTCAGAACGATTTTTTTGTAATTCGAATTCTCCTTTTTTTTTTTTTTAAATTATGAAGAGCAATTTTGAACAATTTTCACACAAATCGGTTCCTTGCCAATAAAAAATATTATCACAGACTTTCAATTATTGTACCATCTGAAAGATCGTTTTTTTCTGAGAAGTTTTATATCAAATCCATTAGACAAGTCCTTCCGTATTAATTTATTTATTCTTAAATTCATCGAAGTATGCGTATTTTAGGCAATTTTATTTCATCGCATCGGAAAATTGAATATTCGCATGATTCTAATGTTTGGCTTGTATAAGGAATGATATCTTTGCCTTCTAATTTTAAAAAAATCTATTTTTGAATTTTCTATAAATTTATAATTCGCTCTATAAAAATCGCGATTTTTGTTCGCAACCGTGAGCGGAGAAAGAAGTTCTTCCGTTTTTATGTCGTTACAACTGGGGACGTGTGCGTTGTTATGGAGAAAAGCGGCGAATTTATAGAGTCGTTTTCAAATCGCATTATGTAATTGGCATGGTTGCGGATGGGAAAAACGAAATTTGGTGATGATTTTTGTTCAAAATATTCGTTTCGAAAATTGGGTGGTTATTTGTAATGTATTAATCATGTACCGAGCGCTCATTTAGAACCAGATACTAGGTAATCCATTCGAGTATAAAATAAATACAAATAAATTTATTACAAAAATAATAATTTTATATTTTGAACCGCATATTACAGAACATTAACAAGAACCATTTTAAAGATATTTATCATCTTTTGTCTAAAATATTGGCTATTATTGAATATGCAATCAGTTTGTAAGTACTCGGGACCATAAATAAATACACACTAAAGGTTAAGAGTTATCACAAGCTGTTTCAAAGATATTGGAAGTTTTACTTTACTACATTGAGCACTATATTTCTAAAACAAATTGAGAACATTGAATGAAATATGATACGATAATTTCATAAATAAATTTCAGGGGCCTATAGATTTTAGGAGGAAAGAAAGACATTCAGTTTTCTAAATATTTTTATCGAAAGCCATACAAAGATCATAAAAAATGTCTGTTATTTATTTTTTTTAAATAGCTGCTTTATGTGTGTGTTTTTATTTCACAGCGAATAGCAATTACAGAATGATAACACGTTCTGTAATTCCCAATGTATTACGGTCTAAATTGGCTGGCATTAGGCCAAGTCAAACTTCTACAATGTTGTATCTGGTGTCTTTGGACCAACAGAAGCTGTATATTTCTCCCTTTACTTTAGTCATTGCCTTGGGCTTGTTCTGGCATTTTCTGAATAAGTAGGATTAGTAACAACAACAAAACAATAACACGATTCATGTTTTGATCATGTAAATTACAAAAACATATCCCTTTGCATGCAGTTATGGAAATGACTACCAAATTTTCAACTCATTCTCAAAATATCACCCAATCAAAATGTCATACTCATACTCAATTCTCAAAATATACTACAGATTTAGGAATTGACAAATTTATAAAATTATCTATTTTAGTTAAATCTATTTTAGAATACCAATGTTCACGAATGACCACAAAAACAATAAACATTAGAAGATAACCGGATGCACATAGAAACATTGTAAGCATTTAGCAAGACCTCTTTGTTGAAATCCGCTATCGCAAATCATTAATCATGGACAACGTCAAAGATCTCTTAGATTAAATTCATTTACAATGAAAAACCCCTTTTAGGTCCTCGGCAATTACAATTCATCAACTCCATAATGAATTTATTTTCGCACAATCAAAGAGAAACAACGCCTTACGAAACCACAAAAGATATCCCAACAATGGGGCATGATGACCCGCAGAGGAGGAAGTTCAATTAATAGATTTCTGAGGAACTGGTACAGCGATAAATATGTTTCTGTATATAGAAAACAAGGTTCGAAGGTAGAAAAACGAAATAGTTGGGAAAAAATAGCTGAAAAAGCATTGCACTTGAGTCACGAACAAGAAGAGAGACAAAACTGCTTAAAAGTTCCATTTCGCAATTTCTGCCAGCGAGAGGTAAAAAAATACTTGAAGAAGAGGGCAAATCAAGGGATGTGATATAGTGAATGACTTTGAGTTAAAAAGTTACCTGGAAGGCCCCTGAACAGGTTGACTTGCTGCCTGCAGGGATTCCTTCTCGGGTTCTTTCCAGAGGCCCTTTCGAAATAAATGTGCTGTTGCCCAATGTGGAATGTCTTCTGCCAGCGATCTGAGAAAACTGTGGTAATTATAGAAAGGTGTGTTCCCCGTTTCCTATTATATTTAATAAACATTACGAAATTTGTTTCGAGGATAAGGTGATATCAAATATAAGGTTCCCACAGAATGTGTTACGAGAGGGATGGATTAAGGGAACATAAGGAGGACAATTAGTTTGGGAAATAAAGACACTAACCTACATCCCCGTTCTTGAAGGACATTGCTAACTTTTTATCTCGATAAGGGAACATCAAAAATGAAGAAGCCTTCCAAATAGAAAAAAAATGTCAGGGCATAATAAAAATAACAAATATAAAATATGTCTAGGGTTCTGGGACATTTTTGAAAAATGCATTTTTTATTAACCTAAAAAGTTCAAATAGTGTAGAATCGAATGATTCAAAATCATGTAAATCCTATAAATAAAGCTAAGAACCTAAACATTAAAAACTGGATTTACTGATACTTGCTATATAAAATTTCCTGCTGTTAAAAATTGAATTCTTAAATTGTTTAAACTAGTATCACAGCAAAAAAAGGTTTAAAGTAGTTTTTATTTGCTGTATAAAACTGAACTTTTTAAAACTTTCTGTTGTCAAAAATTGAATTCTTGAATTATTTAAATTGGTATAACAGAAAAAAGGTTAAGGTAGAACTATGAAATTTAAATTATACATTTATTTATAATATTAACTCTTAATTTATCTTCGGGATTTGCAAATCAGAAGGTAAATTTTTATTTTACGTTAATTCATATATGGTATCACTCATATAAAAATGTATTGTATTTTCTATTAAAACCATTTTCTATTTAGTTTTTTTTTTTATTATTTTTTTTTAGTATATATGTATATTTTTTCTCTTAAAAAAAATATTTTAAATATTTTAATTTATTTTAAATATTGTAATTTATTTTAAATATTTCAATTTATTTTAAATATTTTAATTTATTTTATGGCACAATTGTACCCAATTGAAATAAAATATTTATGTAAAAATTTTGAAATAAGTCTAGTTGTGAAATAGAAAAATAAAACTTTCTGTTTCAGAATCCTTATGACTAGAATGTTTTGAGCTTCATAAATGCTTTATAAAGAACGAATTTATAAAATCCTTAATTTTAAAAACTTAGATTCCTTAGTTTCGAATTTCATTTTCAATAATATTGCAATAATAGGCGTGTGTTATATAATGGAATAGTATATATATGGCAGTAATTTAGAATTAGTATGTTAATTATTATTACAATTGCTGAATAAAATGCTATTACTTAAGAAAATTAATGTATCATTTTGTAAATTTAATATTTCTGTTGACTTTCGTGTTATCTTGATTCAAGTAATCGGATTCCTAATATATAAAAATGTATCTATAAGTGAATCTGATTTTATGCGGAATAGTTAATAATTAGTATTTTTGCTAAAAGTTAAATTTAGTACATTTAAATAGATGATCCTATTGATGATTCTATAGCTTTTTAATAGTTACAAGTTAGTTCCTACTCAGGTCCAAGTCTCATTTTTTAATTGCCCAAAATTCTTAGTCTTTTGCTACTTTCGAAAGCATCTGGTATCTTTAAGTTATTTTGATAGGAAGGAAAGTGAAAAAACTAAATGAATAAGGTGTGGATAAAAGATAGAAATACCGGAAGAATTTCTATATCACTTAACCACTATGCAATAACCCGCCTCTCCCCAAATGGCACAACTTGGAATTAGTGACTTGCATTCCATGCATGCTATGTGCCTACACGATTTTGAACTATTTTATTATGAAATTTTTAGAAATTATTTCCCTGTCCCGTTTTTAATGCAAAACATCCATAACCAATCCACAGTTTTGTAATAATTTGGTAAATTAGCGGTCACTTTTCGTTAAAGTTATTGCAACCAGAAACAGTCCACAAGATCTTGAAGGTAAGTAAGATAGGGTATTTTGCACCATCCTTTACAAAGGTTTAAGTTCTCTCATTGATCATGCATGTCTAAACGTTGATGAATATGTCGCTCTAAAATGCTACTTGGCCTTAACTCAATAGTCCTTCAGACTTTAGAACTAACTTGCTGAAAATGTCACCACCATTTGGGAAGAAGTGAAGTACCGTAGGATGCACACGGTTGTCTTAAAACCTAACTTACATTTCTGTACGACGTTACAAGCAAGTTTCTACCATAAAAACTTATTCCACATAATCAAGACACCGAAACACATCACTGTGAGAAAGAGACACTCCGAAGATTAAATTTCAGAATTGTTGCTATAGATTCTATCTATAGAGCGAAATGGTATACTTTAGAACTCACTAGTGTACATCTGTCATTCCTTGCTGCATCACAAAGGCATCAGAAATGGTAATTTCATTTATGTGTTATATTTGATGAAGGTATCTACGTACTCTTTTCAAGTCTATGTGGAATCAGCACACGAACTCGTTTGGTCAGAGCCGGGTTAAGACACTTTAGGGCCCCAAGCATAGACAATTTTAGTGACACTAAGCAGTTGAGTTGATAATTCCTCCACTGACCGAAAAAAATGTCATTATATGTATCCATAAGGCAGTCATAATATATCATCATTATATCTCTCCATAACAAACAAACGTCCCCATTTGATTTTAGAATGTCCCTTTCCCAAGATCTTAGAAACACCTATGCTTCTAGATATCTTTATCAAAATGCTTCTATGCCACGGGCCCAAGAACTGTCCTTTAAAATGACATTTAAATCATAATTAAATTTCTGCATGCCGGATGAGGATCAAAAACTTTGAAGAGGATGCCAAGAACATGTTTGATCTTCTTCCCCCCAAACCATAAAGACGGTTATTGGGTCTTTATGTTTGACCAAAGATGAAAGCAAGTGTCACGATATTTAATATCTTCTTCCTAAAAGAAAATAATAACATGTTATAGGTCATACGTATCTTCTGAAATAAAGATAAAATTTAAAAATTCCAGTGCATAATCAATGTTGCTTTGCCGTTGTGAATGGTATACTTATTTTTTAAATCCAAACATTGATATTTTTTCTGAATTTACAGCTTGTATCTTCTGATTGGCAACGATATTTAACAATTGCTTTATATGAGTTGTTGAGTGTTTTTGTTTATTGCTTTTATCTTGTATACGTCTGACTGAAGTGTGAGAAACATCTTTTTCGAAAGACATGAAAATTGGGGAAGTTCTCCATATAGCAAAAAATATGATTTACAAATTAAACAAAAAATACGATGTACAAATAAGCAAAAAATATGATGTACAAAAAAGCAAAAAATATTATGTACAAATTTAAAAAAAGGCAAAAGAGTGTTGTGCTGAATTTAAAATATAAAGTCGTCACGACAAATGCATCCTCGAAACAATTTGTTTATTCTTAATGCCGGTATTTCAGTTTTTACCCATTGACTCCGAGTATGATTTTTCTGCTTATTTTAACTAACTGCACTCTATTCGGTACAGTGGTCTTGAGAGTTTAGATCCAAGTTCCATGAACGGCATCATTAAGCGAAAACATTTTTATATAAAATATATCAATAAAATATTATCGGTATATATTAACGATCAGCATAAATATCTCATTTTATACTTTTAGCAATATTATGATCTATGTAACGATAACTGTTATCTATTTAGAGCTTTGCAATTGACCAATAATTGATAAAAAATATTAACCAATGACCCTTTAGCTATAAATAAATAAAATGAAAATTTAAACTTTATGGTAGAATTAATGTCTATACGAAATCCGCACCGAAAATTATTTCAATTTTTGAAATTTTCCCTGGTCACTTTTTTACTCGCTGAAATAGTGATTCGTAATGAAATGATCTAATTAAAATTTTACATACTTCCCACTTTCATATTTATTGTAAATAAGTACTATTTCAATACCTAAAGAGAACTCTGAATGAAAAAATGGGCGTGGCCAAATGTATAATATTGATACACAATAGTTCGTCTCTTTGCAATTAAATCTTGTCGATATTTTCAACTAATGCTTTTCACTATAATTGAACATAATTATCAAGATTTTAAATTTGTTTAATTTCTGATAGGATGGTATCTGCCCCAAAATATTCAAAACACATTTAAATTGCTATATGCTCTTCAACTCATTCTATATGCTCTTCAATTCATTGCTATATGCTCTTCAGCTAAGTCAAAAAGTGACGCTAAGGAGAGATAAAAGTTATTTCAAAAAATTATACGAAATGTTGATGAAATAAAGGAAATAGAACCTTGAATAATTGCGACTCCCAACATTTACCTACTTTGTGTATGGTAAAAAACGGCTCTGGCTATAAGGCTCGGCAAATGACAGGGGAAAATAAAAATTGTGATCGGAAAATAAACATATAGTAACAATTAACATTGACATTTCATACACAAATTACATGATTTGAAACTACACTGCTGGCCATCCAAAATGCAACACCATGAAGGAAGCATCCAATAAGCATGAAATTTGTACCATACGTAGACCTCGATAGAACATACAAATGATTAGAATTTTAATTCTTATGCAAATCATGTGCGCTACTAGCGCCACCTACAAACGGTCCTTCACCTGGCGTTATGTTTTGGGGTGGCATTGGATTTTACCCCCGCACCCCCCTAATATGCATTGTCGGTACACTCAACAGCCACCTCTACATTTCTGAAGTTTTGGAGCCTGTTGTCTTACCTTACCTTCAAGGCTTGCCTGCGGCCAAGTTTCAACAGGACAATGCGAGACCACACGTGGCACATATCGTTCAGCATTTCTTCATTGCCCACCCAGTTCCACTGCTTCCTTGCCCCGCCCGTTCTTCAAATCTGTCGCCCATTGAACACGTCTGGTCGATGATTGGCAAACGACTGGCCCCGCAAACACCACCAGCTGCTACGACAGATGAAGTTTGGCAACGTGTGGAAGCAGTATGGACTGACATACCCCAAGAACACATCCAAAGTATCTTTCTTCCAATGTCGAGGCGTGTAGCAGCAGTTATTGTCAGCCATAGAGGCAGCACAAAATACTGATTTCTTCGTGTTACGCAAGTCGAACGGGGCTGTATTTCCAATCAATTCATCCTTGTACTTTATGTTCTTTGTCCAATAAATTTGGCTTTGATATCTCTTGTCTTTCATGGTGTTGCATTTTGGATAGCCAGCAGTATAGTTATTACGGTCACTACTAAACTGTAAATGAGATCAAATAACGTGTTTAATTTTAAACTTATGTAAGATTAATTTATTGTTTGATTTTTTTTAATGAAATTACGAAAAACTGATTCGAGACTTTAAAATTATTTTAAAAGCACAAATCTTTCCCATTGCGCCTGAGGATTTAACCTTGATCCACGGCAGAAAAACAGTTTCGAAAGATTTCTTATGTGTTTCATCTATTCATCATACGCCTTTTTATCTTTTTTTTCGTTACGTGCCTAAATCAAAAGGATTTTTCAGCATGATTATGTAATAAAAATATAGTTTTGCAAATTATACTTTACGGCCGAGCACCATTTATTTATGTTTTTTTTTTTAATTTTTTCAATTTTAAATCAAATTTATCGTTCTGTTTTAAAAGAAATGTGTGTACTTCCTACCATAACACACAAAATAATCCACCATTCCTGAAAATGTCCTTTAGTTAACGCTGAAAAATAAAAAGTCAGAACGTCAATCGTACGTGTCATTTTAAAATTATTTTTTTTCAGGCATTACTGAACCAATTGTATTTTTTCTGCTTTGTTTATCTCTACTTTTAGACAGTTTTACATTGGCAAAATTGTCAATTATTTAGCTTTCTTAGTGGCAGAGTTACAGACCCCTAGGCATCGGGCTTTGTCAAGTTTGATATATACTTGCCAATTACAGATTCAGACTCGACGGGATAGAACGCTGTCACGTTTCTAAAATAGCATCTCAAGTGAAAAAGATGACAAGTGCACAATTTTGACCACAAATTGATGTTGCATAATATGTAGAGAATTTCAGCTACATGAAATTTTATCACCACCTTTTAACAATTATTATTGCTCATTCTTAAAAAGTAGGGATTGGTCAAATGGAAAACAAAATCTCAGTAAAGTCAGAAAATCTGAATTTTTACGAGAACTTTGATTCTTCGATCCTAGGTGTCACTATTTTTAACACTTTACAACAAAGTTGAAAAGTGTTTATGACTTTGTTCATTCTGTCTGTCTGTCTGTCTGTCCGATAGCACGATAACTGCCGTAAAAATGACTTAATCAAAATGAAATTTTAGTATGTTGTTCAGACGGTCTGTAGGACCTAAGGGAATATAAAAGAATAATATCACCCAATTAGTTTTGGATTGAACCCGGGTTGAAAAAATGGAATACATTGAGCCCTATGGGACCTAATTTTTCAAAAAATTTTTAAGCGGATTTAAACTTCACAAATTGCTTCGAAAATTTCAGATAATATTCAAATTGTTCCATAAAATATATAAAAAAAATTCAGCGAAATATATTCAGTAGTTTTTAACTAAAAATTAAAATAATAATAACACCTCTTATATGAAGCGATCAGGTGACCATGATATGAAAAGATCACGTGACCCACTTCAAAATGATGTATGGCATCCATCTTGTCTCAAAATCGTGATTTTTAAAGTTCTTTTTAATTCATATTGAGTGTTGTATCCGTCCTAAAACCACTTTATTTTTGGTTAAGTTCTGTGCATCTACATACTGAATCAACGCAATTACAATAAATTTGAGTTTAAATGCTCATCCAAATTTGATTATTTCTACAACGAAGCCTATTTTTCACCTATGTAAAATTTAAACAGCAAAATATATAGAATTAGTTGTATTAGAATTGCTGTATTTCTTTAACACAAAATCATTTAGTTCATGGAGTCTGCATAGCTGATATGAATGAAATATTCATTGATTTTAAAAGAGAAGGACGATTTTTTTCGATGAAGTTTTACGCATAGACTTTAATTACTTGTAGCTCCATGGTCTTAATTTTTAAATAAAATAAATTATTATAGTATTGTGATGAATGACATAAATGGGAAATTATTTATGAATGAAATGCTGCTTTTATAGAGAGAGCCAGGCGTGTTATGTTTTCTATGACGTCATTTGAATGAATTTCAGTTGCTTTCGATGAACTTTTCAAATATAATTAATTATCGTAGTATTATGATAATTCTAAAATTATTACCGAGGAATTTATCACATTTTAAAGATGTTGAAATCATGCAATTTATATTTCAATGTCGTCATTTGAATGAAGTTCATTTTTTTTTATGAAGGCTTAAGTTTTCAAATATAATAAATTATTGTAGTATTGTGATAAGTTTTAAAATATTACCGAGGAATGTATTGCATTTTAGACATGTTTAAATAAAATTGCGTTGAAGTTGGAAAGTGTTTCATAATCAATGCTTTAAGCATGATTGATCTTTCTTGTTTAATATTAGACAGTAACGGAACATTTTGGCATAAGAAAAGCGTTTGCATGTGCAAAGAACTAAAACCAAAGCCGTTACACCAACCTTTTGATAGTCTTTGTGGTTATTCCTATTCAGTCATTACTAAATCAATCTAAAAACAATTAATTCCTGTCCTATTACTATAGTGTTAAAACATGCAGATCTATGACAAACTGTGATTCGAATTTAGATCTCATTAAAATACTTATATTATGTATAAACTATATATTGAACAGGAAAGTAAATGTGTGATGAAAATATATCATGGTTCTATTTCATTTGATGAAGTTTCAATCACCGCTCTTTTTACAATAGGGAAATAGAAAACTGAGCTAACAAAATAAATCAGTACCGAAAAAAAACTTTGATGGCGTCAGGATAATATTTTGGGACCCCTTTCTTTATGACAAAGCAATAATTCAACAATTCAGATTCACAGGCCACCAAAAAATATTCTACAGAAGCATAATATTGTTAACAAAAATTTAATAAATAAATAATACTAATTATTTTTAATGCATTTCCTGGGCTTTCTTTGAAAATAACAATTGTAAAATAATAATAATAATAATAATAACATAATTAAGGGGACGGTGGACGTTGAAATTTTTTTTATTTATTTATTGACTTAGAAACGTGAAAATTTGTATAAATATTCCTCTTAACATTACTATATACAATATCATTAATTTTTTTTTTTCAATTTTGTTATAATTTTATATATATTTTTTAATTTAATTACTTTTAACGAAAATTTGAAAAGGCTCCTTGCGTGCCATTTGTTCACATTTTTGATTAATTTTACATTATGATCACTCAAAAACATATTATGAACAAATTTGGGTATTCATTTTTAAATCCCTTAGAAAGTTAATTTTTTAAAAATATTTTTCTGCATTAGAACTTAATTTTCATCGTTTAATGAGGTTCTTATTCACTTTTAATTTCCTTAATAAAGTCCAATTATAAAATGCATGCCCAGTTTCATTAAAAAGTATGAGAGGTGTCTTCTTGACAAATTTCATGCATCTCAGACAAAAATTAAGACGCATGGAGAACTTTAAAAATGTAAAACCTTTGAAAATTCCGTTTCGAAAAAAATGCATTCACCCTTTTGTTTACGGGTGAGACAGCGTCCATCCCAAACGAATTGTTTGGATAGGGTATGTCAAATACCTGTTTTTTGGGGAGGTTCTTCGTTTGGGGTAGACGCTGTCCCACCCGTAAGCAAATGTTAAATGTGCAAAATAATGTTATATATTAAAACTTTTTTTAGTCGATTTTTGCTCATTTCAACGTCCACCGTCCTCTTAAATTTGAAGAGCCAATTATTTAAAAAGTATATATTACTATGCCCTCCGTAGTAAAATTATTTTATCAACTGATCAGAATAATTTTCAGTAGTTCATTTGCAGTAGATATCAGTGGTTTAAGCGGTTTTATAATGCATATGTCCTTAGCTCATTTTTTAAATTAATTTTAGCTTTGACATCATTTCACTTCTTGAAACTAACATATTTTATTTAAATTTCTTTGCCTCAGTCATTTTAGGCTCTGCAGGCGAGGGACTGCGTAGGCCCAATGGATAATGCTGCCCTAATTGACTCGTCTTATCTAAAGGTTGCTGTGGTCTTGTCTCTGATCTATAGAATCATATGTTGGTTTAAAATCGTTCGTCTGTTGTCTTGAAATCCATATTATAGTTCATGAATTTTGTTCTTGTCATTTATTTTATTCTTCTATCATAGCATTTTACTGACGCTGTCTCACTGTTTCCATTCCAATAAAGTCTTCGAAAGAGTAGTTCAAGAAGAGTGGTATTTAAACACAATATTTGTAGAACAGTGGCATTAAAAATGTATTGCGTGTAACCTTGGCGTTAAAATTTGGCAAAGTTCTACGAATACTTTTAAAAAATCTGTTGTAATTGGCTGTTTTCTAACTTATCAAGTACAGAAAATAGCCAATTACAATTACATTTTCAACAGTAAAGTTTCAAATCATAAAGGTAACAAAAATTATTAATATTACCAAGATGTCCAAACACATATTTAGGAAATTTGAAAATTACGATCATAATATAAAAACTGTAATTTGTCTAACAGTCACGAATTCTTTCAAGTTTGCATTATAACCATCATGTATGCAAAATCTAACGTACTAATAGCCAAGCCAAGACGAAACACTACGGGGCGCCTGTGCTAAAGCACTTATCTCCACATCGAATATTTGTTAATTGTCCAATTTTAAAAAGTTCTCGTGGATAAGATGTCTGTTCATTCCTGTGCAGGTAAAGGTTTTTTCCCGATGCTGATGTATGGTGATGCTGTTTTGTAAAAAAGCTGGTAAAAAGGGGCAGAGTGAAGGGAAAGCTCAGACGACGAGAAAGCATAAGAATATACAAATTAAATAATTAAAGGAAAACTATTTAAAAGTAGATTGCAAGCGGTCTGGCGTCAATTTCGACTAGCTAAGAAGCAGCCATGCCATGACAGTGGTTAAATACTAATGCAAAAATGATTTGCATTATATTTATTTCTAAGCTTTTGTTTTTCATTTCTGGCAGATATTGTTGGATTGGCACGTAATAGTTTCATTTAATGATGATATTGTATAAGAAAAATAAAACAATGAGAAACCAATAAGTAGATAATGTAAAAAATAAAACTAAATAGATAAAATTAACTAAAATGTGGTGGTATCAAAGTAAAACGTGAAACTAGAAATATAAAATATTTAAAATTCTATCCATAAAACATAAATTAAAAATTTCCTAATCAGTTCATTAAAATAATAAAAATCAAACAAAATATTTGCAGGCCGAAGCAATGAATGGGAAATTATCGTTAATAAGCGGCGTATATTGAGGGAAAAATAACCTTCAAGAAAGCTCAATTTAAAAATGGAATCCACCGATAAAATGATATTAGGATTAGAAATTTTTTTGGTCAAAGTTCCAAAAATGTTCATAAATTGAATATTTAAATCCTCATTATTTAGAAATATTGCATGTGTGTTCCTTAATACAACATTTAAAAGCGCTTTTAGTTCGACGAAAGAAACTATTTTATAATGAACACAAGAAAGATCAATCATGCATAAAGCATTAATTATGAAACACTTTCCAATTGCAATGCAATTTTATTTAAACATCTCTAAAATGCGATACATTCAACGGTAATATTTTTAAAATTATCACAATACTACAATAATTTATTATATGTGAAAACTTAAAACTTCATCGGAAAAAATGAACCTTTTTTAAATGACGTCATTGAAATATAAATCGCATGGGTCTCTATGTTAAAGCAGTAAATATTTCATTCATACACTTTTATTCCATTCCCTTCATTCATCACAATTCTACAATAATTTAGTTCACTTAAAAACTTAAAACCATGGAGGTAAAAGTCATTTAACTCTATGCTTAAAACTTCACCGAAAACGTCTGCTATAAAATCGTCTCCTTCTCTATGTAAAATCAACAAATGTTTCATTCATATCAGCTGCATTGCAAACTCCAGAATTAAATAAATTTTCTTTAAAAAAATTCAGCAATTATTTACAAACTCAAAGTTTGATGAATAATCAAAGTTTGAAATAATCAAAGTTTGATGATAAACTGAAATATATTGTAATTGCGTTGTTTCAGAATATAGAATGCACAGAAATTAAGCAAAAATAAAGCGGTTTCAGGACGGATACAATAGTAAATATAAATTAAAAAGAACTTTAAAAATCGCGATTTTGACACAAGATGGATGCCTGGTAGGTCGGACGGTCTGGGTCTCAACAACAACAAGATGGATGCCATATTTTATTTTGAAACGGTCACGTGACTCTTCATATAGTGGGTGTAATTATTATTTTAATTTTTATTTAAAAAACTACTGAATATATTTCGCTGAAATTTCTTTTATATATTTTATGGGATAATTTGAATATTTCCTAAAACTTTCGAAGCAGTTTGTGAATTTTAAATTCGCTTAAAAAATGTTTGAAAAATTAGGTCCCATAGGGTTCAATGTATTTCATTTTTTCAACCCGGGTTCAGTCCAAAACTAATGGGGTGATATTATTCATTTATATTCCCATATGTTCCACAGACTTTCTCAACAACATACTAAAATTTCATTTTGATAAAGTTATTTTTCCGGCAGTTATCGTGCGAACGGACAGACAGACAGACAGAATAAACAAAGTCATAAACACTTTTCAACTATGTTGTCGGGCAGCGGTCAATTTGACCTCCATAGAAAAATACAACATAAGGGGGAAGGTGGGTAAGAGTACGCACTTAGTGGATTTTTTATTATGAAAATGAGAGTTGAAAAGATAGAACCTCAAAAATATACGGAATCATAGTTTATTAACTTAGAAAGAAGGGTACAAAAAATGAAAATCGTAACTTCAGAAATAAAATGTATTACGGAATGAAAGGAAAAAAATGACAAATGCGTACTCTTACCCGACGTGGAGGGTAAGAGTACGCAGGACGGAAGGCCAAGAGTATGCACCTTGAAAATTTAGCAGTAGTCGCATATAAATGATCCAGTGCCTTCGTAACTGGAACATTCCTCGTGCCAACACTCCTTACATAATCCACACTGGATCCAATCTTCATCATATGATTGTTCGCAAGCTGGTCATATTGTCTTCTCGTTGCTTGTCGAGCTTGTTGGGGGAACTGGGTTTTCGATAGAATTCAGAATGAGTTTTTTCCTTGCTTTCAGGGTTTTTCCTTTTTTAATCTTGTTTCCATTTTTAGTTTCTTAAGAGCTCGATTGGCCTTTGCTTCCTCTAATTCTACATTTTCCTTTTTTTTCTCTAACAAATTTTTTAATCGAGACAAAGTCATAATCTCAGACTTTTGAGATGTTCTATTCCTTATAGCTCCGTGTTGTTCAAGTCGAGTAAGTGGCACGATTGACTGGATACTGACATCTATCTGAGAAGTGGAATGTGAGACTTCCACTTCTCTCTCTTCATCCTCTTCAGGTGCAACAGCAACTGTGCAATCGTTATTCAAAGGTGCTGAAGTTACTAACGAGGGAGAATAGCAATCCTCACTTATAATTTCAGGGTCGTATGGTTCAATACCTGTAACTCGTAAAGTTTTTTCTGCGAGTTGAACCCTGGATGTGGCGCTATAAGCTTTTTGAAAAATCCCTGAAACTTCGTACAGGATAATTACTTTTCCTGGATTTTGTACGAGCCACTTTTCAACTTCAGATGAGTATCTAACTTTCAAAGGGGCAAAGAAACATTTATCCAATGGCTGTAGCAGATGACTCGCATGTGGTGGAAGAGTAAAGAACGTTATATGATTCTCTCGACAAAACAGAACTGCAGGTAGTGAACAGTGGGATGTGTGATTATCTGCTAGTAACAGAACAAGGTCTTCTGCAGACGGTTTAGCATGCTTGACAAAATGTTTCAGCCAGTCCATGAACAAATCGCCTAATTCAAATATCGTTATTTCTAAAATTAAGAAATCATAATTTTTAATATTTAAAAATAGTAAAAATTATAAAGTTTAAATCCATAATTCATAAAATACTGTTCCTAATCTCAAAGGTTTTTTTTTTATAATAATAATAATGATAAAATAAAATGCAAAGTTTTATTGTAATGACTGCTTCAAATTACAGAGCGAATAAGAGTACGCATATCTGGTCTGTGCGTACTCTTAGCCGCCGATGTATTGCTGCTCTAAATCGTTCATAGATAGCAGAAGCATTCAATAGAGTTAAATTCAAACGTGGCCACGTTGTTCGGAAGGGAACAACTCTCATAATAACATTTACTTAGAAAGCCAGCATTAGTCCTTTATTTACAAAAAATTAAGATTTCTTAACAGAAAAATTACATGCTAACATAAGGAAATCGTATCTTACCTGGTAAATAAAAGACAGCAAGGATGAAAATAATAATGGCGGTCTGTTGATATGATCACACTAGCTCTTGCTTGCACTGTTGCCAACAGGGAAAAAAATCCCTGCGTACTCTTACCCGACTCCGTACTCTTACCCTCCTTTCCCCTATTTCCTTTATTTCAAAACCTAAACATCATAGTTACAGCATTTATGATGTTTCTTTGACACATTTTTTGCAATAAGCGTTCCTGATGCACCGTCCTGATGCACCGCGTTCCACAGGTGAGCTTATCGCATGATGAACACAAATCTTGGGTTTTGTTACGGCAGAACTAGCACTGACGACTTTCGTTACTTTTCGCTACCTTTCCACAAGGGAGGACTGCTGGACGCTGCTTGGTCGCACAGTACGCGAATCGCAGTTCGGTCACAAGATTCAAAATAATGCCATCGTTCTAGGAAGATCGTTGATTTGTTCTCTTATTATAAAACCTAGAATAATCTTCTTATGGGTTTTCAATAACTTTAAGAAAATAAGAAAAGTCGTAAAATTTCAATGGGCTGGGATTAGCCGTTTTGGAGGAATCGTTTCTCAAAGTAGTTATGCGGTCAAAATGACCGCTTCTGTCTTTCTGGTGTTAATTATAGATTTGCTTCACATTTCAAAATAATATTAAAAATTAGCGTATATACTGGAACTCAAAATTAAAGTGTAATGCGGAAAATCGCTATAGATGCCTATGTCATAAAACAGTTAGAAATAAATAATGTAAGTTGCAGAAATTGTGGCGATGTTACGATTTTGTACTAGGCTATTAAATGTCTCTTGTTTTATGACAACATGTCCAGTCTAGAAAGAATGAAATTTCATGCTCGAGATACTTCAGTCGGGAGTTGATCTGCTTCCATCCCACCGATTGTACTCAAAAATTAAAAATCATCCATATTTCATACTTCGCACGTGTCATTAAAATATACTCTGAGTTGCCTATAAAAGGCAGAAGATGAGAATAGAAGTTTTTAATGAACGCCTTTTATCATACTTGTGGTTTGCATATTACGAGCGGCGTTTAGCAGTTTTGAGCACGTTTAAATATCATATTTATATGTTCATTAACTTTTATTAAATTTCATTCGACACATCAGGAGTTAGTCATTCGAGTTACCATCACTGTTCTGTGGTCAACCAGAATAAAAGTCAGGGTGGTATTGACTAAAGAATAACTAAATAAAGTATTACCTACTTTATCTAAAAGTTGGACATTTTTGTAGTCTTCCATGGACTATAGGGCAAGCAAAAGCCACCAATATCAATCATCATTAATTAATTTTAATGAAAAATCACAAAGTTTCTTTGGCTGTTAGAAATTGTTGTAGAAAACCGAAAACCCAAGGAATTCACGCAAAGCCTGAAATAATTAGGTTGAAATTACTCTTTGGAACACCAAAAACGTTATGCAAATTTAGATTTATCAGAAGTATATTCTAGATCCAAAACTAGGCTATCTAACTCTTTAATACCATAGCTAAGTGCTAATTAAAAAATCCAAACTTTGAGGTTTAAGTTATGAAAATATATTTAAGCATTTTGTTAGTAGACAAGGTAAGATAACCCAGTTTGGGATCCAGGATAAGATTCGGGCAATATATCCTTTCATTTCGGGCGCAACCTGAAATATCAATAAATATACACAACCTAAAATATCAATAAATTGGCCCCTTTTGTTCATTCCACCTCATAAAAGTTGCTTTTCAACCTACTTTTAATGACCCAGTGATACTCATTTTCTTTACAGGTGGGACATCAAGGTTATCTTCCATCGCATACCTCTTGGGTAAAATTAAAATGAACGAAGCATGGCAATGCAATAAAAAGAGAGAGAAAATGAATAAAGTGTGTGATTAAGTGCGCAAGCAAAAGAATTGCATTCGCCGAGGGCCCTTTCTGAGGGGCCCGTAATTGCCCCCGAAACCCACCGCTGCGATCCAAAACCGAAAGTGAATGCAAGTCACAACCTTGAAATGTGTGCCCCTTTTGGGGGGCAAAGGTGAGACAAAAGAAATTCTACGCCGTAACTGTAAAAAGTGCCTGGTTTGAGGAGTGGTAAAACATGAATGGATGGATGGATGAACAATGATCACGTGCAGGTACATTAATTGAGAAAAAAAAAGAAACAGGTACAAAAATAATTTAATTTCAGTGCTGGAAGCACACGCCAACATTTTGTGAGCTCTGTAGAAAAAATCTACCAAGAAATTATGAAATGGCAGAGAGAGGGAGAGCAGGAGAGACAACTCCATAAAAAGCTTGGGAATGAATCAATTTGGATAATAAAGTTGATACTATCAATATTCAGAACCTGATCTACACATTTGGTGGTTTCAACCACACCACTGTCAATGGACATTTATTTGAAAAAAATAAGATGAAAATTTTACTCCTCAGATGAGCATGCATGGCCTTCAAACAGTATTTTTTTCATCAATTTGTAAATTAAGGAAATTTTGCGTAAACCATAGAGAATGGGCCATTTCCTAGCATTGTGTTATACAATTGGATTTATAATACATTTTAAATTTGAGTTATTTTTATAAAACCAGTATTTAAACTTGTCAAATGCAAGGAAACTAACACTCTTAAAAATTAATTTGCAACTTTTATTAATAAGTTTGACTTTGCTTAATAGCATATGGTGTTAAACAACATCGACAATAGTTGTCTCAATTGATAATTGGTCCAGTTATAGGTTTTAAGTCCCCATTTGTGGCTTCGGGAGGGTTCTGAGAGACTTTACCCCTCCATTCTGTCCACTTCGGAAAGAAAATGAAAAATCCGTCTCCTTTAAGTTCGGTCTTGTGGTCACTACTATAAGTGTGCAAGAATTCAGCCTTCCAAATAACAGGAGGGCTTTTGGAGAGCCTGTAAAGATTTTAGAGTAGAGAAAACGAAAATCCAGCTTCATTAGGATCTGTTTTGGAGACGACACTACAAGTGGTAAATATTCAACCCTGTTGGTCACAGGAGGATGGAGGAATAGTTACCTTACACCTTTCTGGTAAGTCGGACGGTCTGGGTCTCAACAACAACAACAGGAGGATGGAGGAGGAGAGGGCTATTGGGGAGTTTGCCAACACTTTTCTAAAAATTGTCCCCCATTTCCTTCGCCCCGATATGGAACCGAAAATCCAGCTCTATTAGGTTCCGCCCTGTGGACGATACTGAACATAAGTGTGCAAAAATCCTACCTTTTTGGTCACTGGGGTTTCTAAAAGGTCTGGAAACACACAAACGATTATTATGTAAACATGGTTAAGAAGCAAATAATTGACTGAATTATTTCTAATTAATAGTTATACAAGTATTCCACCATTTATTTGCTAACTTAGAAATTATTGAGCAGCTTCTTTATGGAAAAATATAGAGAGAACTTTTCCTCAAGACATGTTAAATCTCTGCTCACGGTTTAGTTGATCTGCTATTTAATCATTTCTAAACACCCCACAAGCATAACAAAGAATGGATTGAACAAAGAACTGTGAAAGGAAATGGTAAATATGGAAGTATATTCGTGGAATTTTATTTTAAAACGCTCCAAATTCGAAGCGATTGTGTCAATGAATAGTTGAAGGAAGAAATTGATTAAGATAAACATTTTACATGGTGAACTATAAATGAAAACTTACGACAAAGCTTGCTTTGTTAAAACGAAATTATAACCTAACATTTATCATTATAAATATTTTTTTATAAATGTATTAAGTTTCTTGAGATATTACCGCCTACACTTTGTCCCAAAATTATATAAAAACTGTAATATTTAAAAAAAATTAACAGAATATATGCATCACGATTACGCATGTTATTAATAAATTAGCTACGATGCTTGCAGCTAGCGGTCAATAAATATAATAATCCCTTTTTATAGCAAGAAGTTATTTCTCAGTCATAACTTTGTGAAGAAAAAAAAAAAAAAACGTGCCCGTTACGAGTGCGCATCATTTCGTTATGCAGTGTCTTTTAAATTTTGGGAAACGCCTTTTAAAGGCAGGTTCTGTGATTTTGAACATGGCCATGGCAGTTTTTGTAGCGTGAGTTAAATGCTACGTAGAAGGACTAAAATTGTCAGTTCCATAAAAATTCGCAAAATTGCAGCACATAGCAAATTTTTTATTTCCATTGCAGATGACGGTTATTCCATGCTGACAAATGCATAATAACCACAAAACCGGTCCATGGATGCTGTTATATGCAATGGCAGGGTGTTCTAAATTTTAGGAACGTCTCTTACAAGTGGATTTTAAAATTTTGATCACATATATATATTTTTTGAATCCAGGCATATTCTAGCGCTCGAAAGAAGAACCTGGAAAAGAAAAGCCAACTTCAGTCAATGGAGGTCGCTTCAAATACATATTTTTATATATGCGTTATCAATCGACATATGACATCACGAAAAGCACATGATTTGGTCGAAAAGGAATTTTCACGAAGTGTGTTTCATTCTCAGGATCTCCAATATGAACTTCTTAATTCAACTGTCAAAAATAACCAAATAAAGTCACAAACAAAACAGTTGGGTTTTCAAGAGCTAAGGAATGATGAGTTCACGCTGACAAATGTTTGAGACCATACCTTGAAAAGTGTGTTATACTAAGCCATATTTTTAAAATGAAATTGTCGGATGTTTTTCAGTTTTTACATTTACTGGTTTTTAAAAATTTGTATAAAAAAAACTATCGACATTTTAGAAAATCAAGCTTCTAAAGTCTACGCGAAATTTATCTGCCCATTTTTAAAAAAACTCGAGATTCTAACACGATTCTTGAAAGAAGAAATAGCTTTTTACTACCCTTCGAATTTACCCTCTAAAAAGAGATTTTTTTAAATATTTAAATATATTAAATTTCTCAAATTTTTAAAAGTTTTGTACTCGTTTCGTATTATTAGCTACTTTAAAAAATCACGAATTCCTAGACCAAGTAGGGG
The DNA here is from genome assembly GCA_951213105.1 of Amaurobius ferox. Classification (NCBI taxonomy): domain Eukaryota; kingdom Metazoa; phylum Arthropoda; class Arachnida; order Araneae; family Amaurobiidae; genus Amaurobius; species Amaurobius ferox. Next base: position 13,468,929 of record OX578134.1, read on the forward strand.
GGTTCCGAATTAAGGAGGTACATACATATAAACATACAGAGAGTTTTCTTTACGTTTAACGGGACAGATAGAAAGAACAACGAAATATAGGATTTATTACAGCTGGTTGAATTAGCCATTGAATTATTATGAAATTGTGGAAGCATGAATTACATTGTATGAAATGTCCCATACCTATACGGAAAAAATCTAATACAAAAATAGTTAGTTCCAGTAAGCACAGTTACAAGGTTATGTCAGTAGTTAGGTGACGTTCAATTTGCTTTAGCCAATTCAAAAACGTGATTAGGCATTGGAGTTTTAGTAAAATTGTAGGGTTCAATACAATTATGGGTGTCAATATTGTTACAGCTTTCCGCGATTTTAATTACTCCGCACTGTAAAATCGCATATGGTTGGAATATACATTACAAACAAGGATGCTCCACAAATTCTTGACGGGATTTAAATCTAAACTTTGACGTGGCTATAAGAAAAGCCGTATTTTTTTCTTTAATTTAAACCCGGCAGCTGTGGATTTTACTTTGGACGCGTTATTTTGTTGGTAAATCCATTCTTTACCACATGCAGCTTCATCTAAAAACAGAAGATTATCTTCTGATAATTACTGATACATAGAGATAATGGAATTTACTGATAATGGAATTTTGATACCCCGATAAGAAACAGATATCTCGACTATTGAATCCTAAGCAGACCCACACCATTGCAAACTCTCCGCGATTTTGTCTTCTGCACAAATGTCAATTTTCGGGCTGTAGATCCTGCCAGTCATATTTCAACCCATCAGGTCTATCCGGATTATAATTTTTCCTCCCAAAACAGCACATCCAACCATTAGTTTTATTATACCATGTGCCTTTTAGCCCATTGCAACATCTCTAGCTTGTGTGGATACGTTAAGTTTCTGAATCAATTCCACATATTTTACATTAGCTGATTATTTTAGCATCGTATGAATGGTGTTCTTTGAGATGGACTTATTTAAATCTTGATTATTCGGCGAATAGGTATAAGAAACTGATTCTTTCTTTTAACTTCTTTCTTGATGCGTCATTATGTAATAATTTCTGTAACAACTTCTGTATAGAAACAGGTTTTTTTTATTTCTTAGCAACTCTTTGGAACTTGAAATTTCTCATTGTCTTATACCTTCACTATTCTAAATTGAAAATAATTCTTATCAGCTAATCAGAACATGTAGGCTTAAATAAAAAAAATATATAGTTTCAATTTCATTATTATGATTTATACAGGAATGAAATGTCAAATAAGAGCTTTCAAATTGCAATTAATACGTAACTAAGAATTCTTCCGCACTAATAATTTTTAACGTCTAATTTATCCAATAAACTGCCATTCTTCTGGCATCGAATTAATTTCATATCATAAACTGTATTATATAAATAAAACTGCTGCTATAAGCGAGTGTTTCAAGGATAGTGGAGGTCGTAATGAATATCAATTCAACCAAAGGTTGTGAAAATCAAGTAGAATATGAGAAATTATCAGAAAGCTGAGGAGAATTTAGCTATAATAGTTGCAACCCTACACACCCAGAAAAAGCTATTAAATAAACTATAACTTCAAAATGCAAAAATAAAATTTTTATACGGCCCCCAATGAAAAAAGTGTCGATTTTAGTAAAATTTTCGCTGTTCTTCATTAGTGCAAAAGTCATTCACTCGGTACCTTTTAATGAAAAACTTGCTGAGATATCGACAATTGAAATCCTTGATTTATTCCATTTCACCTGAACTGCAATGGAACTACTAGTTTACTTCCTATGAAAGAAAATAAGAGAGACATCAACAGCTCTATTTGAAACATAAAAATGCCAATTGAAATTTGCTACCATTTACTTTTGAATAATTTATTTTTTGCTAGTCCCTTTCAATCGAACGAAAAATACCTAATAACAACAAATGAAATAGCTCAACGAACTTTTCATGAAAATGTACCGAGTAAAAGTCTTTCGCACTAGTAGGTACGGCGAAAATTTTACTAGATGACATTTTAATTTTTGGAGGGGGGACTTATAAAAAAATTAAATTTTACATTTTATGAAACTATAGTTTTTGGGGGTGTTTTGAAAACAGCTACCATAGTTAAATTCTGTTCTGCTTGCTGATTATTTCCCATATTCTTGATGATTTTATATTCTTGATGATTTTAAATTTCTTATTTAGATTTTATAAATTAAATGTACATAAATTGAATTCTTGGATTAAATCCATTATTACAAGAAATAATTTATATTATCTAAACGTAGGCTGAGGTTCTAATAGAATTTCTGATTTACTATTAATCTCTATGATTTAGATACTTTTACACTATAATGAAACATCTGCTACTTAAATGTAATCTCCATAAGTAAAATAGTCGTATCTGTCCAGCATGTAACCTTTCTACAAATTAACAAGTTTATATTTTGTAAAAGAACATTAATACAAATTAAAGCTATCTTTCTACTAGATCTCGTTAAAAATCAATAGAATTTTTGTAGTCATCGGTTAAAAGAAATCTAACAAATTACTTGCATGTATTTTATTCTTTGAGAGATATCGCTTTCCCCGTGGAAAGATAACATTTCAAACATCTCAAAAACGGTTTGTGATTAATCTTAAGCAGCAGTATCTACTATTTATTTCTTATTAGAAGTACTTATAAAGTATTTACTCGTTTGATATGAGTGAATGTATTAAATTGTCATTTTAGATCAAAAACGTGCATACTATCGAACGGTGCATATTAACGTTCTATAAATGATGTTATTCGCTTTTGAATAAAACATCTGTATAATAATTGCCTGACGTGTTTTTGTCTTTCCACACCATTTAAATCCTCCCATGGTGATCTAAAAGACTGAATTTGAGCGTATTTTAATATCGACAACAGGATAGAATTCAGCGGAGCTGAACTTCAGACCCTCCCGCCCCCTCCGGGAGGGAACGTGAATATAAGGGTCTGAGTTCGGGAAGTCTTTCGAGACACTCCAGAAGACATCTTTCCACATTTATAATATCGACCAAAGGATAAAACTATTGTCATACGTATTTCATCCACCATATCATGTTTCATCTTCAAACAATTTTTAATTTTAATCCTGAAATTCATATTTAAAAATTATATGTGTTGAAACGTGGGTACATTTTGTCGACAATCAATTAAGCAATGTCAGAAACCTTGGTGCGCAAAATTTCATTCCTTTCCGTACTCATTGAAACTCAAAAGTGTATCATTGTGACGTTGTGCTGTGACCATCCATTAACCTTTTGCTTACGGGTGGGACAACGTCCATTCCAAACGAAGTCTTGTCTCAAAAAGACAAGTATTTGACATACTCTATCCCATGCAGTTCGATCCCCCTTTTCAGGCATTGGCGTCCATGGACGCCTGTATGGGATAGGGTATGTCAAATACTTGTCTTTTTGAGAGGTCCATTCCAAACGAAGAACTTCTCAAAAAGACAAGTATTTGACATACTCTATCCCATGCAGTTCGATCCCCCTTTTCAGGCATTGGCGTCCATGGACGCCTGTATGGGATAGGGTATGTCAAATACTTGTCTTTTTGAGAGGTCCATTCCAAACGAAGAACTTCTCAAAAAGACAAGTATTTGACATACACTATCCCATGCAGTTCGATTCCCCCTTTGCAAGCATTGGCATCCATGGACGCCTGTATGAGATAGGGTATGTCAAATACTTGTTTTTATGATAGGTTCTTCGTTTGAGATGGACGCTGTCCCACCCGTAAGCAAAACGTAAATTGGCGAAGAAAAATACTCAGAAGAAAATTTCGAAATTGCGATGCAGTGCAAAAACTCTTGGCATTTGTGCAATCAGCGATCACATATTGAATTTGTGTAAGGAGAAAGATACATAATTAAAAGTGCAATATAACTTCCTATACTACTTCCTTAAAAATATAACGTTGTAATATATTTCGTCCCAGTTTTATTTACAGTGTTTAAAGTACAATGACAAATTTGAAAGTCAATAGAGCTTAGATCCACGCATGCTATGACGGTTTTTCGTTGTATAACTTTACATTTAATATTATACAGGCTTTTTATATAAATAATTTTAATTTCGAATTCCATTAAATAGTCGGAATCAACAACAATAAACGGTGAAATTGTAAACCAAAGGTATTTATTGTGGGCAACGCATGACTTTCCCTGCAGACTCATATTCACGTCTCTTTATTTCTTCAATAATTCATTAAATTGAGTTCAATTGCACAAAATAACACCCATAATTATTTTAAATTACACTGAATTTGCACTTTTAATTCAATTTTGTTTTTATTTGGTTACTGAACTTATTTTCAAAGGTGGCGCAGCGAAAATACGTAAAAACTAAAATATCTTGAGAACAACAGCTAGTCCTAGAGTAATGGGATTAGTCTTATTCTTTTCATCTTCAAGAATTCGTATAAAACAAGCATTTAATTGATATATGTGAGCATACGTAGTCTTTTATTTTAGATTTTGACGATTTTTGAGGGCCATTTAGTAAAAAAGGCAGGTTATTTTTTTTCAAAATTATACCAAAATCTAATCAGCACCAGGGTAACCCACAAATGACTTATCTACCCAAATTTTGTAAAATTTGGTCTATTAGTTTTTCAACTAGAGTGGATACAGACAATTTTTGCAGGACATTTCATTGGTAACTGGACTTATATTCAAAGGTGGCGTAAAGAAAATACGAAAATAAAAAAATTAAATATCTCGAGAACGGCTAGTCCTAGTGTAATGGGGTTGGTCTTATTCTTTCTTCGTTAAACATTACGTATAAAACAAACATTTATTGGATATATTTAACAATACGTTTTTTATTTTAGATTTTGACGATTTTTGCGGGCCATTTTGCAAAAAAAAGCAGGTTATATTTTTTCGAATCGTACCAAAATCTAATCAGCACCAGGGTGACCCACAACTGACTTATCTACCGAATTTTGTGAAATTCGGTCCATTAGTTTTTCAGCTAGAGTAGATACAAGCTTTTGCGGGCCATTTCGCAACAAAAAGCTGTTCTTTTATCCTGAATCGTACCAAAATCTAATCAGCACCAGGGTCACCCACAAGAGCCTTACCTACCAAATTTTATGAAATTCAGTCCATTAGTTTTTTTAGTTAGAGTGGATACATACATTGAACAGACAGACAGACAGACACACACAGAGACATACACGAGACATACACACAGACATCACGCTGAAGTGATTATTTCGTATTCTAGAGGTGTTAAAACGTATAGATCTGTCAAAAACTCGAGTTGCGATTTTCGCATGATTCCAATACTTCTCCTATACATTACCATGTATTGCAAGGAAAGTAATAAATGGATATATTTCTTCAATGTGAGGAATACTCCTGAAGAATATGTAGGCAAAGATTAAATTTGCATATTTGAGACTTTGTGTAGTCCATTGCAGAACAGATTTAGACTATCTCATTGAAACTAGAGTTAAAAATATGACTTTTTTAAATGTTACTGACTAGTTAATTGCATTAAGAAGAAATGGCGATGACTGTAAAGAACACTTTTATGTATTTTATGTTCTGAAGCTCTGTTTGGAGATAATCTATTCTATAAAATGTTAGTGATTTTCCGCAATATAAAAAAATCTAATAAGGGCAGCACATGACTTTATATAATGCAATGAATTTACTTCTTTCACAGTGAAAAAAGGTATATAGGATCTATGGCACAATGTTTTTTATGTTGAATTGTACAGATTCCCAGAACTCCGGGTACTCTCCCGAAATTTGCCTACTTTATCTATGGTACAAAATGGTACTCTTTGGGCTCCTGAGACTGTTGTCTTTCCTTTTATATTGAAAGCGGATACTTTCCAAAGACGAATTTCTAAGGATGATTCGTTATTTGTATTCTGAAATAGACTAAAGTAAAAACGAAAGGCCTTCCAAATGAATCACAGTATACTTCAAATCCGAAACTTACGACGTCGTTCATATGATAAAGGGCGTCACCGAGCTATAAATGTCTGCTATTTAGAAAATAGTATTTTTCTAACCTTGACTGCTCGCCCATAATCCGACACTGGCTATAAAACGTAAGTAAGAAGTGATATTATGATGCTAATTCGAACAAAATAAAACGATAATCACAGTTATTTTACTGCTGAAAACGTATTCGTCTGCGGTATCGTTTGACATTATTTGAAATATTTAAAGAAGTTTGCGTCGCATGCACACATATATAAAGTGTCTGTCTCCCGTAAAGAACAAAACAGTAAACCTGAATTGGATACATTGTTGCAAAAAGTTGGCGGAGTTTTTTTTTTCTTTCCCATTACGTTAGAGGAAGTACAGTAAAGTTTTCAAGAAATATGCTATTACACGAATTTTGGCTGTTTAACCAGTATTACTTTCCATATCAAACATCATCGGCGAACTTCTTAATAGACACATTATGCCCGAGCCTAGGGCGCCAAATATTAATGGGGTGGCGGATTTTATGGCGAGTAAAATTTGGGAAATATAAACTACAGTACAAAAATATTTTTAAATTTTCTAAGGTCGAATTTCTAAGGATGTTTGTTATTTATCTTCCTACTGATACAACTAAAAAAAATCAACTTAAAAAAGCGGGGCTCAACAGCCCAGTGGTTAGCGCGCGGGGATTGCACTCAGACGACCCGAGTTCGATTCCCGCATCTACCCAAAACTGCCGACGTGTTCACGCGGAGTATGATCACTTTAAACATGCGAGTCCGTAAGTCCTTCCGAGAGGTTTATGGTACAGGAAAGGAGGTATGGTCCCTGAGGATGCCTCCCCCACTGGGTTCAGGTCTAAATTGGCTGGTACTTCCCGGCCGCCCAAATAGATACCTTACACCTTCAGGTAGGTTGATCGATCTGGGTTCAAGATGAAGAACAAAACAAGAAATATCAATCATGCATAGCGCATTGATTATAAAACAATTTCCAACTTCAATGCTATTTTATTTAAACACCTCTAAAATGCGAAACATCTCTCGGTACTATTTTTAAAATTATCGCAATATTACATTAATTTATTATATTTGAAAACTTAAAATTTCATCGAAAACAATGAACTTTATTCAAATGACGTCATCGAAATATAAATTGCCTGGTTCTCTTTATAAAAGCAGCATTTCATTCATGAACTTTTTTAAATTCCTTTCATTCATCACAATACTAAAATAATTTATTTTATTTAAAAACTTAAAACCATGGAGGTACAAGTAATTTAACTCTATACTTAAAACTTCATCGAAAAAATCGTCTGCTTCTCTATGCAAAATCATATAATGTTTCATTCATATCAGCTATACTGCAGACTCTAGAGCTAAATAATTTTGCATTAAAGAAATGCAGCAATTCTTATACAAGTCATCCTACATATTTCGGTGTTTACATTGTCCATAAGTGAAAATTAGGCTTCGTTGTAGAAATAATCAAAGGTTGATGATCACTTAAACTTAAATATATTGCAATTGAGTTGTTTCATAATGTAGATGTACAGAATTTAAGCAAAAATAAAGCGGTTTTAAGACGGATACAACACTAAATATAAATTAAAAAGAACGTTAAAAATCACGATTTTGACAGAAGATGGATGACATATTTTATTTTGAAATGGGTCACATGACTCTTCATATAATAGGTGTAATTAGTCTTTTAATTTCTATTTAAAAAACTACTGAATATATTTTGCTGAATTTTTTTTTTTATATATTTTATGAGATAATTTGAATATTTTCTAAAACTTTCAAAGCAATGTGTGAATTTTAAATTTGCTTAAAAATTGTTTGAAAAATTAGGTCCTATAGGGTTTAATGTATTTGATTTTTTCAACCCGGGTTCACTCCAAAACTAATTGGGTGATATTATTCATTTATATTCCCATAGGTCCTACAGACCGTCTGAACAACATACTAAAATTTCATTTTGATAAAGTCACTTTTAAGGCTGTTATCGTGCTAACGGACAGACAGACAGACAGACAGAATGAACAAAGTTATAAACACTTTTCAACTATGTTGTAAAGTGCTATATATATATATATTTCAAAACATTAATTAACCTAATTTCCATTAATTTACTTATCTATTATTAAAGCTTAAATTACTCTAATATATTATAGAATAATATATGAATACTTCTTTATTATATATACTATCAATATTTTATTTCTTAAATCTTGATTAACATTAAAAGATAAATTACATTAAGTTCAATTTGACATTAAATTGAATTGATGTCATTTATCACAAATAGTGGTTTTGATTCAGTTACCTTGTATATAAATAGTAATATCAAAGTGATTCTCTTTTGTGAAGGGGTTATTTTTATTAAGCATTAGCTTAAGATATGATGGGTAAATATTAATTTTCTGTAGTGGATCTTGAGGCGTGTGGAAACAAAGAATAGCTTCATCAATATGACGGAAAATAGAAACATTTTGTGTAATGGGAGTGGGTTGTTTTGCAAAAAGTAAAGGATTTGTCAGCATAGATCGTAGCATATATGCACTTAAATATCGGTATGGGAAGTAAATGCATAGAAGTACGTAGTTCACACAAACATAGTTCGGAGCTAAAATCAATTTCAATAAAACACTTTTGTATGTATTGCATTACAAAAGATAAATAAATTAATATATAATTAAATTAATAAATAAATTAAACATAACATTTAAAATAAAATCTGATATGAGCAGCACATGTCTTTACTTTTAGCGGCCAAACAATCATATACCAGGTCCACAAAATATTTTTTTACTTTCAATAACTAAAATTTGACATTTTTCTTCAAAATATTTCGAAGTGTTTAAATGAACCTATATTTCGCTCACTTCTTATATAACTATGGAGAACTAGGAAATCATTCAAATCCTCCGCTGATCAATTTAATCCATATATTCATATCACACTCTTATTTCAGACGAGCGAATTTCATTACTTTGCTCTGTGAAAACTCGACTTCTCCTTTTGAATGAAATTCGCTTCTTATCCAGAGTGAAAAAAACTCACTTCTTTAGAGGGGTTACATTCAGGTCTTTTAAAAGCGAAAACCAGTGTAGGGAGATTGGAAAACGCTCCTTTTAGAGGTCCCTTTTATATTTCGTTCTCATAATAGTTAAAAAAATCTGATGTGGGCTGCACATGACTTTCCTTATATAATGCAATGAATTTACTACTTTTACAGTTAAAAAAATCTGTGGTGGGCAGCACATGACTTTCCCTCCAGACTTATATTAACGTTCTCTTTATTTTAATTAAATTTAATTCACTTTTAATTCAATTTTCGTTCTCATTTGATAACTGGACTTATTTTCAAAGATGGCATAGAGAAAATACGAAAAAACTAAAATATCTCGAGAACGGCTAATCCTAGTGTAATGGGATTGGCCTTATTCTTTTCTTCGTTAAAAATTACGTATTAAATGAGCATTTAATGGATACATTTGAGCATACGTAGTTTTTTATTTTAAATTTTTAGCGATTTTTGCTGGCCATTTTGCAAAAAAAGGCAGGTTATTTTGTTCCAAATTGTACCAAAATCTAATCAGCACCAGCGTGATCCACAAGCGACTTATCTACCAAAGTTTGTGAAATTCGGTCGATTAGATTTTTAGCTAGAGTGGATACAAATCTTTGCGGGCCATTTCGCAAAAAAAGGCGGGTTCTTTTATCCCGAATCCTACCCAAAACTAATCAGCACCAGATTCGCTCACAAGTGACATACCTACCAAATTTTATAAAATTCGGTCAATTAATTTTTCAGTTAGAGTGGATACAAAATCTGCACAGACAGACAGACACACACACACACAGACGTCACGCTAAAAATAGTTTTTTCGTATTCTAGAGGTCTCGAAACGTGTAGATCCGTCGAAAACTCGAGTTGCGATTTTCGACATGATTTCAATACTTTCCCTATACATTACCATGTATTGAAGGGAAAGTAAAAAATATTCTTCTTATATTAGATAATTATATTATTTCCAAGATATTGAATTTTCTTCAATTAGTCCTCATTTTCTTTGATTAATCGTCATTTTTATCCATTTGGCGAGATTTTCGTTAATTTGGCAACATTTAAAAATATCGCCAAGTTGGCGATATTCCGCTAAATTCTCGCCAAGCGTTATGGACGGAGAAATAACTTATTCTTACAGCGGATAAATGACTATTGGCGTTCAAATACAAAAGTATTACACAACGTATCTTTTCTCGTGAATGGAAATAGTTAGATCCACGAGAATGATGTCACCCAATTTATCACATGATATTACATATAAAAAGTGAACATGTTTCTTAACAGTTAATACTTTTTTTTAATTTATGGGATTTTTTGATAAATTTATTTGAAAAATGTGCAATATCTCGAGAACGGTTCGTGCTAGTGTTCTAAAGTTTATTTTAATCGTTTTTCTAAGGAAAAATTACATACAAAATGTCTATTTGCGTAACTTTATTAAAGGTTTTGGTTTTTTGATGATTTTTTTCAAAATTCCACTCGAAAATTTAGGGGGGAGGGGGGGTTCTGAACATTCAATTGTGTTTTAAAACAATAGGCTTCCAGTATTCCCCGATTGTGATTTTTGTACTAAATTTCATTCACATCGCTCCATTCGTTCGTAAGATATCGTCTCCACAGATTCACTGTCACACACACACACACGCATACACACACAGATAGCACCTCAAAAATGTTCGATTCGGAATCAGGAATGCTTGAAAAGTGCTCTCCCGTCGAAAACTCGAATTCAAATTTTCGACCCCGTCACAATACTTTCCTTATACATTACGTATATAAGGAAAGTAATGAGTACACAAAGGGGAAAAATCACACTTTTTGGTGTTTATAAACACTTCTAAAGTTAGTGTCTTTCGTTTTTAAATGAAAAAGTAGGTAAAAAAGGATTATTTCTTTGACATGAATGAATTATTTGATATTTGTTTAATTTTTTTTTTCAAATATTCAATGAAAAACTTAGAAGGCTTCCAAACGTTTGATCAGAAAATAAACAGGATTCCAGTATTTATAGATTGTGATGACCATACCAAATTTTTTTCGAAACAATCTTTTCATTCGTGAAATATTGCTTCCACAGACTCAAACATACACGTTCACACACCACACACATAGAAAAGGTGTTGTTGGTAAAGTGGCCACGGCAAGTAAAGTGGCCATGTGCTATTTTTTAATCTTCAATGTGAAAAGTTGTATGTTTAGCTGACTGCAAATCACATAGATGCTTTGGTATGTAAGATGTGTATTTGGTAGATGCTATTTGATATGTAAGGAAAGTGTGATTTTTATGCTTATTATTATTTTAACATTGAACTTTATTGGTTTTTAATCAGTAATAAAGAAAGTTAAATATTTTGTGCAAAGCAATTTTTTTTAGAACAATAACAATTTTCATAGGTTTAGTGTTAGTCGCTTGTAGCAATGGCGTCTAGACGGGCAAAGTCACCAGCAATATTATTGTCAGTGGACGTATTTTTAAATCCGATGATTATCAGCCATTTCGTCCAAAAACCAACTACCAGATTGTTTGTTGTTATTTTATTTATAAATAAATACAATTTTCCCTTATTTTGTCGTTACACATTTTGTCGCAATCTGTTGTTTATCCCATAAAATACCATCTTTATATTTAAAAATAAAAATATTGTACTGGTTACATATTTGTAATAAACAGCATTTATGCCACTTATGTACTATTTTTTTAATAAATTATGTTAAAATAATTTATTTTTATTTTATATAGTGGCCACTTTACCCCACTATGCTGAGTAAAGGGGCCAATTAATAAAACTATATTCATTTACTTCTGAGACACATAATCAGCAAAAAAAATAAATTCATTCAAAAATATAGACATTCATAAATCAATTTGTATAAAACATAATATTGATTAAAAGTATTATTTTATTTTATTTTAAACTAACTTGCATTTTTAAAAATTAATTTTATCCTAGATTCATTTCATCCACTTTATCCCTCACACACACACACACACACACATATATACACACACTTCAAAGTGTTTAACACTCAAGTTCCGGAACACTAAAACATATAAATCTGTCAATTTGAAGTTGAATATCTATTGCAGTCCTAATAATTTCCGAATACTGTCACTATTTGTGTAGATGAAGGCCGTAGGGAAGTCAATGCATAATATAAACTGTCTTCCAAAGGTAAGGTTAATTACGCGGCAATAAATCCAACAAAACTCATAAAGTTCTCCTTTGATTGACTCCAAATTTCACAAGATTTATTGAGTTTTATATTCATGGGTATAACAATGAAATCAAAGAAAATATATTTAGATATATTTTTTATCATTTAAGTGCTTACTTCACACTTAGTACATTCGGAAAAAGTTTTGTTTTTGTATGCTATACGAATAAACCAAACAAACTGTAATGTGGAACAAACTTAATAGGGTGACATCCTCTGGCTTTGACACACGCATCAATATGGAACAAACCTTAATAGGGTGACATCCTCTGACTTTGACACAAGCTTTAATATGGAACAAGTCTTAATAGGGTGACGTCCTCTGACTTTGGCATAAGCTTCGTATCCATGTTTCATCCCGTCAATCAAGAGATACAACGCAATAGAGATCAATAACTGCCATTTCTGTAGAAGAGTAGTTTCATCTCTTGGAGAGTAGTTAAAGGGAGTAGAGGGGCAGAGACAGCTCTTCCAAAGGTATTCCACATATTTTCCATGGGGTTGAGGTCCAGAGAATACGCTGGCCACTGCATTCGAAAAATAGCTTAGCTCTCAGGGTACTCATTCACCAACACTTCTTTGTGCGGACAAGAATTACCGTCCATCCAAAGAAAATCAAAACCCACTGCTGCAGCCTAATCTCACGAAGTATTCAGGGACTTGATACCTTTTCTCCGTCAAAGGTTAAACAACTAGCCACGACAACCTGTTGGTTTATGCCGATATAAAGGCTTGCTGCGTTTGAACATTCTCTCTCATCCAGCAAAGCCACAGCCAGGGCAACCACTCTACAGAATCATTCACCGGGCAAGGTCCGAAGAATTACCCTCCAAGCTCGACCCCAGTCGCCGACCAGATCTAGGCTCAGGTCATGAATAGACGTAGTCCATGCGATCACAGTCACCTGGAAGAGTCCGAGGCCTAACTGCCTATCCGAAGCTCTACAGCCGGTTCCCCGGATTTATTTGCTCCCCAGGTTGGAGGATCAGAGCTACAGAGCTAAGATCCGTTCACCACTCAGAGAGTGGGCCGCCCCTGGGCTGTAAACACGTGAAAGTCGGTGCGATAGCCCAAAGAAAATCCAGCCGATACCATCTCACTATCACGACTAAAGGAGTAGTGTTCAACCATATTATTAAGTTGGTTGCGTGTTCTTCATTCTCTCTAAACTCTTGCATTTTTATCATCTGAATCTAGAGCAAATCGTGAGTCATCCGTGAAAAGCACATTAGACCATTGCGCTTCTGTCCATCGAATGCTGACGAAATCACTTTATTCTTGCTTTTCTGGCCTTAGAACTCTAAAGAGACATAAATTCGTAGTGCCCTGGAATATAGGTCTTTGACTTGTAGTCTTGTAACCTCGCCTCACCAGTACTGGCGGGTATTGACGTTCCTATTGCTGTGGTATCCTCTGATAGAAGAGCTAATGCGGCCGCTCGGCTACTGCGTTTGGCTAGTAATTCGATGTACTGATCATCAGAGGATCGTGTAGTACTATAACGACTGGGAAAGGGTCTCAAAATACCTGTCTGACTTGTTTGGAATTGTTTAAATGCAAGAGAAATGACAAAATGGTCCACAGAAAAAAATGGCGACTTCCTTAATGCACTGCCCTGCCTCAAGAAAATAGAATCTTCCGAACGTATATCATAACGAAGCTAATTTAATCCCACTTCAACCCTAACACTCTTCGTAAAAATTTATTTTATCATTAAAACTCTTTGTTTCAATGCTCAAAGAAAGTCGTTTTCACCCCACGCCTAATTTTCATGTTGTTTGAGGATCGCTATTGGACAACAGCATTTGACATTTGTATTTCCATCAACGACAACAGTAAGTTTCACACAATAATATCCACGAATGCGTTCGCTATTTGAGGATTTGCATCGTGTGCTTTTGGAAGACAGTTTACTATGCATGTAATCACAAAAAATACCGTACAAACCTAATATTAATGATATATTGACCTTTTGCTTACGGGTGGGACAGCGCCCATCCCAAACGAAGAACCTCACAAAAAGACAGGTATTTGACATACCCTATCCAAACAGTTCGACCCCCTTTGTAGGCATTGGCGTCCATGGAAATCGCTGACAGAAACATTGCACCTGCTGCAGCAACTGTTTGGATAGGGTATGTCAAATACCTGTCTTTTTGTGAGGTTCTTCGTTTGGGATGGACGCTGTCCCACCCTTAAGTGCCCCCCCCTCATAAATTAGATTTTTTAAACGTACATTCTTCCTTGTAGAAAGTAGCTGAATGCACTTATTCCAAGTCTTCAACTTTTCGCAAACTAGTCGATGACTCATTGATATCAATCGTTTCGAGATATGAAATATTTCAACTAGTCCACCTTGGAATTTCTCAAGGAACTGATAATAACCAAGCCTTCTTTCTATCATAACTTCTGGAGGATCCTACGCTATTGGTCTTCTAAAATGGACTACAATAAAAACAAAAGAGCTTCTAAATGAATTACAATCCACAAGAAAGCTGAAACTTATACGACGTCGTTTGTATGGGCGGCATCGCGCTATAAATGTCTACGATTTAGGAAAATAGTACTGTTCTAACCTTGAATGCTTGCCAATAATCCAGCATTGTGATAAAATGCAATTACAAGTATATTTTATGATGTTAATTGACAAAATAAAGCTGTAATTACGGTTATTTTCTGCTGACAATGAGTTTCCGTACAGTGGTATGGATTGGTGCTATTTAAAAGATTTATTAACGGGATTTTATGTCTCGTATTTTGAACACAAATCTAAAGTCTTGTTTTCCTGTAACGAAAAAATTAGAAATAAAACTGCATTGGATACATTGTTGCGAAAAAGTTGGCTGATTTTTGTTTTTACTTCAGTGTCTAGGAGGAAGTGAAGTAACTTGGTTTTCTCAAAATTGCATGTCGGGAGTGTATGCTTGTTAAAAAGTGGCATTTCTTTATTGTGTAATAATTTTTCTTAGTTTTAATTTTCTCAGAGTGGGTATTTTCAGTTTGAATTTCTTTTAAGGTCTTGTATGCAATTTTCTGATCTTAAGAAAATTTTCACCGTATTCAAAATACTAAAAATCTGAAAAAAGTAAATAGTGTTGTTATTATTATTATTATTTTAAATTTCTTTAGGACCTAGTTAGGATTTAGGGAATCAATTCGTTTAGTTAAAATAAATATAATGATTTTTTTTTCATTTAGACATGCAGTTTAAATTATTCAAATATCTATCAAATATCTATTTAAATCAGCACAAACCATTTTAATTATATTAGTAAAATAACTATATAACTATATTAAGAAATAACTTTAGAAAACTATATTTTAGAAACATATAACTTTTCAAGAAGAATAACTCAAGACGAAATTGGAAATTTTCTATAAGAAAATTCAGTTATAAAAATTATTCCCATACACTACTGTGTACAAATACTGTAGCTTTCAAGCATGATTTTATTTGAAAATATATATAGAAAGTAGCAGTAAAATGCATAATCACACACAGAATAATTAAGGTCTCTTTTAAAATATGGTATCGAGCTATAAATACATGTTTTGGAAAATATTGGCCCTAACTTGAATACTTTCATTTCTTAATAGACCGATATCGTTTGAAAAGTGTTCAGGAGGTCATAAAAAATGCTTATACATCGAAATCACGAATTCGAAAATTTCCGGTAACATAACATGTTCCAAAATAAAGACGCTGAAATGCTTGCAAAAAATGTTAAAGTACTATTTTTTATTCCGTTGGAATCGAAAATTTATGAATTTGAAAAACCTAAATTACAGCGCATAAGCTTAAGGGATTGAAAATAGTAATTCCAGTAATTTTATTTTTCTCGCGGCTGTATCCAGGATATAGCACACAATCGAATATCAAATACCGTTCGTTTATTAAATTTATTTTTCTGGAAATTACTTTATTATTTAGATCGTGTAAATTAAATTCAAAATCGTCTGTCTTATTAACATATTTGTCTTCATTTTATACAATGAAAATAAATTAAATGCGTTGCTGAGCTCCACGTCAGAATATTATTTTCGAATAAAGTTTTCAAAAAATCGTTTGCACAACGTTCTTTACAAGGAGCGTTTCATTTTGTGATTTTATTGATATAGCGATAACCCCTGTGAAAATTACAATAATTATTGAGTTTCCTTTCATTTAAGTAACTTACAAAAATAAAAATGAAGGCATTCAATTATGCGACATAAGTTATAAAAATTATTATTTATAATACATATATATTTGAAAGAGGGATGAATTTGCATTTATGCCATTTTCCTTACATTTGCATTAAGCTATGAAAAGATGGGGGGGGGGGGAATAAGTTCTCAGATGAATCACTCCCTCCCTTTATTTCAACCCCGAATACCGAAAAATATTAGTTTGCTCATCTTCGTGAATACATATTTTCACGCTGCAAAACAGGGGAGTGTGAAACTGCCTATCCCTTGCTATTTAAAGTCTGGAAAACCACCCTCTATAATTTACCGAGCAAATCGGCTAAATTATATTGTTTATACACACCGGTAAACCACCCAGTCTGTCACTTCCGTTAATCCGAAGCGCAATCATCCACATCCCTGAACTTGACCGAGCCCGAACCTAAAAAAAATCCCCTACACCCCAGAATATCCTGAAAAAATCCGCGAAAACCCCCGGAGAAACTTCCGCTTCTGCAAATGTTTTAAAAGGCGACTAGTAAAAAAAACTTCCTAAAAGATGCTCTCCGGAAACTAGCGGCACCCATAGGTACTTCCGGGTCATGGCCTTCTTACATACTGATCACACTTGGTAACATTTTTTATAGCAATATTTTTCGAAGCTATATATTTTAGTTTTTACGGTACCGGGCCGTACCCAGTTCTGGTGTACTAACGCCTCCACTGCAGGGACGATGATGGCCGAAATGGAACACAACTCTTACTGTTTCACTTGGCGTGTTCTACTTTTATGCATGGATGGTGAAATTTGAATGACGATGAGTTTGGAGTCTTTTTGATAAATCGATTTCCGGGGAGGAAGTGAAAAATTGTGCTTTGTTATCCACCCACCTTCTCTCATTTATTATTTGACAAAAATTATTAAAAATTATTAAAAATTACTAAAAATTGTTACAAAAAATATTTTTAAAAATTGAAATAAAATTTAATATTTTACATAGACCAAAGTAGTGAAAAGAAAAGACTCCCTTCCATGCTCCTGAGACGAGTTAAGACACTGAGCTATATTACCAATGTAGACTCCATGGACCAAGAACATGTCATTGATCTATCTATTCTATATTCTAAAGTTATATTTTTAGAATGTAGTTTAAAGAGACATGCACCTAACACATTTTCAAACAATCGGTTTTTTTTTTTTAATTCACTAGAATGAATTACTAGGCATTGCTCGGATCTAAAAATAAGCGCCCGCTACGTAAATAATACATATATAGATAACACCACTCAATTTAAAAATCGCTTGTTTTTAGCTATATTTATTTCCACTTTTCTTTTCAATCCGAATCATTTAGTTTCAACGCACCTGCGCAACACAATCGATGTGTTCAACGCAATCGCGAGCAACAATTTCACACACATGCGCACAAATGTCTACTGCCCCCCCCCCCCCCCCATATGTCTACTGCTCCTTCGCCCTCTTTGTGACTGTCAACGGCCAACCGAAGAATAAAGCTCTTCGCAAACGGAATCAAAAATATCAATTTTTATGCTGCTGTTTAAAAAATTGACAGAAAGTCATAAACTACAGTCATTAGAGGAAATAGTTTTTTTATTCAAATGTTCAATTTTTTTATTCGATCCAAAATCCACTATTACTGCTCCTGTACAGAAAAATCGGTGGTGGTTCAAGTCCGATGGAGCCGAAATGGTTTCGCTTGAAAAACACTTTGTAATATAAAACTCCAGTAAAGTTCAGTAATTTCATTCGATTTCTTTCAGACTCATTCATTTCGTTCACCGGATTTAAAAGCGCTACAAATTATTCGCTAACTATTTATATCTAGCTAGCACTTTTAGTTTTCATGCCGATTTCATCTGGATACTCCCACCATAGACTTCACATCAGAATGTCATATAATTTTACTAACTTGCTTGGCAGTACATAAACTTATAGAAGGTAGGATAAAAAAGTTCGGAGACTGTGCTGATATCACCAACCCTGATTGGAAGAGAGGGGAACTATTTTACCGTGGCGTAGAGGCACATGTGGCGCGATATATGAAAAGGAAGAAGCAGGTCCGCAGTGCAGGGTTTTTCCAGGCAATGCGTGTCAGTGAACTGTAGTCGTTCGCGTTCGTGGAACATTGCACCTGCTGCAGCAGGTGCAATGTTTCTGTCGGCGATTTCCCCAAACGCTAGCAGAATTTGATATTCGTACGTTGTTCTTCAAACGCCATTTCCGTTTTCGATGAACGCGAACGACTACAGTTAACTGACACGTATTGCCTGGAAAAACCCTGCACTGCGGACCTGCGTCTTCCTTTTCACATCTCGCGTCGCATGTGCCTCTACGCCACGGTAAAATAGTTCCCCTCTCCTCCAATCAGGTTTGGAGATATCAGCACAGTCTCCGAACTTTTTGATCCTACCTTATACAATATATCAGACGAGATGTTAGATTTAAGTTAAACTATAAACATGCCTTGCGGCACATAAATATGTACTTCTATACGTACTTGAACACTTATATTTCCATCTATTGTGTTGAAACCTCATTAATCATTAAATATTGAGAATCCCCAAGTTCATTTGACGTCCTATTTTTTAAAAACAAAACGAAATACCTATTGTTTCTGCACTAATATTTCACCAAGGAGTAAGGGACAATGTTCAGCAACCTCTTGATATTATAAATATTTCAAGATTCTACTGCCAGTAGCACAGCGTGATATTTTTGACTAGGGAGGCTGAGCGATTGGCGTTTAAACTTAAAAAGGTTTTGTATTATAAGTGAAATTTATATTGGAATTCACACTTTGAATACGTTTTATTTCCTTGGTGAGTAAATTAAAATAATTTAACATAAAAATGCTAAGAGTGACTGAAATGCACGATGTTTTAAAATATATTACTATTTTTAGTGTGTGTATGTGCAATGTATCTATCCACTCTAACTAAAAAACTAATGGACCGAATTTTATAAAATTTTATAGGTAAGTTATGGATGGCTCTGGTGCTGATTAGATTTTGGTATGACTCAAAATAAAAGAATCCGCCTTTTTTGAATGAACCGCAAAAATCTCATGTATCCACTCTAGCTAAAAAACTAATTGACCAAATTTTACAAAATTTGGTAGCTAAGTCACTTGTGGAATACTCTAGTGCTGATTAGTTTGGTACGATCTGGAAAAGAAGGACCTGCCTCTTTTTTGCGAAATGGCCTTCAGAAATCGCCAAAATGTAAAATGAAAGACTACGTATGCTCAAATTCATCAATTAAATGCTTGTTTCATATGTATTTTTAACGAGGAACAGAATAATACCAAACCCATTATTCTAGGACTATCCGTTCACGAGATATTTCAGTGTTTTCGCATATTTGTTACGCCGCCTTTAAAAAAAATCTGATGTGAACAGCACATGATTTTCCCTATAGACTCAATTTCATTTTCTCCTTATTTCATTAATAATTCATTAAATCAAGTTTAATTACACTAAATAACACACATAATTAATTGTAATTGCACTGAATTTACACTTATAATTCAGTTTTGGATTGCATTTGGTCACTGGACTTATGCTGAAAACCGGCGTAGCAAATATTCAAAGAAACTAAAATATCTCGAGAGCGATCAATCCCAGAGTGATGGGATTCATCTTTTTCTTTTACCTATAAAAACAAGCATTTAATTAATGCATTTGAACATACGCAGTCTTTTATTTTAGATTTCGGCAATTTCTGCGGGGCACTTCGCATGAAAAAGCAGGTTCTCATTTTCCAAATCACACCAAAAATCAGTAAGCACCAGGGTAACCCACGATTGACTTATCTGCCAAATTTTGTGAACTTTGATCAATTAGTTTTTCAGCTCAGCTACAGTGGATATAAACAATTTTTGCGGGCCATTTTGCAGAAAAAGGCAGGTTCGCTTATTCCGAATCGTACCAAAATCTAATCAGCACCAAGGTCACCCACACGTGACTTATCTACCAAATTTTATGAAATTTGGTCAATTAGTTTTCGAGTTAGAATGGATACATACATTGCACAGACAGACACACATACATACACACACAGAAAGAGACTCACAGACACACACACACCGTCACGCTAAAAATAATTTTTTCGTGTTCTAGAGGTCCCAAAATGTGTAGATCCGTCGAAAAATCGAGTTGCGATTTTCGACATAATTCCAATACTTTCCCTATACATCACCATGTATTACAGGGAAAGTAAAATGTCCAGTTATCAAATACAAACAAACATTGAGTTAAAAGTGCAAATTCAGTGTTATTTTGTGCAATAAAACTCAATTTAATGAATTAGTTAAGAAATAAAGAGAACATGAATATGAATCTGCAGAGAAAGTCATGTGCTGCCCACATTAGATTTTTTAAACTGAAATTTTAACTATTTCGTAGCAGCTCTTTTAGTTGTTCTAACATTTATTACCTTCACGTACAATTTAAAAACTTAATAGGGAACAATTATTTTCAGTTATTTCATAAAAGTTGTTGATTAACTAATATTAGACAGTTTTATATGCATGTTGAACAATTATTTTTCGGATGACACAAAATATATCTTCAGTGACTTACTTATTCATTGGTATTGTCGCATGAGCTGTGCAACACTTCATTATTGTGCAAGGCATATCTTTAATGAACTCTGAGAAGTTATACACCATGGATTTCAAAATCGATCTGCCCATATAGATACAACATAAATCATAATGGCAGATAATTACTTAAAACTTCAGAATTGTCACCTATTTCAATATATAAATATATTTACTTCTAAAATATTATGCTTCGCAAATTAATCACTTATATCTGTAGATAATTATATTTTGTGCGACATGCTTGAGTTATTTACTAGTTGCGATGCAAAGCAGACCTGCGTATATGAGCGAATAAATTCCCCCAAACTTAAAACTGAAAACTAATCAGTACGCTCGTCTTTATTCCAAACATTTTATATAAATGATTTTAAAAATATTTCGGTAGATGTTAATATTATATTGGGAGATTCTGACATTATATTGGAAGATATGGACAATATAATGAAACATTCAAACAACAAATTAGAAGATTTAGACAATGTATTGAAAGATGAAAACAATATATTTTGAAGATAAAGACAATATATTGGAAGATTGAAACAATATATTTGAATTTTCAAACAATATATTGGAAAAGTTAGGCAATAGATTGGAAGATTTAAACAATCTCTTGGAAGATGAAGAGAATATATTGAAAGAATCAAGTTTCAATCAGACGGATTGAAACAGATTTACAATCAATATATTGGAAGATTAAGACAATACATTGGAAGATTGAGCCAATATAATGGAAGTTTGAGATAATACATTGAAAGACAATATGATGAAAGAATTAGAAAATATATAGCAAGATTCAGAAATATATTGGAAAATTTGTACAACGTATAGGATGAAACAATACATTCACAGACTCAAAAATTGATTTTGAACTGTCGAACAATGAATAAGTTGATTTTCGAAAATTTAATGTATGTTATTTCGAAAATATATTGACTATGATGTACAAATTCATTCATTACATTGTAATTTCGATAAGTAATTGACAGATTCATTGTATACAACTAAAGACTCATTTGGCAGATTAATTCAATACAGTAATGAATTGTAGTAGTGCATTGGCAAATTCTGGCAATTTTTCAGCACATTTAAGAAAAACAATGGCAAATTTAAGCGGTTCGTTCAAGACATTGCCAAAGTTAGGTAATTTATCTATATAAAAAGAATTAAAAAATATGTCTGTTTATTTGTGTATTTCTGTGTTTGTCTCATCAGCACGGAAGAAAGGTTCCATCGAACTTCATGAAATTTTGTGGGTACACGTGAAATAGCTCTACATAAAATTTAGTCTATGTTTCGAGTTTTTAAGACCAGGGGTTGTCGAAATATTAATAAAAAAGGAACCTGCCATAAAGATAGCATTATGTAGACGATAATTTCTTATACAAATTTATTTGAAAAAAAAAATAATATCACATTGTTAAGCAACGGAATTAAACCCAATGAGTATATATAGCAGACGATTTTTATTGAATCTTTTCCGATTTAAATAATTAACAAGAAAGATGCATAAAGTATTGATTATGAAACACTTTCCAAATGCAATTTTATTTAAATATTTCTAAAATGCGATACATTTAGCAACGATTTTTTTTAATTATCACAGAACTACAATAATTTATTTTACTTGAAAACTTCAAACTTCATCGAAAAAAAATGAACTTTATTCAAATGACGTCATCGAAATATAAATCGTCTGTCTCTCTATGCAAAAGTAGTGAATATTTCATTCATACACTTTTATTCTAGACTCCAGAATTAAATAATTTTGCATGAAAAAATTCAGCAATCTTATACCATTCCCGGCCTTGGACATTAGAAGCCCTGTGCCATTCGTCGTGGGCGCCAAGGACTGGGTTTACAGCAATTCTTATACAACTTATCTTACAATTACTTGTTTACATTCTTCATCCATTAAAATTAGGCTTCGTTGTAGAAATAATCAAAGTCTGATGATCATTTAAACTAAAAAAGATTGTAATTGCGTTGGCGCGAAATACAGATGACTAGAAAATACGCTAAAATAAAACGGTTTTAGGACGGATACAACACTAAATACAAATTTAAAAAAACTTTAGATAGCACGATTTTTACTCTAGGAAAAAAGATGAGTGTCGTATTTTATTGTGAAGTGGGTGACGCGATCTCTTCATATTATATGGGTGTAATTATTATTTTAATTTTTATTTAAAACTACCACCAAACATATTCTGCTAAAAAAAATTTATAAATTTTATGGAATAGTTTAAATATTTTCTAAAATTTTGGAAGCAATTTGTAAATTTTAACTTTGCTTAAAAAAAGTTTGAAAAATTAGGTTCCATAGTGTTCGATGTATTTCACTTTTTCAACCCAGGTTCAATCCAAAACGTATTAGGTGGTATTATTCATTTGCATTCCCATATGTCCCACAGACCGTCTCAATAAAATTTTATTTTGATAAAGTCATTTTACTGCAGTCATCGTGCGAATGTATAGACAGACGGAATGAACAAAGCCATAAGCACTTTTCAACTATGTTGTACAGTGTTAAAAATGTATATAAAAATAAATTTTAATAGAATTACCTTTTAGACTGAGTTATAATTTCTTATGCTATCTGTTTTATATCGGCAAATATGTTTCAAGCTTATATATAAAGTTTAGCCAATTGTTGAACCCATTTTAGAGCTTTCATTTTGACATATGTTGATCCAATTTTATATTTTTTGTAAATTTATTTACAATTTTTCAGATCTGCCTGTGAAGATAATTTTGCATAGTGAGAACATGGATTCTCATATTTCTTTTTAGAAGAATTAAATTAAATATTTTAATAGAATGTTTTGAATAACTATGTCGTTTAGAATACTATAAGAATTTGCACATAATTGCAAATTTTAAGTTTCTCTGCATTATATATTCCGTACAGATAACGGATATACTGCTAGTATTAAATATAGTCATATATATTCAACAAACACGTTCGAAAATTTGGTTAATATATAAGTGGATTTGAATATTTCATCGGTAGATTCAGACAGTATATTGTGCAGTACCTTTTCAATGCATTGTACATTAAGGCAATGCACAGGCAAATGGATTTCATTGTATTCTAGCAGAAACATTTTATCAAACAGAAAACATAATGCAAGGGTAAGAAAAACGCAACAGGACATTTTGACACCCTGTGCTTTAAATATCAGGTTAATAAGAATTAACTTTTTTTTTATCATCAAATGGCCAGGTACTTGACTCTCATCATTCGCCTATACATCGGCCAGAACGTGAACCATTTAGCCGTCCTAGGACGTTTCCCCAGGCGCACCAGAGGGGGCGGAACACACTGCGTCCAACAACACAATATCCATGCCTTACGTGGGACTCGAACCCACAACGCGGCAGTCGAACGATTGCTTGGAAACGCTCGCCTTGACCGCTCGACCACCGCGTCGGCTAACTAACTTCTAATAAGAATTAACTACTTTCTATTATTTGAACAAAGAGTGGTGTGCATA
This sequence comes from Amaurobius ferox, assembly GCA_951213105.1. NCBI lineage: Eukaryota > Metazoa > Arthropoda > Arachnida > Araneae > Amaurobiidae > Amaurobius > Amaurobius ferox. The sequence goes on from OX578134.1 coordinate 13,493,474, forward strand.
TTTTTAGGTTTAGTATTTCGTCATCAATTACAATTGAAAACAAAGAACATTTGTTTAACAATGGCATTTGCATATAGTTCTGCGCCATTATATAGTTCTGCACCAGTTTTACCCCTTTATCTGTCTGAAATCGGAGCGTTACGAAAAATGCGACTACTAAATTTACTCGAAATATGTTCTAAACTATAAAAAATTGATATAAGAAGTAGAAAGCAAAAATGCTCAGTCGTAAATCCAATTTTTAGATCTGGAATATTTTTTACAAAGCTTTTATAGTATTTGAACAGTCGCCTTATTATTTTAAAGAAGATTGTAAATTTCCCTTTAAAATTCTTAGAAGAATATATAATGGATTGATCGGGTTCTTAGTTTTTGAAGTACAGTACTTATAATCTCAATATTTTAATGCTTCGAGAAAAGGTGGTTCTAGTTTTACAAGACATTGCTACGCGAAACCATTTCGGTTCCATTAGACTGGAGACGCCGCCATTTTTTCATTGGAAAATTAACTTTCTCCGGTTGTCTCAAGCTTTAAATTACGATTCGAGCCTAGTGTGTGATTAAGGAACAAGATTGTGAACTTTCAAGGTCTGTTCTTGATTGCGATGAAAGTCAACAGAAGAATTTATAATTCATTCTCTCCTATATGATACTTCAAACATAATATTTTCCCCTCTTCTTGTTTTGCATAATTTAACTGAAGTTGCCAGAGCTTAACTGCATTTGCAGGATAGTTCATTCACTTTCAAAGAATTTTAATTCATGCGAGAAAGCTGGAAAGTAAACTATTGAAATTCCACTGCGACCAATTGCAAATACATCATTCTACAAGCCACCAATTTCGTTTCACATACTTGCACAACAGCTGAAAGGATCTCACGAAAGATAAGTGCTCTGCCATTGTCCAAGTTTAATTTCAATATCATAGAGCCCTCGAAAGTCATTCACTTTCTAATGTTCAATTCATGTTGGCAATCTCGTTCTTATCTGTTCTCTTAAGAACATTCTGGCCTGCAGCATTCCTCCAACTTTTGTTTTCCGGCAGTTGAAAGAACCAAGAACATTATTTTTCAAAAAACTTCGTTGAAAGTGAAAAACATTCATTTTCGTGCTTTCCTCTGCGACAAGAGAGGGCATTTTCAGACGAGGAATTTAAATTTGAAAATGAAAACGAAACTTTGAATGCGAGAGAATTCACTGCGATCGTTATTTTTTAAGAAGGACATTCCAAACTGCTCGTACCACCATAAAAGACGAAGCTTTACTATTAGGTATGAAGTTAAGTTTGATATGGAAAATCCTATTTGCAACATATCTCGTTTCGCTGTTTCATTTTGCTTCCTGTATATTTCAGTCTAATGGTAGCATTATGTAACAATGCGCCGTCAGAGCGAATTTGTCTGCGCAAAATTGCGACGTATAACAAATTTATACGTGCTGCAGTACTGATATCGGCTATTTTATGCTGACGAGCATATAAAAAGCGTGAGATAGCCCACATATGGCATTATATATAATGTGGGTGTGTTTCTATTTCATATTTTTGTCCAGTTATATGACAATTAATCATGGGCGTGCCAGCCCAAGTAACCACTTGGAGCCTCATATTTGCAGAGGACCTCAAAATTGTGTACATTATTTTTATTGGACCGCTCTTCCAATCTTTAAATGTCTCATTTAGTGCATTATAGTGAATAATACAACGTATTAGTTAGTGACTAATACAACGTATTAGTTAGTGACTAATACAACGTTTTGTTAGTGATTAATACAACTTTTGCTTGTATTTTTTATAATCCTGCATTTTACCATTAATCAATTGTGCATCAATTTATAGTTGTTTTTGGCTAGAACCCATTTAATGGATTGTAGTTGAGCATACCCCCGCTGCTCTCTCTGTCATTTGGTGATTTTAATGTAGGCTCTGTAGCACTTTATATTTGTTTTGGTCTTTTCGAATTTCGGTATATTTTGATTTCAGGAGAGCTTAATGGAACTCGGCCTAAAAGTATTTACATAATCAGTCTTCCTTTTGCCAGCCTATGCACTATGGACTTTTGGGTATTATATAGCAAAACTATGGTTATATGACCAGGGCCGGATTATCCATTGGAGCAATTTAGTTTCGGATCAGAGAATATTTTCATATCATAAACAAAGGTCCCTAAAATATTGCTGAACGGCGGGCTTAAAATTTTATGCCAGAACCTGCAGTAAAACAACTGACGTAATTCATTCGTATTTATTTTTAAACTTGTAAAAACAACATAAATAAATTGTTGGATAAACAATTTTTTGGAGTATCAATTTTCGAATTTGTGACGTTTTACTGCTTTAACTGTTCAAATGGGGGCATTTCATAAAAGCTCCTTGAAGACTATCAGAAACCTCGGGATCCTAATACAATTAGCATTAGAGTGAAAAACTAATTTTTTTAATAACTATTGTTTGAAAGTTGTTCATATTTTGTTCTGTTGATTAATTCTACACTCATTGTTAGCACCCGGTCACTGAATTTGTTGCTCATGCTTTAGGGCGAGTCGGATGGTCTGGGTTGTCGATTCATTGTTAGCAGACTGTTAGTTTTGTAAAATTAAATATCAGTGAAGAAGATAAATTAATTAAAAAGCTTGTTGCTGTCTCAGTTTTCACCATTTTCACAATGGGAGTAACTTCTTTGAAATATCTTAAAGAATAGTCAGTTTTTACCTTTGATTCATCTCTACAGGTATTCATTGGTACATTACACCAAAGTTAATTTGAATATATAATCAACCAGCACGCGTTTGACAAACCCTATGCTGAGTTTCCCGGCCGCCCACTTTTGCTGCTCTATGTGTTCGGATGAGTCGGACGGCCTGGGTTTTTGACACCCTATACTGACCAATAAAACCGCAGCCATCAATGCAACCTCACATTTAAAAGCATTTATTAAGGCTTTAAAATTATAAAGAGTAATCAAAGTGATCAGAAAAGACATATCTTCCAAAATGTATAAAATTTAGCTAAGGGACAGGGTAGCATTGCCTGCCACTAATAACATTTTAAACCATTTATAATGATGTAAGTGGGGTTGGCCCCTCATGAGTGGAGTTGAAAATAATGCAATACGGTATATTCCCCGCGCTGGCACATAACCCCAACTTATCCAATTTTTTTTTCAGATTTTGTGAACATTTAAATAATTTTAGTTGTAACAATGAGAATAACTAAAAATTCTATCTAGTTTTAGTTTTTCACATGACGCGCTGGAGTTGCACTCGGTAGGCCCGGGTTCGATTCCGGCCGCTGCCAAAACTGCCGCCGTGTTCATGCGGAGTACGATCACGTTAAACATGTGGGTCCGAAAGTCCTTCCGAGAGGTTGGTGGTAGGGGAAGGAGGGTACGGTCCCTGTGGATGCCTCCCCCACTGGGTTCCGGTCTAAATTGGGTGGCACTTCCCGACCGTCCAAAACGGTTACCTTACACCTTTCTGGTAGGTCGGACGGTCTGGGTTTCAACAACAACAACATGACGTATATACCCGGCCACCCAAACTTCTGCTGTAAACCTTTGGGTCAGTCGGGTGATCTGGGTTTTCAACTTAATGCATCTACAGATAAAATTTTATAGCGGTGAATTCGTTCATGGATTATCGTGTCCTCATTTTACAAGCACGCACACACACACAAACACACTTACGCACACACACAAACACACATACGCACACACACAAACACACATACGCACACACACAAACACACACACACACATACAAATGGACATTTCGCCCAAAATGTTCGAAATGAATTCATAGAGTACTTAAAATATCCCATCATTATCTCGAATTCATTAACAATTCAAAAATTTGAAAATCTCCAGGAAAATAATACTGTATATAATTTTATGAGAATGTAAAAGTCTTCAAATTATAAGATAATAATAATGCTAGTACTTGTCTTACCTGTGGAGAAAACAAATTACCTACTAATAATCAAAAAGCAAAACAAAGGATACATTTAAGAAAAATAATTGTATAAGCTGAGTCCATTATATAAGATAAATATAAAATAAAATATAAAATAAAAAACTAATAAGATCAAACATTTAAACGCATCGATAATTTTCGGCAAAGGGAAATGAATCAAATAATTTTTACTAATTACATCGCAAAGAACAAAATAACGATAACCATTAATATGCAAAAGCAAGGGGAATAACTTGATGAAACTTTCAAAGATATATTTTGTTCGCAAACATTAAATACATGAATGAATTGAGAATATAGTTCCAAAATAGCACAAGAGGGTTAAATAATATAGAAATGTATGTATGGGCTTTCTTACAAAATAATGCAATCTGTGACATTAATTCTTACATTGCTATTAAAAACTTAATGAAGATAAAATTATGAAAAATGAAAAATAATGGAATAATAAAACAAATTCTTACATAATAAAAGAAGATGTATGTTTATCTGTAAGAAATTACGTACTGTGTTAGCTAAACTCTTTGTACGACAAACCTTAGCGAGATTTTTTTACAATTCGGATTAGTTTTTCAGTTATTTTATGTCGAAGCATGAATTTGCTCAATATTCACACAAATTAGCTCAATGGATCGAAAATATTATAAAACAATTTTCATCTAAACACCATCGAAAAAAAAGATCAGAGAACGTTCTTTCCAACGATCTCTAAACCAAATCCGTAGAACAAATCCTTCATATTTGTTTATTTATTTTTTAATACATCAAAATATGCAGTTTTATTTTTTCGGTAGAACAAATCCTTCATATTTGTTTATTTATTTTCAATACATCAAAATATGCAGTTTTATTTTTTATTTTCATCGTATTCGAAAAAGGAACATTAGTGCAATTCTTCAATTTGGCAAAAGTATGGGTGTACATCCTCGCATTACAATTTTTTTTTATTTTTTGAATTAGTCTATTTTCTGATTTTCTGTTAATTAGCAACCAAAGCCATCAATCAATTATCACAGAGATAAAAAGCCTGCAGCCACTTCAATGAACACACAACACAATTAGCTCCAACAAAACAATCAGTAAAAATTGCTACCCCAGAGTATTTCCTACAGTCTTTCCATGTTTCCTACAGCCATCACCAACCTACCTGACTTCAAGTCTCAAAGTACCACGAGAATACCACGATAATTTATTATATTTAAAAACTCCATCGAAAACAACTGAAATGCATTCAAATGACGTCATAGAAAAAATAACACGCCTGGCTCTCTCTAAAAAAGCAGCATTTCATTCATAAATAATTTCCCATTCATGTCATTCATCACAATACTATAATAATTTATTTTATTTAAAAATTAAGACCATGGAGCTACAAGTAATTAAACTCTATGCTTAACACTTCATCGCAAAAAAACGTCCTTCTCTCGGTACAGTCAATGAATATTTCTTTCATATCAGCTATGCAGACTCCATGAGCTAAATTCTTTTGCGTTAAAAAAATACAGCAATTTCTATACAACTCATCCTACATATTTTGCTGTTTACATTTTACATAAGTGAAAAATAGGCTTCGTTGTAGAAATAATCAAATTTGGATGAGCATTTAAACTCATATATATTGTAATTGCGTTGATTTAGTATGTAGATGCACAGAATTTAAACCAAAATAAAGTGGTTTTAGGACGGATACAACACTCAATATGAAATAAAAAGAACTTTAAAAATCACGATTTTGAGACAAGATGGATGCCATATATCATTTTGAAGTGGATCACGTGATACTTTCATATCATGGTCACGTGATCGTTTCATATAAGAGGTGTTATTATTATTTTAATTTTTATTTAAAGAACTACTGAATATATTTCGCTGAAATTTTTTTTATATATTTTATAGAACAATTTGAATATTACCTAAAAATTTTGAAGCAATTTGTGAATTTTAAATCCACTTAAAAAATGTTTGAAAAATTAGGTCCCATAGGGCTCAATGTATTTCATTTTTTCAACCCGGGTTCCATCCAAAACTAATTGGGTGATATTATTCATTTATATTCCCATAGGTCCTACAGACCGTCTGAACAACATACTAAAATTTCATTTTGATTAAGTCATTTTTACGGCAGTTATCGTGCTAGCGGACAGACAGACAGACAGACAGACAGACAGACGGACAGAATGAACAAAGTCATAAACACTTTTCAACTTTGTTGTAAAGTGTTAAAAATGATGCTGGAATACTTTTGCTACAGTTTTGGCGATTTCTGATTACTGCGATACCTTTCGGGCGACATTCTGACGATACGTTTACAAAACTTTATATTTTTGCATATTGGTTTAGAAATGGGACAAGGACATTTTTTGTTTGCATATTTGCCTGCGCAGATAATTATGTATAGTGAGAAAATGTATATTTTTAATTTCTTTTTAAAAAGCAATTGATATTAATATTTTAATGGAATTTATTATAAAAGCGATATAAATGTTTTAGAATTTGCATACTTTAAACCAAAAGCAACATCAGGTACATCTGATAGTATATGTATGAACACATTGAAAAGTGTGTAATAATGGAAAACTCCAATTTGAAAGTAACACGCGTTTTACTTGCTGCGCACGCGCCAACGCATAAAAAATCCTTCCACCCCTAATCCAGGTGTTCCGTGCCGATCTTGATCATTTTGATCGCTTGATCAGATCTCATCACAGGGGTGGGTTCGACCCTACCCTTGCCCCACTGAAAAGCAGCTCAGCGACCTATTTCGAACCCTCTGTGTTCACCTGTTGTCGCGTGCCCACACGGGAAATTTAACCTAGAAAATCGCTTCTTGTGCATCTAAGGAGCCTTTTTTTTAACTTTGACTCCCTCTAGGTGACTAAACCCGAACTCGTCCAGTCTCGATAGTAACTGAAGCTTATTACAATCCAGTCCCGATGATAAATCCAAATCCGACTCGTAGAAATTTAAGTCTTGGGTCAATCAGGTCAGCCCGAACAGCAGTTTTGAAACATATCTGAAACTGTAAATTCGCCCGATTTAATTAGTCAATATATAAATAGATCGCATGAATCGCTCCGTATGGAAAGAACTTCAGCCCTATTTTTTTACAAAATGGAGATAGCAGTGGTTTCTGTATGAAGATCAACCTATCAATGTATGGTATGAAGAACTTTAATTCAATGACTATATAAGACATAGTGTGGACATTTTCTTGTTCCAAGAAGGAAGGTATTTCAGTTCTGAACTGTATTTAATCGAAGATTCAAATGCAACTGTTGTATTTGATCCTTAGATCAGAACAGACTGTACCTGACGAAGAGCACTTAAACTGTATCTGGAAAATCACAACAATAATATATAAGAGAGAAGACATTATGGCGACAACTGAACCATTTTCTAGTTTCAATGGATTTGGGTAGCTGCATGCTTCTCAAATACAAAAAAGAAAAAAAAAACGTTTCCATTATGCTCTATATGTTGCCGGTTCCGAGAAATTATTTTTTTATATCAGCCAGGATTGATAAAAAATATATATATTTTAAACGAAAACCATGGTTAATAAAACATGGTTTAAACCAGTCACCTGCTATCAAACCAAAAACATTTAAACTTTTTTCGTCTGTTTTAATGTTTTAACTGATTAATAATTCAAAATTTGTAAGATGAGTTGTATTTGTCTTTTTTTTTAATCAGCTTGGAGAGCTGTACTTTTTAGTGGCCTAAGCACAAATTTAAAATTTCCATCAACTCGACCCTTGACCTGTAAACCATCACAGTTTCATTGTTACTGTACTATCCTATAGTTAACATGTGAAAAAGAGATTCATTACACAGGCTTAAAATTTTTATATTCTAAACTACGTATATTTTATCACATAAAGAATGAATCATTGAAATTTATTAAAGGCAACAGAACATTTTAAAAATTAAAAACTGAATTTTGATTCCCCGTGTAGCAAACAAGCATGAATAAACATGTTTTAACATTTTCAGTCTAAATTTTTCACATTAAAATTAACACAGGAAATATGCACTAGACTAAAACTGTAATTTTTTTTCAGATTTTTTCACTTACAGTAAAACACTATTTTTTTCAGCTTTCTTAAATACTGCAGGACTGAATTCCTCTCTTCTGCTTGGAGGGATTCACATAATAAAATGCTTTGTAAATACAATGAAAGCAGTTGATGGTTTCAAAAACACGTCAAGGGTTCTCTTGTTTAAGAAGAAAACCAATATAACTTGTTTTTGTAACGATCGTCAGAGATGGCAACCCATAAAGTTATTTTCAAAAGTATAGTCTCGTATTTTATGTTCTGATCTATTTATTACTTGTGCGCGAAATAACTTTCTATATTTACGGAAAGCGATTTTGTCTGAAATTCTCTTTCTTATGTAAAGAAGATTTCTAATAATTTCTAATAACTTTTAAAACCTTTTCCTGACCTAGTTTGTTCGAATCAATCCCTATCTTGAACTTAAGAGAAAACCACACGAGTTGCATTCGATATGTAGCCAAAAGGCAACGGCTCTGCGTTACCTACGGTCTAAAAGCATCTAATGTGAAAAACAGACCCCAATTGATTTTTATACAAGTTTCCAAAGCAATCACTCGACCGTCATGTTGTGGGTTCAAGCCCCACGTAGGGCATGGATGTTGTGATGTGGGCGCAGTGTGTTCCGCCCCCTCTGGTCCGCCTGGGGCAACGTCCCTAGGACGACTTAATGGATCACGTATAAGGCCGATTTATGGACGAATGACGATGAGTCAAGTGCCTGGTCATTGGATTAAAAAAAAATATATACAAGACATTTGTCTGAACGTCAAGTTTAGACAAATATCTAAACTTGCTAAAAGTTTGTTTTCTACCTGAACTTGTATATCACTGATGTCCATTTTATACTATACATTTATGATAGAATCACTACAGAATCAGGATATATCTCTACAAATTGAAAATATTCCAAAATAATGTACGGAAAAAGTACATAATTAGTATGAAATTTCACATCATACATAATTAGTATGAAATTTCCACAATGAAAAACTTTACCAGCAGGATAATACACCATCTCCGCATTAAATATCTGAAATTCTAGTAATCATAAAGAAATAATATTATCAAAATTACAGTTGTTTGCTTTGAATAAAATGCAATCACCTCGTTTTAGAGAGAGGTATAGGTGTTGTTGTTGAGACCCAGACCGTCCGACCTACAAGAAAGGTGTAAGATAACTGTTTGAACGGCCGATAAGTGCCACCCAATTTAGACCGGAACCCAGTGGGGGAGGCATCCACGGGGACCGTACCCTCCTTCCCCTACCACCAACCTCTCGGAAGGACTTACGGGCCCACATGTTTAACGTGATCGTACTCCGCATGAACACGGCGGCAGTTGTGGCAGCGTGCAAATCCAGCGCGCAAACTACCGGGCTACCGCACCCGAAATGTGCCAACAGCACGCGGTGTTCCCAGGTGGTCACCCACTCAAGTACTAACCGCGCCCGATGCTGCCTGACTTCGGTGATCTAACGAGAACCGGTGTTTTCAGCACGGTACGGCCGTTGGCATAGAGGTGTAGATGTTGTAAATATCCATTATAGTTTCCACAAAATTCGACTAGAAGATCACATTATTTTTTATACATCAGCCCATTTCTGTTAACAACATCATCAAAATTGTTAATTGCCACTAATACCCTGGCTAGATTTCAATGTACTTAGTAAAAAAGATGCTTTATTTGTTTGGAACACTTATTAATTGACAAGCCTGAAAAGGTTCATAATAGCCTTAATTAGTGCAATAATTATGCATAACACTAATTAAACCTAACTTTGGAACAAAGCAACAATAATTTGATTTCAATCACTTGCTTACATTTTCATGTTTGGCTTTGTCTGCTGAGTAATTAATATGGTCTATTATTCACGGCGGTAATGAATCCAAATAAAGTCCAATGTTAGGAAGTTGAGAAATATTTTCATAGTTTTTAATAGAAATTTATAGAGATCTAGTTTTTCTACATTAAATACTTTCAGGCAATGGTCAATCCACTGGCGTTGTGCATATTTTCATAGCTCGGATGTGGTTTCCTCCATAGTCCAGTTTGAAACATTAAGGGGACGGTGGACGTTGAAATTTTTTTTATTTATTTATTGACTTAGAAGCATGAAAAGTTGTATAAATATTCTTCTTAACATTACTATATAAAATACCATTCAATTTTTTTCAATTTTGTTATAATTTTGTATTTTTTTTTTTAATTTAATTTTTTTTAACGAAAATTTGAAAATGCTCCTTGCGTGCTATTTGTTCACATTTTTGATTAATATTTTACATTATGATCACTCAAAAACACATTATGAGCCAATTTGGGTATTCATTTTTAAATCCCTTAGAAAGTTAATTTTTTTTAAAAATATTTTTCTGCATTAAAACTTAATTTTCTTCATTTAATTGGGTTATTACTCACTTTTAATTGCCTTAATAAAGTTCAATTATAAAATGCATACCCAGTTTCATTAGAAAGTATGAAAAGTGTCTTCTTACCAAATTTCATGCATCTCAAACAAAAATTAAGACGCATGGAGCATTTTAAAAATGTAAAACCTTTAAAAATTCCGTTTCGAAATAAATGCATTTTACCTTTTGCTTACGGGTGGGACCAGCAGGTGCAATGTTTATGCCGACGATTTCCATGGACGCCAATGTCTGCAAAGGGGGGGGGGGGGTCGAACTGTTTGGGATAGGGTATGTCAAATATCTGTCTTTTGGAGGGGGTTCTTCGTTTGGGACGGACTCTGTCCCACCCGTAAACAAAAGGTTAAATGCGTAAAACAATGTTATATATATATATATATATAAAAACCTTTTTTAGTCGATTTTTGCTCATTTCAACGTCCACCGTCCCCTTAAAATAATACAAGTTTCTCTAATAAAATGTGTTGATTGTATTTTATAAAATTTCTTTAACCTTTATAGTATATATAGTAACTTTCTACTTTCTCACACTACTAAGAAAGTGAAAATTGAAATAGAAATGCAAAATATAATTCGGATATTTGATCCCACCGCATTACTTTTCTCTTAAATATACTATGTATTGTAGAGAAAGTAATAAATAACGCATCTTTAGTAATATTTATAAGTATAATGTTTATTGTATTACAAGGAAGTATGTTATTGTTTTTTTTTAAGAATTGCACTGTTAGTTTTAACAAATTTTCATTTACTTTTACTTTTAGATATAATTTGTTAAAACAAATCAACAACTGATGAAGGTTTCTTCATTCTTGGAGCTTCTAAAGTAAGTGTTCAGGCATTTTTCATTCTGTATATATAGTTATAAACTAACACCGGTTAAACAAATAATACCAGGATGAAGATGTTTAGGAGAGCACAAACCATAGAAATCCAAGATGATTGGTAGGAAAAAGAAGTGTGATAAAGAGTTAAAGAAAAATTTACAGTGACACAGCGCTACTATGCATTGTTACTAGAATTGTTACATATAACCCCTTGCCTCACAATTTTTCTATTGTTAATAATACAACTGTTCATAACACATGATAACGCAATTAAGTTTGCTAATAAAACTGCACAACGCAATTAACTTAACTTTACTGGTTATGGAGATAAAAGCAGCCTTTTTCATTCACGATAAAAAAACAAACCAATAACGTTCGAAAGCGTCTGTCCAAAGTCTATTATAACCAAACACCTTCTAGCTTTCATAAGTAAAAGTTGTTCGGCCTTTGAATCCTGAAAAATGAGTATATTTTTCACCCCGGAAAGCAATTTATATAGTAATTTAATTGTCTTGTGTTATATTATAGACGACACTTTTGCTTTGCAGCTATTTTTACAACAGTTTTAATCGTTTTAATTTAGGTCACTATGGGAAGAGAGTGTAATCCTTCTCCCCTTTCCAAGATCCTAGCTACAGTACTGTTTCAGGTATTTCAGTTTCAAAAAGTATATTTTAAAATATTTCTTCCCCACAAATAAGTTCATCGTGTTTGAAATATTGTAAACATTGTTAAAGTTAAAAATATTCATGTTGATTAAAGAGAAAAACTTTGGTATTTACTGTTATACAAATTGCTTTTCACTGATTTCCATTCACTATCTGATATAATTTAGCATGCTGGTACTCACTAAAATAATTAATATGCTGGTGCTTTCTAAAAATTTAATATGCTGATGCTAAGAAACAATTATATGCTGGTACTCCGAAAAAGTATTTCATTTGATGTTTTTCGAAATAACTTAATATGTTGGTACTCCTCGAAATAATTTAACGTGTTGGATGTTCTTTAAAAATTAATCATAATTTTAGTGCGCTCTGCAAGTATTTATCATTAGTGCTTCTTCAGAGCAAAAGATTGCGCGTCTCTGCCTAAAAGAGATAATTCAGATACAAAATCGTTCACGCATAAGTGGTAATCAATTTTTTTCTTTATAATTTGTTTTGTTTTTTTATTTCTATTTCACCACAATATTCTGTTTTATCAGCCATTCATTTATCCGGCCAGGGGTGCGTTCCACAAGAGTCGAGTAAGCGTCTTCTGTACCATATTTTATAATTTTTTTCCACCAAAATAGGCAATTTCTCTCAATTTTTTTATAAGATAGCTACAAAACACAATTTTTTACAGTTTCTTTAAATGTAGATCATGTCTATGTTTTTTCAGTCACATCCCGCGACAAAAAGGGGTGCAAAGGACCTGGTCCTCCCCCGACAAAGAAAGTTTCACGACCCTTCATGAAAAGCGCGCTTTCGCTCTTGAAAAGCGCCCACAAGACACTGCGTTCAGTGGCACCATAAGTGTGTCACCCACTGTACACGCGCCGCGCCTCCCAACAACAGCACATGGCACACGCCAGGTGAGGATTCTCTATTCGATTGCGCCTTTTCCCGCGACTTAAGTGGCAAGAACCTCAATATTGGGAAGTTTTTACAGTCATGGAATTGTGTGAGGTATCAGCGAATGTAAGAATACTCGACAGCATATGTTCGGTTTGAAAAATAACAGGGTTCCTAGGAAAGTTCTTAAGCACCTCAATAAGTTTGTAAGAAAAGGTCCATGTATGAGTGTACACGTTAGGTCTATCTGCAGAAAAGTGACCACGCCCGATCGGATAGAAATAACTGAAGCGCCCCTATTGAAGAATTTAAAAAGTTAACATAATATAATAACTAAACTTGGCGATACGCCCAAGTGATAAAATTACTAACAATAAAAACTTTTTAAATAAAAGTTTATTTACAGCATATAGGACGTTAATATTACATGAATTTGCATTATCGCTTTCGGGAGTATTCACTAGAGGCATATGACAGGTATAAAGTACATAAAAGCTTTTAAATACAGCACAGCCAACTCACAGGGTAAATTTGCATAATTCGAAACGCCAGTAGGCGAAAAGAAATTTTATATAATGAGAATAAGTTAAAAAAACATAAATTCATAAACAAATCATTACCAAAAGCCATGTTGTTGTTGTTGAGACCCAGACCGTCCGACCTACCAGACCAAAAGCCATGTAGGAAAGCATATTTAACAAAACTTTAAATATATAAATATTTAGATGCGCAAATAGATCTTAACATCCATGGAATCGAGAACAAATCGCCAGGCAAAACGAAGTTTTTAAACGAGGTTATAATTGCAAATGAAATCTCGATAAAGATAAATAAGCAAGGATTTATGAAGTAAAATGTTCCGGTGATTATTACAATACGTTAAAATAGAAGTCTTATCAAACACAAGAACAAAACAATCATTGAGAATAGTTTGTGATAAAGCAGCGAATATTATTGTGATAAAGCAGTGGATGACGGCCATATTTAGTTAATCTAATACCAACACACCATTTAGTACTACCGATATCAAATTTATATTCAGTGTCATATGAAAAAAAATCTGATGTGGGCAGCACATGACTTTCCCTGTAGACTTATATCCACGTTCTCTTTATTTTAATTAAATTTATTTCACTTTTAATTCAATTTTCGTTCTCATTCGGTAACCGGGCTTATTTTCAAAAGTGGCGTAAGGAAAGTACGAAAAACTAAAATATCTCGAGAACGGCTAGCCCTAGTGTAATGGGATTGGTCTTATTCTTTTCGTCGTTAAAAATTACGTATTAAACGAGCATTTAATGGATATATTTGAGTATACCTAATTCTTTAGTTTAGATTTTGACGATTTTTGCGGGCCATTTGCAAAAAAAGGCAGGTTATTTTTTTCCGAATCGCACCAAAATCTAATCAGCACCAGGGTAATCCACAAGTGACTCATCTACTGAATTTTGTGAAATTCGGTTCAGTAGTTTTTCAGTTAGAGTGGATACAAGCTTTTGCGGGCCATTTCGCAAAAAAAGGCGGGTTCTTTAATTCCAAATTGTACCCAAAACTAATCAGCACCAGACTCGCCCACAAGTGACTTACCTACCAAATTTTGTGAAATTCGGTCCATTAGTTTTTTACTTAGAGTGGATACAAAATCTGCACAGACACACAGACAGACAGACACACACACAGACGTCACGCTAAAAATGGTTTTTTCGTATTCTAGAGGTCTCGAAACGTGTAGATCCGTCGAAAACTCGAGTTGCGATTTTCGGCATGATTCCAATACTTTCCCTATACATTACCATGTATTGCAGGGAAAGTAAAAAAAGGGGGGGGGGGGGCAACGTACACCCCAGCCTAACAGATTAAGTTTAAATATGTCTGTCCGAATACGGCTATAGAAACAACGGTGGAATAGGCAGGTTTAAAATTAAATTCCAAACAAAACTGAGCAAGAGGGAATTCGTTATGATAACGAACTGGACAATAAATCGAGATAGATGAGAAATGCCAATTACAAGGCTGTAGTCCATTGTCTTGGGCCTAGGCCATAAAAAGTTACAGAAAGCATTTATTTCACACAATATGATTATTGGCGATTTGCAGTTCTATTCAGGAATACTAAATTAACAACACACGTGCACGGTAGTCTAATATACAGCTTATTTAAAATGGTCTTCAGTAGCAATCCACATTTAAATTCGAGAACGACTATTCCCACGTTTTTTGACAAGCATTGCAAATGTCACCGCGTTATAGTCCCTGATGTTATTACTTTTTGACAAGTATTTTTGCCTTCTATATACGCGTTTTGCCCCGCTCTTAATGTCAAATCCTACTAATCTGATAACTATTTTACAACTTTATTTTACATTTTTCTTCTATCCCACTTTGTCGTTGAGTTCGTTATCCAAACTTTTCGAATGATCCGCTAGAGGCACTGCGATCACTTTAATTCGGACTTTTCATGGAACCCTGCATAACGATAAATATTTGGTTCTCAAAATGCAGTTAGTTATTTAATAGATTTTTGATTGGAATTTTAAAGGAGAAAAATAAGCAACAAATATTGTTAATGACTTGAAATACATGAAGAAAAAAAGTCAATATCTCTCACCAAATTCCTAGAAAATTAATTCATAAAATTGTAAAAGTTGTTTCTGTATTCAAAACCAAATGAAACATTTAATACATTCTACAACTTTCAATACTTCCTTAAAGAAATCAGGCATATAAAAATTAGGTGACTACAATTAAGTGACTACTAATTTTCATATCCCTGTTTTCTTTAAGGGAGAGAAAGTTTCATTCTCACAAGCAGCAGTTTTATTTATTGTGCTTTAATAGACTATTTTTTGCTTAAACGAGTTTTATTTTTGTACTAAAATTGTACCTAAAAGGATAATACTTTTTTCATTTGAATGAGATGTGAGATCCCAATCCCAGTGCAGCAATACGCGTAGGAGGTTTTGTGAGTATGAACCTAACCCTGCAGCCTCTTGCCGTCTGAGAAATATACGAAACTAGCTTTTTTCAACCCACGCTTCACGACGGCAAAATGGAAAATGGTCACTAAATGGGACACCTACACAATAAATATAAGTTTTGAACATCAAAAGCCGTTTCAAATTTAGACATATAAATGACTGTTAATATGGAAATTCTGATATGTAAAATATATTTCATGTCCGATAACTGTATGTGTCTTATTTTGAAAATTTTCAAATATGTTAAACTGAAAATCAATGAATTATAGCAATTTTTTTCATTAGTTAGATTTAATAAACTAGGGGGCTCTGCCCCCTGCTTGCTACGCTTCGCCAACCCTCGTCGGGAGACTGCGCCTCCTACTCGCTGCGTTCGCAGGGCTCGCATCCATCTCTTCTACAAATTCTACTTTCAAAATTTCCCTTTTCCTTTCTTCACCTATTTCTCGCAGGAGATAAAAGCAGGGATCTTTTCCAAGCCAGGGGAAAACTGAATTTCTTGGTCCTATATTCAAAGCTCGCTTCGCGAGCAATTTCAAGCCAAACTAAAGTTTAAATCGGTAAACGGTTTATTTCACCGTGTTATCCTATTATTTCTCTATAAATGCACCAAATTTCATATTTTTGTATGCTATAGTTTATGCGGTACGAGACAGAGAAATCGCTGAACGTGCCGATACGAAAGAAATTTTTTGTCTTCAGAAGTTCATAAAAAGTAAAATATCTTGTAAACTACATTGAAATTAAAAATCTGATGTGGGCAGCACATGACTTTCCCTGCAGACTTATATTAACGTTCTCTTTATTTTAATTAAATTTATTTCACTTTTAATTCAATTTTCGTTCTCATTCGATAACCGGACTTATTTTTAAAGGTGGCGTAGGGAAAGTACGAAAAACTAAAATATCTCGAGAACGGCTAGTCCTAGTGTACTGGGGTTGGTCTTATTCTTTTCATCATCGAAAATTACGTATTAAATTAGCATTTATTGGATATATTTGAGTATACTCAGTTTTTTATTTTAGATTTTGGCAATTTTTGCGGGCCATTTTGCAAAAAAAGGCAGGTTATTTTTTTTCTGAATCGTACCAAAATCTAATCAGCACCAGGGTGACCTATACGTAACTCATCTACCGAATTTTGTGAATTTCGGTCCATTAGTTTTTCAGCTACAGTGGATACAAGCTTTTGCGGGCCATTTCACAAAAAAGGCGGGTTCTTTTATTCTGAATCGTACCCAAAACTAATAAGCACCAGCCTCGCCCACAAGTGACTTACCTACAAAATTTTGTGAAATTCGGTCCATTAGTTTTTTAGTTAGAGTGGATACAATATCTGCACAGACAGACAGACACACAGACACACAGACACACAAACAGACACACAGACAGACACACAGACACACACACAGACGTCACGCTAAAAATGGTTTTTTCGTATTCTAGAGGTCTTGAAACGTGTAGATCCGTCGAAAACTCGAGTTGTGATTTTCGGCATGATTCCAATACTTTCCCTATACATTACCATGTATTGCAGGGAAAGTAAAAAATCTGATGTGGGCAGCACATGACTTTCCCTGCAGACTTATATTAACGTTCTCTTTATTTTAACTAAATTTATTTCACTTTTAATTCAACTTTCGTTCTCATTCGATAAGCGGGCTTATTTTCAAAGGTGGCGTAGGGAAAGTACGAAAAAGTAAAATATCTCGAGAACGGCTAGTCCTAGTGTGATGGGGTTGGTCTTATTCTTTTCATCGTTAAAAATTACGTATTAAATCAGCATTTAGTGGATATATTTGAGTATACCCAGTTTTTTATTTTAGATTTTCGCAATTTTTGCGGGCCATTTTGCAAAAAAAGGCAGGTAATTTTTTTCTGAATCGTACCAAAATCTAATCAGCACCAGGGTGACCTATACGTGACTCATCTACCGAATTTTGTGAAATTTGGTCCATTAGTTTTTCAGCTACAGTGGATACAAGCTTTTGCGGGCCATTTCACAAAATAGGCGGGTTCTTTAATTCCGAATCGTACCCAAAACTAATCAGCTACAGCCCCGCTTACAAGTGACTTACCTACAAAATTTTGTGAAATTCGGTCCATTAGTTTTTTAGTTAGAGTGGATACAAAATCTGCACAGACAGACACACAGACAGACACACAGACACACACACAGACGTCACGCTAAAAATGGTTTTTTCGTATTCTAGAGGTCTCGAAACGTGTAGATCCGTCGAAAACTCGAGTTGCGATTTTCGGCATGATTCCAATACTTTCCCTATACATTACCATGTATTGCAGGGAAAGTAAAAGGCTCCGTCCTGCAAAAATGTAACTATGTAAGTACGTGCTTGCAAAGATTCGTGGTTTTGCTATTGTTAGTCTATCCAGGACTCGAACTCGCAGCTCAGATATTTTGTCTTTGACATTATTTCTCAAACTTCAATATATATATAGAAAAACAGTTTATTTCAGCGTATTCCCCAAAGATTTCTCTATAAGTGTACCAAATTTCATACGTTCATATACTGTATTTTCTGCGATACGAAGCAGAGAAACTCAAGAAACGAGAAATTCGTCAAACAGTGGTGGCTGCGGCAGAGTCAGTTACTTTTTTTACTTTCCTTATATACATAATGTATAAGGAAAGTATTGTGACGGGGTCGAAAATTCGAAATCGAGTTTTCGACGAGAGAGCACGTTTCAAGCATCCCTGATCACGAATCAAACATTTTTGAAGTGATGTCTGTGTGTGTGTGAAAGTATGTGTGTGTGTATGTGTGTGTATGTGTGTCAGTGAGTCTGTGGAGACGATAACTAACGAACGAATGGACCGATTCGAACCAAATTTGGTATAAAAATCACAATCCGAAAACACTGGAAGCTTATTGTTTTTAAATGCAATCGAATGTTAAGAACCCCCCTAAATTTTCGAATAAAATTTTGAAAAAATCGTCAAAAAATCAAAACCACTAGTAAAGTTACGCAAATAGACATTTCTTATGTAATTTTTCATTAGAAAACGATTGACATAAATTTTAGAACACTAACATGAACCGTTCTCGAGATATTGCACATTTTTAAAAAAAATTATTAAAAAGTCATATAAAATGAAAAAAAATATTTCCTATTGAGAAACATGTTCACTTTTCATATGTAATACCATGCGATAAATTGGGTGAGATCATTCTCGTAGATCTAGGTCGTTCCATTCATGAAAAAAGATACTTTGAGTAATACTTTTGTATTTAAACGCCAATAGTCATTTTTCTGTTGTAAGAACAACTCTTCGTCCATAACGCTTGGCGAAATTTTGGCGACAAATTTGGCGGAATGTCGCCAACTTGGCGACTTTTTGAAATGTTACCAAATTAACGAAAATCTCGCCAAATGGATAAGAATAACGCTAAATCAATGAAAGTGACGACTATTTATCGAAAATTCAATATCTTGGAAGGAATATTAGTATCTACTATAAGAAAAACCTATTTTTTACTGTAAAAGTAGTAAATTCATTACATTATATAAGGAAAGTCATGTGTTGCCCACATCAGATTTTTTTTTAATATAGAGGGATAGCCAACAAGCAATTTCAATATTTGAAACGAAACTCAATTACACTAATTACCAAATTATTATCAAAAACTAAATAAATTCACTGATAATATATGATAAAAAAAATCATCTACTGTAACTATGAATTAAAATATCTCAGGAATGTTTGATTGAACACCAATAGAGCTAATTAAGAAACTTCTTAATATTGTTCTGTACATACATTCTTAATATTGTTCTGTATAAAAACAATTATGTATGTCTAGCCGTTCTCAAGATATAACTGAAAGAATACTAGGACAAAAAATTTCTCGATTTATACATTTTCAAACAAAATTCAATTACTTATAAATAGAGCAGTAATTATTTCGTGGCACGAATTTTAAGGAATTCCTGAAGTTTCGCGAATATCAAATGAATCCAAATAATAACCCTCAAAAGATTCTAAAGCGAACCCATAACAAGTCGGAAAAATAACCCTAAAGATAATCCTTAAAGATTCGTAAAGAGAATCTTGAGGATAACTCATGAAGAGACGTGAAAAGAACCCTAAAACGAACCTCTTGAGAGTCATAAAGAGAACCCTTTAAGGGTCGTAAAGAAAACCCTAAAGATAACATTTAAGAAGTCGTAAGAGATCCCTAAAGATAACCCTTGAAGAGTCGTAAAGAGAATCCAAAAGATAACTTTAAAAGAATCTTAAGAAAAACCCTAAAAACAATCCTTGAAGAGTTGTAAAGAGTACCCTAAAGATAACCCTTAATGTGTCGTAAAAAGAACCGTAAAGACAACCTTTAAAGAGACATAAAGAGAACCCTAAAGATAACCTTTAAGAAATCATAAAGAGAACCCTAAAGACATTGAAGGGGTTATAAAGTGAACCCTAAAGACATTGAAGGGGTTATAAAGTGAACCCTAAAGATAACCCCTAACGACTCATAAAGAGAACCCTTAAGATAACCCCTAACGAGTCGTAAAGAGGACCCTAAAGATAATCTCTAACTAGTCGTAAAAAGAATTCTTGGGGTTTGCTCTGCGAGCTCCAGAAGGTGTGCGAATCGTCAGTTGAGAAAGGCTGTTTGTTATAGGGGTTGAGAAACTCAACCAGTTGGCAGACCAAGACAAGGTAAAAAACTGAATGATTATTCTATGAATTATTTTAACATGCAAATACACCCTAAAAAAACCTCTTTAAAGATGTGCATGTCGGTAACCAGCAATTATTGGTAAAATTTAGAACACCATATGGAACAAAGCCATTTTCTTGGCGGAAAACTTCTTAGCAGGACTCCAGGTAAGGACCCTGCGCTGCGGAAACCACGATTTACGTACATTGCCCTACGGGGATCCTATATTAATATCTTTGGACTAGATTCTCTCCGACAATAAAGGGTCTGAGAAAAATTTACGGCGGGGGTGAAGATAAAGTAAAAATAGGCCACGAGTTTTTTTTTTACATTGTGGTAGTAGTCGCGAGCCAGTCGCGTGTGACAAGGGTGGTAAGTTTTTTTCGATTTTTTTTTTCTGCCTTCCCTTTTACGAGTGCCACCTAAGACGTGAGGAGGGAAGAGTTGTTGAACTCTTTTTAGAAGAATAAAAAAAGGAAGAAGGGTGTCTTGGAGGAGGGTGTCTATTGATGTTTGGAGAGTTGTTATGCCACAGAAGAAAACTGCAGCAAGAATGTATTTTTTTTTCAGGTTGGAAAAACTTTTGGTTCCTGGGGTATATCGGAGAATTTCTACTCTGTAACAGGATGATACAAATAAGCTAAATGCGCTCACCTTGTCATTTCTTCACTACCCTTGAACCAGTTTTGCGAGTTTGATCTATCTTTAGCAAGGTTTAAGCGATGAAATTACCAAAGAATACATTTTTTCGAAATCAGTTGCCAATGGTAGATAGATGTAATAAATAATAACAATCAAGCAAGAAAAGGCTTATGGTCACCTATCACCACCATTGCCCCTCGTCAGCACATGCACCTGATGAGATGACCACAGAGTATAAAACTATTTAAAGCGATGATTTTGTATTTTTCTTGTGTGCATTTAACACCCTACTCTAAGATAAAAGTACCTTCATTGTAATACCGATCGGCCAGAATTTTATCAGCGGTGGGCGGGGGTAAAAAGTGACATTTCATCTGGATTTAAAGAAAATACTCTACATCGCAATACTTCCAGCAAGACTGCCCAAACAAACATTTATCACACCCCCTCCCTGTCATATTTGATTCCTCTGTGAATTTTTCATATCTTCTCCTCCCTCAAAAACGTGTTCAGGGTCCGCCCACCCCCCTTCACTCAAGTGGTGTTAGTTCCCCCTATAGGCGACCCCACTGCCAGCCATATACGGTGCTTGCTTAACAAATCTGTCTTATCTAAATCTGTCTTGTCTAAATTATATCTGACTTGCCTAAAAACAAATCTGTCTTGCCTAAATTATAGTTTAAAGAATAAACACAATGGATTAATATATCAATTTAAAAATAAATATTGCATTAAAAGTTCAAGATGTATTGAAATGTAACCATACCACATAATTTTGAGTTAGTAGACGGTAAATTTTTAAAATAAATATAAAAGCTTCTCCACACAAGAAAGTTTTTACACAAAAATTTGTAAACCTGAGCATGTGGGGATCACATTTTTAACAGAAGCCCAAGTTTAAACTTCATTAATTTCATAGTCAATAAGGTCAGTGATCTGTCATCACTATAGCTCTTGATGAAGAGCGGAATTGTTTTCTTTTTTAAACAGCTCAGAGGATAGTGAAGGGAGGATATCCAGTGCACATTTTTTAGGCTTATAATTTTAAAAAGTTTGCAAATACCACTTTTACTATAAAGAGTCACTGAAATAATCTGAAATTCAAATTCTCCATTAGAAACAGCAAAAGAAAATAATAATAATAATAATTTTAGAAACTGGTTGTTTTCTTTAATTTCTGCTATGTTTTTTTTTAATTCTGCAATTATTTATTCACCTATAAGTTCGAATATTATTTGAACTGATTATGTGATTATTGACTGTGAATGTGATTACTCTATCTTATTGTTGTGATAAACAAGGAACTTTAAATCATTTTTGCCTTTTTAACGAAGTATTTTAATTTTGGATCAGTTGATTGTCTCGATTAAAAAGTTGCAGTATTTTACAGTACAAAATTGCCAATTCGACAATTTCGCTGAAATTAGATTTCGCCGTGTCCCTATATCGTCCAGTTTGTATAGTTGCAGACGCTGCGTTGCACGAGTGCACATGCTAGAGGATGGTGTCTTCCAAAAATGTATAGAAGTTTTATAGAGATGTCCTTTCTTCTCCTTTCTTGTGCAACAGCCTGCTGCAGACCACGATAGCATCATCCCCTATTCAGATCAGCTGTCTGACAGCCATGAGCGCCCGTAGGGTAAGGGGCCACTTGCCCCTCCTGGACGTTCAAGGTCATAATGGCAAGCATCAAGCTAGTTGATATTGTACGTCTTATCTTTGTCCCCACACCTGGAGAAAGTTCTATGGACGCCTATGCTGATGAAATAGCGAAACACTTGATTAAATAACTTTTCATCAAATAGCTAAACACATAGAAATTACCTACAAACTTTTAGACGTTTCCTGCCGTGATATTCATTTAGAAATAGAGAAAAGATGATGAAAACATGCTGCTTTAGAAGAAATCCAATTAGAAGAAGCTGCATGCATTAGAAGAAATCCAACAATCCTTCCTCCAATATCCTTTGTATGAAGATAGTATAATATGCAATAGATCTTTCTTTGACAATTATGCTGAACGCGATTAATGTGTTGAAACAGAAGCAGACGAGGCCGATAATGTCATTGATGATAACACGTCTGATGATTCGGAATCCGAAGAATCCGAAATTGGATTAAAAAGAGCGAGGATAACATCAGCAATTGCTGTAGAAGTCCTTCAAAATTTGTGGGATTTTTTTCAACGTTCACTGCTGTGACAGTAAAGATGCATTAGGAAAAGTATTATGCAAATATGTTGTAAATTCAAACGATCAAAAATAAGTTACAGATTATATTCAGCGTAAATAAAAAGGCAATACATTTCAACCTTACTATAATTTTATTTTTTACAATATGCATTCTTAATTGATCTCATACGTAAAATTTTTATTGGTAATTGCGAATATCGGTTATAACGAATAGTTTTTCCTGTCCCTTGTGACTTCGCTATATCAGCACCTCCTGAATAATAAACAAGACCGCCTTTCTGAAAAATATGAGCCACAAACATTAGGCAAGCCAATCCTTATGCTAACTTTGTGGGGTGCAAGTCTCTCTGTAAATACTGGCAATAATGCTTAAGTTGTTATATATACGTATTACAATTACCATCTCAAAAAACCTCTCAAGAAAATTTCAAACATTAGAAATGAACAAAAATGCATATTTACTGTACAAATTCTTTAAAATCCTTAATATTTGCAAATTTCTATTTACTTAACATACATCCATTTAACTAAGCAAAGAAATTTTCACAAAACTTACCATATTGCAAAGCAATTTAAATATAACCGCTGTGTAATAATAAAAAGTTACCTAGATATCAGTACTATTATAAAATATATATATTTTAATAGTTACTAAGAAAAATGATTAAAATAAGCGCCTAAATAATTACCAAGAATGCGTAAAAACGTCACATAATGAATAACACATTTTAAACAACAAAATTCCATACATTATATTTCGCGCCATTTTGAGGATTGTACCATGATTATAAAATGAGCCACAAATGATGCAAATATAAGAACTTAATTAAGGAACTTAAAAAAGCATATTAGAAAATATTTTTAAAAATATTGGTTTTAAATGAAAAATATGAAACATGATATAACTTTTATATACAGTTTTAAAAATGATATCAATCGTGGGTAGAAAATTTAAACACGCAACTAAAATGTTCTAAATGTAAAAAATAAACAAGAAAGATCAATCATGCTTAAAGCATTGATTATGAAACACTTTCCAACTTCAATGCAATTTTATTTAAACATGTCTAAAATGCAATACATTCCTCGGTAATATTTTAAAACTTATCACAATACTACATTAATTTATTATATTTGACCTTAAACCTTCATCGAAAAAAATTAACTTCATTCAAATGACGGCATTAAAGTATAAATTGCCTGGTTTAAACATCTCTAAAATGTGATACATTCCTCGGTAATAATTTTAGAATTATCATAATACTACGATAATTTATTATATTTGAAAACATCATCGAAAACAACTGAAATTCATTCAAATGACGTCATAAAAAAATAACACGCCTGGCTCTCTCTATAAAAGCAACATTTCATTCATAAATAATTCCCCCATTCATGTCATTCATCACAATACTATAATAATTTATTTTATTTAAAAATTAAGACCATTGAGCTACAAGTAAGTAAACTCAATGCGCAAAACTTCATCGAAAAATATCGTCCTTCTCTTTCTAAAATCAATGAATATTTCATTCATATCAGCTAAGCAGACTCCATGGACTAAATGATTTTGTGTTAAAGAATTACAGCGATTCTAATACAACTCATTCTACATATTTTGCTGTTTACATTTTACATAGGTGAAAAATAGGCTTAATAGTAGAAATAATGAAATTTGGAAGAGCATTTAAACTGAAATATATTGTCACTGCGTTGTTTCAGTATGTAGATGCACAGAATTTAGGCAAAAATAAAGTAGTTTTAGGACGGATACAACACTCAATATGAATTAAAAAGAACTTTAAAAATCACGATTTTGACACAAGATGGATGCCATATATCATTTTGAAGTGGGTCATGTGATCGTTTCATATCATGGACACGTGATCGCTTCATATAAGAGGTGTTATTATTATTTTAATTTTTATTTAAAAAACAACTGAATATATTTCGCTGAATTTTTTTTTATATATTTTATGGAACAATTTAAATATTGCCTAAAATTTTCGAAGTAATTTGTGAATTTTAAATCCGCTTAAAAAATGCTTGAAAAATATAGTCCCATAGGGCTCAATGTATTCCATTTTTTCAACCCGGGTTCAATCTAAAACTAATTATGTGATATTATTCATTTATATTCCCATAGGTTCTATAGACCGTCTGAACAACATACTAAAATTTCATTTTGATTAAGTCATTTTTACGGCAGTTATCGGGCTAACGGACAGACAGACAGACAGACAGACAGAATGAATGAACAAAGTCATAAACACTTTTCAACTTTGTTGTAAAGTGTTAAAAACGGTCCTGGATTCCCTTGATAAGATATTTAGCAAATATCCATTTAAAGTACAGTTTAATAATTAGACATTCCATACGATTTACCATTTACTTCGCACGTTAGCTTTTCATTTCCAATTCCATAATTTGCAAATTGAATTTCATATCTAATTACACTAAAAAGTAGAACAAAGAATAACAAACTAATTTTTCAATGAAATATTGAAATATTGAAAGAAAACAATAATAATATCCACCATCGGAAGAGATTTTAGTAAATCTTTAATACAAACATGAAGATATAAGTAGCAGCCTCTAGGCCTACATAGCAACTACAGATTTAAATAGCAGCTTCCATAAGATGCCTACTAATCCTGATCAAAGATGCCTTTGCAACATATTAATCGTGTCCTCCTCTTATTTAGGAGGTATTGACAAGATACAGACTGCACTGTACTAAGTAATGTGAGAAAAGTAGTAAGCGAGCAATTCCGAGTTGTTATTTAATCTCAAATTCAAATACCTTTCCCAAATGTTTCCGCGATCGCATCTTTTCGTAATTGAGTACGATTCTTCGTAACAATAAAATACTTCCTCACTTCCTACATTATTAAAGATTTAAATTTTTGAGAAAGTAACACTTTCCACCATAATCAATCATAACCCTCGCTCAATTTTAACGCGGAAAATAGATTTGCAAGGATAATATTTCCTGTTTTATTGGACTTGTATCTCTTGCATCTTGCCTTACGTATGAATTGGCAACAAAAATTCTTTCTTCACACATCATTTAGATCAGATCGGGATTGAAACTCTGTAATTTTATTGTCAGACAAACTTCATCTGCGAATATATATAAAAAAAAAATGAATTCGAACATTTTTCAAGATGAGAAAGCGATAGCCTCTTTAAGTAGATCCCTGTCTAGGAATTGCAAGTTTTGTATCGGAACGATATGTCTTTTTTTGTATCGTTTATATATGATGTATTGCCAGATATATTTATTAGGCATCAATGATGTACAAGTGACACAATGTTTTTGAATTTATACCACGTAAATTGAAACTGGGCTGTTTTGGCCACTTATAAGTTCGAACTGGATAACTTTATGTGGAAAATCCTCATCAAAGTGCAATTGGCATTTAATTAATATCCCGTGAAATGAATGATTATTGGCTCATTTTTGGGTGTCAAAATATAAAACTAGTAGTCAGAATATAAAAGCATCCTCTCCTATTAATGGAATAAATTAGAAGCCCAGAGAATGGTGTTAAACAATTTGTTGCCTTATATCACAAGTGGAAAGATTCTTACTACATACTTACTATACATTTTTTATAAAACGTACAATATCTCTAGAAAGGTCTGTGTTAACGTTTTAAAATTGGTGTCTTTCGATTTCTGTAAAATTAACTGGAAAATTAACTAGACCGTGGCTCAACTCGACTTTCTCATATCAGAATCCATTTTTAGTAACTTTTCTTCTCCCAAATTTTACCAGGAAATTTTTGAAAAATCGGTATTGTGGGTCCAAATGATTACAATTATAGCGAATTACCCTTCACTTGAGGTCACTAAAGGTCTTGAAAAAATGTTTTAACTTGACAATGTATCCTTGGAGGAGGGTAATTTGCCCCCGAGGGAGGGACTATTGACGTCACGAGCAGGAAAACATTGTATCCCGCTATTTTTCACAACAATGATTGAAACTATTAAGTTTCGTATTCATTGAGGCATAAATAAACCCTTTTATGTATGATTATGTCAAGTTTTGTCCTATGCTATGTTAAAAATATATATAATTTCGAATACATTTCGAAGTTTTCGCTCGAATAAAAAAACATTCTATTTAGTTCTAGATTTATTTTTTATAACTAAGCAGATTATAAGGCTCCGTAAAAATCCATTAATATTTGTGGCCACTATTGTGTACACAAGAAATCGTCAGATAGACAGACAGATGGATATCACTCCAAAAATAATCAAAACGTGTTCAGGAGGTCTTTAAACGTAATTTAAAATCAAAATCTCAAATTTGACAATTTTCGCGAAAACAATACTTCTCTCCATATATATAATATGTATTATCTATACATAGTATAAGAAAGTAAAAATTACATCGAAAATATTTATTTGTTTATCATTATTGAAGGTCATGATTTTTTTCTGAACGTTCGGATCGTGTTTAATATAAATAGGGCTCCAGTATTTACTGATTGCAATAATAGTACCAAATTGTTTTCGAAACGTTCCATTTGATCATGAAATATCGTGTCTACAAATTCAGAGACACACACACATACACTAACATACATACACATACACAATACTATCACACACTAACTTGCATACATATATATATATATATATATATACCGCACGCGCACACACACACATACACACATACAGATGCCACTTCAAAAACACTCGATTTTAATTCAAGAATGCTTGAAACGTACTCTTTCATTGAAAACTTCAATTTCAATTTCGACCCCGTTTCTTTAGTCATACATATATACATATTATGAATATAGAGAAAGTAAAAAAGACCCATAAGGTCCTCTGTGTCCCCAGCTTAGGGTGCAGATACGCCCATTTACGTTTCTTCATATTTTGTTTTGCAGAGAAGTAAGAGAAAATTATCAAAAAGATTGTTTCCACAGCAAAGGTAAATTAACAAAGTATTATGCTGCTAGCAATATACCCGTTCTTCCTACGGTAATATACAATATAATGAAACTTAAAATTCACAATCTTGTGCAAATTCCTATAGTATTCTAAATGACATTGTTAATCAAAATATTCTATTAAAATGGTCAAATTAATGATCCTAAAGAGAAGTTTAAGATTCTCTATTGTCGCTATACAAAATTATCTTCTCAAGCAGATATCAAGAATAAAGCTTACTGCTCCCATTTGTATACAAATTTATAAAAAATATGTAATTAAATCAATATATGCCAGAATGAAAGTAAAATTGTATTAGAAGACATATCTGTGCTACTTATATTCTCGTAGATTAAAAGATATACCCGTGTATTAGAATATATACCCATACTACAATATACAGGGTGGCCATAGTTAAAGTGGAGGTGTTTAGAGCCCAATAGTTAGAAAACTGTTGGGCCAAACTCAACCAAATTTGCAATAAATACTATTTAGACCACGGAGTTTTGATTTTTAAAAGAAAAAAAATAGTTCGGATTTTTGCCACCGCGGACCAAAGTGGCGCTGTAAGGTCCATTTTTCGAGTAAAATAGGCATAGGAAGTACAGAAAGTTAACATTTTACATGCATTTTGAAAAGGGCATCACATTTACATTTTATACGTATTTAGTACATTTTATATTTACATTTGCATCTTTACATACGTATGGCATTAATTTTTGTATTGGCATCATTTACATGTGTGATTCAATATGTTTTCCTTGCAAATGTTCCAAAAAGTTCATTCTCTTAACAGCATTCTCTACTGCAGAATGCAACAGATCTCCATTGATTTGCTTGATGTGCAATGTTATTCGGTCCTTAAAAGTACCTAAATTATGCACATTCCCTTGGTATACCAAGGGCTTTACATGACCTCACAACCAAAAGCCACAAGGGGTCAAATTAGGATACCG
Source organism: Amaurobius ferox (assembly GCA_951213105.1). Lineage (NCBI taxonomy): Eukaryota > Metazoa > Arthropoda > Arachnida > Araneae > Amaurobiidae > Amaurobius > Amaurobius ferox. The sequence continues at coordinate 13,522,709 of OX578134.1, forward strand.
GGCTGTCCACTTTATAGGAAACTCTTGACTAATTATTCGGTTGTTGGTAAAATGCTGAAGTACGCGCAATCCAATATGAGGGGTGCCCCATCCTGCATAAATATCGTAGATTCAAGACATCCACGCTGTTGAAGTTGCGGAATAACAAAGTTCAAGAGCATTGTTCGAGACCTCTCAGCATTTGCGGAATTTTCTGCACTTCCTATGCCTATTTTACTCCAAAAATGGACATTACAGCACCACTTTGGCCCGCGGTGGCACTTTTTTCTTTTAAAAATCAAAACTCCATGGTCTAACTAGTATTTAGTGAAAATTTGGTTGAGTTTTGCCCAACAGTTTTCTCACTATCAGACTCTAAACACCTCTACTTTAATTATGGCCACTCTGTATGTGTTTCAAAAATATCTGCCAAAATGAAGCAGATGCCATAAAAATTTTAAAATATCGATAAAAAACTGAAAATATAATATTTAAACCCGAAGACTGTATAATTCAATCAAAAATGCAATTCCGATAACATTTATTTTATAGATATATTTTTTTTATTATTCAAATCAGAAAAAATTTAATAAAAATCGCTTGCAGTATAAACACATCGGATTTAATTCCGCTTATAAGCGACATGATATCATTGTCTTAAAATAGATTGGCAAAACGAAATGTCTGCATAGTGATATCTCTGTGGAAGGTTAAGTTGTACTTTTATTATTAATATTTCGACAAGACCTTGTCCTAGAAACTCCAAACATTTACGAAATTTTAAGTGAAGCCATTTCAAAGCTACCACCAACATATCACGAAATTCTATGCAGCCTTTCTCCCGTGATGATGAAACAAACGAACACACATACATACAGACAGACAGATTTTTAATTGATTTACCTAGATTTATTTATTTATCTCATCTTTTACCGCTGTTTTCTTTTGAGGTCTTACTTACTGTATCTTTTACTGCTGTTTACATTTGAGGTGTTATTTGGCTTTCTTACCAAGTCTATTGTGCCACAGTCTCCCTACTAGATTTAAAAATTAGAACATTTGAACGTTATCTAGAACCTAAGAGTGTGATTGGCAGCAAAAATATATAAAGTTGTGTTTTATTACTTCTAAAAGACAAAAGTGGTGTAAGATTTTATTAATTCCCTTGCATATCCCCCCCCCCCCCTAATTCGAATTGTTGATTTTTTTCCGCTGATTTAGAAACTGATGACGATAAATGAGACCAAAACCAAAATTCTAGCTAGAGTGGAAGTGCTCGAAAATTAACAAAGTGGTTACGAGTTTTCGTCATTATTCCTTTACATCGTCACTCTTAATTTTGAAATTTTATATTTTTCTCTTAGTCTCGAAGTTGAGACGGATCTAAAGACACCAAAGCCAAAATTCTGGCTCTAGTGAAAGTGCACAATAATTTTGATATGTCTTCCAACCACTAATCAGTCAGTCAGTTCAGTGCATATTATATAAATAACTAATATAACTATATTTGAGCGAAAATGAGAAAATAAGTCATAGACATTACTTCTGTTTCGTCCGTAAAGTTCCCACAAAAGCATTTCGGCTGCAATAAAAAAAAAAATTACATTTCTATCGAATTGATATATCAGTGAAAATTATATTGTAAAATTTGATCTTAACTAAAAACACATTTTGACAATAGCAACTCATCATAAGATTACATAGAAATCCCTCTATATTTTACAAATTTCGCATTTCGAAAGTGAAACACCATTTATCACTTACCCTGTAACATTACCGTGACTGTGCACATTTTTAAAAAATGATCCATCATACTTTTTTTTTACCATTCTTGTTTCAAATCCCCCGCCTCTTAAACCTGCAGCTCATCTGCGCATGCGCACAAGATGAATCGGGAGTCTCCCCCTTCTCTCCCGGTGTTCCGCTCTCCTTTACTTCTGTGTTCACTTGACTCGCAGAGACGTCTTAGTTCATCCTCCTGATCCGGCATCTCTCTTTCTGGGGAAATCGTCTGCTCTTGCTGTTCTTCGTGTACTTTGTTGAAATCAACTCAAATCGTTTCGCAAATCGGGACTTTTCTGAGATAACGTTTCAGCCGATATGGATTCTCTGAGGTGTATGAGGTAGGTTTAGATTTATTTTCTGTATTATGCTGTATGCTTGAACTGTTATGCGATGATAAACGAAGTGTGAATGAAATACACGAAGAAAATATTGCTTTTTAGAAATATTCATTGAATATATCGTAAGTTCATAAAATTCTGGAACTAGTATTGAGCTACCAATGTTTTAAGAACTATTATTTAAGAAAATTTAACAACTTTCTTAAAATATTTTGCAACTTTTTTCCCACGGAACCTTATCAACCGTTTTATTTCTTTCATATAATAAAACTACATTGGAGAGAAAATTTTAAATATACCAATTTTTTTCCCTGCCAATTTTTCTCTAAAGATTATGTACAATGCAAGGGTTTTTTAGCAGTGATGTACACAGACATTTTTGAAGGGGGTTAATATATATTTTAATATTTTAATAAATATAATAAGTTATTGATAATATTAACTATTAATGGTGATTAATATGTTGTAGTAATTTATAAAATAAAAAAATTAATGTCGCGAATGAATATATTTAAGAATAAAGTAATATTTAACTGAAAAATGAATCGCGGTGGCTCAACTGCTCCGATCTTAGACAAGTATTATATAAACATTTAATTCACACCTTTGATTACAAATTCGTCAATAGAAAGTACATCCATCTAGGTACCGGTTTTTAATTATTTAAAAGACAGAGAATGTAGTTAATAAGCTCGTATATGCTTATATGCTTTAAATTTACTATCAGACGAACTTTAATTCATTTTTAATTTAAACAGGGTTCTTGCGGTCCTTAAAAGTATTTTTTTAAATTGATTGAGTCATGATTTTGATTTTAAAGGACCTTTAAACTGCTGTTCCAAAGTATATAAAATGTGCTTAATTTTTAAGTGTAATAGCACAATTCAGAAATTACCATAAAAATAGTAAAAATTGTCTCTCGTCGCAAAGTGAAAAACCAAATTACAAACTACAGAATTTTTCCCAGTATCATGCGAAAAAGGATTCAAAATGTTTCACATTTTCCAGTTTCTGTTTCTTCCACTATCCTGGTAGAAACCCAATCCTGATTCCAAGAGTTTAGTAATAGATTACTGCAACATTCACCATCAGAGTGTACCCCAAAAAATCGCAAGGCATTTTTATGTAACATTTATTATTGCACAATTATTATACAATCATTAAATTATACATATATTATTGTACAATTATATCTATAACGGTCTGATTTTCCGATCAGAAAACTTTCTTCCAGTTTTAGTATTCATTTGTAAAATACTCTAATATACTCGCGAAAAGCTCACTTTTTCATCCTCGTAATCATTTGCATAAATCATCAGAAGCCTGTCAAATGTTTTTAAATAAGTAAGATCCAAAATATATTAATTTTGCTCATTTTTATCAGTGACGGCAGAATTTTAGAATCATTCCTCGAGGTGTCTTATTGAATACTGAAATCAAATATACTACATTAAGTAAAGTTTGATAAAACTTCATAATTCATTGAACCTACTTTTTTCACACTACTTAAATTTTTTCTGTAGTTCCTAAAAAGGGTTTAAAACGCCTAATTACTTTAATGAAACATGTGCAAGAGCCGTGTTAAATTTCTTATATTTGCACAATAAATTTAAAATAAAAATAATAAACTTATTTCATGTTTTCTATTCACTTTATTGCATTTGATATTTTTCTGATTCCTTTGACTCTAATACAAAACACGCTACAAAATGTTTCAAAAGAGACGCGAGGTGTCTTATTGAATACTGAAAAAAGCATTTAAAAAAGATAGAAATTACCCGCAGATAAATTTTGCGCAAAATTATTAGATACTACATCGAAGTCAGTCAAAATAAAAGCAATTGAAATGATATTGACATGTGTTAGTGTTTTTTAAGTACACTATCCTATGTTTTACGTTTCAAGAGTTTCAGTTGTTCATTAGAATCAACTGACTAATAATTTGACATACAGTTTATGTGCACTTAAATTTTGCCTTTATCAATGCAGGGCTGCATCCTTTTCGAACCACACGTATAACACTAATTAACAAACGTTTCCAAGTCGCTGAGAAAATTTCCTTACCACTTTAAGAAAACCTGATACACCTGGAACTAATTCAGCCTACACGAGCTGAATAAAGTTGCATTACTTGTCAAAAGTTTCTGTTAATCATTTAAAATAAAAGACAGTAAATGATTAGTTATTAACTTAATTAAAAAATTACTGATATATTCCGATAGATTCTCACTTTCTTCGCTGGCGAAAAATTTTGTTTTCCTGCTAAAAATACTTTACTTCTAAATTGGAAAACTTGAAAGTTCTTATCCGAGTTATTATACGTTTAACAAGACATTCCTTTTGACATTAAAATAAATTTTTAATTTAATGCCAAACAAAATATTTATCTGTTCTCTATCTCACAATGGTGAATGCTAATAAATTTAAATATTTTGCAAAGTTGTGTAATGTTGGGGGAACACTTTAAATTACCTTTATATTTATTTGTTTTAAATGCTATACATTGGCTATTTAATTGGTTAGCTTAACTTTCATATTTCACCTGATTGGTCATTTAATTTTTCAATGCAAAACTGACCGAAGTTATGATTTATCGACTTGATAAGGAGTACTAAATTTCCCGTATACAGGAAAACAAAACTTTTCCATGGAAAAATAATACAAAGAGTAAAATTGTTGAATGCGATTAACAGGTGTTATATTCGTGGTAAAAATATACAATGTAAGCAAGAACGCAATATTCTGTAAATTTCTTTTAAATGATGCTCACAGAAATTACGCCGCTTCGATAAATTTCTGATGAAGTTTCCTTGTGCCTATTTATGTCAAAACTAATGAGCCTCTCCCAATAAAAAGAAATTGATTAGACACTGCATTATCAAAATGCCCTTTAATGCATTTTTTGACTATGTTAAAACGCTATCAGGAGTATATAAAACATATTAAAAATTGCGCAATCAATTGGCGCAATCCCTAAAGGACACAATTCCTAACATGTTTATCTTTTTATAGTTAGTTCTTCGTAAGTTGTAAAATGCAAGCTTAATATCATGGACTTAATGTGTCAAAACGATGTTTTGCCTCGCCATATTTGCAAGGATATTTCCAAACCATGTGTAAAAATAGGAATATGAACAAGATTAAATTATTACGTTTGTATAAAAAAAAATTCAGGGATCATTTTCAAATCAATAACAAATATATCTTTCACAAAAATAGGATTTCTATAATTGAATTTTTAAAATCTTCATCTATAAAAGATACATCAAAATTTCAATGTATCATCTTAGAATTTAATTACTTCAAAACAATGTCAAAAATCTAAACCATTGTTCTTAAGGATTTTCGTAGTTATGCCACTTTTTTTGTATTTTCTCTTCCAGTATATTTCTATCAGTTAAATACAAAAAGAAAGGAAAGTCAAAAAACGATTTTGGATGGTTAAAATAAGTTGAATTTCGTGATCGTTTGAACACTCTCCCTTTCATTTCTATCACTTCTTCTAGATCAGCGTTTTTTAAACTGTGTTCCCCTTAATCCTGGAGTTCGGCTGTAGTATTTATGAGGTTCCGTGACGAGATAATTTTGTGTAAATGTTCTGAAAAAGTGTTTCTTGTAAATGTTCCTAAAATGCGCTTAAAATTTTGATTGCATAATTTGGACTACAAAGAACTTTTTCTCATTTTGGGATTCCGCCATCAAATTAAATTACAAAAGGGTTAGAAAAACATTGGTCCAGTACAATGTAGATGAAAAGTATTGTGAAGTATCCAAAATTTGTTATATTTCCACGTCTTAAACACCCCCTAAAGACGAATCAATCGTTTTAGGTCTAATGTCTGTATGTATGATTATATGTCTGTGAGTATTATTGTGTTAAAGTTAAAATGGATTAAATATGATCCATGCAGTATTTCAATTAAATTGTTCATTTTCATGCAACTAGCAACTGTCTTTCCCCAGTTATTGAAAATTTTACTTCCTCATATAATAGAATATAGTATACAGAAAGTATTATTTTCACAAAAATTTTCGATTTCGATATTTTGATGCCAATCTATATTTTAGGACTTCCTTAACACGTTTTAACTATTTTAGAGTGAGGTCTCTATTTATCGTATGTCTGTTTGTTGTCTGTTGTTTCTCTGTGGTCTATTTCTTATGTACATGATATTGCTACAAATATTAATAGATTTTCATGAAACTTTATGTCCGGCTTTGTTAACGCATTATCTAGAACTAGATAATTTTTTTTTAAATTAGATAGAAAACTTTATTTGAAATTTTATATTCTTTTAACATGGCGGTATAGGACAAAATTTAACAAAATTGACTGTTTTTCACTCCAGTTAATTACAATAGGACACGATGTCAATGAAGTTGCCAAATGCAATAAATTTCAATCCACGTAATGTGAAGTCAATGTCATATTTCTGTGCCATTATTGCACATGCATACAAGCTCTATTATTAGATTCATTTTAAGACTTTGTAAGAGTGTTGTATCTTGTTCCCAATTTTGTGCCTATTCAATTTTAATTCTTTTAATTCTTTATTTATTTCGTGAATGTTTAGGATAGTTATTGTTAATGAAATACAGATCTAATGCTCATTTTCTCATACCACGTTTTTAAAACCTTGATATTATTCAAAAATTAATGTCTAAAACATTTCCCACACTGTAAAAAATAAAGTACTTAAATCGAAAACTTCAACGTACTCGTTTTCATTTGAGTACAATGGCACCATAAACGAGTAGGTGACATACTGAAATATAAGTAAACGCACTTGCTTGAAAATGAGTACTTCAATAAATAAACGTATTATTTCATTTTGATGTCATTAAAAATCGTGTAATAAATGTGCAATTATAATTCTGAAATTTTTTGTGCAAATATTTCGAAGAATAAAAGTTACAGCCTCGAAATTAAAGAACTATATCATAAGAATTACGATGGCGGATGTATATATTTCGTGTGCTGTGCTATGCGGTCGTGTGTTTTTTCTCTAATGTGGCGGTAGAATACGGACACGCAATAAGCATTGCTTGTCTTATGCATATGCGCCGTTTGTCTTCCGTCTTTTATTTACAGTTTAAAAATATAATTGAAAAATAAAAATATAATTGAAAAATAAAAATATAATTGAAAAATAAAAATATAATTGAATCTCTCATATACTCAAAAATGAGTACATAGTATTTACAATTATACTTAAAAGTGATTCTCTCACATATACTCTTAAATGAGTACATAGTATTTACAATTATGCTTAAAATTGATTCTCCCATACTCATAAATGAGTACAGAGTATTTACAATTTGACCCTAAATATGCTTAAAATTTAATTCTTTGATATACTCAAAAATGAGTACATGCGTTTTTCAAAATTGAAACATGATTACTCGTAGCTATTATAAGCATGCAAAGTGCTCGAAAATGAGTACATTCTACTTTCTTTTAATACCCATTTTTAGCAGTGCATCATTCTTTTCTTTCTTTATCAAAGTTCTTTTACAGTTTTTAATTGTAAATGTTCTATTCACAAAAGCTGGTTTTAATTTTAATTTTATTAGCACATTAATCTTATTAAATTAAAACCCTAAATACGCAACGTATTTTCCCAAAATTCGTTTGCCCTTGGTTTAGACTGTTAAAGAATTATATTTATTGTACAATGTAGCATATGTTTTTGTAACGCGCAGTAGTACACAATTTGCGCAGTGCAAAAACATAAAAATAATTTGTGCAGTACGAAACTGGAATTTATTTAGTGTGAAAATACGGCTTTTATTAATTTTATTTCAGTGTTGCTATTGGGACTTTGCGGATATATGTTTTCACGATGATTAATTTTTCTATTATCCAAATAACCGTGTATGTTTTATTAAAATCCAAGAGTTTGGGTTGAAATATCTTTCTTCTGAGTTAAGCCCGTTTATTTAGTGAAAAGTATAGAAATACTTTTTCTGTGGATGAATTAAAGATTCATCTCCGAAAAGAAAAGAATACCGTGACATAAACACATAATTAACATATTTTTCATTGAAATTTTTTTGCACTTTATACAACACTATTCAATTTCTATATTATACAGAATAAAATTTTTGATTAAAATATTTTTGCTTGTATTTCATTAAACATCAATATTTGTACACTTTTAAAAAGTAAATATTAGTAATTTAGTTCAGTTTTAATGTGCTGTTTAAACATTATCCTTGTTGGCGACCAGATGGGCCATTCTGCATTAGAGCTTAGATTTCATAACCAAATTACCTAAGGAAGGGTAATTTGGTCATGAAGTCTAAGTTAAAGCATGTTACTTGGTCATTAAATCTACCCCCCCCCCCCCCCCACACACACACACACACATACACCGAGATACAAAATCTATGATATTTTGCTAAAATCACTCAAATAGCTATATTTTGTACTTTGAAATTACCAAAATTTTCCAACTGAGACCCCTTTCCCCTCTTCATACACCGGCCTTACAATTTATATGTTGCTAATATTGCAGTACAGCATTTTCATTAAAAGAAACTGTACAGTGTAATGAAAGTGCCGTGTCTTTTCAACATTATGTTTGGTTTATGTTAACTATGAAATGTTAGATGTGTGCAACAAAATAAGATACAATATTTTTCTTTCGTATATCCAACTTAATGATTATGTGAATTTTTAAACTGTAAACCGAAATAAAATTAAAACATCGAAATTTTTTTTTCAGAATCTATATTTTTTACAAAATGGATGAAATATAAAAAAGTTCTTAACCTTGGATTATGAAAGTCTCTTATGAATACTAAAGAAGGGGGGGGGGTGTCAAAATTGGATAAACATAATTCAATTTTGACATGTTTTTCTGAAGATTTATTCTAATATGGTTGCATGTGTTAGTTTCTATGCCCACTGACTGGACTTGCTCGGATTTTTTATCAGGTATAATGTATAATGAAACTTAATCCAAGGCTTAATGTTTCAGATTGAAATGAAATCAATAGAATAATAATAATAGAATATATCAAATAGAATAATAATGCATCACATAGCTGTACCGGCACATAGTAAAACAAAAATTAAGCCCGGGCCCACAAGTTCTCAAAACCAAAACGAAATCATGACACATTTTAAAAATAATACGCATTTATAATGGATCAATAATGATATATTTGAAATACGTATAGATCTCACATTATATTAGAAAATATATTAAATAATAAAAGTTGGCAAAAGTCTGTTCTTTCATGAGATATCCTAAAAAAATATGTAATGGACCTAAATTTCAGGGGGGACAAGCCCTCGAGGGTACCCCTAGTTACATCCCTGCAGCTATAAACTGCATTATTATTCTATTTGTATACTTAAATACTCTTCTCAAGTCTTCCTTATCCTTTTCACGTAGTGTTTTATAATTATTTATTTAATCTAAATCTCAAATAAAATCTGACTATGATTCTAGAATATTAATTATCTAACTTAGCTCAAACATCCGCTTTTATAATGAGAAAGCGCATTAAACATTGGTAAAACACTGTTATTATCCAGTATTAAAATTTTAGAAGCATTTGGTGCCAGTTCTGAGAAGAGCGCATTTCGCATTAAGGCAAAATCGAAAGTGAATCAATCAATCTCATTTTAAATTCCAAGATAACAATCTCAGTTTTATTCGGGTAAAAGTGGTGGTTAATATAAAATAATTAAAATCGTGTTTGAAGAAACTTTAAAGAAAACCAGTGAACAATGCATTAGGATTTAGTTAAATGATGATGCAGAATTTTCCACATAATTACCTCGATGTAATCTCAGGGATTGGTTGTCTACAATACGTGTGCAGAGATTTTCAAATGTATATTGATTAATTCAGAAAACGGAAAGCAATGTCATCCTATTAAAACATTTTAAGTATTGTTTACTTTCTTATTATTACTTTCCTTATATACATAATGTATAAGGAAAATATTGTGACGGGGTCGAAAATTCGAATTCGAGTTTTCGACGGGAGAGCATGTTTCATGCATCCCTGATCACGAATCAAACATTTTTGAAATGATGTCTGTGTGTGTGTGTGTGTGTGTGTGTGTGTGTGTGTGTATGTGTGAAAGTATGTGTGTGTGTGCGAAAGTATGTGTGTGTGTCAGTGAGTCTCTGGAGACGATAACTGACGAACAAATGGACCGACTCGAACGAAATTTGGTACAAAAATCACAATCCATAAACACTGGAAGCCTATTGTTTTTATACGCAATCGAATGATCAGAACTCCCCTAAATTTTAGAGTGAAATTTTGAAAAAATCGTCAAAAAATCAAAACCGCTAATAAAGTTACAAAAATAAACATTTCTTATGTAATTTTTCATTAGAAAACGATTGACATAAATTTTAGAACGCTAACATGAACCATTTTCGAGATATTGCACATTTTTCAAAAAAATTATCAAAAAGTCATGTAAAATAAAAAAAAAATATTTCCTATTGAGAAACATGGTCACTTTTCATATGTAATACCATGCGATAAAGTGGGTGACATCATTCTCGTGGATCTAGATCGTTCCATTCATGAAAAAAGATAATTTGAGTAATACTTTTGTATTTGAACGCCAATAGTCATTTATCTGCTGTAAGAATAACTTATTTCTTCGTCCATAACGCTTGGCGAGATTTTGGCGACAAATTTGGTGGACTGTCGCCAACTTGGCGACTTTTTAAATGTTGCTAAATTAACGAAAATCTCGCCAAATGGATAAAAATGACGCTAAATCAATGACGACTCATTGATGATGACGACATGGAAAATCATTGACGAAAATTCAATATCTTGAAAAGAATATAAATAACCACTATAAAAATAATCAATTTTTTTACTGTAAAAGTAGTAAATTCATTGCATTTTATAAGAAAAGTCATGTGCTGACCACATCAGATTTTTTTATTATATAAAGTATTATTTTTTTTTTTTTGAGAATTTTCGAATTCGATATTTTGATAAGCACGTTTTAGGACCTACCTACCTCTTGAATACATTTTGAACACTTCAGGAAATAATATTAGTCTATGAATATGTGCATGTGTGTGTGTATAAAATGCAAACACAATAACTCAAGAAAAATGCTCTTATCTCTGTAACAATCTAGAATTAGATGATTTTGTGTGTGTGATTCTCTTGAATAAAACACCTCTCGTGATTAAAATACCTCACTAATTCTCGTGATTAAAATACCTTACTAATTCTCATGATTAAAACAACTTTTATAATATCGAACAAAAAATAAGAACTTGATCCAAAATCTGCTTCTATACACTTATGGGGCTTTCAAAGAGCAATGAATTCTTACTTATTGTTCAAAGCCAGCTCGTTTAGTTTATGAGATATAAACATTACAAACTTGAAAAACAGAAAATTTGAAATCCTTTTCAACTTAACAAGGCGATCACCCGAAAACTATAATCATAAATATAGATTTTAAAACAAAATTTTCTAGTTCACATTTTTGTATATATCAATCTTACTATTTGTATCTACAAAATCTTACTATTTATATCTACTAATCTTACTATTTTTATTCTACTATTATATTCTTTTCCTACTATTATTCTATTCTTACTATTTATATCTATCTTTTGTAATTTGCTATATGTTCCGAGTGAAAATTAAAAAAATGAAAATAAAATAATCGTTAGGAGATCTTTTTAAGATGTTTCGGAAAAAAGTTCAAAATATTAAATTTTTTATATATTCATAATCTTAACACTATTTCCGACAAAACATGAAAAGTTGTTTACATTTTTATCTATTAGGATTGGGGGTTTCGAGGGTGCTTTATAGCCCTCTTCTTCAGGCGAAGAAAAAAAAATAACATCTTCTCTTAATAACTGCTAAGGAAGAACATAAAGTGGTAGGCAGATAAACAATTGAATGGATGGATATGGAACACACAATGCGGGAATTCATTAGCGATTGTTAAGAGAAGGTTGTTTTTGGTCTGAAGAAGATGGCTATAAAACGCCCTCGAAACAGTGGTAGTCATCTAATTTCCATGTGCCTGTTTCCCTTAAGGAAGTATTGAAAGTTTTGTTTTAAGTATGTTTTTTAATCTGTTTGTTTGTTTGTCTATCTGTTTCATATACAAATTCACAGTTTTTTAACAGATTTTTTTTTTGTAGTTTGGTATGGTTATTCTCTACTTTACAGCGGATAACCCCCTCCAGGTTTCAAGTTTCTGCGACCAGGGGTTGTCGAGATAATATCTCGACAACCCCTGGTCGCAGAAACCCCACTCGATTGGTGAGGACACCAATCGAGTTGGGGGGACGCGGTCACTGGAATTTTTTAGGGAGAGAAAACGTGAATAATTTACAGGAAGAGGGAAATCAAATTTAGAGGGGGGTGGCTTGATAAATGTTTGCAAGGGGCCTACAATTTGCATGGCCGACCCTGGGCTAGGTAATTACTAACTAAAATAAAAATTTCTAATGAGAACGATTTGTCAAATATTTCATGAATTTTAGTTGTACAGTGGAGAAGGCCTTTAAGAAGTCATCTTAAAAAAATCCCCTATAAAAGGCATCCCTCTTTGCAGTATACTTAAGCCCTTTGTTTGATCCTCAAACGCTCATTATTTACTCTTGAATCTGTTACACGTGACCAGTAACAGTTGTGATTACACAAACCCACCTCAGAACAGGGATTAGATGTCACCTGTCGGGAAAAGGTGTTGAATAATCTCTGTGGCATCCAAGTGATGAAATATTATCTGCTAGATGTGGGCATTCTTGCACGTGAAAACGAGACGAAAAGTGCTTCATCCGAAACTCGTGATTCGCATGCAGCACACATCATGGTCAAAAAGTAAACTTACCAGTTGAAATGTTAAGGGTCAGTGCACTTTCGGTCATTTCAAGTACGCTGGACTTCATAGGCGTTGGTTGGAGAACTTTCCATGGAGAACTTTCGGTGTTCTCATCGTTTTGTCAAACTGCTCATCAAAAAATCTATCATGCTCGTCAAAGGCAAAAAATGACCTCTTTTGCCGAGTATTGCAAAAAAGTAGGCTTCAACTAAACTCTAGCTTGAGGGGGAAGGAGTTATATTTTAATGAATGCAACTACACAGCAATCAGACAGTTGGACACATCATATTTAAAAATTATAATGTACAAAGAAATTGAAATAGTAAAATATTTTAGTTAAGTGGCGCTAATATACCCTAAAAAAAGCAGAAATATCGTCTGCTGTTTTTAATATATCAGACGATCATTACAGAATGTTTTTACTTTCCCTATATACATAGTATAATGCATAGGGAAAGTATTGAGACGAGGTGGAAAATTGGAATTCAAGTTTTCGGCGGAAGAGCACGTTTTAAGCAGTCCTGAACACGAATCGAACGTTTGCGAGGTGATGTTTGTCTGTGTGTGTGTGTATGTGTGTCCGTGAGTCTGTGGAAGTCCGTGAGTGTGTGGTGTTTTGAACGAAATTTTGTACAAATATTACAATCGGTTTATATGGGAAACCTATAGATTTTAAACGCAATCGAATGTTTGGAAGACTCCTAAATTTTCGAATGAAATTTTAAAAAGTCAGAACCTTTAATTTTACGTAAAAGATCATTTCTTGTTGTTGTTGTTGTTGTTGAGATCCAGACCATCCGATCTGCCAGAAAGGTGTAAAGTAACCGTAAAATATCAGATCCTACCAAGATAGAATCCTCTTATGAGATCATTTCTTGTATAATTTTTCATTAGAAAACTAAATACACAAACTTTAGGAGGATAACATAAACCATTGTACGCTTTTCTAATATATGTATGAAAAATATTACATAAAATTTAAAAAAGTCTTAACTATTGTGAAATATGTTCACTTTCATGAATATTATGCGACAAATTCACTAGCATCATTCTTGAGGATCTAATTCGTTCTATTCATGAGAGAATATACTTGTATAATATTTTTGTATTTTTACGGCCAATAATTCGCCAATAAACATTTTTATATAGGAAATGCTTTTCTCTTCTTCTGTGTGTAACGCTTGGCGATAAATTTGGGGAACTTAATGACTCATTTAACGAAATATCGCCAACATAGCGATATGACGCTCCACATTGACGAAAATATAGTCAAAATGGTAAAAATAAAAGTGGGACAGCTCAGTGGTTAGCGAGCGGGGATTGCACTCGGACGACCCGTGTTTGATTCCCGGATCTGCCCAAAATATCCCCGTATTCACGCGGAGTACGGGCACGATAAATACGTGAGTGGGTATATCTTTCTGAAAAGGGTTGGTGGTAGGGGAAGAAGGGTTATCTCCCTGTGTATGCCGCCCCTACTGGGTTCCGGTCTAAATTGGGTGAAACTTCCTGGTCGTCCAGAAATATACCGTACACTTTTGGGTAAGTCTAGCGGTCTGGGTCGAAGAGGAAGGAAATTGCAAAAATGACACTAAATTATCGGAAATGACGCCAAATTGATGAATTAATTACTGAAAGATATTAATAAATGGACTATATTGCTTATTGAGGATGCTATCAATAATGATAAATGTCAATTTGGAGTTCTGCGAAATATAAGTTAATTTGGTATTTCGAAATAGTTTTGCATGTTGTCGGACAAGCTCCCAATGTACAGTTGAGGGGGGGGAAGCCCACCCTTTGTTATTTAAGCATCGTTCATCGTAAAGCAAATATAAAAATACCATTCAATTAGAAATTACGTTCTTTATAAATTCATGCCCGTAGAATTTTCATAAGTGGACCGTCTTCAAATCTAAATATGCACAAACTTTGAATTTGTCAATGGCAAAGCCCGATTTTGACGTCATGAACAAAAACCCCAAACTAGTCCAAATATAAATTTCCTCGCAGTTCCTGTCTTTTTATCTAGAGATATTCAATATTGAATGAAATGACCCCTGAAAATGTGCAATTTTCAGGGGTCAACTGCATATTGTAAACCGCAATTTGAAGGGCGATTGTTGATTGACCAAACTGTTCAATGAGGTGGTTCATTTGCAATTTCACTGAAAGATGTTACTGGTTTATTCTGATATCTCACATTGTATTTAAAAACCTTCTTCAATAATCATCTTATGTGATTTCAAATTGGTCAAATTAACGAACGAATTACGCTAATGGTAGAATCAACATAATGTAATAACATTCGAATATGTTAACGTCCGATATTAGTTCATCGAATTTAACAATATCTGGCGGTTCTTATGTTGTTGTAATAACTATCATACTACAGGGAAAATATGCAAATTAATCTTTTAACGTAAAGTTATATCTTATAGTAGTCAGCAATAATAGTTTTATAGTTTATTATATTTTGTTATAAATTATTATATATGTATTACTTTCTTTTTATAAATATTTCAATGTCTTAAATTATCACATAATTTTGTGCCCGATTTCAACTCGCATTAACTCCGGGACTATTAATCGTAGAGTAATTAATAATACATCATTAGAGTAATTACTAATATATCATTAGATGGCTTATAGAGTCTCATTTATAACAATGCAACTTTCAGCCCTTCACCCCTTCCCCCTGCGATACAGTTACAGAATTACGTTGAATATGTTGCATTTATACTACACATTTTACACAAAATTTTATAAAAACGGGATGAAAAAATGTCTGCTATACAGAAAAAAAATATTACATTAAAATGAATATAAAATTTTCAAATTAGTCATTTTTTTTTCAACTAATATACAACCCCTAACATCATCTTGATGATGAATATTTAAACATAGCGAAATAACTACAAGGAGAAAACAGCTAAAATTTTGCATACTCATATAAAAATCATGTAATTGTGTCTGGTTTACTTAGTAGTAACGCAAAACAGAAAAAAATCTGATGTAGGCAACACATGACTGTATTTATATAATGTAATGAATTTACTTTTTTAACGGTGAAAAATGATGTGTAAGATCCACGGCGCAGTGTTCTTAACGTTGCATTGCACATTTGGCGCTTTTCAGGATGACAATATGTAAAACTATTTCGAAGTAAGCAATTAATTTTTATTTCACCCAACTCTAAATTGATAATTATCAAAATTGATAGCATCCATAATAAGCAAACTCTATATATCAAAATATTTTAATAGTTAATTCATGAATTAGGCGTAATTTTCATTAACTTGTCGTCATTTTTGCAATTTTGGCCATATTTTCGTCAATCTGGGGAGTAATATCGCCAAGTTGGCAATATTTTGCTAATTTACCAGCCACGTTCGCCAAATGTATCGGCAAGTCTGAACGACAAACGGAGAGAAGAGCATTTCTTATATACTAGAAGGTATGCCCTTCATATAACAGACTTTAAAATTTGCAAAACATTACCTCCCCTTTAGAGTCATTTTCATCCATTTCGCGAAATATTTATTAATTTGGCAACATTTATAAAAGTCACCAAGATTACGATATTCTGACAAATTCATCGCCAAATTTTTACGGGGAGTTACGGACGGAGAAATAAATTATTCTTATAGTAGATTCTTATATTCTTTCCATGGTATTAAAATTTCATCAATTAGTTATCATTTTCATTGACTTAACCTAATTTTTAAAAAGTCGCCAAGTTGGCGATATTTCGCGAATTCGTTGCCAAAATAGCGCCAAGCTTTATAGACGGAGAAATAGATTTATTCTTAACGTAGATAAATTACTACTGACGTCTAAATACAAAACTGATACCCAAAGTACCTCTTCTCGTAAATGGAATGAACTAGATCCACGAAAATGATGTTAGCAAATTTATTGCATAATATTACATATGAAAACTGAATATATTTTACGATAGTTAATATTTTATATTTATTTTATGTGATTTTTTAATATATGTATTTGAAAAATGTGCAATATCTAGAGAACGATTCATGCTAAAGTTCTAAAGTTTATGTTAATGAAAAATTATATAAGAAATGATTATTTGCGTAACTTTATTGAAAGTTCTGAATTTTTGACGATTTTTTTTCAAAATTCCACTCAAAATTTTGGGCGGTCTTCCTAACATTCAATTCCGTGTAAAATCAATAGGCTTTCAGTATTCACTAATTGTAATTTTTATACCAAATTTCGCTTGAAACACTCCATTCATTTTTTGGATATCGTCTTCATAAACTCCACAGAGAGACATCACCTCAAAAACGTTGGTTTTGGGTTCAGGGATGCTTGAAAATACTCTTCCGTTTAAAAATCCGAATTCGAATTTTCAACCCCGTCACAATACTTTCCTTATACATTATACTATGTATATAAGGAAAGTAAAGATCAGAGTGAGAAGATAATCGTTACAGAACACATGAATAAATGTCTGAGAAGCTAAGATAACATTAGGAGCTCAAAACTTTACATACTCATAATTCGGAAACTTTCCATGCAAATGACTTGAAATTTGATATCAAATTTTGAATTTTGCTCTAAATTTGAAATATGTTGTCAAAGTTGGGTGTTGCTATTGGAAATTTCAAAGTTTGTGAGCGTTTTAATATGGAGACGGCCCCTTATACAAATTTTATGCCCAATAATTTGTAGAGGGAGCTATTCCTAATCGAAAGGTATCTTAAAATTTGAGCCTACGATGAACAACGTTAAAAATAACAAGAAGTGGAACTTTTTTTATTTCTCAACTGTACAATTCAAAGTTAAAAACATAGTACCGTGGATAATATACATATTTTTTTTTTACTTTGTAAGAAGCAAATGTATTACATATATAAGAAATAAATTTATTACGTTATATTATTGTATTATATAAGGAAAGACATATACTGCCCACATCATATTTTTATTTTTGAACTTGAAAAAACATAAATTGGCGGATTATTAATTGCTCGAATTCTAAATTTTCAGACGAATTCAAAATTTTTAGTTACGTATAAGTACATTTATTGTTCGAGTGGGGCTTTCATAAAAACTCGTTTGAGGCTTCAAGTAAACCTCAGAATCTTACTACACCGTCTTTATCATAATCATTCTCTTGGCAATAATCCCAGTGTCCAATGTCAGCAAGTTTCTGATTTTCACTGAACAAAAGACCTACAGCGACTGGCATGTTTTTTGGGTCAAAAAGCCCGACCTTGGCGGCCACGAACCAGTTAGATGCAAACATATATCTATCTTGCCAGAATGAACTAGGTCTCTAAAATGGTGAGAGATGTGCTTGATTCTGCTCACATTTTTGTTCTTCTTTAGTTACTTTTGCGTGTGAACCCTTTTTTAACCATGTCGGAAGTGGTCACGGTTTTCTTGGGCAGGAACCTGTCCGATTGCTCCACATAGACCTTCTTCACCCTCTCGAAGCCCGTTAATTGCCGGTCGTAAGCAGCGGAATTTCAGAAAAAAAAAGACTATCCACCACACATGGTCATTGATCTTTATTTTGTGAAGTCGTGCAGAGATGTTGGCGTGGGTAAAACACGAACCTTTCTAGATATTCCCGACAAATAAAAATGTAGAACCTACCAACTGTGTAACCTGCGATTTCGTCTGGTAATGAACTAATAACTATAGTGTAACTAATGAACTAATAGTGTAACTAATAAATTAATAACTGCAATGAACTATAGTGTAACAAGTAATGGGTTTAGAAAATGAAAAGAATTAGGATTGGCAATCAGCGTTTTGTGTTTTTTTTTCTGTTTAATGAACGGTATAAATAATGCTCCGCTTTACATTAAGGATCTTAAAAGGCGATTTATATGGATTGTAATATTTTTATTTTTACTTTCCCTGCAATACATGGTAATGTATAGGGAAAGTATTGGAATCATGCCGAAAATCGCAACTCGAGTTTTCGACGGATCTACACGTTTCGAGACCTCTAGAATATGAAAAAACCATTTTTAGCGTGACGTCTGTGCGTGTGTCTGTGTGTTTGTGTGTCTGTGTGTCTGTCTGTCTGTGGGTCTGTCTGTCTGTGCAGATTTTGTATCCACTCTAACTAAAAAAATAATGGACCGAATTTCACTAAATTTTGTAAGTAAGTCACTTGTGGGTGGGGCTGGTGCTGATTAGTTTTGGGTACGATTCGGAATAAAAGAACCCGCCTTTTTTTGCGAAATGGCCCGCAAAAGCTTGTATCCACTCTAGCTGAAAAACTAATGGACCGAATTTCACAAAATTTGGTAGATAAGTCACGTATAGGTCACCCTGGTGCTGATTAGATTTTGGAACGATTCAGAAAAAAATAACCTGCCTTTTTTTGCAGAATGGCCCGCAAAAATTGTCAAAATCTAAATTAAAAAGCTACGTATGCTCAAATATATCCATTAAATGCTCATTTAACGCGTAATTTTTAACGAAGAAAAGAATAAAACCAACCCCATTACACTAGGACTAGCCGTTCTAGAAATATTTTAGTTTTTCGTACTTTCCCTACACCACCTTTGAAAATAAGCCCGGTTACCGAATGAGGACGAAAATTGAATAAAAGTGAAATAAATTTAATTAAAATAAAGAGAACGTTAATATAAGTTTGCAGGGAAAGTCATGTGCTGCTCACATCAGATTTTTTCAATTTGATAGCAGAAATCTCTAGCAGAGAAAATTGTTGCTTAAGTTTCAATTTCAAATTTTTTTTCTCATGTAAGCAAGATAGTTTTATAACTACGATTACACTCCCACTGCAGATAACGGCATATGAATGTGCAATAGGAGTGTCATCCTATCTCTGGGAACACCCCTTTTGGCGGGTTCTGTGACTATGAGTTATGTTACCATATAAGTTATTTATACAAGTGTATCTATTTTTGTTGAGAAGCAACATTATGATTATATTAATGTTTTATTTTATGAACAAAAACTCTAATATGGGTAGCATATGACTTTCCTTACACATTATTTCGTAAAGACGTGTTATATATTTTCACTTTGATTTTATTAAATAGCTTGTACAACCAAATCAAAATTTAAAGCTGTCTTGGCCAAAATTTTCTATTTATACAATACTATAAAATCTAAGTAAAAATAACATAATATCAAGTAAAATAAATTAAATTGGACGAATTTGCTAGCATTGAAACTCAAAGCTAGTTATTTTTCTCGTGAATGGAATATGCTGAATCGACGAGAAATATATTAATGAGCGTTTCAAATTATATTGAATATGGAAAGATATTTAAAGATACTTATTAATTTTTAATTTTATCTAACTTTCTCGATGAATTTATCCGGAAAACGCATAATAGCTCATGAACGGTTCTAAAATAAGTGTAATTCACTTCGTTTTACATGATAAATTACCTATAAAATAATTGCTTATTTTATATGATTCATTATACTAATTTTCATTTCCCAGTCGTCACTCGAACCACAGATCTCCGCCTGACCAGTACGCACTCTAACCATTAAGCTACTGAAACAATAGTAGTTTCTTCTGTAGTTAAAGTGTATCTTAATAACATTTCGATCAGTTGCTATGGATTGAAAAGATTATATAAACTAAATATACAAAATACATAAACGTATCAACAACCAAACGTATCAAACGTATCAACAAAATTTCTTTAAAGTTATTTTCGTCAGATAATAAGCCAACTTACTTAGGGAATGGTATTAATTCTTGAAGCCAACTTACTTAGGGAATGGTATTAATTTTTGATGCCAACTTACTTGAGGAATGGTGTTACTGATGCCGACTTACTTAGGGAATGGTGTTAACCCCTTCACCATTTCGTATCAATTACTAGCCCTTGCAATGAATTTAAAGCCAGTAGCATTATTGAGTTATAACCGACCGCGCATCGGGAGCTGATTTATAGTACCTGCGTAATAAAATTTCTTATTCATAATGGCAATATTATTACTATTTCTTCAATCCTACACTGCTGTTTCAGGCATGTGGAAGCTAAATGTAAACCTGATGATTTCCCCATTTACAATAGCATAGAATCTTCCAGAACATTCTGACTTAAGCAATATACCCAACTTTCGAAAATAAGCTCAAAAAGCTTTCCAAACAACTGCGACATTTTGTCGGTACATAAAGCACGCTTGGCAGCTCGGTTTCATCAATAAATGTATATATTTTACAACATTCATTGATGTATAAGTGGAGCATAAGCCTACTCTCTAAATTTGAAATGCACGTTGTAAAATTCCAAATTTTAAACTTTGAAGATAATTTAAGTATGAAAATTACACTCAACAACGACTTCAACGTCTGGCTAGTGACATCGAAGTCAGATACAATAATGTGATCTATCTAATGAAATCGGCTTTGGGCCGAACGTATTCGATGTTTGATTACTTTATAAACGAAATGAATAAAATATCTACAATAATTTACTTGATTTCAGCTATGTAAAGATAAATAAAAAAAAAGTTCAGTCTTATTCTGAAAGCAAAAAATAAACAAATGCATGTTTTTCACACACTTGGATAAATATAATTTTAGGCCGGACCGGGCAGACTCATGGATCTTCGGATAGGACTAAAATCGAGCTCTGCATTCTTTGAACTCGAGCCGGGTTCGAAAGATGCTTTCAAATTTCAGCCCGGTTTTTTAAAAGTTTGAAATTTTAGTCCAGGGAAACTTTTGTCATATTTGTATTCCAACAAATATGCGTGTTTATAGCCTATACCACACACATGTGTATGCAGATAAATAAGATTACTCTGTTATAAAATTCTACTGATATAATATAGAAGTATACCACAACGCAAGTTTGCAATAATTTGTCAAAAGGTGTATCTACCAACAGTCGGATTGTAAGCCATTGATAAATGATCAACATGGACAAATCGCAGTGTTTCTGAACTCCCATTTTATTTCCGTGATTTTTTAATACCTTGAAACCAACTGTCGAACTCCCAGCCTCTGGGTGGAAAATGAACTTTGATAAATTCTTGGCTTCATTTTTTTTTCCATCGTAAACATCACCTGTTTCCAGTGGCCTGGTGATCGCACGTATTTTCTCTACTTTCCATCCCGAGTTCAGTAAGTCAAACCTTGGCCTGATGTCCGTTCGGTAAAAGGGCGTCCTCAATCCGACTCACATCGCAGTCTTCGCTCTCTACCGGTGGAGAACTTTTCTCTTAGATCCCGATGTGAGGGTTGCCGTGTTTGGCAAGTTATCGCTTTTTCTTAACATAATTGGGAAAGATGCCTGTTGCGCGTTTGCCGTATAGTAAAACTATGTATTATATTGGACAGACTTCTAAATTGGATTTTGCGTAACATTAAGCAAAATGGAGACAATATGAAAAAAAAATGTAAGTGTAATTTTTCATATTTTTATACAATGACAGATATATACGGGTTACCTAGGAAAGTCCCTCATACCTTAAGCACCCTCAATAACTTTGCAAAGAAAGGTCCATGAGTGTACACGTTAGATCTATGTATAGTAAGATAATCATGCACAGTCGGATAAAAGTAATTACAGCACCCTTAGAGGAGAATTTAAGAAGATAGAATAACGAACAAAGCGTGATAGACGAAAAATATCAAATGCAAAGTTCTAAATAATTGCGCAATTGTAGTAGGCATTGATACCAGGAACGCACAAAACGCGTATATATTAAGCAATAAGTACCCGTTGAAATCACCAGGGACCATAACACGATAGCACTACAATGCTTGTTAAAGTGCTATATTAATATTGTTTCTCGAATTCAAATACACATTGTTGACGAGGGGCATTTTAAACAAGCTGAAAATCCAGACCAAGGCGCTCACTCCAAAGAGCAAAAAACTGCAATATTCCCCGGCCGGATTTTGATCAAGCTGTACATTAAGTGTGCATGTAATTATCTGTGTTTTTGTTTAAGTGTTGCTGATTTTAGCATCCCTAAATAGGGCAGCAATTCAGCAATTATCATTTTGTTACAAATACGTGATCGACCTAAGGTCGCTTAACAAATCCCCTGTAAGATAAAGAGAGCATTCTGTGAGTTTAAGGGCAGATAGTACATATTTTTTTCCAATGGCCAGGCATTTGATATATCATCATTCGCCTATACACCGGCCAGAACCGTGAACCTTTTAGCCGGCACATGACGTTGAGCCGGCGCACCAGTGGGGGTCGGAATACACCACGCCCAACGAAACAACATCCATGCCTGAAGGTGGGACTCGAACCTACAACCCGACAGGATCCCCAACGCCCGCTAGGAAACGCTTGACCGTTCGACCTTGACCGTTCGACCACAGCGTCGGTAGATAGTACATATAAACGATTCAAATTTTCGATTCTTCAATTTTGGTTAAAAAAATAGTTGAAAATAAAAAATATTCCAGGAATATATAATTTATACAAGTTTGAAATATATAAAGATCCAAAATACAGCATTTAAATATGCAAATATGTACTACTGTATATGTTTCATTAGATAGATTCATCCAATTTTTCTCAAATTGGGCTTCTTCCATGTTTAGGTATACTCTTTTGTAGAAAGAACTTAAAGGGAAAAGAACATGCTTACTTCATTAAAAATATCTTAAAATGTAGATGTAAGTATAAAGGGAAATTAAAACAACAACAGGTGTTTTTAAAATTGTAAAAAGTTTTACTAGATAAATTCAAAATTAATTTCTTTTTGTCCAAAATGTAAAATAATTCTTCATATTATTAAAAAATACATTTTTAGACTCCACAACTAATTTAAAGGAGTCTTCAATATTTAATTTAAAAGTGTACCAAAGTGATGCTGTCATAAATAATTGAACGACAATAAATTACAATGAAACTACTCAAATTAGTTAAATTATACATGTAATCTTCATTTTAATTTTCCCTACATCCATAGTATAATATATAGGGAATGTATTGTAACGGGATCGAAAATTTGAATGTAAGTTTTTAAAAGACGAGAACGTTTCTACCCTAATTTACGAATGCAGATTTAAAACAAGAACGATCAATCATGCATGAAGCATTGATTATAAAACACATTTTAACTGTAATTTTATTTAAACATCTCTAAAATACGATGCATTCAGCAGCGATACTATTTAAAGTATCACAGAACCAACAATAATTTATTTTACTTGGGAAATTAAAACCATGGAGGTAAAAGTACGTTCTAACTCCATACTTGAAACTTCATTCAAACTTTATTCAAATGACGTCACGCAAATGTAAATCGTCTGGCTCTCTATGTAAGAACAGTGAATATTTCATTCATACACTTTTATTCCAGACTCCAGAGTTAAATAATTTTGCGTGAAAAAAATTCAGCAATTTTTATGCAACTCATCTTACAACTACTTGTTTACATTTTGCATTTATTAATTGCGTTTTTGCATTTATTATTTTCGTTGTAGAAATAATCAAAGTTTGATGGTCATTTAAATTCAATAATATTGTAACTACGTTGTCCCAAAATATTGATGAACAAAAAAAACGCAAAAATAAAGCGATTTTAGGATGGATGCAACACTAAATATAAATTTAAAAGAACTTTAAAAATCACGATTTCTACTCTGGGAAAAAAGATGGATGACATATTTCATTTTGAAGTGGGCCACGTGACCTCTTCATTCATAGGGTGTGTGTGTGTGTTATTATTATTTTAATTTATATTTTAAAAACTACCGAACATATTTTGCAGTATTTTTTTTATATATTTTATGGGATAATTTTAATATTTCCTAAAATTTTCGAAGCAATTTGTGAATTTTAACTTTGCTTAAAAAATGCTTGAAAAGTTAGGTCTCATGGGGTTCAACGTGTTTCATTTATTCGACCCGGGTTCAATCCAAAACTAATTGGGTGATATTATTCATTTACATTCCTATATGTCTCACAGACCGTATCAACAACATGCTAAAATTTCATTTTTGATAAAGTTATTTTTACGGCAGTTATCGTGCGAACGGACAGACAGACAGACAGACAGAGAGAATAAATGAACAAAGTCACAAACACTTTTCAACTATGTTGTAAAGTGTTAAAAATCATGACAAATTAAGACCTTTAATAACGGTACTTAAAAAATTGCGCATGAAATGATTATTTATTAGAAAACGAAAGATACAGACCGTTCTCTAGATATTGAACGTTTTTTCAATCAATTTTTTCACAAAATTAGATAAAATTAAAAAATTAGTAAGTATTATTTAACAGTTCCACTTACCATATGCACTGCCAACGGCCGTACCGTGCTGAAAACACCGGTTCTCGTTAGATCACCGAAGTCAAGCAGCATCGGGCGCGGTTAGTACTTGGATGGGTGACCACCTGGGAACACCGCGTGCTGTTGGCACATTTCGGGCACGGTAGCCCGGTGGTTTGCGCGCTGGATTTGCACGCTGCCACAACTGCCGCCGTGTTCATGCGGAGTACGATCACGTTAAACATGTGGGTCCGTAAGTCCTTCCGAGAGGTTGGTGGTAGGGGAAGGAGGGTATGGTCCCTGTGGATGCCTCTCCCACTGGGTTCCGGTCTAAATTGGGTGGCACTTCCCGGTCATCCAAACGGTTACCTTACACATTTCTGGTAGGTCGGACGGTCTGGGTCTCATCAACAACAACTTACCATATGCAATAATATGCAGCACATCTGTTAACATCCTTCTAAAGGATCAAGTTCGTTCCATTCCCGAGAGAAGTTACTTTTTTTAATAGTTTTATATATTGACCCCAAAGAATTCGTCAATAGTTATTTACTGCACGGATAATTATGCATTGTGCTGTATATTTTATCCACCATTAATTCATTGTGAAATAAGTAGGTCACTGCATTATTTAGGGAAAATCATATGCTGCCCATATCAGATTTTTATTTTATATAGTAACTTAAATATATGCATTTCAAAAGAAAAATATGTATATATAAAAATATCTTTATATTTAAATTAAGTACAAAAAGCTAAATTGTGTACTTAAATTATTTCATTTCATCTCCCAAGATGAGTTATCCTCCCAAGTTTGATAACCAGTGTAGAAGTCTGGCAAAAACAATATTTATCGACATGCTATAAATCAATTCTATTTCAACAAACAGCTTTACTTTTGTTGCAAAGAGAAAAGTCACATTGTTCTGTTTGCTTTAGTGTATGACTTTTCTTTGCCGTGGGATTCTTATAATCTTATCACACACAAAGGAATATACTTCTAATTTTGGAATCGTTCCATAAAAGGTTCACCATCCTTGCCGTGGAGAAAGGAATGTGCTGAAGAAAGCTTGATTCCCGGTCATGCGAAACCGGCCGAGTGTGACAAATCTGGTTCTGCTGAAAAACAAAGCCAGAGATCAATAAAGAAAACAGGCTTGTTTCGGCAAAGATGATTGAACGCCGTCACAACGGAATCAATGCCAACATTGCCTTCTTTCCCTCTGCTGTGCCTCACCACTACTAAAGGGAACTTCCACTTGGATTCCGAGTTGGTGCTACAATCGAAAATATTACCAGAGTTTGCGAGAATTTTCATATAGAAAAAGTAATGTGGATTTTACTAGAAGGAGGAGCATAGCTTGTATAGTGATCAAGGGAGTTTATATAGCTTATGTAGTGAATCGCAAGAGCTTATATAAGGTGTATCGAAAAAGCATATTTAAGATGTATCAAGAGAACTTATTTAGAACGTATCAAAATAGCTTATTTAGTGTGTATCAAAAGAACTTATTTAAAGCATACCAAGAGAACTTATTTAGGGTGTATCAAATGAGCTTATTCAGGGTGCATCAAAAGAGTTTATACACCTAGGCAAAAGGTGAGAATATGCTTACGTATATTTTGCGATTTAAGCGTGTGCACGTGACTAAAACTTTCGAAAAACTTCATGAATTATTTCAATTAATTCCTGCTTTAATTCCCGAGCAACGCCGGGTACAGTTTCTAGTACTTAATAAAGGAAGATCTTTGTGTGTCTATCTGTGTGTCTGTCTGTGCAATCGGTAGTGAGAAATTTAAGCATCGTACGACCATGACATTTGGTACACAGGTACTTCAGGGCTCGAATAGGAGCATACCGGCGTTATTTTTTTAGTTTCTAGTATCTCAGTTATTTTATATTTTTGCCCAATTTACAGCGGTTTTGGACGATATTCACACAAATAGATTCCTTGGTGATCTAAAATATTATCACAAAGTCTCCATCGTAACACCATCGGAAAGATAAAAGGGTTATCTTTCAAATAAATTTTGAACAGAATCTATACAATTAATAGACACGTTTTAAAGAATTTTTGAAGAAATATATATTTTTCGTGCGTTTCAAACCTTTCCAATTTTTATATTACGAAATTGGCGTAATATACAAGGTTTATACTTTAACAGCAGCTTCTAAGTATATTACAGACTACTCCAGAAAAAATAAAAATGTCATACATGCATACATTGATGAATTATAAACTTTGTAAGCGAGCAATGTTTTGGATTGTTTAATGATATAACTTTTTAAGCGAGCAATGTCTTGGATTGTTTAATGAACCTAACATTTCCCTATAAACTTCTGTTCTACCTACTGAGACGTGGTTAGTTTTCCTACGTACGGGGGAACTAACCACGCTCAGAAATTCCTTCAAGAATTCACTGTGAGTTCCAGTGTAGTATTTATGTAGTACTAATGAGTGTAGTATTTATCTGGTACTAATGAGATTTTTCTTTTCTTGTGAAATAACACGCAAAAATAGCCAAAATCTAAATAAAAGACTACATATGTTCAAATGTATCGATAAAATGCTAGATTTATAGGTAATTTTTGACGGCGAAAAGAAAAAGATCATCCCATTACTTTATATTAACCATTTTCAAGATATTTCAGTTTTCGCATTTTTGCTGCGTCGCTTATGAAAATAAGTCCTGTCTCCAATATAAAATGGAAATTGAACTAAAACGGCAAATTCAGTATCATCCCAAATAATCATCCGTGTTATTTTCTGCATTTACATTCAATTAAAAAAATTATGAAGGAAAGAAAGAGAAAATGAATTTCAGTCTTTAGGAAAAGTTATGTGCTGCCTACATAAGATTTTGTTTTGAGTTTCCACACTCTCCAGATGTTCCTCCGTTGAGGTAGAAGAAGCTTTGCTCATTTATAGTTTCGACTAAGATACAGAACTTAACGGAGCCAGATTTTCGATTTAACCCCCACCCCCAGGGTAAAGAACATAGATCTAGGGGGTTTAGTCTTTTCAGTCCCTTTCAGAAACCCCCTGATGACAAGTTATATAACGAGAATACAAAGTATTAAATCAACTCTAAGTGGTTTTCGATGACCGTTATTGAAATTGAAAGTTAACGCTGATTAGTCAACCATCAATGTAGTTCGATATTTCAAAGATGGTATGGCATACTTTCATCCAATGTTTCATAGTGAAGTTCATTTGATACATGAACAAATAGATATTTATTTTTTTTTTGTGACAACAGATGATTGCAAATAGCTTCGCGTTTAACTGAAAAAGTGGTGTTAGCGGCTTCTTCTTCGACTCAGATCGTCCAACCTACCCGAGAGTGTAAGGTATTTGTTTGGACGGCAGAGACCCAATTTCAACTGGAACCCAGTGGTGGCGATATCCACATTCACCGTACCCTCCTTTCCCTACCACCAACCTCTGGATAGAACTTACGGATCCATATATTTAACGTACCGATACTCCGCTTGGGGTCAGTGAGGTAGAGCCGTGAATCGAACTCTGCTCGTCTGAGTGTAATATCCATGTACTAAGCACTGAGCTGTCCCACCCCTAAGTCAGCGGCTTGACCATTTTTGAAAGAAAGGCTCACAGAGTACATTTTAGACGAGATTGAGGACTTTAGAAAAGTATACAACTGCTAAGTGGTCACTTTTTTTGGGTTCTGACTTTAATGACCATGACATTAAAATCAGAAATGAAACTTAGATATTTCGTAATGAGTATTGACAGGGGATAAAATGTGGCGCCAGTTAGTCTGAAAATAGACATTCAAAAAATATTTTTCACGACACATTTTCATTAACGAATTTACGAAACTTCTCGCCCTTGCTCTGCCCTAGAGCAACAATGGGGGAATCAACAAGAACCTGTCAGGAAATCATACTTGGGGCAAATC
The DNA here is from genome assembly GCA_951213105.1 of Amaurobius ferox. Taxonomy (NCBI): domain Eukaryota; kingdom Metazoa; phylum Arthropoda; class Arachnida; order Araneae; family Amaurobiidae; genus Amaurobius; species Amaurobius ferox. Next base: position 13,551,802 of record OX578134.1, read on the forward strand.
AATGGGTATCAATCAACTTGACCAATCAGTGGCCAGGACCCACAGTCTGCAAACGACCCCAACGGGGGCCAGAGAACTAATTTCAAGATATATCACCTGCTTGCTGGATTTTGAGAATGTCAACAGTACTTCGAAAGAAAGGAAATGGAAAATATGTTATTCAAGAAGTGCCTCTATGACCAGGCAGTGTGGTGCTGGTCAAAATGGTGCAGTTCGCAGCACCGAGTCTCATAACATATTTTATGGTGAGCTACTCCATTTTATTTCTACCGCTAGATTTCTGCACTAGCCCTGACCTACCCTTCAGACGAATTCAATGAAAGTAAAATAAAAAATCTGATGTGGGCAACACATGACTTTCCCTGCAAACTTATTTATATCCACGTTCTCTTTATTTTAATTAAATTTAATTCACCTTTAATTCAATTTTCGTTCTCATTTGGTAACTGGACTTATTTTCAAAGGTGGTGTAGAGAAAATACGGAAAAACTAAAATATCTCGAGAACGGCTAGTCCTAGTGTAATGGGATTATTCTTGATCTTATTCTTTTCTTCGTTAAAAATTACGTATTAAACATGCATTTAATGGATATATTTGAGCATACATAGTTTCTTATTTTAGATTTTGGCGATTTTTGCGGGCCATTTTACAAAGAAAGGCAGGTTATTTTTCTTTCGAATCGTACCAAAATCTAATCAGCACCAGTGTGACCCACAAGTGACTTATCTTCCAAATGTTGTGATATTAGGTCCATTAGTTTTTCAGCTAGAGTGGATACAAGCTTTTGCGGGCCATTTCGCAAGAAAAGCGAGTTCTTTTATCCCGAATCGTACCCAAAACTAATCAACATCAGATTCGCTTACAAGTGACTTACCTACCAAATTTTATGAAATCGGTCCATTAGTTTTTTAGTTAGAGTGGATACAAAATCTGGACTCACAGACAGACACACAGTCACACTGACACACACACAGACGTCACGCTACAAATAGTTTTTTCGTATTCTAGAGGTCTCGAAACGTGTAGATCCGTCGAAAACTCGAGTTGCGATTTTCGGCATGATTACAATACTTTCCCTATACATTACCATGTATTGCAGAGAAAGTAAAAATGTTAAATAAACTTGGAAATTTGTGATAAGCGTAATTAATTGGGTAAAAAAATGTCCATTGTCACGGACGTTCAAAAGTGTCGATATGATCTTGTAAATAATAATCCTGTAAATGCATAATGTATTTATCCCAGAAAAACAATTAGATTATGAGTGTATTAATCTCCACGCCATTATTATTTCACTAATATGTACCTTATCTTATACAGAAGCCAACAGGTAAGTGGAGAGTTAATACCACAATGACTAAATATCGTGACGAGAGAGAAAAATTCTATGTAGTGTACAATAGAGTAATGACAGGGATTTGTATGAAAATATTTTTATTTCCTTTAGCAACATTTTTTTTTTCTTATACAATTATATAGAAAAAGTACTATTTTCTCGCGATTATGGCGGATAAGCACGTTTAAAAATCTACTGAATCCATTTCAAACACTTTTGGAAATATGTCAGTCTGAATTTATCCAGATATCAGTTTGAGCGAATAGGACCATCATTTTTCGAAGAAGCATAAATATATTTTTCTGATTTTTCATATTTGGTCTCATTTTGAAATTTACCTTAACCAAATATATTATATTATTACTTAATCCTGTCAAAAACAGGTCTACTTTGTCCAACATTGTTTGGTGCTTAGCGTCGAAGAAATTTTTCTGAATTAAAAAAGGGCTCAGTTATGTTTTGTCCTGTAGTCGAGTTTTAGCCTTTTATGTCTGCGTTAGCTGCTTCGGGAGCGTTTTAAGAGCCTTCACTCCCATTTTGTCCTCTTCAGGTGAAAACTCAAAAATCCGGCTCTGTTGGGTTCAGTTCGATGGTCAATACTATAAGTGTTTAGGATGACTTTTAGGTCATCAGGAAGGCTTCTGGAGGATCTGAAAATACTTTAAGAGACACCTCCCCCGTTTTTTCCTCCACCGGGGTTAAATCGAAAATCTGGCTATGTTAGGTTCTGTACCGTATTCGACACTATAAATGTGCAAAGATTCAGCTTTATATATCAACGGAGGGACTTTTGGAAGGGCTGAAAAACATTTTTTACCCCCCGCACTCTTCGCCTCCTGGAGAATAAATGGGAAATTCTATCCGTTATATTGATTATTTTTTTCGACTAGGAAAATTGGTAATTTCAAAAAAATTTTTAGGCTTGTGCACATAATTTTTAGAAAACTCGAATTGGTTTCCTTACGAATGGTATTTTTTCCTGGATTCTAGACTATGAAATTTTTTTTTTCTTAAAAATTTTGTAACTATATCAGAATCTACATATTTACTAAGTACGCTTTTTACTTCTAAGGGTCACTTTAAATGACTTACTTCTATATTTAATACAATTTTTCGTATTATCCTTTTCTCTACATTTTTAGAAAAAGCCTTAGACGCCTAGAGCGAGATTTGTTTAGCACCAGTTTTTGTTTTTCTCTTTAAAATTATGTTTTGCATTGTAGACTTATTATTTCAGAATTTTTCTGATTTTTTATTCTGATTATCCTTTTCCATAGTGACTTTTTCTTAATGATCACCTTTCTGACATTCAACTTTCCTTTTAGTCCATCATACTTAATTTTTACATTTGCATTGCCATCTACTAATCTGAATTTCCCTATGTTGATGTTTGCGTTTTGAAACAACCATCAACCTATTTTGGCTGATTTATCTGAAAATGTTTCAAAATATCCCAATACTTTTTTGAATATCATTTTTGATTAAATCTAAAGGGGAAGGGAGGCAATATAGGTGTGATTAATGGCTAAAAATTAAAATGCTTACATTATCGGCGCTCTCCTGATGCTTAACTTATAATTTTGCTTAATTTGTAAAACAAATATTTTTTAGCTTTACATGATTTCTACCGAAATTGTTCCAATAATTTTTTCAGTGAACTATAACCCCAAAATTACATTTTTAATGTAATTATATATGTCTTGAAGCAAGGATGCGATATTATAGATTAAGCAAAACATATATTATCTAGGTCAAGATTTATCTCACCCTGTATCCGGTCTCATCTGAGCCTCACAACCCTATTTTTAATGCATAAATACCATTAAGTACTATCAAAATTATCTTTACGATTACTGCTTTGTTAGCCTCAATCCTCAAACCACCCCGATTTCCATGAAATGTGCATTCATCACATGCATTTTCCTCCAAAAATTTCCACACCTTTTTCTTCCCACTCGAACCTTCTGCACAGTTTCTTCCAGCACTTGTAGCACCGACCTTGACGCAGACTCCCGAATTTGAGGCCCCTGTGGACGTTAAACCTCCCGTAAATCAAACCGTTATCTCCACCAAAACGTACACTTTGTTGCCCAACCTCGGTATCTTCTGGGCGCATCCGTCAGCGGATGAAAAGTTGTAAAATAGAAGAAGTCTCAAAAAATTTTACTAGCGCTGAGGGAAAGGGCGCAGCCCCTATATATAGAACCCAACGGGATGAAGCTTCAAAACTGACAGACTCGCCTACCTTTCAATGTTCTAAAAGTAAAAGAAATACGATCCAGAACCTGGTCTCTACAGTCAGGTTTGGGGAAAATCAATTATTTTTCTGCCGAGTTTGACATGACGCTCGGTGTCAAACTACAACTGGGACAATTTTGGTTACAAGTTCGTTACCTGTTTCCATGCTACGATCCAGCCATAATTCTAGCCTTTTGATGTGAAACATCTTAGGGCTCTGAGTACGGAATAAGTCGTGAAAGAAATGGAGAAGGGGATAAAGCGTAAGTATGTAACGGAAGTAACATCATATTGTTACGAATACCTAACAGAAAATTATTGTTATAATTTAAAGGTCACTTAACGACTGTAAATAGGGTGTAACTTTGAAGACGAATTTGGCGAAATATCGCCAACTTAGAGACTTTTGGCGAGTTCAAGAAACTTCTCGAATTTTGTAGATTGGCTAAAAACTTTACAAGTTGCGTATTTTTTCGAGAAATTTCAGCAGAGGATATATAAGCTCGCCATCGTTAGGTTGTTGATGTGATACGATCTATTTCTCGGGAATTTGCTATAAATAGAGCTTAGGAGATGAGTGACATGAATTCTGAATAAAATTCAAGAAGAGAAAAGAGGTGTTCACTAAGGATTTACTCTTACAGTTATTCTCCATTTCCGGTTAAAAATTTTCATTTTACTGAAAATTTTTTTGTGAAACATATTTCTCAAGATTAGCTAGAAAAGCTTAGATGTCGACTGATATGGATTAACCAGCAAATTCTCGAGAAGGTAGAGTTGTGCACTAAGAATTTTTTTATTTCTTGTTCATTTTCCACTTCGGTTCGAATATTTTCCTTGAAATATCTATTTCTCAGAATTGGCAATAAATATAGCTTAGATAATAACTGATATGGATTCAGCATTAGATTTTAGAGGAGAATGGGAGTTCACTAAAGTTTTCTACACCTGAATATTTTTCATTTCCGGTTCAAATGTTTTTCTTTAAACATCTTTTTCTTAAGCTTGGCTATAGATAAAGCTTAGATGGTGACTCATATGAATTTAGCATTAAATTTCAAAGGAATTAGAGGGGAAATCGCTAAAAAGTTCCTTTTCCGGATCGTTTTACTTCCGGTTAAAAAAAATCCCTTGAAACATTATTTCTTAGGATTGGCTATAAATAGAACTTAGATGTTGACTGATATGGGTTCAGCATCGAAGTCCAGAAGGGATGGGGGGTATTCAATAAAGATTTTCATTTACGGTTCTGGAGATGTCATTTCCGGTTTTTCCAAAAATTCGTATGATTGTATGATATAAGCATGCAAAAGAGAGTAAAAAATGCTTAATAGTTTCACCAAAAATAAAGTGTATGCACCATTTGATACCACATGAAGTCACATTTATTGTTACTTGTGCATAAGGATCATTGGAAAGCATAAAATTTATCTTAGCCATTGGAAAACATAAAATTTATCCTGTGAATCATTATTTTGTATATACAGTAATAGGGATAGACGTGTAAGGTGTTAACAATTTTGTTTATGACAATGCAACCAAGTTTAAATTTGATTATTTAAAATTGCGGAACAATAAAAAAGATCATTAACATACAGCAATTCCAATTACAAATTGCTAAATTTTGCCATTCGATTCATCACCCGCAGTCACTGGAGGAAAACCTCGCTTCTAGCTGGAAGACCCAAAATATTGCGAAATAAAGAGAAAAGCCGCAAATGAGGCTTTAAAGAGTTTTCTTGTAAAGCCACTGAACTCACGAATTGCCTAACTTCAGTCCACTTAATTTCTATGGCTTATAAATATCCAAAATTTCAATATTCTAACTTCAAATACCGATTTGTGAATGTATCTTTTAATGATGAGCATTCTTTAGGAATTTTATTACATCAACTGCAAAGATCATAGGAGCTTCATTCATACTCTGTCTTTGACCTTTTAAACAATTCAGCATGCCTGCAATTAAACCCCTTGTTAACTATTGGGCATGGTGCCCCCCTCTGGGCTGTATTGCAGCACATCCGCTGTAAAATATAGATTTCACAAAGCAACGCAGTAGCAAGAGAGAAACTAAGTTTTGCAACTTTCCTAAATTATTCAGAAGATGTCATTCTTATTTTGTTTTCATGTTCGTGTCTTCATGTATAAATTAAGCCTACATATTCCCAGATGTATGATCGATTGTATACTCATGTACGCTTAAATCTATCAATATGTATTTAAAAGCACATAATGGATTTTTAGATAAAGATGTACGCTTAAATCAATCAAGATGTATTTAAATGCACATAATGGATTTTTAGATAAAAAATGTACCATCTAAAAGTAGAGGTTTGGGTTATCCTTAGACTTTCTATGCTTAGCAAGTGGGTATTTGACATCTGAGCCAAACTATATACATTTTTCGAAATGTCTGCATTCACATCTGCACAATACTAAATTTTGGTCCAAATTGCTTGTTCGTTTCTTGGTATCACGAAGGGTTACTGATTTAGACAAAATCTCTATTTAAAACTACACTATATATATACTTTTCAGATTTAATTTCTGCTTTCAGATCTAGGCAATATACACAGTATATGATAAAAATTTGATTTATATGAAATTTACCACCCAAATTGGGTTCAAATTGCCTCTAAATTTCGATATTATGAAAGGTCAACAATTTTAACAAAATCCTGTTTTACAGATGTTATAATTTTTCAACATTTTCTTGAGTTCACATCTACATAATATATGAAACTTGTCATCCAAATTGGGTCCAAATCGCTTCAACAGTTTTAGATTATAAAAGGCAAAATATTTGAGATCCACCTATACATACTCACAGGCCGATAAAAGTCAATTTTTCTATCTAAGAACCCCACCTATATATTTAAGGTGAAAACTACGGTTACTCGTGATTAAATCACGATCACCATACATTTTTTAGGCTCCATCGGTTAAAGAAAAAGGTTTATTTAACTACTGTTAAAAGCTACTGCTAAAAGTTACTGCTAAAAGCGTATCTGTGAAGAAAAATGGTACAAGTCCCTATCACTATTGCCATACTTTCCTCTACCTCAGCCGGAGGAAAGTAAAATTTCAGATCACCCACCTTTGGCAGGGAACAAAAACATCCTCCAAAATATTTTGGCTTACCCTAACTGGATGTATATAATTTGCACTGACATCCTTGTAACACTGATTGTAATTTTCTTTTATAAATTAGGAATAACACTTTAAAAAATTCTATAAATTGAAACAAAACGACAAGAAGTTTCAAAAGATAATAACATAGCACGATTTTGTGTTTTTTCTCCCTTCCCTACGGCCTTGAATAGATAATCTGTAAAAATTTAAATCGGATTACTCTTCAAGGCAATAAAGATTTAAAAAACACGACGATGAAAAAAGGATTTAAATATTCTCAAACAGTATGCATTATTGTTTTTAAATCAATAGTTCAAAACAACTACTATAAGGAATGTTTTTAAATTGTGAAATATAAAAAATGATCCGAGTTTAAGTTGTTGTTGTTGTTGTTGTTGTTGAGACCCAGACCGTCCGACCTACCAGATAGGTGTAAGGTAACTGTATCCGAGTTTAAGTGTAGAAATTTAACAAAACTCTTTGAAAATTTCGTAAGTAAAATAAAATCGTGATGTGTTTACAAATTAAAATTACAATATATTCAAACAAACCAAAAACATGACTATGGTGATTGTATCCGATTGTTAGTTCAATAACGTTCGCAGCTTTCTCAATGTCCACTGACACAAAACCTCGTCGAGGCAACTAAGACCTGAGAAAACCTGGGTTTGAATTTTAAATTTAGTACTAAAGATATAGCTGCAAATTTAATTTTATTTTTAATGATGTAAAACACTAAATACAGGAATATGTAATTTTTTTTTTTATCAAATGGCCAGGCACTTGACTTCCATCATTCGCCTATACATCGGCCAGGAACGTGAACCATTCAGCCGTCCTAGGACGTTGCCCCAGGCGCACCAGAGGGGGCGGAACACACTGCGCCCACAACACAAACATCCACGACTTAAGTGGGACTCGAACCCGCAACGCGGCGGTAGAACGATCGCTTGGAAACGCTCGCCTTGACCGCTCGACCACCGCGTCGGCATATGTACAATGTAAAACATCGTAAAAATGTTTTTGCCTTAACATCACAGAACTTTTCCATACCAAATTTCAATATTCTGACAAAATATCTGAAATATAAGATTTTAGAGCATTATTTCATTTGGAGAAACATAATAATTCCCGTAACTTTAATTGTAGATAAAAAGTCATATCCACCCATGGAAAAATTACATTATTTCTCCATAGGCTCCATATTAGAAAACGAAATACAGCACTGGACCCCCTCGTTCGGTTATAAACCAGTTAAAATGAAACTTTTAAGGAATTTTTAAAACATTTTCAGAGCATTTATTAAATAATTACTTTCGATCGAGCCAGAGGAACAAGAACGGCGGATGGATACATCGCAAAGAACAGGAACGAGTTCAAGTCCCTTCTGTAAAAGGGATCAAAAATTTGAATCCTGCTAAAAACATCAACGTCTCAACAAAACATTGAGATGGATTGAAAATATATATCCGATATCTATAAAAAGAGGATCGAACTCGATCTTGTTCTTTTCGGCGCCGATCCTGTGTCACTAGCTTAATCGAGATCAAAGTTCCTAAGCCGAATGAGGTACAATACTGAAGTAACACTTTTTTTGGCTTTAAGACCAATTGATAATAAGACCGATTGATAATATAATACCGTTTGTAATATTACTAATGAAACATTTTTACTTTCAGATTCTGCGCGTTTGAGCGCGTTTTTAGTTGTTCTGCTATACAAATATGCTATATAATTTTTTCATAGAATAAATATGTATAAATTAGCAGTGAAATAATTCAATAAACAGTTTAAAAGCAATGAAAGAATAAGTACAATAATATCTCTCCACTTCAGATATTGCATTTTAAACGCATAGAAATGCAAATGAATCCTCACCGGACAATTCAATGAGACACATCATTGCATATTCATGCGCATTTAAAGCTTAATAAATTAACTCAACCATCCATTTAGTTAGAAAAGTGTTTTCGACAGCAGCACGCCGTAATTCTCCCATCGATTCTGCCGCTGAAGTTTATTGCTCTCTACAAGCATTCATTCTTGGTTGAGTTTTTTAAATAAGCATCGGGTTTATCCTTAATTAAATTAATTCAATTTACCAAAATGGTTATATCGCAAATTCTTTAATTGTTTTCGTCTAGACGGGTTAGACTTAAAAAGACGTGCGTTATTCGTATTTTTTCTTTTGATATATACACTTTTGATAAAATGGGAAAGATTTCGAATTATTAGAAGATCCCTAATATGATGAATTGGACTCACTGGTTGCTCTTGGTGGTGATTGACTTATTTTGCTATCCTAAACTCATCACAAGCGTGCTCAAAGAGTTTAAGATCTGCGAACTTGGATGACCACTAGTGGCAAAGAGTCAAGGAGGACAAGGTAGAGATGATTTACCCAAGTAATTCAACTACCTGGTATCTTTAATTATTATTCTTCATTCCTAACGAAGTAAAATCAATATTTACTTGAATTTTGTGTTCTGTTTTACTCGACAATGAAATTTCTGTTTTACTCAACATTTTACTCGAAGATGAAATTTTGCATACATGCGCATTCGTACGACGCTTATTACAAATAATAAGTAAACAACAACTTTTAAACAGCTAATCAAAGTTTGTGCACTTGCATGCATTATGATTTAAATGTGCTCCTGTATATTAAATGCATTTTTGTAATTTAAATATGTTGCTTTGATTTTACATTCTAATTTGGTTAATTTAATATTCAAATTCTAAAAACTTATATCTTCTTTTGTATTAGGATTTTCCAATATTGAAATTATTATTTTATATTTCTAATTTCAGAACTGGAAGTTAAATTAAGCTTTAATTTGAAATCTTTCACAGCTCGTGTACTTCATATCCATTCAGAACTCGGGTTTTTGCTAGTCTATTATTTGACATAAAAGTATAAATTGTTTTCTGTGTAAATAAATGATGGGATATTGTTGTGTACGAAAAGGGAGATAGATTTTCAATCCAGCTTTCGCCTTACCTCGTACGTACTGGCGTATTATTCAAGGGAGATATACGTATCAGATATGTTTCTCTGCTTGAAAAGATCTTGAATTGGAAGTAGTATTCAAAGAAAATGCAAGTGCACCTTCATTTAATTGCCATAACCAGTCCGGATAGATGTGTGTGTCTAAGTTTCGAAACTTCGGTATTTCTTAAAGAAGTGTTTTTCAATTTTTCTTGGACAACTTTTGTCTTTTTCGCAAACATAGTGTTTATTTCCTGAAGACTCAGGACAGAAATTATAAAAACTAATAGCAAATTTGATTTAGAGAAGCGAAAATTATAAGTGTTTTGACATTTTTGATCCGTTTGGAATTTTTCTGTATGAGTCTTAAATATAACAAGTAAAAGTAATGAATGATCGGTGACATATTTATTTTCTTATTTGTTTTGTAGTTAAAATAGAGTTTCCCGTGTATTGTGTTTTTTCATATAAAGTTTTAAATCTGTTCCGCAGAGGAACGAAAAACAGGGGATCCACTGTAATAAGAAAATTGCAAAATGGCATTAATTTATTTCATTGTAATTCAGTTGTTATATTTTATTTTATTGTTAACCTTATTAAAATATAAAGCGTGAAACTTTTTATTTGCTAATTTTAGTCCCTTGTTTTATGTCTCCAAAAATAATTTTATCACATTTCACCACTAATGACTTTCTTTATGAATCCAGAAAATTTGCTCTATGTGGAGTAACATTATAATATATTAAAGCAAGATGTCTGCCTATAGAACTTGCATTGGATCCATTCTTGATCTACATTTGGATCCTGATTCTTTATCTATATGTGAATCTTCATTTTTCATGTACATATGTAATTTACATGTGGATCTCATCTATGACATCTTTGATACCTCTGTCCAGCCATAGGCCACTTATCAAAGACATCGCATACAGAGATGCAATCATCAATAGCAAATTAAGAACCTTAAACGCTCCCATAGTTATACAAAATTCCATCTCGTTGCTTAAGCTATGTATTAAGTTTTAAACTATATAAAAACTGTTTCAATGCAGTGTCTATTGGAGTGTCCTCTAAATATTGGTAAAATAAACTGCTCTTCAAAATGAGCTCTATACACATTCAGTTATAAAGCTTGGATTTTCCAAAGAAATTATCTTAGGAGTTATTTGATATCGATATTGCATCTATAATTGCTTAAGAAGAAATGTATGAAAATACACACAAAAGGAATTAATTTTCATATATCTTAGACACAATTTTGCAAAATCGGAACCTGTAATCAAAGTGTATCTTTGCAACAATTGAACAATTTGAACTGGATGTCTATACAAATAATGGTCTCCCCTACAAACATTTATCACGTCCCCCCCCATGTATGATTTTCCTCTCTTTATGAATTCTTCATGTCTTCTCCAGCTTAAATAAATATTATTTGGGTCTGATCTCCCTCTGGAGCCCGGGACCCCATTGGGTGCCGTCCATTTCCCCTATGGATGGCCCTGATATGAGGATGTCCTCATGCGAATCAAAAGTATATATATTTATAGTATACATTAAGAACTTTATCAGGGTCATCTTTAAAAAGTGTTAACATTTGAACTGATGTCTGTCTGTCAGTATTTAACTTTACTTAAGAAAGGAACCATTTCTGTGACTTACAAGGATCTAGAAAAAAAGTTAACATTAGGATAAATATTACACTCAGGCAGGGGGTATTAAACACACCCCGGGAGGTCTAACAAAATTCCTGGTAATTTAAGTTTAGCGATACTTGATTTGATTGTACCATCCGAGAGAACATAAAAGATGCATGAATAGCTTTGTTTAATTTCTCTTTTATTTTTTTTAAACTGTGAGTAAATAGAACTATTATATCTATTCTTTTAGGGTCAAACTACATATCACAACACACCTTTATTCGTTAATTTAAGTAATTTAATATTATGCTAAGTTCTTGAACTATAAATTCACCTCTCAAACGTTCTTCATTAATACTTACTACACATCTTCCTACGCAAAATTCTTCTGAATGGAGAAATACCGTAGTGTATTTAAACCTCCTCAAACAGAGAACAAAGTAAGCTAAGCTCATAAAAAATGTGTACCTGTTCTGCGTTCCACTTGTGGGAAGACGAAAGGGACGTTCCTACCTTTGGTGCACAGAAAAATAGAAAAACGCGAAGAGACTATAATTGACCGATAATTTGTCTGGAGCTATAATTATCTTCTATAGAAATATCATTCTAAACTGTTATTTTTTACCGATAAGTATTTGCTAAACCGATGATTTTTAAACACAAAATAAAATGTATTCTAACATCTTTTAGACGACTAATTATTTTCTAGGTAAATAATTATTTCTAGGCAGGTAATTATTTCCTACACCAATAATTATTCTTAGACAAAATAAAATTGATTACTGTAATTATTTCTAGACTGAAATTTATGTTCTAGGCTGGTAATTATATTCTAGCCAAATCCTTATTTCATCACAAAATAAATATACAAATATTTCTATGTCGATAATTATTCCAGATGGATAATTATTTCCAACATCAATAAGTTTAATTGTTTTCTGTACTGATAATTATTTTTAAACCGATAATTTTAATTATATTTCACTGAATTTCAATAGCTAATATTTTTATTTCTTTTGTACTGAATATAATTTTCCTGGTCAATAACTATTTTCATCAATAATAATTAATTATTTTCTAAACCAATTTTTTTTTCTGGTCTAATTTTTCTAACTCTTTCAGACTATTAAATTTTATTCTTTTGAATTTTTTTATTTCCTACACAGTCAGTTATTTAACACAATATAAAACATATTTCGATAACTATTTAACAAAATCTGCTGTGGGCAGACTTTCTCTACAGACATAAATTCATTTTTTCTTTCTTTTTTTCCACAATTCATTAGATGGAGTTGAGTTGTACAAAAGACATGAATAATTACTTGAAATTACACTGAATTCGCAGTTTTAAGTCATCTTTCGGTTTCATTTGGCAACTGAGCGTATTTATAAAAGCGACGTAGCAAAAATACCATAATCCTTCCATCATCAAAAGTTTTTATTTAGTTGATTTAATTGATACATTTTATTGATACATTTGAGCATACGTAATCTTCTAGTTTAGATTTTGACGACTTTTGTGGACCATTTCGCGAAAAAATACAAGTCCTTTCTTTTCCGAATATTACCAAAATTTAATCAGCACCAGGGTATCCTAGAGAAAATAACTTATCTTACCAATTTTTGTAAAATTTGGTCAATTAGTATTTCAGCTAGAGTGGGAATATACGCTTTTTTCGGGCCATTTCGCAAAAATAGACAGGTTCTTTTCTTCTGTATGGTACCTACGTCTAACCAGCACCAGGATAACCTACAACTGACTTATCTACCAAATTTTGTGAAATGTTAGTTAATTAGTTTTCAGATAGAGTGAATATATACATTCCACAGACGAACAGACACAGAGAGAGAGAGAGAGAGACGTCACGCCAAGAATTGTTTTTTTTGTCAGGTTCTAGAACGCTTAAAATGTGTTGATTCATCGAAAACTCGAGTTGCGATTTTCGACACGATTTCAATACTATCCTTATACATTACCATGTATTATAGGGAAAGTAACAATATAAAATACATTACAATAATTCTTTCTTTAACGATAATTATTCTAGACCAACATTTATTTATTCGATTAATAATTTTAACTATTTTCTAGACTGATAAATTTAATTTATTTTAGACCAATAATTATTTCCTAGGTCTGAAAAGTAATTATTTCCGTTCAAACTGATTATTTTAACACAAAATAAAAACATATTACGACAATTATTTCTAGATTAATCACTATATTCAAAGTCAATAATATAATTTTTTAAGTCAAAAATTTTAGGTATAGAAATAATAATTATTAATTACTTCTCTTAGTCAATAATTATATCTCAAGAAATACTTATGAACAGTTTTTTTAAACCTATAATTATTTCTACACCGATAAATATTGTAACACAAAATATATTACACTAATTATTCATACACCAGTAATCATGTCCAAGACATAAAATATTTTACTAAACTGAGAATTTTCTTTATTTTCTGAAATAGGATAATTTTACTTATTTTCTAGAAAAATAATTCTGATTATTTTCGAAGCTGATATTTATCATTTCTCAGAACTGATTTTTTTTTTTCTTGACCGATAATTATTTTCTAGGCTACTATTTATTTTCCAGGCCGATGATTTAAATTAATTTTTAAACCGATAATTTTATTTATTTTCAAGATTAATAAATGTTAAATTTTTTTACCGATAATTAGTTAACCACCAAAAAATTTTTTTCTTTGCTAAAGCAGCACATGACTTTCCCTCAGACTCAAACTAATTTTCTTATTTTTTTTATTTCATCGTGCATTACGTTGAGTTTAAATGCAGAAAATATATCGACACTTTCTGATATTATATTCAATTTGCATTTAAAATGTATCTTCGTTTCATTTGGCAACTTGTGCCTTTAAAATCGTCTTCAGCTCCTCAAAATACCAAAAAACTGAAATATGTCAAGAACGGTTCCTTCTGGAGTCATATGGTCTGTTTTAATCGCTTTGTTGTCAAAAATTATATTACGAACAAGTGTATAATCAATGCATTTTAACAAGTTTCGTCATTTATTTCAGATTTTCACGATCTGTGAAAAGGATTGGTTATATTTTTCTGAACAATGCAAAATTAAATTAGCATCAGGATAATCAGTTTCAGAGTACAGTGGAAAATATCTTTAGCTCCTCAATAATAATTAAATAACACCAGAGTGGTCCATTTTAAAGTGATGGGGTTAGTCTTATTATTTTCATCGTCAAAAATGACGTATAAAACAAGCATTTAATTGATACATTTAAGCATCTGTAGTCTTTTATTTTAGATTTTAATGAATTTTGCGAGCTATTTCTCCCAAATGTAATCAGCACGAGTAACCTGCAAATGACTTATCTACCTACTTTTGTGAAATTTGGTCCATTAGTTTCTCAGCTAAAATAGATACACATGATTTTTGAGGGGCATTTCGCAAAAATAGGCAGGTTTCTGAAGCGTACCAAAACCTAATCAGCACCAGGGTACTCTACAAGTGAGTACCTACCAAATTTTATGAAATTTGATCAATTAATTGAGTTATAGTAGATACATATGCATTGCACACAGACTCACAAACTCACTCACACACATACACACACACAGACGTCATGCTAAAAATTTCTTTTCATGTTCTGTGATGCTCGAAATGTGTAGGCCGTCCTAAAACTAGAGTTGCGAACCTCACGATTCCAATACTGTCCCTATATAGTACCATGCATTGTAGGGAAAGTAAAAATATGTAACGAGAATTTACCAATAATAATTGTTTAGACTGACAATTTTTTATTAGATTGATAATTTTTTTATTTTCTAGACTTTTACTTTAGTTATCTTCTAAACAGACAATTCTAATTATTATCAAAACTAATAATTTTAATTATATTCAAAGTTGATATTTTTATTTCTTAGACTAGTAAACTTTATTTTCTTGACCAATTATTACTTTCTTGACCAATAATTACTTTCTTGACCTTTAATTTCAATTATTTTCTAGACTAATGACTAATAAATTTGATCTTCATCTAGAATATGTGTTTCACTAGAACAATATGTATTTCATAACAATGTAAAATATATAACAATACTTATTTTTATATCTAAAACTATTCAATCATTATTTCTTTCCCGATAAATTTATTACTTTCTAGATGGATAATTGCAATTATTTTAGATCAATAATTATTTCTTAAACCGATAACTACTTTCTAGACTAATTTTCAGACTGATAATAGTAATTATTACCTAGAATGATTTTTTTATTCTTGGCTAGATAGATAATTTTTCTTTCCTGATGAATGTATTGTTTTTAGACTGACAATATCTAGACTCATAATTTTAATTACTTTTTGACTAATCATTATTTATTTCCTCGATAGATAATCATTTTTTATTCCAAAAATTTTAAATATTTTTCTGACTGAAATTTTTAATTACTTTCTGGGCTGATATGCTGAATCTTTTTGTAGTCTAATATATTTAATTTCTAGACCAAGAATTACTTTCTATAAACTATAATTGCTCAATTTCTGTAATAATATTTCCGCCCGATAATTGTCGAATTTCTCAAAACGATAAATCGACCTCCCACTCTTCTTCCCACGCAGAGTTCTCCTGAATGGAGAAATGGCTTAATGCAGTGTTTTGCAACCTCTTCAAACACAACCAAGCAAGTTAAACTCATAAAAATTTACGGTCGTTTCTGTGTTCCACATGCGGAAGACGAAAGGGTCGTTCACACCTTTAGTGCGGTTAAGAAGTGAAAACCGAGAAATTTGCCGGTATGAGAGGAATGAGTTGGGGGGCACTAAGGTATTTCAACTTGACCTCAGTCAGGTCAAGACACTTAGATCAAACATTGAGGGGGGTCTATTGGGTGTGGATCTGAGAGGGAGCGAGAAAAAAATGTCAAGAAACGTTTGATATGACAGAATGCTGATTAATTGTAAACATCTTTGATAGATGTCGTTAACCTTATTTCTGCATCGGGAGATTGCACTCTATATATGCATTGTAAGAAAACCCTAATAAGTTGTTTCATAAAAAATATACGATGTGTGCCACGCATGACCTCCTCTACAGGTAAACAAATTTATATTTGATAAAACAATAGCTTATATATATATATATATATATATATGTGTGTGTGTGTGTATATATGTGTATATATATATATGTATGTATATGTATATATATATATATCATATACATACATATATATATAATCGAAAACTGTGCATAAACTACTGTATGTACAAAAAAACCCATCTCTAGCATATCTGTTACAAATGAGTAACTATAGACTAAGACTAAGGATAAAAATAGAAGGTAACATATCACTACAATGGAAAGGGGGATGAGAAGAATATTAGGATACAAAAATCACAATTAAAAAGTATATATAAATATAAATAAAAATGAAAAAGAAAACACGGCAAAAATGAGAAAAGGCAATAATAATT
Source organism: Amaurobius ferox (assembly GCA_951213105.1). Taxonomy (NCBI): domain Eukaryota; kingdom Metazoa; phylum Arthropoda; class Arachnida; order Araneae; family Amaurobiidae; genus Amaurobius; species Amaurobius ferox. Next base: position 13,568,598 of record OX578134.1, read on the forward strand.
AGCTCAAGATAAAGGATTAAGACATAGAGAACAATCAATTGAAACTACACAAAAAATGGCGGTTAGTTCGAAATTGCATTCTCATGAGGACAGCCATACAATTCGAATTAAAACCGTTAGAATAACCAGTTTCTGATAATGTCGATAATGTATTTAACTATAGACACCATTAATACTATAATATATATATATATATATATATATATATATATATATATATATATGTGTGTGTGTGTGTGTGTGTATATATATATATCGCATTATAGTATTGTGATGAATGAAACGATTGGAAAAATGTTTATAAATGAAATGCTGCTTTTATATAGAGGCGATTTATATTTCGATAACGTCATTTGAATAAAGTTCATTTGTTTTCGATGAAGTTTTCAGATATAATAAATTATTGTAGTATTATGATAGTTTTAAAAATATTACCGAGGAATGTATCGCATTTTAGAGATATTTAAACCAGGCAATTTATATTTCAATGCCGTCATTTGAAGGAAGTTCATTTTCTTCGATGAAGTTTTCAAATATAATAAATTAATGCAGTATTGTGCTAATTTTAAAAATATTACCGAGGAATGTATCGCATTTTAGAGATGTTTATATAAAATTGCATTGAAGTTGAACATTTTCTTCCATGAAGTTTTCAAATATAATAAATTAATGCAGTATTGTGCTAATTTTAAAAATATTACCGAGGAATGTATCGCATTTTAGAGATGTTTAAATAAAATTGCATTGAAGTTGGAAAGTGTTTCATAATCAATGCTTTATGCATGATTGATCTTTCTTGTTTTCATTCTGATAATGATTGTAATATAAGTGGAATTAAACACTGAAATATCGATGCAATAATAGTTGTAATAAGTCGAACAGAGACTCACACTAGAGATATTTTTTTAATTAATCAGGTTTCCGAGAAAAGTTCTTAAGCACACTAATAGAGAGAGAGCACGTATACACGTTAGGTCTATCTATAGTAAAGTGACCCTTAATCGATTAAAATGATTGTAGCGCTCCTGGCGGAGAATTTAAAAAGTTAGAATATCGAATTAGACAACAAAGTGAGGTAGCCAAAAAAACCAATTACAAAGTTATACATCATTGTCTATTGAGTAGAATTTGACAGAAAATTGCTACAGAAGGCATTTGTTTCATACAATATGGCTATTACAGAATGGTTGTCCTATTCAGGAATGCTAAAATAAACAACATTTACATGCACAGAAATACTCCTGACAAAGTTATTAGGATACTTAAGGACTTTCTTAGGAACCCAATTTGTACGTATGAAATTCTAAATACAATGTCCTGAACGGATATTTCATATATTTTGTGCCCATAAATTTTAGTGTTCATTTATTTCAATCATCTTTTGTTTCACACCTTCATCTTTCTAATTAAAATCCCTCTTTCACTCTTGCAAAATTTATACTTTAAAATTGTATAAGCCGTGAAATTAACCGCCCTTTCAAAACCTAGTTGCCGTCTTAGACGCAAACCTGGTGAGCCAATGGGTGACTTCACCACGGAGAGGAAAATCTTAAAGAAGCGGCAAGCAGCGTCTGGTTACACACTGCATCGGGCGATGGCGGCAATGACCGCATGGTCTACGACCACATTTCCATTGATGCGCTATCAGACTCAACCCAGTTCCAGTTAATCTCTTTCTCGATGTATTTATTTGATCAATGCCTCGGATTCTTTTCCATCTCGGCGAAAGTTTTATTATCTGTGTGTTTGTGTGTCAGATGCGATTTGGTGACTTCCGCAACATTTCCGGAGACGGAGTGATTGCTGGATCCAAGCATTGATAACCAGGGACCGAATGGCGCGTTAATCCGAAATCTGGAGCATCAATAAAAATATTTATTCTTCTTACTATACTCTCAATAGTCTTAAGAAATTTTACTTAATATTTTTTTATATATTCTTCTTTTCTTAATATATTCTTCTTAATGGTCTTAATATATTCTTTTTTATATTCTTTATATATTATTCTTAATTTTTATAATATATTCTTCTTAATATCCTTAATATATTATTCTTATTCTTCTTTATATTCTTAATATATTCTTCTTAATATTTTAATATATTCTTAATTGTCTTAATATATTTTTCTTAATATATAAATTTTTTAATATACCGCAGTTTTTTCTGTTTTTAATTTTTTTTATGAAGATGGCGCATGAAGCTTCCACAAACGATTGTTTCCTTCATTTTTTGTTAGATTCTTCTTAATTTTTAAATCTTTTATTAGTATTTTTAAAGTAGATCGCTCGAATATTATTTGTATTTAGTTGGTCAAGTAACTCATATAACTTTTCGAAACGTGTTTTGTTTTTATTATTTTCTTAATTTTCACTTTTATAAACGGATATTTTCTACAATAATTTTAATAAATACAGATTTTTGGTGACGAGAGCTAGCTCATTTAGTTCAAACGGCTTTTTTGTTATTTCCAATAGCAACGAAAGGACAACACAAAACAAAGCAAAGAAAACATGACAGAACATCATAAATTCCCAAGGATTCCCTTTTGCTTCCCAGTACTTGGCCAATCTCAGTCCTTGTGTAGTGCATGCAGTACAGTGGGTGAGGTGTGAAGTGTCCATTGTTCTCGCGCACAGCAGGGGCTTGCCTATATTCCGATGTGAAACAAATGTTTAACTAAGCAATCGTGACGAGTTGTCAGCCTAAAAGTGTCATAGCCTTACGGCGAGGTAAATCAGTCAAAGTAATGATGCTATCTTTAGCCTAGCTCTTAAAAGCAATTCGACCATAACAATTCCTGTTAATATTTTGAAGCCATAGATCTATGTGGGAACAGTTTTATCGGGCGCAAAGAAGTTTCTAGTTCTGTTACCTGAATCACATCAGGAGCCTTCTTAGCCAACATATCTGCTATACCTCTGGACACCACAGTGACGCGGGACCCACTGCAGAGTAATAAATTTACCCCTTAGTTCTGTGTCTCCGGATAAGGGTTTGGTATCCAAGAATCTCATTTGAGACAGTGGTACAAGTGAAACCGATTGATTGAAAGGCAGCTTTAGAGTCAGACAGTAAAACTGCTTTCTCGAAATTGTGGTAAAAGTTCAGAAGTTATTTTAATACCGCACGAATAACTTCAATTTCACCATTCAATGCTTTTCTCATTATACCCCAGGGGTATAGAAAGCAAAACGTTCAGAGTAAATACCCCGCTCCTACATTAACGAGGCCACCTAAAAAAATGGATCCTCTGACTGTGATGGACTGTGAGTCACCTAAAAAAATATATCCTCCAGGTATTTAATATCAATTGTTTCCAGAGCCAAGGCTCTCAAAGCATTTGGTGTGGTGTATTTTTAAAGACACTCTTCCATAGGTCTAATGCAATTTCAAAGGTCTTAAATTCGATTGGATTCCTGGGTGTTAAAGTCTTCTGCGCTATTTAGCTCAAACAGCTTCTTGCTTTCATTTTTGTTATATATTATACAATTTTTTAATCTTTTATTCACAAGTATTATTACAATCACTTTTTGTGCATGTATGCATGCTCTTTGGTGTTAACTGATGGTGTTTTAGAAACCGGTTGTTTTCTTATTTATTTTAACATAGGACTCTTAAGTTCGCAGTCTTCTTTACGGAGAACCCTCTTCTGCTGCAGTTCTTTTTTTCATTCCTGCAATGATTTTTTTATCCATCCTTTCTAGTTTTAGTTTGGTAACAATTTTATTATATTCCTGATGCCACTATTTATTGACAGATACCTGCTTACTTTTGTTGTTGTGGTTGGTCTGTTATTATATCCTTAGCAAGGAGGCTGTTTCTTGCCTCCTAAATCGATTGATACATTACTTTTTCACTTTAAAATGTTTTTCTTCCCGAAGATTTTATTTAAAAAATCTTTACTCATATATTCTTAAACGCTTCATAACAACGTTTGTTAATTCCATAGCATGCACAGTACATGTAAAAGGAAATTAATATGAAAGAGTAAAAAATTCGGCTTTCAGATTTTAGCGATTTTACACGACATTTTAGACCCTTAATACTAATCAACCTTTTTTATATAACTAATTATTTTAATATAGATTTTCAGATCTATCTGTATAAATCTGTATTTATATTTTTGTGAGACATTAATATTTAATCCTAATATTTTAGTGCTATAATTTATTGACGATCTGATAACCTTCCATACTAATGAATCTGATAATGGCGCTATCTGCAGCTAGGATATCCAACTAATGATTTAAATAATTTTTCTAATCTACAAGAAAAGACGAAATGTTTTAGCGCATTAACATTTACATATTGGAAATTATTTAGTTTTAATACTTCTGAACATAATTAAAAATCTGATGTGGGCAACACATGACTTTCCTTATATAATGCAATAAATTTACTACTTTTGCACTTTTACAGTTAAAAAAATTTTATTCTTATAGTAGATAGTTATATTCTTTCCAAGATATTGAATTTTCTTCAATGAGTCGTCATTTTCATTGATTTAGCGTCATTTTTTATCCATTTGGCGAGATTTTCGTTAATTTGGCAACATTTAAAAAAGTTGCCAAGTTGGCGACATTCCGCCAAATTCGTCGCCAAAATTTCGCCAAGCGTTATGAATGGAGAAATATGTTATTCTTATAGCAGATAAATGACTATTGGCGTTCAAATACAAAAGTATTACTCAAAGTATCTTTTTTCATGAATGGAACGAGCTAGATCCACGAGAATGATGTCACCAAATTTATCGTACGATATTACATAGGAAAAGTGAACATGTTTCTCAACAGTTAATATATATTTTTTAATTTATGGGATTTTTTGATAAATTTATTTGAAAAATGTGCAATATCTCGAGAACGGTTCATGCTAGCATTCTAAAATTTATGTCAGTCAATCGTTTTCAAAGGAAAAATTACATAAGAAATGTCTATTTGCGTAACTTTATTAAAGGTTTTGATTTTTTGATGATTTTTTCAAAATTTCACTCGAAAATTTATGGGGGTTCTGAACATTTGATTACGTTTAAAAACAATAGGCTTCCAGTATTCACGGATTGTGATTTTTGTACCAAATTTCATTCGAATCTCTCCAGTAGTTCGTGAGATATCGTCTCCACACACACACACACACACGCAGACAGACATCACCTCAAAAATGTTAGATTCATGATCATCGATTCTTGAAACGTGCTCTCCCGTCGAAAACTCAAATTCGAATTTTCGACCCCGTTACAATACTTTCCTTATGCATTATGTATATAAGGAAAGTAAAAAGTATTATTTAAAAATTATTAGCTCTTAAAATGTAGAGAGACGCGGATTAAAGTAACAAAAAGTATTCCAAGTCGTTAGAGTTTAGTATGTTTGGAACCATGGAGTTAGAAAGAAGGAGATAAAACTTCTACAGATGAAACGCATGAAAATGCCATAATGCTTTGAGAATCATATCTAGGTGTCGTTAGTGTTGGTAAAGTAGCCGCTATTGTTAGTTGACACAACAGAAAGGCGTAATATTTAGTATATGTGTTTTTGATTATTTTTAAATTGAGAGTTCCCTAATTATGGGTATAATTAACAAGTATTTTTTCATAATTGTAAGATAGAGTATAGAATATATGGAGGTAAAAATATATTGAAAGTTAAAATAATTTTGAATACGTAGGAATATTCTTTATTGTTTCAGTTCTACTTTGCATTGCGCTAATAATTTATTTTTACAAAATTGACAATTTAAATAAATATTTAAGGCCTTTCGCCATAGAAATGCAGGACTACTTATCTTATCACAGCGCCACCTGAATTGTTTTCTGGATGTATATTGGCGTTTTCTTAATATGAATTTTTAACTCAGTACCCCATAGTTAAAACATTTATTTAGAGTGAATGGTTGCCCCATCTATCTCGTAAATCTCAACTGAAATCTCAAGGAAAAGTTAAGATATTAAGAATGTTTTGAACTAATGACTATGTATAAAATAGAGATTTGAAATTTTCAGAAAAGAAATACCCCTGCAATATAAGCACAGTTGCATGTCTTTTTCGTCCAACTACTAATCAACATTTTAGTTTTTGAATACGGAACATATAAGATTGTTAACCATCCCATATAGGTATCCATTGCAAATGGCTAGTTTTCTCATGAGATCTATATGTGTTTTTTGATAATTTTTATTACAGAAATTTTTTTTCGTGAAAGCTGATTAAATAAAATGTTTTTAAACACGCTTTTGTGCATGAACTGTAATGTTGAATTTGACATATAGTAAACGAGAAGTTTTTCTTCTTGTCAAATAAATCGAAATCAATTTTAATATTTAAGCTCAGAACATTTACAGAGTCACTAGTTGGATCATCACATATAAGATTTCTTAAACTTGTGTTACGAAATATTATTTAGATTTCCAGTAATAATATATATGCCCATGTTCAGAATTTTTGTATGAGCTATTTCCTGGAAGGGAGTAGCAACACGAGGATCGGTATAACTTTTGTAGAAATTTCTTTTGATATTTTGTTATGAATTGAAAACTTTTCGCCCTAAGGGAACATTGTATTTAAAATGTATTTGATGTTTATGTTTTTAATATATACCGGGTGATTCAAAAGTTCGGAGCAAAAGTAAAACGCGATAAAAAAAATGTCTATGGGTCGGAGAGACATGCAGTTTGCAGATTAATATTCACAGTTTTACGGGATTTTGTATAGCAAAAAAAAAAAATAATTCAAAATCTCGACACTAGGGAGAGCTGCTGCAAAGAAAACAATGAGAGATAATAATTGTGAAATAAGATATTTTATTTCAGCATGATTTACAGCTGCAAGTGCTGAATGTGTTCACCACCACATTCCAGTACTGAGTGCAATGGCGGGATTGCGCCTGATATAGTATTACGCTGGTATTATGCTGTATTGGGCCAAGGTTAATAGAATATTAATATATATATAAGATATTCTACGGACCTTGGTATTGGGCGTAATACTGCCCAATGCATTCTAGACTGCACTCAGTACTAGAATGTGGTGGTGGACACATTAAGCACTTGCAGCTGTAAATCATGCTGAAAGAAAATATCTCATTTCACAATTATTACCTCTCGTTGTTTTCTTTGCAGCAACGCCCCCTAGTGTCGAGATTTTGAACTATTTTTTTTTCATGCCATACAAAATCCTGTACCACTGTAAATATAATCTGCAAACCGCATGTCTCTCCGACTCATAGACATTTTTTTGATCGCATGTTACTTTTATTCCGAGCTTTTGAATCACCCGGTATATATATATATATAACTGAAGAGTATATATATACATATATATATATATATATATATATATATATATATATATATATATATATATATATATATATATATATATATAAATATATATATATATATATATATATATATATATATATATATATATATATATAAATATATATATATATATATATATATATATATATATATATATTATATATATATATATATATATAAATATATATATAATAGATCAACAATTGAATTCTATAAGATACTGCATTGCACGTGAGACTAATCATATAAAACGATTAATACATTTAGATACTATTAATTCTACATTAATACTATTAATAATACATACTATTAATTCAAAAATTTGTTCAAACTCCAAAATCAAAATTGTACAAAATTCATTACGTTAAAAAATAAAGAAATGGATATTTTATAGGTCATATTTTGTTTAAAAGCGCATGGTATCATTTATTGGGCACTAATATCCGCCGTTCTAGAAATATCTAATTTTTTTAATCTGAAACAAAAATAAATTAAATCTTATAAATAATCTCACTGTTAGTATCTAAAGAGTTGATGTTATGAAAATGTTATCACGAGCCATTAGAAATGTTATTTTCTCTCTCCACAAGAAGCATGTTAAACACTAGAAGGAATAGTAGAGGTTTAAATTTCCACAATCATCAACTGCGTGCACATTCAAAAAATCTTTCAACTCCGGTTGTAAATAAGCACCTGTTTACGTAAAAAAATGTGGATAAAAGAATAAAAGCATAAATCAACCTAAGAACCAAAATAAAACTTCTTTAAACGAAGAAATACAGAAGATACACCAATAAATACTTTAAAGAGCAATTCTGCTTATTGTCATTTTTGTATATTTCAGACTTTAAGCTACTTGATTTCAGAAAAATATAGAAGCAAATTTATTGATTACTTAAGAGAAATTTAAATTTTCCTGCCTTGATTCAATCATTCCCTAATTGTTCTTGGACTTTTACTCAAGAAAACCTCTTTCTTGCCATAGCAGGTATGATTTTAGCCTTCATTTGTAGACGACGTACATCAACAACTCTTTGATGAACAGAAAAACTACATTTATCGTATACTTTTAAAAATCCATTTTCAAGTCTGTTAGCGGCTCTTCTGCTTTTATTAGTAAATAGAACAACTGTGCTATCAGTTCTTGGGCTGATGTTGCTCTTCGGTCCACTTTTTCTTATTTGAGAAAGTGCAGACACAAAGACGTTTTTCCCTCTACATGCGGATGCCTTTGAAATGTTAATTTTAACCTATCAGCCATTTATCTCTTTGTAAAACCTATTTTTGCAGAAAACACTTGGACAAAGCCAATTTCGCAAGAAAAAATTTACTTGTTTTGACCGTAGTAAAAAAAGATGTACTAAATTAAAACCGAAAAAGTAGTAAATAAAGATATACAAAAATACTTAAAATGCACTGTAAAAATATACAAACTTGCGAGAGTCTCCAGATAACCTGTAATCACATAAAATAATGCTACATGATCAGAACTTAACAACGTTACTTTTACGCGCATCTGAATCAACTGATTTCTCTATGCAGTGTTAACGTGACATATTTCTGTCCAAATTATGACATATTTCTGACCATATTTCTGACCTAAATGGTACAAAATCATTCTAAATTAAATTAAACCAAACTGCACTTATAGTATGATAAGAAATTTAAGCAAACAAATTAAAGTAATATTTCATGAAATATTGAAATTATTTAGAAGAAACCAAAAAACTAAAGAAATCATAATTATTCTAATAATTTTTACACCCCAGTATTATAAAAATAATAATAATAATAAACATAAAACATGTATATTTTTATGAACATCTGTTTGCAAGTTATTTTTAAACTTTTGATGAAAATGTTCTTAAAAAATTTTTCAAAGAATTATTTTCTAAAATTGACAACAGTTGGGTGCGTTGAATGCATTTGGCATACTTATGTTAATATACACTATTTTAATACTATCTGCATTTAAACGTTGTTCAAATTATTATTCCCTCATAGTCTATATACTACAACTAATTATTCCAACTTTGAAAGATTATGTATATTTTTTTTTCAGTTTCATTTTTCACATTGGCAACAACTTTGTGATACATATAAATGTATTTGGCGTACATGTGGGAATAAAAACTGTTTTGATATCATTAACATGTTATTTCAAATTATCAGTTGCCTCATTGTTTTGAAAATTATTATCATTTTAAAAATATTAAAAATCGAATAATATGAGTTCTAATCGTACGAACTACTGAATTTCTATTTATATCTATCTTTTGACAGAATGCCTCTATCCATAAAGGCATCTGTATAACGATACGTGAACACACATACACACACACAAACGGGCATGTTTCCAAAAGCGTTAGAAATGTATTCCGAAGGTTTTAAAACTATTTCCTTCAAAATCTCGAAATCGAAAATTTTAGGGAAACCAATACTTCCTTTACAGTACTTTTAAAAATTAAAAATGAGGAAAATGTATTTTTCGTCTTATAAAAATAAAAATGTTCGTTATAATTTATTGTTGTACCGAAAGTTTGTTAAATAGCATTATTCAAAATATTATCCTTTAAATGTGCGAAGTATTTATTGATAAACTAAAATTTGTACGTGGTATTGCCCGGGAGTTAAAACAGTGTAAAATAACAAAATATATAATTTTTTTTTCGTATAGATAATAGTGAATACTCCAAATCTCGAAACATGCTCGCCACAAAAAGAGAGAGAGAGGGGGGGGGTAGAGAGAGAGGGGGGAGAGAGAGAGAGAAAGATTTCAAAGAATCTTGAACAAGATATCTCTGAATGGGAGAAGGTTAACACCCCGCTCTCCCCTCAACAAAATGAGTCTGTTCCTTCTGTCGTAGTGGCAGAACCTTCGACTCTATATCTTACCTCGACGGGGTGAGGGGTCTGCTGATTGCTAGGTTCATTAAAAAATCAAATGGCTGTGTTAAAAAATTTATAATCAATTATAATTAATCAACGGATGGATTTATGAAATTCTTTTTTTCAGGAGTAGTCTGTAATATATTTAAGATTGGCTGTTAAAGTGTGAACGTTGGATGGCACTTCAAATGTAGTATATCGTAATGTAAAAATCGGAAAGCTTTAAAATGTACGAAAAGTATATATATTTTTGAAAATTCATTAAAAATTGTCTATTCGTCATGTGGACTCCGTTTAAGGTTTGTTTGAAAGAGATTTTTTCGATCTTTTTGATGATGTCAAAATAGAAACTATGTGACCATATTTTAGGTCGCTAAGGTATCGATTTTTGTAAATACCAGCCTAATAACTAAAAAACTAATTCGAAATTAAAAAAAAAAATAACGACAAGGTGCACCTATTTGAGTCCTGAAGTACTTGAGTACCAAATTACATAATACGCTTAAATTTCCGATAATTTAAATACGCTTAAATTTCCCGCTACAGACTGCACACACAGGCATCTTCCTTTATTATGTAAAATTTAAACACAAAAATATAAAATTCATCTACTTCTACATGCATTAAAATTAAATTTCCAATTCTGGACTGTCCTGGGATTGAAAAAATTTTAATCTCGAAATACTGGGATTGAAAAAAGAGAATAAGCCCGGAATTGCAATCAGTACAATCCCCGACTCTTTCATTTCCATCGACGTGCTATCAAGTCAACCCAGTTTATGTTATCTGTGGAAGTATTTATTTGGCTGATGCTTCGGCTTCTCTACCCCATTCCGATGAAAGTTTTATGATCTGTGTGTTTATGTGTCAGATATGATGTGCTTTATTTCGGTAAAATTTACTGAGATTAAAGGAGTGCAATACCATACTTTCTCTTCTGAAAGTGTATTACATTATAGGAAGGGTAATTCCAAGATCCTGTGACCACGGAAAAAATTGATCCCGAAATCCCAAAAACAATTTAATGGGAAAAGACTCCATCAGAATAGCATCCAAATTGTCAAGAATTGTATGATAATATGATATACAACTTTTATTCGTTATAATTATAATCAGTTATCTTTATGCATGTAAAATTAAATTTAAAAAATCTGATGTCTGCAGCACATGACTTTCCTTATATAATGCAATGAATTTACTACTTTTACAGTAAAAAAATAGATTATTTTTATAGTAGATATTTGTATTCTGTCCAAGATATTGAATTTTCGTCAATGTGTCGTCATTTTCATTGATTTAGGGTTATTTTTATACATTTGGCGAGTTTTCGTTAATTTAGCAACATTTAAAAAAGTCGCCAAGTTGGCGACATTCCACCAAATTCGTCGCCAAAATCTCGTCAAGCGTTATGGACGGAGAAATAATTTGTTCCTACAACAGATAAATGACTATTGGCGTTCAAATACAAAAGTATTACTCAAAGTATCTTTTTTCATGAATGGAACGAGCTAGATCCACGAGAATGATGTCACCCAATTTATCGCATCGTATTACATATGAAAAGTGAGCATGTTTCTCAATAAGAAATTCTTTTTTTATTTACATGATTTTTTTAATATTTTTTTTAAATATGCAATATCTCGAGAACGGTTCATGTTAACGCTCTAAAATTTATGTCAATCATTTTCTAATGAAAAATTACATAAGAAATGTCTATTTATGTAACTTTATTAGAGGTTTTAATTTTTTGACGATTTTTTCAAAATTTCACTCGAAAATTTAGGGGGGTTCTGAACATTCGATTGCATATAAAAACAATAGGCTTCCAGTGTTTACAGATTGCAATTTTTGTACCAAATTTCGTTCGAATTGGTCCATTCGTTCGTCAGTTATCTTCTCCACAGACTCACTGACACACACGCACACACACACACACAGCCATCACTTCAAAAATGTTATATTCGTGATCAGGGTTGCTTGAAACATGCTCTCCCGTCGAAAACTCGAATTCGAATTTCCGACCCTGTCACAATACTTTCCTTATACATTATTGTATAGAAGGGAAGTAAAAAGCCGATGCTCCAGTCCAGTCATGAGGAAATGGTTTTACGGGTATAGCGTTTTGTAATATAAATCTCCAATATGTATAATGCTTGGGTACTGGGCGGCTCAGTGGCTGAGAGGTCTAAGGCAAGAGTTTCCTGTTGCTCTCCCGGCTGGCGGTTTGTGGGTTCCAGACCCACCAGTGGGCATGGATGTTTTGGTGTCTATTTAGGGCGCAGTGTGCTCAGCCTCCTCTGGTGAACCGGAGCAACATGAGGGCAAAATGGTTCACGATCTAAAACTGCCACGATGTCAAAATGGTCACGATCACCAAAAATGGACGAAAGATTATATGATCAAGTGTCTGGTCATTAAAAAAAATGCTTGGATTTAGAGCTTACTTTTGTATAGCTATTTAAAATATAGAAATTATAATCACTATATTTCAAAGAATAAGAACCTGATCCGGAATCCAACTATATATCCTTGTAATGCTTTTAAAGTTAATTACTCACTTATTGTTTATTTCAAGCACTTTTAGTTTTCGAAATATAATATAAGCATTACAACTTTTAAAGACTTCAAATTTTCGAACTTCTTCAACTTTTCTCGATAAAATATTGACAGGACGGTTGCTCGAAAAATATAAGAGTTTTGTAAAAACAAATGATTGATCTAGAAACTAGATTTCACACTGAAAATTCTTGTCGCTTATTGCTTATATGTAACTTCAGAAGATATCTCGAGTGATAAAAGGAAGTGAAGTGAAAACTCGTCCGAGCAAAAAAAGTTTTATTCTTTCGAAAACAACAGTTCAAAATATTAAAATATTGAAAATACTTTGTATATTCCTAAATAGTATCCATTTCCGGCAAAACAAGCGTAAATTTTTATCTATTAGGTTCATATATACAAAGAGGACCAAAAAGTTCGGAGACATAGACGTTATTCAAATCAAAAATTATTTTATCATTCCGTATGATAATTTTCTAACTCCTCTGTCTGACTTATTGAATGATTGAATAACTCACAGATATTTAATGCCGAATATTGCCCGTTTTTATAATGGTGTCATTTAGAAACTGACGCAGAAACTGATTAAATAGTATAGCCATGCTATGTATTTTTATAAGAAAAAAAATTATTGTCTTCTCAAGTCAAAATCAATATTTGGGTTCGTTAGATATATGCTTCTTTTTTTATAATGATACTTAAAGTAGGTGGTGAAATGCATCTATTAACTAAAGCTGTATTTATATATAAATTTTATGTGCAATTATATATAAATAATTTGTTAATAATATAATATAAATAATTTGTTAGTAATATAATATAAATAATCTGTTCAGCGATCTCAATTAGGCTACCTTCCGTATGCAACCGTCTCCTCTGTTTATTAAAAATCCAGTACACATATTTTAACTGCGAACGGGGAATAGATGCTGTTGCGATATTTCTCTATTGTTTAGAGAAAGTGGAAAAAACATATTGCGAGTAATAGTTACCTTTGTTTAGTTGTGTTTTATTTGTTATGTTTAGACAAAAGATTGTCCACTCTATGGTTTTTCTAACATACTTTAAATAATTTATGTAAAAAATTATTGAGAAAAAAATGCGTTCAACGTCAAATTGCTGCGGCAACAATAGTTAACCACATATCTGCTTCCACTGAAAATCTCTTATCCCAGAGACGTGTTCCTTGTCTCTCTTGCTATCTACCACCACCATTCCCTTGGCGCCTCGACTTGGCAACGACCACTTCCCTCGTCGCCAATCTACGACTTCGGTTTCGGTAACTCCGCTCCGGCTTCTCACTTCACACCGCTTTCTGCGTGTGGAGCGGTTGGTCTGGTCGTGTTCTAGTCCTACCAAGTCCTCGCCTAGCACGTTTCTCCCTCGTCATTGCCGAAAGTGCGTCCCGTAAAACAGGTTTCAAGTAGGATTTTTAGCAGTCAAGCAGCCCTCACAGGTCAGTCACACACTTCCGGTTTGTGGTTCTTTTTATTTCTCTGAAGAAAAAAAAAGGAAATATATATACATTTTACATGCAATAGAAACTGTTTTTGTTGACGCGCCTATCTTCTTCCTTATTTTTTACTGCCAAAAGGCAGATGATAATGTCTATAATTTATCACATTCGGATGATCACTTTCGCTATTGTGTACGCATGTGAAGAAAACGCAGAGAGTTATTTTGTAAATCGTCTGCATGATTCGAGGTGTTACACTGTTGCGGGATTTTTTCTGAAATCATTTTTTTTTTCTCGTGTGAAAATGGGTTTTGATGTTGCAATGGTTGTACTGAATTACTTGTCCTCGAACCTATTATTTTTTTAAATATGTTATAATATATATCGATGCTTGTAAGTTTGAATTTTTCCTTGTTTACTTATGAAAGATCAAATTTATGTGAAGGAAATCGTGTTTTATTTTATTTTAAATCATAAAGCAGGAAATATAAATATGGATATTTGATATTTTATATCCATATCAAAAGCTTAAAATTAGAAAAGGACTAAATCTCTTTTTCATTTTGACGTTTCCAAAGTTTACTCTCAACAGAATTTGACCGTATCAAATGTAATGTCACCTTTAAATTTTTATTTATCATCTTTGGAATTGAGAAATCGCTCTCTCTTTTTCTTGCAATTGGATTATTAATATTTGGAATACATTGATTTTACCTGTTTCGTTAGCTCTAACAAGATAATTGTTGACACTTTATTTTGATTCGAATAAAAGTTAACAATGTATTTATTTCTAGGTGTTTTTCTAGCTTTTTTGTTTTGTACGGTCGATATATATATGAAAAAATAAAATTAACTCTGTAGAAAGAGCGTAAACTTTCTTTCTCTGTCAACACAAGTTTTTCACAAAACATTTATAATGTTTCTCGGCTTTATGGACTGTCAAATTGCAGATGTTTGTTTTAGATTTTAATCGAACTTCTGAATAGTCTAAATGCAGAAACGGATTAAGGGATTGTTTTCAACATTTTGGGAAGAGTCCGTTTTTGAAATTTTGTGAAGAGTTCGAAATTATTTTTACTTTGAAACAAAGTTCTGAATGTCTGCAAAGAAATTATAATTTTTTTTCCATTTCAAAAAGAAGTTGAAGTTTTGAAACAAAAAATATTTTATACCTTGAAAAGAGCATTTATTTACCATTTGTCATTTACTGATGTTAAGGTATGAATTTATTTATTCATTTGTTTATTTATATGTATGTAGCCCAATGAATGCATAACCAAAATATTCATAGAGTGAAAATAAATATGGAATGTTTTCAATGTCTATGGGACTACATAACGCATAAGAAATTGAAATTTTCGAATTCCAGCTCTATAACAGAACTGCTCATTAGTGAGTGTAGTACTTAAGAACGTGACAGATGTGAAAAAGTGAAAAGGATAATAAATTAGAGGGGCTTTAAAATCATTCCAAACCTTTCTTGGAATGTGCTTCATCTTTAAATTTTACTGAAATCATTGTTTAACAATTTTTAGAAAATACTATTTAGTAATATTTTTACGATAGATGAATCTTAAAATTTAATTTAATAAAATTATTTTCAACATTAAATAGACTCCTTGATTTGTTTATTTGCATGTCCCCTTAAAAGTGATTTTGGATATTATTCTTAAAAAGATCGGGATTCTGGTGTACTTACAGTTTTCAATTTACTGTCGAGTTTTCTCGTTTTTTGTAAATGCAATTGCCATTCTTTCGAAAGAGTTGTATTGTTGGAGTGTGCACCCAATTTGCTTTAAAAAGAAAGAGTATTTGCTACTAAGCAAATATAGCGCATTACTACTTAATAAGAAACGCTGAACTGCTGTATGTATTTGTTAATATTTTAAATTCCTTCGCACAAGCAATAAAATTAAAATTCGTATTTTTTTCTTTCTCTTTATTCAACTCAGTGGCGCAATACAACTCTAATGAACTCAATACAATGCTACAAACTTAATATACTATACTTTACCCAATTTATTTTGTTATATTAGAAATGTATTTAACATAATTCGTAGTGAAGAGCGAGTAAGAGTGAATTCTTGTTTAGTAGTATAGCTATTGCACTTTTGGGTTCATAAACGCTCATTAATTTCATAATTACATTGCAGTTTCTTCATGTATACATTGACTACTTCTGTAACACGTCCATTCGGTCGTTAACCCCCACCCCTATTTCTCAAATTATTACTGCGTCTATGTAATTATTTCAATATTTACTGCAGTTGGTTTGAGAGCAATTTCAATAATTAATTTATCAATTTTAGTTGAGAGTTTAATATGTACATGTTATGAGATAGAAACAGCATACACAACAGATTGCCAACGAAAGAGCGTCGATTGAAATCGGGCTTCTACGAGAAGTAAATTAATATTTAATCAATGTATTTTTTCTTCTTTTAAATGTAAAAATATATTTCATAATCTGAAGAAACGAACGATACTAAAGTTACGACGGTATGTTATATAATAGTTTTTATGTTGCCTATTTTTAAATTTTAACCTAGTTTAAACTCGCCGTATAAACGATAAATTCATTAAAAACTATAAATTGGATATAATGTTTAAACTTGTATATAACTCATATTATTTTGCGTATAAAAACGGATCTAACTTATTTGAAAAATAATAAAATTGGAGTTGTTTGTTTACAGGAAAACCCATGTGTTCGCGGCGAATTTTCAGTTTTGTAACAGTCTCTCAACAGCATATTTTATTTTTTCAAGGCCCTTTTTACAAGAATTTACTACCTTTATGAATCACAATAAACACATAACTTTCTGGTTGACGTAGAGAATGTTCAACGATGCAGAAACATTTTTATACTTCGTTGCGCGATAAATATTTTCAACGCTAAATGTTTTTCTGAAAGTAATTTGCAAAGAGTACCGTTGTTTATTTACCTAGAATTTAAATAACGACAGATATCGAAGTTGAAAAATAGTTCACCTATTTAAACAGAGATGGCGATGTAGTAGCTAGTCTTAATGAGTTTCAAATTTAATGAAATTTAAAATTTTATTTTTAATAAATACATCCAGAAAATTTCAGTTTTTTCAATGCCTTTTATATAATCTCATCGATAAATTTGGATGTATACACTTATATGACGTATTTTATGCCTACTATATTATTTCAGGAAATATCCTCAATATTAGATTATGCAATAAAAATCTTACATATCAAATAAAATAATTCTAATTTTAATCATGGTTATATGAGTTACAACTTATCTCTATATCATTGGAATTTCTTATAATATTGTTATGTATATATATATATATATATATAAGATTATGTATATAAATCTTATATATATATATATATATATATATATATATATATATAAAGATTTCTCAGTGCTGCTTTGCGCCTACTCTTTTATTGCTTTATTACTTTTCTGGTTTAAATTGCCATTTTTGGTAGACTTTTATATTATTCCAAACATTATGGTTTATATATATATATATATATATATATATATATATTAAAAAAAAAAGTAACTGACACAGCCTCCGCCGCTGTTTCACAAATTTCTCGTTTCTCGAGATTATTTTTGTAGAAAATGCCTTGGGGAATACGCTGAAATAAGCAGTTTTTTGATATATATTGTAGTTTAAGAAATATTTAATGCCAAAGACAAAATATTTGAGCTACGAATTCGCGTCCTGGATAGACTAACAGTAGCAAGACCACGAATTTTTGCAGGCAGGTACCTACATGGGTGAATTTTTGCAGGACGGAACCCCTTTTATAATTTCGATGTAGGTTTTGAGATATTTTACTTTTTATGCACTTCTGAAGTGAACATTTTTTTCGTATTGGCACGTCTTGCGATTTCTCTGTCTCTTACCGTAAAAACTATAGCATACAAAAATATGAAATTTGTTACGTTTATAGAGAAATAATAGGGTAACACGATGAAATAAACCGTTTATTGATTTAAACTTTAGTTTGGCATGAAATAGCTCGCGAAGCGAGCTCATGATCAAGAAATTCAGTTTTTGATTTCCTTGGGCTAAGAAAAATCCCTGCTTTTTCCTCCTGCCAAAAATAGGCATGGATAGAAAGATATTTTTGAAAGTAGAATTTTTAGGAAAGATAGATATGAAGCGAGCGGCGCAGCGAGTAGGAGACGAAGTCTCCCGGGGGGGGGGGGGGGGGTGCGCGAGCCAGGGGAAGAACCCCCTAATATATATATATATATATTCCTCTGCCATCAATTAGAGAGAGTTTTGAGCATCTACCACAATTATGGTGGTTGTAGAAACACAACAAATCATCAGAGAGCTATCACTTTTCTTCAAATTCATGATTTGCAGGTTTTGTATTTCAATAGCTTAACAGTCTCGTGCATAGTTCTCGGACCTGAGCCCGGCTACATTTGTCTTACGTCCAGACATAGTTCCGACCAGGCATAGTTTGGGAGAGCTACAGTCGTGTCAAACGTGGTATCTATTTTAAAAAGTTTAAAAGTTCTATTAATGGAACATCAATAATTAGTACAGCTATGTATTACAAAGTTTAGAAAATAGATATAGAATTCTGAACTTGATGGGATCCCACCCTTCGGCTTACAGTGAAATTTGACTATTACGGGGTCACATTAATCTAAAGATATCGTCCTCTTTCGTAGATTTCCGTCTCAAACAGATTGTGATACAACAAATTCTTTTTTCTTCTTTTTATTTATTTATTTTTTTTTTTTTTTTTGAGATAGTGAAAATGGTTTTCGTATTATTCGAACTCATCAGATTCCGTTTCACGCAGATTTCACTGCATTAGATAAAATGCAGTTTTAACTCTGGTTCTGATAAGATGTAAAGTATCTTTTGTTCCTGCCTGGCCGGTTCTACATCTAAACATGTTTTCAGTTTCGGCCTGTAAGAATTCTAAAATATATCATCGGATTTTCTCAAAAATTTAAACTCATATAAATCTCTATTTAATGAAGAATCTTGATATTCTACGAAGCATTCAGTCATAGAAGTAAACAGGATATCGGATTGGAGGAGGTGATGGTTGTAAATATTGTTTAGTGTAGACAATAGGTTTATTGATCCAATGGGAGTAACGAACCCTAAAATCCTCTCTTAGCTACGCCAGTACTCAGTAGTGTTAAGTAGTCTTAAATTCATTGTTATAAAAATGTGACACACACATATACTATCATTATATTCTAAACCTTTCTCTTCTATATTTAATGATTAACTAACGATGCCATTGTCATTCGTTGTTGAGTGTGCCGAAAAACTTCCTGTTTATGTTTCCTTCAAAAGTGAGTTCATTTACATAGACTCTTAATTGTCTTCTACGTGTTATTTGTACTATCAAACTTGTAACCTTAACCATCCCTCTGATAGTTAAACTCGTTTCCTAACTGTGTCACTATCATTCTTCAACTTGATTCATATCCGAAAGCCGATGCGAAGTGAAAATCATATTTTTGCAGAAGTCAGACGTTTCTTCCTGATTCGAGACCTTGTCCTTGGCGGATGCGGAAATTGCTCCTCTGTGGAGGAGGGGACCTTGCCAAGAGTCTCCTCTCTTCATGATCAGTCATGAGAGCGCAAGTTTTCATTCCATATTACGAAATGATTTCTAATTGAGTCGCAAAACTGCGCATCTAGAAATCGAGGGATTACGGTATGGTTTGATGTGTTTGTCACGGATCAAGTTTAAATTCAGATGATGGTCGCTGTTGCAACATTTGTTTTTCTTTTCAAAATTGCCAGTGAATGGAGACGCTCTGTGCTATCCTGACTTTCGGAATGATAAGATGCTAATTAAATGGATAATTGACGAGATACTGATTTAGTTAAGGGGGGGGGGGGGTCGAAAGCCCTGACCGTCCGGCTCAGGGTGGGGGGGGGGGCGAGGGTTTGTTGCAAATATATCATTCTGATAAAACTAAGTGCACCACCTTTCCGTTTGTTATTATGATGATATATTTTCTTTAAAACTTGCATGTAAGAAATTGAAAACAATTTTTGTAAAGGATAAAGGAAAAGAAACATATATTAATAAAATACAAATTAAAAAAAATATTTTAATTTATGATTGATTGCATTGTGTAAATTTTACTTGATTTGCATATATTTGCATTTTTAATAAGACTCAGGGCAACAAATTCACTTCTAGATATTGAATTGTACTTAATACCCACCTATGTTCTTTAAAATCAGTGTCACAATTAGGTGGAGGTCAAAACACCCCATTAACTGGATAATTACACCTTACTTTTACAAGCGGTGCAGTGAACCATGGTCCTCATATTCTCCCTCGTATGCGCAAGCCACTGCCTTCAATTAAAATCAAAGAGTGTAATAATCTAAATATATGAAAAATGCAAACTTTTTGCATTTTTCATATATTTAGGGTGTGTTATATATATTTAGTGTTTGTTATATAAAATAGTTCAGAAAGAAAAATTTGCAACAATACCAGCATGGAAAACTGTGCAAAATGCATTTTGATTTATTTTGGATGATAAATTTGAAACTATTGATTATTGTTATTTTTACAAATTCATTTGTCCTATATGCGCAAAATGAAGTAAAATTACGTTTACTTTCTCATACTGTTCTATCGAGAAAGTGTTGTTCTCATGAAAATTGTTGTTCTTCCTAATTCGAGATTTTGATATACGTTTTAAGACCTCCTGAGTCCTTTCGAACACTTATGAAAATATGTCCATGTATATGTGTGTGTGTGTATGTTTATGAGGTCAGGATACGATAACTCAAGAACGAATGCGCTTACAAAATTTTATGTATAAATACATTATATGAAAATCTAGAACTCGATAGAATATTTTGTAATTATCATGATTAGAACTGGAATTAATCAGATTTTAGGATTTTTCATAGCATTATTTCCAGTCAAAAATTATAATTCTTGTAATAATGATCGTAGTATATAGTATATGTAGGAATTCTCTTAATAGCATGCCAATATTGTGCATTTTTGTGGGGTTTTTTGAAAATTTCCTAATGTAGCGCTTATATAAGAGATACATTGGCTAATAGGGGCTAAATATTGACATTACAATATTATGCCAATATCAATGTTACAATGCAAATATTTCCAATAAAATGCCGATATTGGGTATGTTTAGACCCCAATATTGAATAAATATTGTATATTATGTTGGGTATATAGCACCCAATATTGAATAAATATTAAAATTACAATATTGTTCTAGTATTGGTATTACATTAAAAATATTTCCCATGAAATCCCAATATTGTCCCAATATGTAACCAATATTGGGTATGCATTAGCATTACATTACCGGCTACAAATGAGCTGCCAATACTGGCCCAATATTAGCAGACGACAAAATTGAGACAATGGCAAAATGCATACATTTTAATATTGGCATGATACAGGGTTTTAATGTGAACTACGTTACGGATGTTAATGGTATCAAAATAGTTTATATTAACACATTTAAATGCGATTCATTTATTTAAGTCACTAAGTTGCTGCCAACTTGAAGAAAATAATTCTTAAATAATTTTTACAAAATATTGCAAAAGTATAACTTGAGTACGAAATCTGAAAAAAATAAATATTTTCTTACATTCTAATAATCATTATGGTACAGAACTAAGTTGCTGCCAACTTGAAAAAAACAATTCTAAATTAATTTTTACAAAATATTGCAAAAGTATAACTTGGGTACGAAATCTGAAAAAGATAAATATTTTCATACATCCCAATAATCATTTAGGTACAGAACTAAATGGAGACTCGTGATTTAGATATTCAAGCAAAACTTCTGGAAATATAAATCTCTTCTTTGAGGCACATCCAACATGAGATTTATGATTTTACTCAAATACTGTTTCGATCTCGAGGACAACACTTTCTCTGTACTCTAAAATCAAAGACAATCAAATAAGTGGTTTAAAAGTCATTTTAAAATCGCCTTATTATGACGTACACAATCACATATGTGATTGTGTACATCATAATAAGGCGATTTTAATAAATGACTTTTCAACCACTTATTTGGATGTCTTTGGTTTTAGTGTTTATTGGTTGACGTGTTTACCATGCTATTTATTATATACTTTCTCTGTATTCTATAAGAATATGAGAACAAAATTATCTTTTGTCCAGCCACGACTCAAATATTTTATCCTTCCTGCTATCTGAAAAAGGTTGCCTATTCCTTCCCTACGGGCTATATGCAGTAGCTGAACAGTAAGGAAGTAAGCTAATACTTTTGCAGATATAGTATTAACTCTGGACAGCTGAGAAAACAGAGCGTTAGAGTTTCCCTGACGCCCGTATGTGCTGCTTCTCTCTGCCTTTCCTTTTTCTAGGCCGTGTTTCGGTGCCTTCTTTCATCACGTGACCCATTTCGTTAGCTAGTTACAAAATTATAACCTCATTTTAATGTCAAATGCCTGTGGGTGAATTTTCTTTTTTGTTTCACTTTCACAGCTAATGCTTGGGATGATCATGTTTTCTCCACACGAGATGGTGATCAGCGTAGGAGTGATTACCTTGTTGAATCGGAAATCGGTGATTCTAATGTTTAGAGAAATTACAGCAGTATTTATGGACTGGTTTTTATCTTCTCGTCAGCATTTGATAGCCGATAACCGAAATGGCAGCAAGAAAATTTGCTATATGCCACAATCTTGCAAACCTGTATAAAGACCGGCAGAAATATATATACTGATTCACACTCTTGCACTTTAGTTTTTGTTATTTTAATATATATATATATATAAATTGAAAGATTTTAATCGAAAACTATGCATAAACTACTGTATGTACAAAAAAAAAACCATCTCTAGCATATCTGTTACAAATAAGTAACTATAGACCAAGGCTAAGGATAAAAATTGAAGGTAACATATCACTACAATGGAAAGGGGGATGAGAAAAACATTAGGATACAAAAATCACAATTAAAAAGTATATATAAATATAAAAAAATTGAAATAAATAAATAAATATATATATATATATATATATATATATATATATATATATATATATATATATATATATATATATATATGCATGTATATATATATATAATCTATATTATATTTATATATATATATATATATATATATATATATATATATATATATATTATATATATATATATATATATATGCATGTATATATATATGTATGTATATATTTATATATATATATATATATATATATAAATATAAATAGTTGAAAAAGAATTTTAGAATGGAAAAAGAAGGAAGGCTTAGCGAGAAGCTTACTTAATGGCGGTAAGGGGTTGTGACCTTACACCCCAGTTGTCAACAAGCTTGTTATAAATGCCGCGGCATTGCACTCCTGGACGCCAGCCCTGGCTATAACACTTCAATATCTTTAATAACTTCCATTTTCCATCTTATATATATTATATATATATATATATATATATATATATATATATATATATATATATATATATATATATATATGTATATATATATATGTATATATATATATAAATAAAAATTGAAATATTTTAATCGAAAACTATGCATAAACTACAGTATGTACAAAAAGATCCAACTCTAGCATATCTGTTACAAATGAGTAACTATAGACAAAGGCTAAGGATAAAGATAGAAGGTAACATATCACTACAATGGAAAGGGGGATGAGAAGAATATTAGGACACAAAAATCACAATTAAAAATATATGAAAATAAATAAAAATGAAAAAGAAAACGTGGCAAAAATGAGAAAAGGCAATAATAATTAGCTCAAGAAAAAAGATTAAGACATAGAGAACAACAATTGAAACTACACAAAAAATGGCGGTTAGTTCGAAATTGCATTCTCATCAGGACAGCCATACAATTCGAATTAAACCGATAGAATAGCCAGTTTCTGACAATGGCGATAGTATTTAACTATAGACACCATTGGAACTGTCTACTGTCTAGTGGATATATATATATACATATATATATATAGTTTTGAATACAATTCCAATAAATCTTCAGTATATAAACAACTTTATACTGAATATAACTTTATACTTAAGTACAAAAAACCCATCTCTAGCATATCTGTTACAAATAAGTAACTATAGACCAAGACTAAGGATAAAAATAGTAGGTAACTTATCACCATAATGGTAGGTATGGAGATGAAGGGAATATATATATATATATATATATATATATATATATATATATATATATATATATATATATATATATATATATAAATTAGTAAATCCAATGTTAGAATGTAAGTAGTAACTCATAATACACTATTCCAAAATTTTCTACAAAATACAAAGAAATAAAAGAAATAAAGACATAAAGAGGAAATTATAAAGTGTAATGCAGGTCATAAAGACAAAGACAATCAACAAATTTCAAAGATGAGGAATGAAAATAGGAAAACAAAAAAATCAAGCAAAAAAGCTTGCACATGGAAGAGCTTTAGGCTTAAGATAAGTTCATTTCGAAAAA
Source organism: Amaurobius ferox (assembly GCA_951213105.1). NCBI lineage: Eukaryota > Metazoa > Arthropoda > Arachnida > Araneae > Amaurobiidae > Amaurobius > Amaurobius ferox. The sequence goes on from OX578134.1 coordinate 13,593,334, forward strand.
ATTCTCGTCAAGTCCATATATCCCTTCGAAATGAACACAAAAATGCTTGTTACTGAAACACAAGATTGATTTTATCTATAAACTTGTGTTATATGGACGACAAGCATATAGATTGGAACAATAAAGGAAACATAAATACCTTAAAATACACTTCATTAGTGCAACTATGACGAGCAAAATATGACTAGACCAATGTTGCCATATGCAGAAATGAAAAGAAGTGATTTGCTGTTGCCAAAGAGAATAATAAAAACTGTACTGCGTAAAAGCAATAAAATGAGATATTCAACAGTTAAAGCTTCAAGATAAAAAGATGAAAATATAATTTCAAGAGAATGAAGAAGTACGGCTAAAATAAGATACTAAGGAGAGATTATGAGAATTTTAGGCAAATCGAAACTTATTAACTATACCATTTACTAAATATGCAGGATATTTATACATTTTATTGGTAATTTTGAGTTTTACTGGTTTTGATGTGCAAAGCATGAAAATTTTTATCTGATAATCTATAAATTCTAAAATGTTGATTAAGTATAATATTTCTAAACAATTGAATCGAGTTGCAGGAATTAAAAGGTAATAATTTATTAATATTAAATTAAAAAAAATCTTTTTTATCATATAAATTAGTAACTATCCCATGAGCAGGTTCTATAATTAGATTTAAATCCAAATAATAAATATTATTACTAATAGTAGTTTCATTAGGTATTAATTCCAAATTATCCGGATAGAAATATATATATATATATATATATATATATATATATATGATAATACATGCTGTCTTACATATTTTCATAAACTTCCGTAGATCACTTAATTACATTTAACAGAACCATCATATAAGGTAAATATACTAAATTTCGATTTAATCAATATTTCTGCGTTTAAGATATATTATTGATTATTAAATACTAATCCAGTTTGAATTTTATGAAAAACAAATAAATTGGCATTTTTAATAAATAATCCGGAGTCCACTTAAACAGTATAACTGCAAATTTTATAAATATTGCAAATACGACATAAACATAGTAAGCGTCATCATATATATTGTAAATGACAGACGATATTTATCTTTCGAAGTAATGAATAAAAGCCTGATATCCTTTCAAATAAAAAAAATCTGATGTGGGCAGCACATGGCTTTCCCTACATAATAAAATGAATTTCACAGCGAAAAAAAAACGTACAAGATCCTAGGCACAATGCTTTTAACGTTGAATTGAACATTTAGCATATTTTCAGAAAGACAACATGTAAAACTATTAAACTATTTCGAAGTATCTTATATTTCATTAAAATTTAACTTTACAATTATCAATATTGATAGCACCTGATATAAACAATATGAAAGTCAACATATTTCACGATAGTTAATGGTTTATTTTTAATTTATGTAATTTTTTTTTTATAAATTTATTTGAAAAACGTGCAATATCTCAACAATCATGATAGCGTTCTAAAATTTATGCCATTCGTTTTCTAATGAAAAATTGCGTAAGAAATGATTATTTATATAACATTTTTGAAAAGTCTGATTTTTTCAAATTTTCATTCGAAAATTTAGAGAGTCTTCCGAACATTCGATTACATTTAAAATCAATAGGTTTTCAGTATTTACTGATTATAATAGTTGTACCGAATTTCATGCCGCTTCATGAGTTCGTGAAATATGTTCCGCTTCATGAGTTCGTGAGATGTCGCATCCGCAGACTCACAGACACACACTAAAATAGTTACATACATACACACATACACAGGCATCACCTCAAAAGCGTTCTATTCAAGTTCCGAGAGGCTTGAAACATGTTCTTCAGTCGAAAACTTGAATTCGAACTTTCGACGCCATCACATACTTTCTCCGTACATTACACTATGTATGTAGGGAAAATAATATAGGAATACTTTCAGTGAGTAAATCTTCAAATTATAATAATTACAAATGATGCAATATTGCAAAATAATCTAATCTAAGCAGCCTGAATTCAGGAAAAGAAGACGCCGTGATTGCTTAACTACTCAGATGAATAGACAGATCCAGCGTCAAATGCCAAACAAGGGGAATATATTGAAAACATTCCAAGAACATTCCTTAAAATTAACTGGATTTCGAAACGGTAAACTACTCTGTCCCACTGCACTATCTCTATGTCGCATTTTCAGAACCTTAAGATGATTCCTGAATCGACAAAGGACAATCAAAAACCACTACTTGGAGGTATCCACAGGTGGTTTAGGAACGTTTTGACAGCCCAACACTTCGCGAAGATAAAATCTGGCGCCTGGGTCGTTTGCCAAGTCCATTTCTTGGGGGCTCTTGGCACGTACTTTAAAAGAAACACTTACTGCAGTTATGTTTTTCCAGAACAAAGGGGGAAATTGATGCCGTTTTGAAATGATAGAATTGCAAGAACTGTAAGAAATGGTTTGTGCTCAAGAAACCCATGCTGTAAAATAAGATAAGTGCTAGAAGTGTTTGTAATGGGATCGTTTCGAGATAATGAGACATCTTAGGGGAGTAGTTAAAAGTCCTGGAAATCGCTGAAATCATTGTATTTTGAATTGCATTATTATCGCCAATAGATTATCGAAGGGACAGTTACGATAGCTTTCCTGCAATTTTTATAGTGCGATTTCTGAGTGCGATTCTTACATAGTGTGATTTTTATAGTGCGACTTCTAAGAGAACGGAGAGCCTACGGAATCACTGTGAAATTTGTCTCACAGGTTACATTTTTGTCTAAAATCAGTTCAGGGTCGTCCATACAAATTGTAGGCCCACCCTACAAGCATTTCTTACAACCTCACTATGCATTTGATTTACCCTTTATGAATCTTCTGACGCCCGCCCCCTTCCTATAAACAACCCGTTGTTGTTGTTGAGACCCAGACCGTCCGACCTACCAGAAAGGTGTAAGGTAACTGTATGGACGGCCGGGAAGTGCCACCCAATTTAGACCGGAACCCAGTGGGTTAGGCATCCACAGGGACCGTACCCTCCTTCCCCTACCACCAACCTCTCGGAAGGACTTACGGACCCACATGTTTAACGTGATCGTACTCCGCATGAACACGGCGGCATTTTGTGGTAGCGTGCAAATCTAGCGCGCAAACCACGGGGATACCGCACCCGAGATGGCCAACAGCACGCGGTGTTCCGAGGTGGTCACCCACCAAGTACTAACCGCGCCCGATGCTGCTTGACTTCGGTGATCTAACAAGAACCGGTGTTTTCAGCACGGTACGGCCGTTGGCCTATATAAACAACCCGTATCAGATTTCTTGATCATGATGAATGCAAAGCATAGCTAAACAGCCTTTCTTCCTTCCTTCACATTTAATCTTTAAGTTTTTACGGAATTATTAAAAAGTTATATTCTCACAAACAGCAGTTTTATTTACTGTGGAATTCCTAATATCAAACTGATCTATTTTCAAATTTTCCGAGGTGAGAACTTGTTTCCTAGCTGTCAACCTGTTATAGAGGACAGTAGGATCAGCTGACCCTTTGACCCTACCCTGAATCTACCCCTGAATATGGATCCTATAGAGAACAAATGTTTTTTCCATCAGTTGTGCGTTATTTATTTATTTATTTATTTTTATTTATTTTAAAAGAATGCAAGCTACGGGACAAAGTCCCAGTAACAGCGTGCTAAATAAATTATGAACCTTCCAAAAAAATCCTTGCGTACGCCTATGCATCGACTTCCACTTGGACCACACAGAATACCAAAAGGGCGCCACATTGTGAACAGTCGTCTAAATGGTGAAGAATCAAGTCCATAAAGCTGGATGCAGTACGGTACGGTTAGAGGTTCCTTGCTGGATGGTCGAGTCGCTTACTAAAAGTAATGGGGTTCGATCCCAGTCAGAAATCGTTCATTTTTCGAATGATTGCTTCTTGATGTTACAATTATGTTTCTTAGCAGAACTTTATGAACCACCAACTGGCTTCCGCCACTCTTGCTGCACCCCTCCCACAACGGTTGCTTCCGGGGTAACAACCCAAGAAATAGACTGCCATTTCCTCGGCCAGGTACAATAGCAAACGTCTATCGGCATTCTATTCGCCGCTGCTGGCGAAATATTGAGCATGCCTGTCAGCTGGCGCAGTTTTATTTCTAGGTCAGAGATGGACTTAGAAACACTCCCACTACTCAGTGGGTGCAACAGTTGGTTAAACGCGGAAGGTACACAGAGAGTTTTCCGGTTTTCGGCGTTCCTCGCTTTCCGTGTGAAAAACTGCCACTTTGAAAACGAGAATTTAAAAGAACTAACATAGAATTTCGATTGCGCCTATCAGAATCCCGAATATTCCCTCTTGAAAAAATATGGCGATATTTCGTAATACGCTTTTTTTAATTACTTTCCTTATATACATAATGTATAAGGAAAGTATTGTGACGGGGTCGAAAATTCGAATTCGAGTTTTCGACGGGAGAGCACGTTTCCAGCATCCCTGATCACGAATCGAACATTTTTGAAGTGATGTCTGTGTGTGTGTGTGTGTCAGTGAGTCTGTGGAGACGATAACTGATGAACGAATGGACCGATTCGAACGAAATTGGGTACAAAAATCACAATCCGTAAACACTGGAAGCTTGTTGTTTTTATATGCAATCGAATGTTCAGAACCCCCCTAAATGTTCGAGTGAAATTTTTGATAAAATCGTCAAAAAATCAAAATCGCTAATAAAGTTACGCAAATAGATATTTCTTATGTAATTTTTCATTACAAAACGATTGACATATATTTTAGAACGCGAACATGAATCTTTCTCGAGATATTGCACATTTTATAAAAAAATTATCAAAAATTTATATAAAATAAAAAAAAATTTCCTATTGAGAAACATGTTCACTTTTCATATGTAATACCATGCGATAAATTGGGTGACATCATTCTGTTGGATCTAGATCGTTGCATTCATGAAAAAATATACTTTGAGTAATACTTTTGTATTTGAACGCGAATAGTCATTTATCTGCTGTAAGAATAACTTATTTCTCCATCCATAGCACTTGGCGAGATTTTGGCGACGAATTTGGCGGAATGTCGCCAACTTGGCGACATTTTTAATTGTTGCCAAATTAACAAAAATCTCGCCAAATGGATAAAAATGACGCTAAATCAATGAAAATAACGACTCATTGGAGAAAATTCAATATCTTGGAAAGAATATAAGTATCTACTATAAGAATAACATTTTTTTAACTGTAAAAGTAGTAAATTCATTGCATTATATAAGGAAAGTCATGTGTTGCCCACATCAGATTTTTTTACTTTACCTACCATATTTAGTAATGTAAAGGAAAAGTATTGTGAAGAGGTCGAATTTTGATGGATCTACACATTTCAATCATCACAGAATGTGAATCAACCATTTTCTCTTTACTGGTTGCGTGTCTGTCTTTGTGAACGACATCTTTCTAACAAATTAATAAATTCGAAACAAATTTAGAAGATTATTTCAATAGATGAACATCAGAGGCGTATTAATGTTTTGAATTAACGGACTAAGAGAAAGCCTCCAATTTTTCGAACATTTATTTTTAAAAATCAAAAACACGTTATAAAAACGTAATTACCTATAAAAATGTTACGAAAATAAATATTTAATATGACATTTTTTTTAAAGACCATCTTTTATAAAATGCTAACATTAAGCATTTTATAAAAGATGGCCTTTGTCGAAATATTTGCGTTGTTGATACTAAGCTGTAAAAAAATCATGAAAAATAAAGTAAACTTGCAATAAAATGAATAAAAGGTTTGTAAACATTATTTCGAAATAATAGACGCTATTATTTAGAAATTATCATTAGCTATTCTCTAATACTGGAGGTACCCCCTCCCCCCGCCCGAAAAAATAGACATTTTATATGTCTATTTTTATTTAGAAGCGAATGGTATAACTTACAATAACCTGAACTATTTTCAGATATTGTGCGTTTTTTGATCTTACTATCTCTTTTTGATCTGGAGATAAGAAAAATTTAAATATTTTCATTATCAAATGACCAAATAAATGGTCACCATTTGGTAGCTATCATGAACCGTTCTCCAGATATTATAAATTTTACTTTTCCACAGGAAACGCGATATCACTCGAAATAATTATGTGAATTACTTAAAATTTGATAATGCTTATTTTTAGATACCAGTAATAAGTATATTAATTTTTGAAGAGATTTAGTCATAAGAATTGTTATTTAACGAGATTTAGTAATAAGAGAGATTTTGATTTGCTGTGTAGTTTTCACACAATATCAAAAACATTTATCTGTAGGGAAAGTCATGTGTTGGACACATCAGATTATTTTTTATCTTTCCTGTATAGTATAATATGTAGGAAATTGTTGTAATGGGATCGAAAATTCGAATTCGTGTTTTTATCGGATTTACACGGTTCGATCAGTGGACCTGTTCTCAAAATGTCATGGATGTTCTAAAATAAGGTAATGATATATGTTCGAAGTATTGACAAAGTTTTGATATATTTTCACACTTTGTAAAAAAAAAAAAAAAATTGTATTTAGCATGTCTGTCATCTGGCGTCCTTTTATTTCTGGGTCAGAGATGGAAGTGAAAAAGCTCCCGCCCAACACAGTGGGAGCAACAACAGTCGGTTAAATACGCGGAAGATACGTAGAGCGTTTTCCGGCATTCCGTTGTTTCCGCAGTGGTTGTAAAAACTCATGTGTATATATATTTGGTAAATGCTGTGGTCATAGAAATAGAATTATCGTGAACTTGTTAGTAGAATTATCGTGAAGCTGTTTGTTCCCTCCTAATCGAAATAATTTAATATGACAAAAACACAATATGTCTACAGCTTGTTTGATATGTTCCATAGCTCGTCTGTTTTGTTCCATATCTTGCTTATAGCGCAAAATATTTCATTTATAAATCTATGAAATATTTTGTTATTTTATAGCTTTCTAGACACTAGCAAATGTAAATATCTGGAGTATGTTGTTGTTGAGATCCAGATCGTCCGACCTACCAGAAAGGTGTAAGGTATCTGTTTGGACGGCCGGGAAGTGCCACCCAATTTAGATCGGAACCCAGTGGGGGAGGCATCCACAGGGACCGTACCCTACCTTCCCCTACCACCAACCTCTCGGAAGGACTTACGGACCCACATGTTTAACGTGATCGTACTTCGCGTGAACTCTGGCAGTTTGGGCAGCGGCAAGAATCGAACCCGGGCCTACCGAGTGCAACTCCCTGGCGCTAACCACTGGGCTACCGCGTCCCATCTGAAGTATGTATTTCTACTCGATAAATCCATTCATATTCCATAGTGTTTAGTTCTACGTGTTATTGGAATATAAATGAATTATTATCAGAATGAAAAAAAAATATATATATATATATATATATATTATCTTTTTCTGGTTTAGCACTCAAGTTATGTCAAAACATTTCGTATAAATACTTTTAAAATTTTATTGTTTCGATCTGCAACGACTTAGTGATGCCGATGGCTTATCTGTGTTAATAAAAATTAATTTAATGCCTTAAACATTCATAGCGTAGCACACATGAACAACAATTCCCTCAATGACTGTATATCACTGTAAAACATTTGCAAGCATGTTACTGAAAGTTTCGGGGAAATCAGCTGTCCTTAATGGGGAGTAAAGTCCCTGATAGTTATGGATAATATATATAAAAAATACAAAAATAACGCTTTGGCAGACGATAATTAGCTGAATGTTTCAGAAATGAAGCTGGAATTTTCATGAACGCCTGTAATTATGGCTTTTCTTATCAGTTTGCCGAAATTATCAACAAAGTAGTTAGATAAAATAAGCAAAGGTTGCAGAATGTTTTGCAGTGTACTAATACTACGATTATAGCGCCGAGAATTATCTTTGGTTTCCATAAGAAATGAAGCTATAAAAATCTTAAAATTTGAATCATTCAAACTCTTAATCATGAGAATGGCTAAAATTTCTATCTGGTGCATAATCTACTTATTCAACGGTGAGAGATTACAATTCCGCTCCGATAGCTCAATCGGGATATCTTTGGCTGGCCAATACAAAGATTCGCGATTCGTTCCCGGGCTGGGACAGCAAATTTCTTTACAATGGCGCCCAAACAAATGAACCTTGTAGCGTGTCAGTGCAGTGGTGTAGGGGTCTGAAAGGGCCTCAAGTACGACTAGCACGGATTCTGTAGGCTCTAGGATATTGAGCTCTGATTTCAATTCGAGAGGCTAACAGTCACACAGGAAGTAACCAGGACGATTAAAAGTATCAAGATAGGCTAACCTGAGATAAAATAGCAGAAGGCGATCAGTCAGATTGTCAAATTGCACGTCAATTTGATATTAGAGGGAGGTGAATGCATAGTGCACTTCAATGATAAGAGCTTGTAATTCCGTTCCAGTAATTCTATTGGGAGGGGATTGGTTGACCAATACGAAGATCAGCGTAGGACGATTCTAGGACGACATTTGCTAGGAGGACATGGTTTTTTACATTAGTTCCAGTTTCCCTCAATAAATCCACGCATAACATATTATAGCGATAGACGCCATCGTTCTAGAATCATTGTGTCCACCACACACACGCAGACACAAACAGACATCTTTTCAAAAATGTTCGAAATGGGTTTAGGGGGTCTTAAAAGGTGCTTATCCGTCAATATCTCTAATTCCAAATTATATTTCAGGTAAACAACGCATCATACAATAGCATAAGAAAGCAAATATTGAGGGAGGGGGGGGATAGCACAAAATACAAGTTATTAATTTATTGATATCGATGAAGACCAATACGCATTTTCTTGTTATCCATTAAAATCGTTTCCAACTTTTAAGAAAATCGTTTTATTAAGTCTAGAATATTCCTCCTCTTGTAAAAAAATACGATTTCTAATATCTCAAGAACGTTTTGAAATAACTCACTAAATAAGGGCGTCTATTATTTCTGCAAAATTTCTAACAGCAAATATGCTCGTTTAATACTAATAATCCTATTTTTATATATAAGAATTTCCCAATGAACTTAAAAAAAAAAGATTAATATCTTGAATATAGTGCATGTTTTTTTTTTTTTTTTTTATAAATTATGTTATTTTATTTTTAAAAATGTGTATGGAAACTAATCCTTCCTGTCAGTGTTTACTATACTTAATTTTTTTTTTTCAAATTTAGACAAAATTTTTTTCGAAAAATGTCGGTTCTCCCACTGGTCCAACTTAAAAAATCTTAAAACATGCTATTTATTCTCTTAACTTCTTAAATTCGAAAATTTTGAAGAAAACCACAATATCTCTATTCAATAACATGAGAATGTAATAAAAATGTTCGTTCGTATTCAAATTTTATTTCTCGGGCACCCAAATGTTCAACAAAATGTTGAAATACCACATGGAGCTATCTACATAGTTCTAAATTTAGATCACTTTGACTGCCGTTAAGCCGATTTTTCTGTGAACAACTAACTCTCTCTGCATCTGCGTGATCGAATGTCGTTGTTTTTGCGTTATTTCCCTTTTAATTTCCTGCCGAACTACGCTAACTTCCTACAACGGAAAATGAAGAAGCGCTGCTGTCTCGATCGTTTGGCTTAGAACAGCAGTTTCTTTTCCTTGTCTCGCCACTGAAAAAGAAAGTTTTGATTGGCAAACATACGCAGTTACCTTATTTCCAATCTATGGGCACAAATCCTCATGCATCCCTTTAACTTTCAATTGAAACGCTCTAGAGCTACAAAATAAAGTTCTACTAACAGCAAAGTGACTACGTACAATCGATTGAGAACGTTTACAGCGCCTGTAACGACACATTAAAGAACTTAGAATTCTTGTCTCGAAAACGAAGTAAGATAGGTGAAAATTTTCATTTTCAAAATTGTAGAGTGTTCTCTATTTAATACGAAAAGATATGCGGTTTCACATAACATAGGCACATGAAAAGTAAGGTCAACAAAAAGGGATAATTATTGTATTGCATCATTTTGTATGCCATTTTTATATAATGTTTATTGTTTACTGCCAAAAAGATGATTTTAAATAAATTAAAAATAGCATATTATACGAATTATTATATTTATTTTTGTATTTCTAGCCATTTTCTCCTGAACGAGACATTTACAGAACTATCACTTTTCATTGACCTCATTTTTTATCACCTATTTATTTGTTGTGTGTACATCGGGCATCATTGTATTCTAAACAGAGAAACCCCTCTACCACTTCGTAATTGTAAATTTTCACCTATTTTACTTCTTTTCCGAGATAGGAATGTTAGCTTCTTCAACTCCCTGTTAGAGACAATGAAAACTTTCTCAATAGATAGCACATAGTCACTTTCCCATTAGAAGACCCTGTTTCTGCAACTATAGAAAACTTTAATCGAAAGTAAAAGGGAGGCATAAGGACCTAAGAGGGAACCTCGTATAGAAAGCTAGCGACACTCTTTCTAGAACCTTTCCGATTTTTTTTAAACCGTATAACACATTTCAAAATTACTATCCCCACTTTGCTTAAAGGCCAAACTTGAGCCCGCGCATAGAGTAACCTTTCCTAAAAGATTAAACATTCTTACAAGAATGCTGGTAAATTAGGTTCATTTTAAGCTTTCCCCCAAAACGCGCCCTTTTCTTTCATGATTATTATTCAAAATTCCTATTTCATGTCAAACACGTGTTGCAACTATATTGTATTCTATCCCACGCCACTGATATTAACAAAGTCTACCAGCACGTCCTCTTTTCCTCGACCATACCATATACGAGGGCCACACTGAAATTTTTGAGATACGGCTAAGTGGTAAAGTTAGTGTTCAAAGTACTCCCCTCCAACATCAATGCACTTTTGTAGGCGAATTTTCGAAAGATTAAATGCTTCAAGCCATCCATTTCTTGGAATCGATGAAAAATATGCTTTTATAGCCTCATCAATCTCGTCTTCGGAATGAAAACGACGACCACGTATTTTTTTAGATTAAAAAATAGCCAAAAATCACACATAGCAAGATCAGGAGGATGATCTATCAATTTGATGTTTTTTAATTCAAGAAATTCGGTTGTCATTCTTCCTGAATGAGAAGATGCATTGTCATGGGAAAGCATGAGTCCCGTAACATGCACTCCCTGAAGAAATTCTGGAAGACACTTAGGGGTGTACCAGTTAGCTGTAACTGTCTTCTGACCCTCTAGCTTTATGGCTTTGATCATACCTGTATTCTGAAGAACACGGCCATACATTACTTTTTTCATTGCTCGTTGTCTTTTCACCATTGTTGGTTTGGGGGTCATCTTCAAAGACCCATACTTTACTTTCTTGATGTGTTGGAACGTCAAAAAATGGTATGTACGTTACGAGTTATGATTTTAGAAATAATGTGGTGTTCACCATCTTTAAGTAATTTTGGGGTTTCTTTACTGATTCTGACATGCTCCGCTTTTTAGTGTTCTGTAAAATTATGGGGGATCCAACAACAAACTAATTTTTTCATATGCAGTTCTTCATGAATAATTTTATGTATAGCTGCAGATCCAATGCTAGGTTCCTTCTGTATCATTTGGTAGGTACAGCGATTATCACAGATTAACATTCTTCGAATGGCCTACACATTTTCTGGGACTACAGTTGACAAAGGTTTTCCTGTGTGTTCTTCATCCAAGAGAGAATTTCGACCTCTTCTAAACTATATAAACTACCTGAATACGTGACACGAGATTGAGCATCATTTCTGTATGTTAATTGTAGACGTTGAAAACATTCTTCTTGATTTAACTCCACTTGAAAATCACAGAAAATCATAGCTCGATAATGTTCTCGCGTCAACTCCATTTTCTTTTCTTTCAAAATTTATTCTACGATAGCTGAATTGTAACTGTTGCCACAAATTATCGTCTGCGGACATAAAAGAGTTCAAATTTAAATATCCGACCAATAATTTTTTTTCTGGGGCGTATCGCCAGCCCCTGACTCAAAAATTTCAGTGTGTGTTTCATATATATTATGTATATACATCTCTTTAATCTTACAGTTTCGATAGATTAATAGAATGCAATGTATATCGTCCGTATCGGACCATACATGACAAAGTTATCGACGATAAATCTTTTGAATGTAGCATTTGCAATCACTCCATATAAGCACATGCTGACGTATAGAGCAGATATTGAAGCACAAATGTCGCAAATCTAATTTTTTACACTTTTTTACCAGTATTATTTATAATATAGCTTAAATGGTATATATAATTAGAAGAAAAATGATACATTGGGTTCTGTTTTGAGAGCGTGGTAGATACTTTTACTCGGATCACGACAACCCACCCAAGTAGGCAATGATTACCGTACCCTCTGTAGAAAGTTCTGGAAAAATCTCGCAACTCGTAAAATTCATACTTATTCTACAAAATTTGAGAAATTTCTAGGAGTCGCCGAGTTGGCGATATTTCGCCAAATTTATCGCTAAGTAAACTGGATTTGTCGCCAAGTTCAAGTGATCCGGACCTTAAAATTATAACAGTCGTTTACTGCTATAATTTCAAATAATACCAATTCAACATAACAATATCCCTCCCATTACGTACTTCTGCTTCATTTATTTCATGATTTACTCTGTACCATAAGATATTTCACACCAAAAAAAATTAAAATAAAAATTTGTTTTTTTTCTCCATGATCAAAAAGCGTCACGGTTGGAAGAGAGATACAAACAACTTAAGTGCTGATATATATATATATATATATATATATATATATATATATATATATATAATTTTCATTACTTATTACGTTTGTTATCTAACAATAATCAAATGATAAATCAAATGACTATAATATTTGCTAGTATAACAATTAATATTATTAATATACATTAATTGAAAACTTATTATTAGTGGTAGGAATTAGGACCCAGGCCTGGCCCACCCGTAAGTTGGATTGTGTCGGATTTTTCTTGAACGGCTTCAGGTCGATCTCATGCTGAAAGTAGAATAAATCAGAAGCCACTAGAAGGCTGAATCAGGTGCTTACGCCTTTTCCATCACAATTATTTATCATTGAGTAAAACATTTATTATACATATATTGGAATATGTAAGATTACGTAGCCTCCAAAGTGAGGTACACAAGTCGATACCTTTTGGATGTTCCATGAAAATTTATTATTACTATTATTATTATTATTATTTTGCATTTTCTCCTGAAACAAGTTTTATATTGACAAAAAATATGGAAATCAACTAAAGGATAATAAATATTTAACTTGTATTTAAATTGCATGATCATGCACACGATATTATTATTATATGAATATTTAACTTGTATTTTTAAATTGCATGATCATGCAAATAATTCTTCACTAGAACGCTCGTTTAAAAACAAAAAACGTTCTTGCGCTATTCTAATCCGGAGCGTCAGTATTAGAATCGACGTCCGTTTTGAACAACATAATTCCGCATGTGTATTTATATCACATGGGTACGCGAAGAAGTGTTAGGGGTACGCGCTCAAAAATGTTTGGAGACCTCTGGGTTACGCCACTGATGTGACCCACAGTGATTTCAGTTTTCACTCTCGCCATATGTCGTCTGACTCGTAACGAACGCTGGTAATGAAACCGCCTCACCGTCTAAACTCGCTCCGTCCAAACAAATTCGAAACTGCAATGGAAACCGCTCTGGACAGTATTGCCCTATTTCCACTCCGGCCCATTTCTAATGTCCTATTGATCTATTTTTTCCTTTTCTATTGTTCGGCATTAGAATGTCATGGATCTTTAGCTGGCAAAAGCGTTTTCACTTGGAACGCTCCATTTACTTCACTCTATAATTGCAATAAAACCTCTCTCCCTTAAAGTTTGAATTTGAAAATGATCATTTGCTCAAATTAATCTTTCCTCGCGCTGCCTTACCAATTATGAAGTTTCCCCATATTTATGCAGTAGATTTATTATTTTGGCTGTTTTCTATTTGTAAATACAAACTGTTAAATTGAAGGTAAAAGTGCGAATCTGAACACTATCACACGTCTTTGTGACTGGATAAATTCTACAAACATTAAGCATTAATCAATGAGTACAATACTCTTTATGCGAAGGATAAGAAACATTTGAGCAACGTATAAAAACACAAGTAATACAATAATGCAGCGCCCAGCTGCTTCGAGAATAAGCTGGATCCCCCTTCGCCAGTGCAAGAGAACTAACAAACTTGAAGTCCAAAAAAGGGACGATTCTCTTTTGTACTTCTCGAACAATCGTGTTTGATAAAAATATACTTGTTATAAAATTATCAGTTATTTATTAAACGTAGGATTATTTAATAATTTTTAATATTTTGTTAAGTTTATCATTTTGGCTCAAAAACACGAAATATCTCAAAAACGGTGCATGTTACAAATGACAAATTAAAATTAATATAAATAAAAGCAAAATTACATAAAAATATCGGTTCATTTTGGGATATTTAAAATTATCATTTTTTAAGAATTTTTCTCAATTTTTGAAAAAATTTTCAAGATTTTTCGTGTATCTGATTTCACTGAAAATCATTAGCCTCTCGTGTTCACCAATCGGAATAATAATTGTACCCAATTCGATGTGAATTCCTCCTGAATTTAATCGATAGTTAGTATACTCACGAATTCAAATACATCTTTTAAAAATAATATTGATTTGTGTGTCTGGGGGTAACTGAAACTTCAAATCCATCAAAATCTGATAATTGGATTTTTGACTAGCATTACAAGCAAAATATCAAAATACGCTCGAAAAGCTGCTGTGAACAACTCAATTAATGTAAAATACTCGCATAAATAGAACATACAATAAAAATTTAGATGTCAATCGGTTTCGAAGGCGAAACACAGCCTTCAGGTTGGCCAGTTGCTAAATGATGCAGAACTTGCTTGAATAAATAAGGTTGCTTTTCTTGATTGTCCCGAAGAAGGCTGTTTTTACCTTCGAAACCAGTTGACACTTATATTTTATTGTATGCTATATTTATGCTAAGATTTTATATGAATCCCTATTACAATACTTACTTTTGCGTATACTGTGTATTGCGGGTAAAGTAAAAATAAGCGAAAAGAAGTCTGAACATATGCATCGGTCTGCATACTCCCAGAGGCGGAAGTCTTAACTAAACTTCAATGAAAAAACCTCCAGACGAAAAATAAAATACAATTGCTACCTCTTCAAGCTCTTTCGTTTCCATAAAAAGAACGTTCGTTTTTAATTAGATCGTGAGCGTGATGCTCTGATATTCCTTCGCCTTAAACAAAACCAGTCAAGTGTGGTTTTAACTATTCCATATAAAACATAACTGGAAAGAAGAAAGTGTTAAAACAACTGTTCGATAAAAATACTGGCATCAGGTTGTTAACCTGCTATAATCCTATTGTTTCGGATTCGCCCACAACTTTGTATCCACGTGTGTTGTTATTACTACAACTTTTCCTACATCGATGTTGTCTTTTTTTTCTAATTATGTACACAAAGGGAATATGTCTGCGATATTTCCTTCTTCATAAACAAAGCGTCTTCGAAAATTCTTTTGCGATGAAGATAAATTCATTCGAAGTCATTGTCCTAAAAATCGATGAGAGTTCGAACGCTTTCGCTTCTCCTCTGAGAAGATGCAAGTTTTTTTTTTTTTCCGGATATTTTATGATCTTTTTTGAGAGCATGAAAAATGAAACCTACTTGCTCGTTTTATATTTTTATCACGAATAATGTTTCCGATAGCGCAGGCGATTTTTTTCTACAGACACGTTATTACTTTCAACTGAATACATGGAGCTTGTATACATGTATATGCAATTACTTGCAGAAGAATCAGATTTTTTGCTCAGATCTAGCTGTATAAAAAGTCTAATATCAGATAGCTCATTATTTTTTGTTAATAACTTAAACGGAAATGAGCATGAAATGTAGTGACAGAAAGACATATTATTAGTTGCCTTGGGGCTCTCTCAATTCCAATACGAAGTTACAACTCGATTTCTGTGTTCTAAAATACCACTCTAAAAACTGGAGTTTTAATGATTCAACAGACGGTAATCTTAACGTTAAAGCTGCAAAATGATCGCTTTCTTCTAGTTGAATTGTTTTAGTTCGAAATTTTGAAATAAATACATGTTTTAAGGGTTAAAAACGTGCCAGTCACGTCCGGAATATCTGTCTGACATCTGTGTGTATGTATTTATTTGTATGTATGTGTTATTGTGCGTGTTGTGTTATATACTTTACATTTATCGCAAACTTAAAATTAGAATTGCATAGAATTATTTCTAATGTGTATGTTCAAATTATTGGTTATTTAAAATTCATCAAACTGCCTGAGAAACCTTCTCGCCATTTTGTGACTAAGCATTTCGATTTTTTTAGAAGGATCTACACCCCTATTTCTCCTCTCCAAACTAATACTGTATTTTCGTGCATACACTTCAGACCCCGAATGCATTAGGTATTGCCGTAAATGACTCTTAACTATATTCAAATAAAGATTCTTAAAAGATGAAAAGAATTCGCTTCAGATTCAACCGTTGTGTGCATGTGTTTGTAACATTACATAGGGAATATGTTTTAAAAATTTGTTTGTTCGAAAACATTTGTGCTTTCTAACAGAAACAATCTTTTATTTTGAAATAAGGAAATATCAAGGAAATTTTTTTGCAGTATATAGTTTCATGTAATAAATTCCATATTGAACTTTTATAACCTATCTTTATTGAATTTCAGGCGCTGTCATGCCTTTCGTCGTCATGGTTCCCGAACGTACTCTCCCGAAGAATCTAGCAACAACCAATAAGATCTCGGAAATTTGTAAGTTTTTTTTTTAAATTACATATTATTTTTCTACTTTCTACTTGCTAATTATGTAGTAGGAAATAAGATGCATTGTATTTGAATGAACCGATTTAATTATTCATTAGAAAAGCTCTTTTCCATTCGACTAAAAGAAAATAATTTAACTTGAAATATAGTGTTTCTGAGCATGCAGACGATTTTTGTTAAAAACTCATTGCATTAGCTTAACTGTGGAATATATTGCATGCAACTAAAAGTAAATTTAGCAGGATAATGTTTTTCTATATGCCAGATATATTTCTATTTCTTAGATTTAGCTATGTGAAACGGAATGAGTGCATATTTTAAATCAAAACTTACTTACATTAAACAAATAATTTTGCAAAAATATTGATTTCATTCATTTAGCTATATGGAATAAAATATATGCATGCATATCATAAAACAAAGGTTAATTTACAAGTTTCTAACTAAGCAGGCAATTTTCTTTTAATAGAGTTCTTTAGTTTAGTTCTATGATGTGATATACAGGGTGTCCCAAAAACATTGACATCGGCTTTTATTCTTTAAATATTGAGCTTAGACATATATCACCTTATTAGTGTATGGGGCACATTTTACTCATTGGAAATATTTTTGTACGGGGCCGTATAAAAATTTAAATTTTGTATTTCTTCAAATTTAATCCCCTGAAAATTTTAATCGATTTCATAAAATTATGTACCTTTTTTTACTCAACTTTGTAATTTATTATATATGTCTAAGATCAATATTTAAGTAATAAAATCCGAGGTCAATGTTTTTGGGATACCCTGTATGTACATATCATAAAACAAAAGTTAATTTACAAGATTCAGACTAAGCAGATGATTTGTTTTTTGTTTTTTAATATTGAGTTCTTTAATTTAGTTTTATAATGCGAAACATGTACTTATTAAAACAAAAAGTTAATTGAAAATGGTCTAGATTAAGCAGATGACTTTTGCAACAAGTAGTTCATTTAATTATTAAAGAAGTTTTCCGTTTAGTGAAAATAATTTCAAGGCGCAAATGAAGTGCCCATTATATGAAGATATATATTCTTTAATAGAAAGTATTCGACAGGACAGAACTGTTAAAATTATTTTTAATGAAGAGAATAGATACATTGATTTTGTACTTATAATTATAAATTTGTTTCAAAACCGAATTTGTCATGAAAGAAAAAGTAACTTAGTGGAAACAAAAATGTGTATAGTATAGAAATGTCAATGAATGGGAAAAAATATTTATCAACCAATGCCATTTCTATGTTTAGAAATATTTTATAACTTTTAAGATCTTTATCACAATTTTAATTTATATAATTATATCTTTAAAAAATAAAATGGTACTTAATAAATAACGATCTGGGAAAGTACCTTTAGCAAACTCTACATTTGCGCAACATAATATGTCAGCAAATTATACAGTTATATTTTTAGAACTCCAGTCATGTGCAAGGATTTACTAGTGTAGACTAATAGAGACAACCTGATATTACTATTGTCGATATCTAACATTAATAATATTTAACCTGACATGTCATTCTGTGTAAATCTGCTGGCTTATCGGCTTGTTAGGATTTTCACACACAGGTCTCGCCGTTTGCGGCTAAAAATCCAAGAATAGCGTAAAAATTTCTCAAGGATATTTAAGGAAATACAGGAAAATCCCCCATTTGATAAAAGCCCATTGAATAACAGTAGCCCTGTGTCTGGACAGTCGTTCTTTTCTTGCAAAAATAAAAATGAAATCACGAAAAATGAAGCACAAAGCCTGCAGGAAATCACAGGTGATTTTTCTGCAGAAGAGAACAACAAATTCTGTAGTTGGTTCCTGAGTTGCCCCCCCCCCCCCCCCGCCAGACTCTGGAGAAGGTAACCTCACCATTTTTTTAGGAGGAGGAGCCCCCAGTTTGGTATCCTTAAAGCTATTTATAGTTTACCTGGGAGATTGTGAACTTGGGTTTGTCCGCCGACCAGGGTTGCCACCAATGTTTACCTGTAACGCCAGGTGGACAACAATCGGGGATGGAGAACTTCGCAAGCTTTCTTTTAAATACTTCACGAGATTGTTCTACTTGAGGAAAATATTACAGTTTAGGCAAACTAAACACAATATTAGCTGTTTTGCAGTTCGGTCGTCAACCATGCATTCACTTAAATGGCATAAAAACAGCTAATTCATTTTTAAGTTAAATTTATTATTTTTTGAGAAAATTTTTGAGGGATGCTTACGAAGCATTCAAATAGCTTACAGGAATTGGGATCAAAAATCAGTAACTGTGATTAAGCAGGAACTGTGATTAAAACATAATTTATTAAAAACTCTCGCTTGCAATAATTCTAAACCATCGACCGATTCAGAACATTTTATAATCCATGCAAATAGTAACACCAAATGTTTTGCAAAATTTATTTTCGAAATCATCAACTAGAATCGAAATCATCTTCCAATATTCTGTCGAACTGACTGGTCGAATCATCTTGGGGTAAAATAGCACTTCAATTGTTCAATTTTTTATTCAAGGCAGTTCAAATTCGCGTGAACAATCTCAATTGAAAAAAATCTGATGTGGGCAGCACATGACTTTCCTTATATAATGCAATGAATTTACTACTTTCACAGTAAAATAAATTAGGTTATTCTTAAAGTAGATATATTCTTGACCAAGATATTGAAGATATTTAATTTTCAAGATATTGAATTCCAAGATATTGAATTTTCGTCAATTAGTCGTCATTTTCATTGATTTAGCGTCATTTTTATGCGAAATTTTCGTTAATTTGGCAACATTTAAAACCAAGTTGGCGACACTCCGCCAAATGCATCACCAAAATCTCGCCAAGCGTAATGGACTGAGAAATAAGTTATTCTTATAGTAGATAAATGACTATTAGCGTTCAAATACAAAAGTATTACTCAAAATATCTTTCCTCATGAATGGGACGAACTAAATCCACGAGAATGATGTCACCCAATTTATTGCATGATATTGCATATAAAAAGTGAACATGTTTCTCAGCAGTTAATATTTTTTTTAATTTATGGGGTTTTTGATAAATTTATTTGAAAAATATGCAGTATCTCGAGAACGGTTCAAGCTAGCGTTCTAAAGTTTATGTCAATCGTTTTTTAAGGAAAAATTACATAAGAAATGTCTATTTGCGTAACTTTATTAAATGTTTTGATTTTTTGATGATTTTTTCAAAATTTTACTCGAAAATTTAGGAGGATTCTGAACATTCGATTGTGTTTAAAACAATAAGTTTCCAGTATTCACGGATTGTAATTTTTGTACCAAATTTCATTCGAATCGCTCCGTTCGTGAGATATCGTCTCCACAGACTCACTGACACACACACACACACACACACACATAATTTCACACACACACACACACACATAATTTCACACACACACACACACACACACATAATTTCACACACAGACATCACTTCAAAAATGTTCGATTCGTGATCAGGTATGCTTGAAACGTGCTCTCCCGTCGAAAACTGGATTTCGAATTTTCGACTCCGTCACAATACGTTCCTTATACATTATGCTATGTATATAAAGAAATTAATAAGTACTTTGTAATGATTAACGAATTTTCACTCTGTACTTCTATTACATCGCCTGAGAGAGAACAACTACAATTTGCATAAAGTTTCTTCGTGACTTGGGCTTTGTATTTATGCATATAGCAATCGTTTGTGTCTACTGACAGTGGTATCTCTGATATAGCATGCATTCGTATTTAATTACTATTGAATTGCATTTAAGCCCAGTTATGCAAATTAATCTAATAAATTTAATATTGTTTCTTATTTAATTATTCACGTTCAGTTCTGACACGCAAGCCCCTGGTGTTGTTGTTGTTGAAACCCAGACCGTCCGACCTACCAGAAAGGCAAGCCCCTGGTGTGAATAAATTGACTGATCCTTAGCAGCAATCGCGCAACTTTGCCTCATTAGAAAATTATCAGCCTGGATTGCTTCCCATTTAGTACATCTTCGCTTACATTTGTGTATAAACATATTCATAAAAGCAATAGATATTAATGAATATTTTCTAGATAATCTTTTAGATATATTCATTTAAATAATATTTTACTTATAATTCGGAATAGCTTTTATACCAATACAAAAATGCCCTTTCTGCGAAGAATAAGGAAAACTGGAACACCTTAAATAAGTACAAATAACACAATAATGCAGCATACAGAAGGAGATCCAACGTATCCTCGAAACAGCCGTATGCTGCATTATTGTGTTATTTTACGTTGTTCTAGTTTTCCTTATCTCTAATACCGTCCGACGATCAATAAATAGTTGCGAGCAGATATGTTCCTGTACTACGTACCAAAACAGATTTTCCTTATAATAAAATGCCATTGTGACCGTTGCTAGTTCAGGCAATAAATATGAGAATATGGTTTACGGCCCTCTACCCCCGCGTCTTTATTTTCCACCGGTGGCAACAACTACCAAGGTCACTGTACCAATCTTGGTCCACCCTCCACCTAAGGCTTCTATACATATAGGAGCCTAACCTCAACTGTCACCTGTTTGTATCCACGTCACTTCCGGCACGAACGCGTCACCGGATATAATCTACCCCCGTCGCAATTATACACACACCAATGTCGAAGAAATGTTCCATGTCGATTCGTGTGTGTTCTCATATCTAAAATTGGAAATGTGAGGGGAGAAACTCCTGTTACCGTATGACGGATTGCAGTGTAGTACCGTATTTCTTGTATTGTTGCTAAAAATATCCGAGCATTGTACGGGAATTCAACAAGTTGTAACAATTTTGGGTCAATGTTGTGTGTCACTATGGCAAGGTAGTGAGGACTTGGCACCGATGTTCCAGGAGTGTCAAGATTTGAGGATGTGTCACGCCGCGCCGTTTTGCATAGAGGCCGGGGATTTTCCTCAGTTGTTTACCAACTTATTTGAAGAAAACCGTTCTTCTCAAACAGTTCGAGAAACGACCTTTTATGGATGATTCCTATCTTTTGTTATGTTTTCCTGTACAATGTTGATTGTGCGTGGAACATTTTTTATAGAATAAAATAAAAATATCTGAATTGCGAATCTCTACTCGACTTCCTCATACATTCATATTCCATAATATTTAGTTCTACTTCTATCACAATCATTATTAGAATGAAATAAAAAAAATCAGATTTCGTATGCAAATTATTCTTTTAAAATATGTCAGTGAAATTCTTTAAATGTTTCTTTTTCAAGTTGGCAGCAGCTTAGTAATGCTGATGTATGCATTTAGCTTATCTCTGTTAATGTAAATGTTTATAAATATATTCTGTAAATGTATTGTTTTTGTCAGGACTGATACTATTATTTGTCTTTACAGAATAATTAATACTTTTGTTAAACCTATGTTAGAATATTGTTCTATGATCTAGGATCATATTTACCACCTGCATTTTCAACAAATTGAAGTAGGCCAAAATAAATCTTGATGTACTTATTAATTACAGAATTTCTGGTTATTATCTATTTGTTATGCATACTAGTCAACTTAGGCAAAAGTAGTCATGACCACTTTTGTAGAACATTAGTTAACTGGTCGTAAGCTCTTGCGTGATTACTGTGATTGATTGGCTGGACAATTTGTTATTACAATAGTAAAATGAAGTGCGCTACACTTGAATGTATGAATTTAATATGTGATATGATTGTAAAAGTAAACTATTAAGCCTTCACAAACCAATTTACTTTCACATGCTTAAATTGATGATACAAGGATGAAATGAAAATAAATTTAATTTTGTTGATATTTTGGGACATCAAAATTACGGGAACTGAACAAATGCCCCACATAAGCATGCCATAATACTGCCCAAACCGTGTACCCTTGTGAGAATCAGAAACTTATGTAAATTCTGAAATTTGCATCTCTAGTATTGTGTTTTCTAAAGCATTCGAAGTTTTTAGAATAAACTGTATATCACCCCTGAAATATGAACTGTTTGGCAGGGGGGAGGAATGAAAATGGTTGGGTACTAGAGTAGAGAAATCGTAAAGGAATCCATAGGTTAAGGTCACTCACCGGCCGGTCAAGATCACTCTCCGGTCGGTCAAGGTCAATTGACTCCTGACCGGATGTTTTTGAGCTTTCTCCGATCATCTGGGATGAGGGAGAGCAGAGAGTAAAAGCTCTTCCACTCTCACTGGTCTTCAAAAACAAATGAGTAAACTCCATCTGGTACTCTCATTGAACGAGATGCCAGTGCACACCTGGCGCTTCACCTACCTTGAAAGTAGAGGTGGGAGTATGGATGGGATACTTATCGATTGTTTTGACGGAAGCATTTATTTCGGAAGGGGAAGTGATAACTAGTAAGCAATTCTATTTCCTTATATTATAGGTAGTGACGTATATGCCAATGGATCTACTGGACCTACTAGTACATTTTAATGGGATGTAAAATTTTTGATAACACTTCAAATAATAAATAATAATGACAAAAATAATAATACCGTTTAAAAACGAACGTAGCGTGATAAATAATAAAAATAATAATACCGTTTGAAACCGAATGTAGCGTGATGCTTTTCGCTGAATTATTTTTGCTTTCCTTACAAAATTTAATATATATAAAGGAAAAGTATTGGGATAGGCGGATTTTTTTTTTTTTTATAAATGTACATGTTTTGAATGTCCACGAATATGAAGCAATCATTTCCTTCCAATGATGTTTATGCGTGTATGTCTGTTTGCCTGTGAGTCTGCGGCTGCATTAACTCATAAACAAATTGAGCAAGTTGAATGAAATTTGGTGGTAAAATTATTTTAATCAATAAAAGACAGAAGTCTATTAAGTTTTAGGATAGGCAGAACAGAAGAATGTTCACAGTAAAAAAAGAAAAAACCTATTAAAATTTGTTGGAAAGAAAACGTTCTGTATGTAATTTTTTATTCTGAAGCGAAAGGCATAATTTACAGAATAATAAAATGCGCATTTCTTCAGTTATCACACGCTTTTGATTTTAAACGACAAAATTTAAAATACAAAAGCAAAAACAAAAATAGTTCACCCTTATTAAATGAGTGTGTTTATTAAATGAGTAGGTACATACTTAAAAACGAATGTAGCGGGTACGTACTTATTAAATGAGTGTGTTTATGAAATGAGTGGGTACATACTTAAAAACGAATATAGCTGGTACGTACTTATTAAATGAGTGTGTTTATTAAATGAGTGGGTACATACTTAAAATACATAGCAGAAATAAAGGGTCATCATTTTATTTAAAATCAAAGACAACCAAATAAGTGATTAAAAAGTCATTTATTAAAAGCTCCTTATTATGACGTGCAAAATCACATAGCCAAAGTGTTTTAGGACATTATCGTGCCCTTTATCAGTTGCAAAGTAAAGTGCGATGACGTGCTAAATATAGGCCGTATCCGACAGGCAAAATTTACATACATCAACTACATACAAAATTACATACATCAATTTGTATATTTTTATTTTTTTTAAAACAACGAGGTAAAATAAATAATCATGAAATGCATATTAAGAAATAGAGTTTAATAATGAACATGAATGTCGACAAAATCAAAAAGCAACTACTACTGAATTTTTAGAAAACCATGTAAAGGCCTGTCCCGCAGAGAGTCAAGAACTAATAGCAAAGCATAACTAAGGGTCAGACCGAGGTCAAAATTACAAATGTTTACAATATGTAATTTTGACCTTAGTTAAAACTACAAATTGTAAACATTTGCAATTTTGAACCCGCTCTTACCCTTAGTTATGCTTGACTCTCTGCGGGTCAGGCCCTTTACATGATTTTCTAAAAATTCAATAGTAGTTGCTTTTTGCTTTTTGTCGAAATTCATGTCGGTTATTAAACACTATTTCTTATTGAAATATACATTTTCATGATTATTTATATTATCTCGTTGTTTTTTTAAAGATTAAAAGTATATAAATTGATGTATGTAATTTTGTATGTAGTTGATATATGCAAATTTTGCCTGGCGGGTATGTCCTACATTTAGGCGCTTGTTCGCACTTCATGTTACTTCGCCACTGATGAAAGCCATGATAAGGTCCGAAAGCGTTTTGGCTATGTGATTGTGTACGTCATGACAAGGCGATTTTAATAACTGACTTTTTAACCACTTATTTGGTTGTCTTTGATTTTAGAGTTGACGTGTTACCATGCTGTTTATATCATTTTATTTTTATTTATCATGAGCCGTTCTCGCGACATTAGAAGAATTACTTTTCCACAGGGAGCGCAACATCTGTCTGGCAGATTGAGCAAATGACATGAAAATTTGTATCTTTATTTTTAATCGATGAAATTAAAAAACAAGAAAAATCAATCATGCATAAAGCATTGATTATGAAACACTTTCCAATTTCAATGCAATTTTATTTAAACATCTCTAAAATGCGATACAGTCCTCGGTAATATTTTTAAAATTAGAACAATACTACATTAATTTATTATATTTGAAAACTTCATCGAAAACAAATGAACTTTTTCAAATGACGTCATCGAAATAGAAATCAGCTGGCTCTTTAAATAAAAGCAGCATTTCATTCATAAACATTTTTCCATGCATTTCATTCATCACAATACTATAATAATTAATCTTATTTAAAACTTAAAATCATGGAAGAAAAGGTAATTTAACTCTATGCCCAAAAAATCGTTTACTTCTCTGTAAATTTCAAATCAAAATCAAAATCAATGATTGTTTCATTCATATCAGCTATATTGCAGACTCCATGGGCTAAATAATTTTGCGTTAAAGAAATGCAACAATTCTTATGCATCTCATTCTACATCTTTTGGTATTTACATCCTCCATAAGTGAAAAGTAGGCTTCGTTGTAGAAATAATCAAAGTTGGATGATCATTTAAACTCAACTATATTGTAATTGCGTTGTTTCAGGATGTAGCTGCACAGATTCAAGCAAAAATAAAGCGGTTTTAGGACGGTTACAACACTAAATATGAATTAAAAAGAACTTTAAAAATCACGATTTTGACACAAGATGGATGCCATAGCTTATTTTGAAGTGGGGCACGTGATCTCTTTATATAATGATCACGTGATCTCTTCATATAAAGGATGTAATTATTATTTAATTTTTATTTAAAAAAACTACTGAATAAATTTTGCTAAATTCTTTTTTATATATCTTATGGGATAATTTGAATATTTCCTTAAACTTTCGAAGCAATTTGTGAATTTTAAATCCGCTTAAAAAATCTTTGAAAAATTAGGTCCCATAGAGTTCAATGTATTTCATTTTTTCAACCCGGGTTCAATTCAAAACTAATTGGGTGATATATTCTTTTACACTCCCATAGGTCCCACAGACCGTCTGAACAACATACTAAAATTTCATTTTGGGAATGTCATTTTCACGGCAGGTATCGTGCTAACGGACAGAGAGACAGACAGACAGAATGCACAAAGTCATAAACACTTTTCAACTATGTTGTAAAGTGTTGAAAAATGTATTTTCAATAATATCGAGTTAAAGAGGAGCTCTAATTTGTGCTATACCCACCCCACACAACATCGAAATTTGTTAATTTTAATATTTTAATTTGTACGAAAACTTTACGTGTGTATTTTAATTCGTACGAAAACTTTACGTGTTGGACGCATTTAGAGTAAGATTTATACTTTGGGGTAGCGGAATATATTCTAGATATTTAAAGATTTAAAGATTCTATATCGTAGAACAGTTATGCTCAACTTTTTTGTTGATACGATCCCACTGAAGTATTATTTTATGTAGGAGACCCCCACATCATCATGTGAATAAAATAAGGGATTTAAAATTATAACTAAATTTACATTTTTACAAAGGCATTTATTTTACAAAAGCCAAAATTTGTTGCATTTAACAATTAAAAACGTTAAAATATGTCATCTAACAAGAAATAGTATGCAGGATATTATTAAAACAGGGAAACACTATTAATAATAAATAATAATAATAATATGTTAAACAACTCAATGTGAGATTTGAGCATAAATCTATGTATTAAGACAACAATAATAATAATAATAAAAATAATAAACTTTTTTCGTATATTCTCTGTTTTCCTTAAAATGAAAATGGCGACCTCAAATAGGGGTTGTGACCTAAAGATTGCGCACTACTTTCATATAGGATATCTTTATATACCTCAGTGAAATAGTATAAGAATATTCGCGTGATTTTGATATAGGAATATTTGAGTATTGAGATCGTATCGAAAATCGGAACTCTAGTTGTTAACAGAGCTAGCTACACATTTCAGCCACTCTAGAACACGAAAAAACTTTTAGCGTGACATCTGTGCGTGTGTCTGTCTGTACAATCTACTCCAGTTAAATTATTTGACGAAATTTTACAAAATACCCTGGTTCTTATTAAATTTTAGTACCGTTTGGAAAAAAAGAACCTGCTTTTCTTTGCGAAATGGCTCACAGAAATTGTCAAAATCTAAATTAAAAGACTACATATGCTCAAATATACTAATTAAATGTTTGTTGTATAAGTAAGTTTTAACGATGAAAATAATATAACCAAAGTTATTGGGGTGCTTTAAGACTCTCCTAGAAACCCTGTAGATAATTTTTAGCCAATGTAAATACAATGGAAATCGAATTGTTCAACTAATAGGGGTTATGATCCCTAAATCCCTACTGACTGCGCCACTGCAACGTTCAGTGATCAATCACCGCGTCGTTGCAGTGAAAATGTAAAGTCATGTGCTGGTTTCATTAGCTAATTATTCCATCATTTTATCGCCATACTAGCTCTTCATTAATATCTGATAAAAATGACGAATTACGTTGGTTGTAGAGTAAAAAAGGACTGTAGAAATGGGCTGTCTTTCCAGCGAGAAATTAAGAGTAGCTGCTCCAGGTAACTGCGGCTGTAACTTTCTCTCCGTAAAGGATCAGGTTCTGGCATGCCTGGAGGGCCGAATCTCACTCGGCTTCACTGCGATACAATCCATAGGTAAAAAAGAATAATCAGTAAGAAGAACACGCACGTCAATAACCCCGATCGCAGTCAGTGATCAACCACTGATCACTTTCAGTGATCAATAGCAACAAAGGCCCAGTGACATAAAAAATAGTGATTTTGCAATTTCCCTAATGTCCTTCCCAGTCATGCAAAAAAGCAACACATACAGCAATCAACTGCCAATACGGTGAGTTCCGGGTCGCATGAGTTTAGCGACCATTGATGAA
This sequence comes from Amaurobius ferox, assembly GCA_951213105.1. Classification (NCBI taxonomy): domain Eukaryota; kingdom Metazoa; phylum Arthropoda; class Arachnida; order Araneae; family Amaurobiidae; genus Amaurobius; species Amaurobius ferox. The sequence goes on from OX578134.1 coordinate 13,621,415, forward strand.
ATGTCGCCAACTTAGAGAGTTAAAAAAATTGAAGAATATAACCGATTGGCCAAGAATTTCGCGAGTTACCCAGGGTGTTCCATCTTGTTTCTTCATCCCGTGAATCCAGCTAAAATCTATGTGATGATTTATAAGAAAGCTATCCCGTTGTCGGTAATTTTACTTCTGAGATAACTTGGTTTATAACCATTATATACCGAAAAACTGTACCCTTGTTAGTTTTCAGTGAATTTAGGAAACTGTATGCTTCTCAAATACGGAAAATATTTTCATTGTGCTCTGTGCGTTGCTACTAATTCCAAGAATCATTCTTTTTTCCCCATCAACTAGAGTTGGAATAAAACCTGTTTCTTATTTAAAAACGAAAAACCATGGTTTAAACAAAATAATTGATTTTAAAAAAGCAAGGTTTGAACTAATGAGGTTTAAACCAGCCAACCCTGATGATATTTTTTTTTAATGTTCTAGCTTGATTTATAGTGCTTAGTTTGTAAGATGAGTTGTAATTATCGTAAAGGCATGCATTTTTGCTTTCTTGGATCAACCTAAAAAGTTATACTTTACAAGCCCCTAAACTCAATTTTGAAATTTCGGACAATTGAATACTTTTTTTTTTTTTTTGTAAACCATCACATATAGTTCGAACATTAAATTAATTTTAAAAAATGCCCTCTGTATCTTTCACGTAGGAATTTATTTTATAAAAATACAAATCGTCATATAAGTATCATTTGAACATTATAAGATAAAAATCAAAATTTACTGGAGAAACTTTTATAGATAAAATGAAAGTTTATTGAATAGTTTGCAATAAAAAAACATTCAAAAACAAACATTGATATATTTGTACTTTTCTTGTACTTTCTGTACTTGATTTATGCTTTCTTGATCTTTTACTATAGAAATGTTATTACCTTCAACTACTATAAGTTCATGACTATTCTTCGAATTAAGTAGCCGAAAATGGCCAGGTGGCTGGGTCAGTGAACCCCGGTCCACCAGACGGAGTTCAGACAGCTTCTGGACAATGAATATGTCTTTCTTAGACAACATCCGGCTTCTCAGAGTGGACACAAGGTGTTATTTTCCAGGTAAATTTTCACGGTGTGTATGGTGAGGTCTCTAGGTAGGGTCAATAGAATACCAGTGGTCATTAGTTTGCCATATGGCAGACCAGTTTCACTTATGGAATAGCCTTACAGCTGCTGTCTTATTCGTGCCTTTCACTTTGCATCCTCTCGTTGTAACCCATAGTTATTCTTCATTTCACTTTTGGTATTCTGCACTAAGGAGGTGTACGATGCTGTCACTATTATATTATTATTGCTAGCGCTGGTTCGCGACGTATTTCATTTTAAATGTAAGTAATTTATTTTTGATGGATTAGAATCTTTTATTTATTTATTTATTTATTTATTTTTTTATGAAGAATTAAAAAAAAAATGCTTTATTAAGACTTTAGTAAATTTACTGATTCTAAATTGATGTATGCAAGTCATGTTATTGAAGCAACATAGGATTAATGTCATTTCTGGACACCCACCTCAGTGAGATTATATCAACGATGTGTAAGTTTAATTAAAGTTTACAAATCTAAATTTACATGCCATATGTTGTCAGGCTCATGTTACTGAAAGCGCTGGTTTAAAATGTACTGCATTTTAAATGTAAATAATTGAGTTGTGTGTATTTTTATAGATTTGGATTTTTTTTTCGGGGGGGGGGGGGGGCGAAGCTAGAATTCCCAGCAGAGCATGGTTTAGGCCTGAGGGAATTTAAGGGCCCCACCTCAATGAGATTCATCAGTTTCATTTCACATATGAAACGGTGTGCATAAATTAAAAAAAAAAACTTTATAAATCTAGGTTTATGTATCACATTCATTTTGTCTTCACTCGTTTAATTCGTAAAATAAATAGTTTCACAAAATGAACATAATGAATGAACACAAGTGAATGAATTTGAATTTTACAAATGAACATAACATTCATAAAATGAACATTTTATAATAAAACGGCAAATTTACTCCACATTATTTATAACTTAACCATAGTCAGGGTGCAAAAGAATTTGGATGAAAAAATGTAGTTGGTTTCTGTTGGTACTAGGGTTTTAATATGATACAAATTGTCTAAAAATTATTTTCCAAATTATTTTTTCTTTTCTATATATAAACCTGTAATATTCTTTTCTGTATATGTAACCAAAATATAAATTATTTTAAAACATGGATTATTTTTTTCACATCGAGTTACAACGGACCTGTCACACCAATAAATTGTATTTATACCTGCTGATTGGTTTTTTAATATATGCAATTTTAATACCATATTGTACGTATATATGCATAATATAATCGAAACTGTCATTTGCATTACCATCATTGTTCGGAAACTGTTGTTTCCCCAAAGAAATAATACCATGAAATCTTAAATTTCGAACAATTTGTATTCTACTCATGTAAATAGCTAACAATTATATCTAGTTCCATGGGCGTTGAGTCACTGTAGCGGAGGACAAGAGGGTTCTTTCCCCTGGACATTCAAGGTCACAAAGGTGGGCATCAAACTAATCAATGCTGTACGCCATCCTTCAGTTTGCCCCACCGATGTCAGTGGTTGTCCTCCAAAACGTTCTATGGGCGCTTATGTTTAGTTCTAATGTTTACATAATTTACATGCACAAAATGCTACAATGCATTCATTTTTGAGTTATCATGTCCACACTTCACACACACACAGAGAAAGTGAGAGAGGGGGAAAGATATGTTTCCAAAATTATTCTAAAAATTCTTTACGATAAAAAGTTCTTTACCGTCAATCTATCAAATTATAGAAATCGAAAATATTCGGACTTCTCTAAAACAGCATAAGAAAGTAAGTAAAATATTAAAATAACATCAAATATTCTACACTCATTCCTTTCGTTATTTATACAATCTTAAAGCAAGTAATGAATTATAATTCCAAAATGTACAAGAAACTTAATTCTGTGGGATAAATTTGATTTTAATTCAAGAACGCTATTTTGTGAAATTATTCTTTACAAAATTCCTGTCGTTTATGTTACCAACTCTTAAAACTCGCCAGGCTGATAAATAGCTTCGAAAGTTCAATAATTTTGTTACTGATTAGTAACTACTCTGATTAAAATGTCCGAAGCTCAGCTCATTCCTTGCTAATCGTTGAAATGTTGAAAAATATCAAATGGCGATGGAGAACTGATAATCATAATAACAGATATTTTTGTGGACCTGGTTTCCAACCTTGAATTCTATAATTAACTATAAAGTATTAATAGCATTTATGTAAAGTGAAACATGTTATCAGACGAAGATAAATATTTTAGTTTTTCTGTTTCCGCAGATGTCAAGAGTTAAATGAAATGTGACACCATGTTCTATAGTGTTTAGATCCATTTGTATCATAATCTTTAACAGAATGAAAGAGATGTATTTTTTGCAACATTCGTACATAAGCTATTCTTATTTCGTAAAAAATCTTTAAAAGTTTCTTGTTTTTTCAAGTGATACCAATGTATTTGGATTATCCGTGTATTATATTATTTAGATTTGTGTAATGGATTAATTTGATACCACTGACATTCGAATCGTAATTTAGACAGAATACTATAATGCTAAATTCGTGATTTTCTGTAGAAAGTATATGCATTTTATGAACATGAAAGAAAATTAATTTCAATTTCTATATTTTCCCGAAATTTTTACATTTTATCGAACTTACCTCGCGTTTTAAATCTTCAATCCGTATAGAAATTTACAAAACAAACAAATCATTAAAACTCTAAAGTGGAACAGTAATACTTATGTGCCTCTCTAATTGGTCTGGTATAGAATTTATTTCTCCAGCATTTCTATGTCGGAGAGGAGAATATATATATTTTTTTGTTTCAACCCAATTATGATTTCTGGACTCTTGCATTAGTAAAGGAAGAGGGGAGGACAATTTTTTTCGGGCGTTTTCCTTTCGCTTTTCGTATTGAATATGCAACAAGTTTACTTTGCGTTAGGAAAACTGTGGATTTGACCTGCTTTCATTCGAAACCTGTCCTCTACATTGAAACTGTGAGATGGGCTAACTTTCACCCGCTTTCGCCGTCGGGGAAAAAGTGGGTGAAAAATATTTTTTCTTCTCTGCTTCTTTACCCCATTAACCCCGATAAGTGCACAGACGATTAATTATTCAAGGATTATTGGTCACGTGCTTCCTGAAGATGTAACCCGTTGTCTTGCGAGCTGCTGACGCTGTTTATTTTTGAATTTACGTTTGTGTGAAATCGGGAAAAATATGTGTTCTAATTTTGTCGATTATTCTGTATCTCCAAATCGTGATTTAAAAATGTTTTGTGAGCAGAGCCGTCTTTATCATAGGGGTTCAAATTTTCAGAAAGCCAATACTGTCTTAAAAAATTAGGAAACCCCAACTAAAGGCTCTTAATCTTTTTACGATTACAAGGATTGCTTAATGTCCTCATACCCCCCCCCCCTTCCCTTCGTCAAACTGTCAATATCATCATCATTACAGTCTTATTAGCTACGACTCTAAATTAAAATATGTCAATAGCTTGGTTTTATTTTACATACGTGTAGCTAAAAACAGAACAGCTGAAAGAAAATTGTAATAATTTTATCATATTCATGGATTTTATCATATTTATGTATAGATAAACGGCAAATATAGCTTCAGCTATTGAGAATTTTGCTGTTTTTGTGCAATCGAAACATAGAATTTAGGCACAATTACTAATAATGCCATCTGGCACATCGATTCAATTTCTCTACTTTGATTTCGTGTTCAAAGAGAATCCTGATTCACAGCGAGTACAAAGGAAACTTAGGAAATCGTTTCTGTTGAAAAGTCTGATCTATAATTAGTTAAAATCCCGTCGCCTCAATCCATATTGATAATTGTAATAGTTAATTATAAAACGACTTTTTATATATGCCAGTAACACTATAAATACGTCCATCAATTGTAATCCATTTGCGAGTCTGTTGTTTGTCCGCTTGTAACACATGAAAATCTACCAAGGTGACTTTTACGAAATTTAATACATCGAATTAACTAGTATAACATCTAGAGATAATTTTGTTGAATCAAGATAAAATGTATTAAGATAAGTTAAAATTTAAAAAAAAATTAGAAGCTATATAATTTTACTCCATAATTTCTTACTGTTAGGTGCTAATTCTGAGAATTAATCTGATGGTAAATATGGCATTCCTGAAAAGAAAAAATCTTAGAATCTCTTAAGGTTTCACTGATTTCCTCAGTAAAGCACATATGTTTGTTTGAAATATCATGATTGTACTCTTTATTTTTTTGTAAATTATTACTTTGCATTAAAGTTTTCGTTTGAATGAATTTGTATTGTTTCGTATTGTTTCTGTTACGTGAACACAAACAATATGGGTTTTAATTAATTCTATGAACGCAATATTGTGTGTAGATAACTTTCTGCCGAAAGAAATTACAAATGTTTGTAAACATTTTACAAATTTTTCCAAAAGGTTACTAATATATACCCTATTCTTTTTACTGCATAAGTAAAAGTATATAATGTTAAGTTAAAAAATATACGATTTATTAAGAATAAAAATATAAAATTAAAAATAAAAGTATAAGATTTACTTAGAATAAGATAATAAAAGTATAATTTAAATAAAAGTATAAGATATTAAGAATAAAAATATAAGATTTATTAAGAGTTAAAACTATACGACTTACATATTAAGTTATTCAAAGCTTCGTATGAAACGTCAATTTCAACAAGTTAAAAACCGTATTAGTCAAGTAAATAATATGTTGGGTTCCAATTACTCCTAGTAAAAAAGTTGTCAAAATATAATATAAGTTATAACACACATATTTTGCAGCTCTAAAATATTACTTTGTTATCTATAGCAGCTCATTCTTTTACATTTTACCGACGAAATGAAATTTCTTTATATTTTGCTATTAAAACAAATAACTGTCAATCTACATAAAATTTAGAATAGATATCCTATCCACATTTTTGTATAAGCGTCCCATGTTAGCTCATGAAAAATACATAAACTAGTACAGCAGGAAGAATATTTCTTAAGTTATTCTTAGTTTCTTACAAGGGAAAAAAAAAACATTTCTGACAGGTCAAAAAAGAACCTTGAAACGAAAAGGAATTTATATTCTTTTGAAGGCTTCTATATATATCTGCCTTTTTAGATTGAACAAAAAAGCCCATGTTCTTCGGAATAAAGTGATTTTATATAATGTCAAACAGCTCGAGTTTGTCACCGGTAAAATCTCATTATTTGACATCTTGTTATTTTGAAGCGCAGACGTTTCTTCAATGGATTTGATCTCTTGGGGGAATCTGCGGCACTTGCTCATGATAAAAGTGGCTGCCTAATAATATAACCTTCCGTACGTGGATTGGCATAACAAGAAAAAAAAAACCTCGCGCTATATGTGGGCTTTGTATTGTCAGGCTTTTTAAAACTCGACAATATTTATCTGAACATTTTATCATATTTGTCCGTTCGTTAATCTATCCTGAACCGAATTGTCATCTTTTTTTTTTCATAATCTTTATGCAAGTATTTTATTTTCCCATCTGCATTATTCAGGTGGGAAAAGAAATTTATATAATTCAATTTCTAATGAATCGGATAGACTTATTGAACGGAATCGCCAGTTATATTTTGTAAAATGAAACTGTCATTTTCAGATATGCATCAATTTATTTAAAAGTATATCTTCTTTAAATGAAGAGCAAGCAGGCCGTAGATTAATTATTCATTATTGAAATATAATGTGACCATGGCTAATTTACAGGGTCCAATTTACAAGTCCATAAATTTTATGCTGTCATTGCCACCAGAAAATAAGCTTAATGTGACTTTTTAAGGATATTTGCAAGATTGTAAGCAGAGACAATAATTAACTGCAAATAAACAAATCTGATGTGGACAGCACATGTCTTTCCTTATTATAATGCAATGAAATTACACTATTCACAGTGAAAAAAGATACATGACAAATTATTTTTAATAATAAATTGTACATTTGGCGCTCTCCCGGATGACAGCATGTAAAACTAGTGTATTTTGTGCAAATCTAAATTGACAATTAACAATATTAATAGTATCCGCAATAAGCAATATAGTCCATATATTAAACTATTTCAATAACTAATTCATCAATGTGGCATCATTTTCTTTAATTTAGCGTCATTTTATAATTTTGGCGATATTTCTGTCAATATAGAGTGAAGTATCGCTAACTTGGCGATATGTCGCTAAATGAGATGCCAAGTTCGCCAAATTTTTTGCGAAGCTTTACAGACAAATGAAGGGAGGAGCGTTTCTAAAATGACTACTGGCGAATTGTTGGGCTTCAAAATACAAAACTGTTACCCAAATTATCTTCTATGGAAATGAAACGAACTAGATCTACGAGATTGATGTTAACAAATATGTCGTATTCTATTTCATGGGAAAAGTGAACATATTTCGCAATAGTTAATTTCTTTTTTAATTTCATGTGATTTTTCTGATAAACTTTTTTGAAAAATGTGCAATATCGCGAGAGTGGTTTAGGCTAGCGTTTTAAAATTTGTGTCATTAGTTTCCTAATGAAAAATTACATAAGAAATGATACATTATATAACGTTATTAAAGGTTCTGATTTTTTCAAAATTTCATTCGAAAATTTGAGGGTCTTACGAACATTCGATTATGTTTAAAATCTATAAGATTCCAGTATTCACTGCTTGTAATATTTGTACTAAATTTCGTTGGAACCGCACCTTTCGTTTGTGAGATATTGCATCCGTACACACACACATCATCTCAAACATGTTCTATTAAGTTCAGGGATGCTTGAAACGTGCTCTTCCGCTAAAAACTCGAATTCGAATTTTCGACCCCGCCACAAAACTTTCCAGGAAAAGTAATAAGCTGTAGAAGTTACATCTAAAGTTTAGATGTAACTTTTTAAAGATATTTGAAAGATTGCAAGCAAAACATAATTATCCTCATCTAAATAAAACAACTAATATAACAATTTTTCAAGATTCCGTTGTTACAACACCATAACTGTTATTTTGATATATACTATTACTTGATGTATTATTTGATATATATTTTGATATATACTTTTGATATACTAGGGGGCTTTGCCCCCTGCTTGCTCCGCTCGAGCAACCTCCTTCGGGAGGCTTCGTCTCCTACTCGCTACGCTTGTTTCATAGCTATCTTTCCTAAAAATTCTACTTTCAAAAATCTCTTGTCTATCCCTGCCTATTTTCCGCAGGAGGGAAAAACAGGGATTTTCCTTAGCTCAGGGAATCCAAAAACTGAATTTCTTTATCCTGAACTCGCTTCGCGAGCTATTTCATGCCAAATTAAAGTTGAAATCGATAAATGGTTTATTTTGTCATGTTACCCTATTCTTTATTTATAAATGTACCAAATTTCATATTTTTCTATGCTATAGTTTTTACGGTACGAGACAGAGAAATCTCTGTACATGCCGATACGAAAAAAAATTCACTTCAGAAGTGTATAAAAAGTAAAATATCTCAAAATCTACATCGAAATTAAAAAAAGAGCGCCATCCTGCAAAAATTCACCCATGTAAGTACATGCATGCAAAAATTCGTGGTTTTGCTATTGTTAGTCTATCCAGGACGCGGACTCGCAGCTTAAATATTGTCTTTAACATTAAATATTTCTTAAACTACAATAAATATCAAAAAACAGTTAATTTCAACGTATTCCCTGAAGCTTTTTATATAAGTGTACCAAATTTCATATTTTTATATGCAATAGTTTTTGCGGTGCGAAGCAAAGCATCTCGAGAAACTTGAAATTTGCCAAACAGCTGTGGCTACTTTTTTTAACACTTTACAAGTGTTTAAGACTTTGTCATTCTATCTGTCTGTCTGTCTGTCTGTCCGTTAGCACGATAACTGCCGTAAAAATGACTTATCAAAATGAAATTTTAGTATGTTGTTCAGACGGTCTGTAGGACCTATGGGAATATAAATGAATAATATCACCCAATTAGTTTTGGATTGAACCCGGGTTGAAAAAATGAAATACATTGAGTCCTATGGGACCTAATTTTTCAAACATTTTTTAAGCGGATTTAAAATTCACAAATTGCTTCGAAAATTTTAGGTAATATTCAAATTGTTCCATAATATATATAAAAAAAAAATCAGCGAAATATATTCAGTAGTTTTTTAAATAAAAATTAAAATAATAATAACACCTCTTATATGAAGCTATCACGTGACCATGATATGAAAAGATCACGTAACCCACTTCAAAATGATATTTGGCATCTATCTTGTCTCAAAATCGTGATTTTTTAAGTTCTTTTTAATTCATATTGAGTGTTGTATCCGTCCTAAAACCACTTTATTTTTGCGTAAATTCTGTGCATCTACATACTGAAACAACGCAATGACAATATATTTGAGTTTAAATGCTCATCCAAATTTGATTATTTCTACAACGAAGCCTATTTTTCAATGTAAAATGTAAACAGCAAAGTATGTAGAATGAGTTGTATTAGAATTGCTGTATTTCTTTAACACAAAATCATTTAGTTCATGGAGTCTGCGTAGCTGATATGAATGAAATATTCATTAATTTTACAAAGAGAAGGACGATTTTTTTCGATGAAGATTTACGCATAGAGTTTAATTACTTGTAGCTGCATGGTCTTAATTTTTAAATAAAATAAATTATTATAGTATTGTGATGAATGACATGAATGGGAAATTATTTATGAATGAAATGCTGATTTTATAGAGAGCGCCAGGCGTGTTATTTTTTCTATGACGTTATTTGAATGAATTTCAGTTGTTTTCGATGAAGTTTTCAAATATAATAAAATATCGTAGTATTATGATAATTCTAAAATTATTACCGAGTAATGTATCACATTTTAGAGATGTTTAAACCAGGCAATCTATATTTCAATGCCGTCATTTGAATGAAGTTCATTTTTTTCGATGAAGGTTTAAGTTTTCAAATATAATAAATTAATGCAGTATTGTGATAAGTTTTAAAATATTACCGAGGAATGTATTGCATTTTAGACATGTTTAAGTAAAATTGCATTGAAGTTGGAAAGTGTTTCATAATCAATGCTTTAAACATGATTGATATTTCTTGTTTAATATAGAGAGATATTTTGATATATAGTGTTTGCATGCATGTTTGAGAGATTGTTCCCATATATATATATATATATATATATATATATATATATATATGTTGAGCAAATAATGAAAACTGCGACACCTGAAATATCGATAAAAAGTTATGTAAACAAATCAATTAAAAGGACGAAACTGGGGGTGACTTTGTATTTTAATTGAGTGTTGGGATGTTAAACTTTATCGGGAATTACTGTTGCGTTTTCCGAAATATGCTACAAACGAAACTTGATTATTTTATTCTGTGGACAATTACAGAAATTAAAATATTGTGTAAAAGTTCTCATATTTATGATTTAAGAATCTGAACTTTAATTGTGTAGTTTAAAATGCCCCTGTTAATGCACACGTGTTTATTACACATTTCGTTTTATACAACTGAATGATTTGAAATAAGTTTCCATATTTTAAAGTCTGTCAAAAGTGCGCCAAACGAAATTATTAACTTTTTGATTTACATATCACTTTTGGTTAATATTACATTGTGATACTCTTTTAGTAAAAATAATATATTGCCGAAATTTTTCTCAGATCGAGAGTTTGACGAAATAATACGTTGAAAGAGAAGTAGTATACTCAAGTGCAGGAAAATTAGCTTGAAATACGCTTTGAATGTAGAAGATATTAAAATTGGACAAATCGCAGTTGAATGAATTCAAAATCATCGGCATGACCGACCGCACGAACTGTGAAAACAAATTAAGAACTTTTCACAAATTTTATAATATAATAAAAATAGTTTATGTAAATGAGTTTTATAATAATTTAATAATTTAATAAAAATAGTTTATGTAAATGAGATAATTTGTAATTCATATACAATACCGTAACTTAAAAAATGAAAAAAAAACCGAAATTAAAACAAAATTGAAACACTTTCTAATCATCTACAAAATCTACATCTACGGAAAAGTAAAACTGGATATGTAAACACTATGGCTTTTAAATATGTAAAAATACAGATTCAACAATCAAGGGATGAATAATCAACAAATATCTATCAGATTTCAAAAATAGAAAAACAGAAAAAGAAGAAGAATTAACGCCAATTATGTTGTTGTTGAAACCCAGACCGTCCGACCTACCAGAAAGGTGTAAGGTAACTGTTTGGACGGTCGGGAAGTGCCACCCAATTTAGACCGGAACCCAGTGGGGGAGGCAACCACAGGGACCGTACCCTCCTTCCCCTACCACCAACCTCTCGGAAGGACTTACTGAACCACATGTTTAACGTGATCGTACTTCGCGTGAACTCTGGCAGTTTGGGCAGCGGCAAGAATCGAACCCGGGCCTACCGAGTGCAACTCCCCGGTGCTAACCACTGGGCTACCGCGTCCCATCTGAAGTATGTATTTCTACTCGATAAATCCATTCATATTCCATAGTGTTTAGTTCTACGTGTTATTGGAATATAAATGAATTATTATCAGAATGAAAAAAAATATATATATATATATATATATTATCTTTTTCTGGTTTAGCACTCAAGTTATGTCAAAACATTTTGTTATTTTATAGCTTTCTAGACACTAGCAAATGTAAATATCTGGAGTATGTTGTTGTTGAGACCCAGATCGTCCGACCTACCAGAAAGGTGTAAGGTATCTGTTTGGACGGCCGGGAAGTGCCACCCAATTTAGATCGGAACCCAGTGGGGGAGGCATCCACAGGGACCGTACCCTCCTTCCCCTACCACCAACCTCTCGGAAGGACTTTCGGACCCACATGTTTAACGTGATCGTACTCCGCGTGAACACGGCGGCAGTTTTGGCAGTGGCTGGAATCGAACCCGGGCCTACCGAGTGCAACTCCAGCGCGCTAACCAATGGGCTACCGCGCCCTACGCCAATTATGTGGAAAAGCGCAATGTATGAGAAAGTCGAGTGGAGCCACATACTCCAGATATTTTTACAGGTACTTTTGAATATTTAAATACATTATTCAAAAAGATGTGACTCGTAAAATAGCTTATTTTATTCTGAAGAAAAAATTGTTGGTAACTCACATCGGGCTAATATAACTGGTGTCAATGAACGACCCACCGAGGTCAAAGACCACGTGTATGACTGAGGTCGATGATCCTTTAATGTTCATGTACTTTAACATTTTATCATTTCATTTTGCTTAGCAAAACACTGCAGTGAAATTTTTGTCAAAAATGAAAGTACTTTAATATGTAATGCGTGCAAAATGCAATGAAGATTCATATATCGCAATAGTAGGAGAATCATCGCGGGGGGAAGGACCTCTCAACAGCACGTTTTACCGCGTTATAACTCAAACTTATGACTATAGCCGACATGCTATATTTACTCCCCGAGAAGTGCTGCCAGAAGACAATCGTCCATGCTGAAACCCCTTGCAAAAAAATCACCCTTTTGTTTCTACTCAACCCTTCCTAGAAAACAGTTATATGGTGACTGGGTGAGAAAATAATGCGGAGGTTTTTGACCGCTCTACGGCATTTATAAACAATTTATTTGCAAGGAAATGCACTTCTTTATACCCCCTCGGCTATAAGAAAAAGCTTACATGATAAAAAGAACCAGAAAAAAGCGCGGGAAAATTACGGACAGGTTCGCGATGGCTCTTCAAGAAGAATTTGACTCTTCTCATGGCTGCACAGGTAGTACGTTGAACTTCGGCTGTTTGCCTGGCTGGCTGTTCGCTAAATTGTTATTGGAAACTAGTTCTAACCTAACATAACGGAGGGATAGATTTTTATTTTGCGGTGACATTTTCTGTTGAAGTTGTTTTTAACTTTTACCTGAGTGCAATTTCTTTTTAATGCGGCTGGAATTTGAAGTGAAAGTGACTTCCGTTTCCGCATACTTCAGGGGGTTTTACCCTTTACGAGAAAACTGTATTTTTGTTGTTTGAGTTCCAGCACGTGCAGAACTGGACACTTAAGAAAAGAAACCACTAATAGGCAGAGAGTGGGGATTAAAGGAGAGGAAAAATCCAGTGCTGATGCGATAGATTACGTTCTGAATACTGTTTGAGAGAATGGTAAACTATAATTATGATTAGATTATTATATACAAGCAAGGAAAGAAAAGGGAAAATCATCATATCATAACCGGAAGATATGAGTACTTTCATGTCTTCATTACTTTATTTAACTCACTCCACAATTAAAAGACTCAATGTCAATTCTGATCACAAGCAGTCTTAGTGGCTTTTTTTATTAACTCAAAAATGAGAAACGTGAAGAGACTATCCATTTTTATTTACTCATACTAATGTATAGAGAAAATATTGTCTCACCGAAATTTTCGAATTCGAGATTGTGGCAGATAAGCAAGCTTCAAGACTTTCTCAGCTGTTGCCAAGTTAAAAAGAAGAAACTTTTAATGGGTTTTAAGAAATATTTAAAAAAAAATCGTTTGGATACGAAATTTGAAACAGATACATCTTTCATCATTTGAAAATGACTGTAATACAAGTGGAGCCAAACACTATGGAATATAATTGTATGAAAAAGTTAAATGGCGACTCCTTCTCCAAAAATTTCTCGAATATTTATTTGCTCTTTCGACCCAGACCATCTGACCTACCTAAAGGTGTAAGGTATCTGTTTGGACGGCCGAGAAAGTGCCATCCAATTGAGACCGGAATCCGGAGAGGGCAACATCCACAGGGACTGTACCCTCCCTCCCCTATCGCCAACCTTTCAGAGGGGCTTTCAGACGCATATATTTAACGTGTCCACACTCCGCGTGAACACGGGGACAATTTGAGTAGTGATGTATGGATTTCAGCTATGTATAGATAAATCTTCCAACCCCTCTTGTTTCTTACTACAAAAATTTCATAAATTCACGTACTTTAAACGCATTTGAATACAAATCATTTTGAGACGAACTGTTTTGTTTTCTCAAAAATTATCGCATTCAAGTTTTTCACCGAAATTTTCATTTTAGAACCTAGTGAACACATGCATAACACTTTTGGAAATATGTTTGTGTGTCGAGAAATGGGTGCGTATATGTATATGCATATGCCGCATGAACGAGTTTCCCCACAAATAAAAGAAAATACATAATTCTCTAATTTAAAGCATTGCCAAAACTTTCTATCATATTCAGAAATTTGGGATATTTTTAACAGAATATCACATTTAGCATACCTTTGTTACAAAAATTAGGATTAAGGTTTTAATGGTACTAAATTTTTTTAAAAAATGACAAGATAATTATAACACAAAAAATTATATTCTCTATTTGTAATTTGGCAAATTGTAAATAATAAAATATCCAACCAAATGATGTGAGATCCTATTTATAATATATTTAATTTACTATGATGACAGATGCTGCACATGCGGTCACCTTGGAAACTATTTTCATTACGGCTCTCCCATATTGTTGTAATCAGTCATTTCATTGCCCTTGGATGGCTCTCAAATCACATAAGGGCTGCTCTTCATCGAAAAGGTCACATAATTTCCCGGAATCCTCCGAAAAAGATTCTCTTCCCATCTGGCTGGAAGCACAAAAACAACACAACTCATTTTCCCCATACCATTGCTATTCTTTCATCAAGTTTTTATTTTGCTGTGCTCTCGCATCGCCTTTAATAGCGCTTTAAAAATAAAGCCACTTGAAGGCGGTTTTTTGGCAGAAATTCCTTCGCACAGTAGTTACAACATGAATAGAGAAAGAATGAATCTTGAATATATTATACAGTTAAGTACACTTAGAGGGCAGACGATTTTCCGAATTTTATGCAATTACATATGTCTTGCCTCGCTTCAAAATTCATACTAATTTATTTATTTTTAGTTATAAAAGGAAGTATAAAAAGTTAGGAAAAGAAATATGCAATATAAAAAAAATATTATTACTCTTTGCTCGAATAAATTACGGTTTGTGGAAAGTACATTTTATTGGAATTATGTCATTGACATAAATCGAATTTTTAAGTTGATAAAAATGAAATGTTTTTCTCTATTATAATTACAAATAATTCAAGACAGCTCATGCTTCATAAAACAAAATTATTTATCATTCAAATGTTTAGATTATAACACACAAAATAACACTTTTACGAACTAAAATTTTTTATAAATGAGCTCCAAACTCTAAATAGGATAATTAATTTAATAAAATTTATTAAATTAATTACGCAAATAAAACGAAACATAACGAAACATAAACGAAACACAACGAATAAATTAAAACGAAAGCTCATATTACGCAAATGTACATGGCATTGTAAATATTCAATTTAGTTACTTTTAAACTAATCCCCCCCCCTAGAAAAAAGTCTTGTTTAAAATACGCCACTGGTTAGAAATTCTTGCTTTTGGAAATTTTTCATAGAATTTTTAACAACCTGATGTGTTCGGTATATGGCTTTAGGTTAACAAAATTCGACATCATGGGAAAAGAAAACACAAATTGGTGCTTTATCACAACTCTTAACTTGCAGAAAATCAGTAGGTTTATTGTTGCTACTGATTAAACTAAACATATCTAATTTCATAAAAATCGGTCAATTCCTTGGAGGATATCACAGTGTTTGTGAAAAGGCAAAATGTCTAATATCTTGAAAAAGACTAGTGAAAGCTCCTAAACAAAATTGTTTGAGTTAAAAGTACATACAAAGCATTCAATCATTTGATAATAGAGAACGTATTTTCTATATGAATAAAATTGAAAATCTGTCTGACTGTTTGCCTCATCATCACAGGAGAACGGCTGAACCAAATTTAATGAAATTTTGTGGATAGCTTTTAAATAGTCCCACTTAAAATTTAATCCATGTTTCGAATTTCTAAAACCAGGGCTTGTTTAGATATTAATTAAAAACGAACAATTTAACCTTCCATAGAAATGCAGACATTTTTTTCCGCCAATTTATAATTATATCATGTCGCTTAGCAACGAATTTAAATTCAATTTATTTATGCGGCAGACAATTTTTATTAAATCTTTTCCGATTTAAATAATAAAGATATGTATATAAAATAAATTTCACTGATATTGCATTTTTGACTGGATTATATCAATTACGGGCTTTAGGTTTAAAAATTATTGTTATGGATATTTTCGGGGATTATAGATATTTTCAATTTATTGCGTTATTGTTTTATTTTTGCAAAAATTGTTGAAACTCATATATTGTACGTAGTACGGGTAACCTTTTACAAATGCATGGGTATATATTCTAATCTGCGAGAATATAAGTAGTACTATATTGGCATATATTTTGACATATATTGGCATATATTGTAAACAACAATTACGGCCTTTAGATTTAAAGATTGCGGGATTATTGATATTTTCAATTTATTACGTCATTTGTTTTATTTTGACAAAGATTTTAGAAACTCATATATTGTAGTACGTGGTACGTGTAATCCTCTAGTAATGCACGGGTATATCTTCTAATATTCGAGAATATAAGTAGTACGATTCCAATACAATTTTAGAACTTTTATTTTGCATATATTAGTTCAACTTCATATTTTTTGTAAATTTATTTACAAACGGGACCAGGATGTTTTATTCGTCAGATCTACAGCGAATCATCATCAAAACTTAATTTCTGTATCAAAACTTAATTTTCACCATTTAATTAAGTTCTTATTCACTTTTAATTACCTTAATGAAGTCCAATTATAAAATGCATACCCAGTTTCATTAAAAAGAGATGAGTGGTGTCTTCTTGTCAAATTCCATGCATTGCAGACAAATATTAAGACGCATGGAGTATTTTAAAAATGTAAAACCTTTGAAAATTCCTTTTCGAAAAAAATGCATTCAGCCTTTTGCTTACGGGTGGAACAGCGTCCATCCCAAACGATGAACCACCCAAGCAAGGCACCCAAGAACCACCCAAACATTGCACCTGCTGCAGCAGGTGCAATGTTTCTGTCAGCGATTTCCATGGACGCCAATGCCTGCAAAGGGGGATCGAACTGTTTGGAATAGGGTATGCCAAATACCTGTCTTTTTGGGAGGTTCTTCGTTTGGGATGGACGCTGTCCCATCCGTAAGCAAATATTAAATATGTAAAATAATGTTATATATTAAAACTTTTTTTAGTCGATTTTTGCTCATTTCAACGTCCACCGTCCCCTTAAAGCAACATGATATCATTTTCTTCAAATAAATGTGAGGAAAGTATATCGTCTGCTTAATGCTATGTCTATGGAAGGTTTAACTTTGCGTTTTTTATTAATATCTCGACAGCTCCTCTAGAAATTCGAAACATGCACTAAATTGTAAGCAGGGCTATTTCAAAACTACCCACAACATTTTATGATATTCGATGCAACCGTTCTCACATGATGATGAGACAAACATACATACATGCACACACACACACAATAGGGAACTTGTGAAAAATAACCTTATAGCTAGCTCTCTGCCTGCATAATTCAGCCTGGGCCCCATGAACCAGATAAAGATGGCCCTGATGCTTTCCCTGTTCTAATAGCAAATATCTCTGCAGACTGCAACCACTGAAGGAAACAAAAGAAGTGTTTTGGACGGGACGGACCCCTTTCAAGGTTGTTCCAGTGGCTTCAAGCCGCAGCCTTGATAAAAATGGTTCTTTAATAGTCTTTTGTTTTCTTTCTCTTTTCGCGAATTGACGATCCCTGGAGCTATTTGTAAACGAAGAAAGTTTATTTTGTTTTCAATATATTTCAGCAAGTTTTAAAAAAAATCGTATTTATGCCCCCCCCCCCCTTCCTGTATAGATATGGTTGCCATACGCTTTGCTCCATTTTCGAGATATTGCATGTTTCTGTCTGAAACGGTAAAGAAAAACATAAATATTAAATAAATATTAAATATACTTACTATAATTAAATTAGTCTTTATTTTATGTTTCTTTAA
The DNA here is from genome assembly GCA_951213105.1 of Amaurobius ferox. Taxonomy (NCBI): domain Eukaryota; kingdom Metazoa; phylum Arthropoda; class Arachnida; order Araneae; family Amaurobiidae; genus Amaurobius; species Amaurobius ferox. The sequence continues at coordinate 13,639,498 of OX578134.1, forward strand.
CCAGAAATGAATTCATAACTTTACCTATGAGTTTTGAGCCGTTCTCGAGATATTAGAAATTTTACTTTCCACCCGCGTGTTAATTGATTGAAATGGAAGTGCGTTTCCAATGAAGCCACTTCTGTAAAAGAGAATTGCATACAAACAAGAAAGTGATTAACTAGTCAATCACGGTGCTGGACGATGGGATGGTCAGCAAGCTTTTAGAATTTTTCTGGTGGAAGTATTTTCTTTTTCAAACCAGGAAAGACTCATGGCATTGTTTTTGCTGGTCTATCGTTCACAAAATTGTTAGCGTTCAGGATTACGGTTAAATGACTTCTACCTTACAAAAGAATGTTGTATACAAGCAAGAAAATGTTCATCTGGCCATCCGTTCACCACTCATAGAAATCCTGAGCATTTAGAATTGTGTCAACTGTGGACGGGGTTAAAATAATGCCCTGCATTATTGTAAATATCGCTACCAGAAAAATTCTAAAATTCTTGATTTAAAGAGTATGCTTGATAATCATTTTACATCTTGCTATGTTTAGCTTAATCGCAAGATACAATGAGCCGAATGATTTTCCACGAAATCAAATCACAAGACTTGTTATTAAAGTGAGAAACTCAAAATACAAATACTTTTCAAAATAATACTATACAAATACTTTTCAAAATAATACTATACAAATACTTTTCAAATACAAAGTGGAAACACAAAATACGTATGTTTCATTTTACTACTTATCACGTTTTCAAAAGTATCTGTATTTTGTTAAATTTACAAAAGTATTTTTGAGTAAAATAAATAAATAAATAAAAAGTACAATTAAACGTTTCTGGCATGAAAGCCTTACTTGAATTTTTTTAATTTAAAAATTGTTTTAAAAATAAGTAAATTATATGTTCTGCATGCAAATAAAACATCATCAACTTGCGTCTTTCGCAAATGTTGATTTCAAAAGTATTTAGTGCTTTTGTATTTTATCTTAAAATACATTTCCTTCCCAGCTTTGGTTATTATTGTTTTCCGACAAAATCTAAATTTGTCAACTTCTTGGGAGTCATATGTTGAAACATATCAGATTTTTAAAAACAAATCCCCGATGCACCCTTCCTAATCCTTGGTTGAGAAGGTCGAGTGTATCCTTTCATTGCAGATATTCCTAAACAGGTCTTAACAACAACATTCATTATTACAAGCTGACTCTCGATAACATTTACAACACTGCAATGTATATTAAATCGGTTTATCGACTTAACAATGAACATTAGTTTCGGGCGCAATTATATCTGCCATTGCCGCAGCTGAAATATCTGTGACGTCCGGTAAAACAGCCTTTAGGTGAAATGTGATTAATAATTCAGCGGGCTAAAATAAGATATGCGATCATAATTTATTAGTGGAGATTCCTGGTAAACTGGCCACATCTGCTCTTCTTACATGATGAATTGATCTGCACAAAGGCGCATGACCAGTGCCATAACTAGTATTAAGCACGGTTAAGCTATGCTTAACTACTCAAGAAATATAGGGGCACTTGCAATTTTTTCCTCAGATTTTATTAAAATATAATTTTTATTAAATAGTTTGTTTTGTAATTGTCTAGTTTCTCAAACTATTTTAGCACATTTGAAAATAACTTCCATTCAATTATCTATGGCTGACAAAAATTTCTCTAAAACTAATGGAGTTTCGAAAATACCCAATAATTCAATTTTTTTTTCACTTATAAAAATGGCTTCCCAAAATGAAAACACGTTTTTTAATGATTTTATTTTTTAGGGGAAAGGGTTAGCATTTTACATATAACATCAATAGTTACGCCGCTGCGTATGACGGAAAACCGTATCATCAGAACCTATAGAACTGTGACACACATACTATGCTTTGGGCGCGGAAGCCCATTGGTTAGCGCGCTGGAGTTGCACTCGGTAGGTCCGGGTTCGATTCCAGCCACTGCCAAAACTGCCGCCGTGTTCATGCGGAGTACGATCACGTTAAACATGTGGGTCCGAAAGTCCTTCCGAGAGGTTGGTGGTAGGGGAAGGAGGGTACGGTCCCTGTGGATGCCTCCCCCACTGGGTTCCGGTCTAAATTGGGTGGCACTTCCCGACCGTCCAAACAGTTACATTACACCTTTCTGGTAGGTCGGACGGTCTGGGTTTCAACAACAACAACACATACTATGCTTGTCAAAATACGCGATCATATGCTTTTTCGAATTCAAATGTTCATTGTTGCAAACGGAGTGCATTTTTAATCGGCTGCACATTAGATTTCTGTGCATAAGTATTGCTTTTTTTAGAATTCCTGAATAGGACAGCCATTCGATAATAACCATACAAAGCTCTACAATATTTTAATTGGCATTTTTTGTCTATCTCGCATTGTTACAAAGTTCGTTATCCTAACTTTTTAAATTCTCCGTTAGAGGCACTGATAAGAGAGCGGGGTGGGAATAACTCAAAAGGAAAGAAAGCTGGAATTTACTGAGGCCGAGAAATCTCGGTTTTAAATTAGGAAACGATACTGTACAGCTTTCTCCCAAGCTCTGATAACTCGATAGACGCATAGATATAGCTAGACCCCTGGAAAAGGAGTGGAGAGTATCGAATGGAAGTTTTGCTAAGGTCCAATAAAAACTGAATGTAATTCTTCAGCCAATTGTTAGCTTATGATCCGCCTTGTCCAGGGGTCCCCAAACTGTTTTAATCGTCAATCCCTTCAGGAATTTCTCGACTTTTTATCGACCCCCTCTTTTTTACTATTACATAATTGTAATAGGGCAAGCAAAACAAAAGACCCTTATGTGACCTTGTAGATTGTTAATCTTACAGAGTTTATTATAGTATATTTCTTACATAGTCCATATACTATACAAGTAGATTTAGCATTTAATGCTAAACGTACGTGATGGAAATAAACGTAAACAATTGGTAAAATTCAGCACACTAAGGATCTGGAATACTAAGTCAACTTGTAGACGGTTTATGGTGTGATGACGTATACAGGAGGAAGGGGTCTGGGACCATAAACCAGTCATTAGTTGAAAAATTGCATCTGTTCTCCATAAGGTCTACATTGAAAAACGAAATTTAGCACTGTAAATTCCTTTCTCCATTCGACCGTAATCCCATCCACCCTCTTTCCAAAATCTTGACTATGCCTATGCCTCTCACTACACCATTGGGTCTAGAGGTGGGTGAGTGGGCTTGTTCGAGCTCCTAGATCAACTTCATACGTTCTTAAATTAAAGACATCCGAACAACATAGGGCCCTTGATATCAGTAGCGGAACTTGTCCTAGACCCACATGGGTTCAAATCCTGGGCGATATTCTGGTATGGAAGTCTAACTTCCTAAATATTTATTCAAGTTTATCTTGAGTCTCTGTACAGTTCCCCTCGCTTTTCTGCGTTTCGCGTTATGATAGTTCCGCCCCTGCTTGAAATGGCTGATCCGCCACTGATATATCCCTCTAAACTATCTGCATTCATAACTGGTTAGACATGCCTTCAGATGTTTGATATTTGACGGTTTGTATTTAAACACTCTCCCCGTTCTTTTAAAAATAAATAAGCAAATAAATATCCCACCGTTTTCTAATGGATTCGCTGCGAACGCTGGCGTTACGGTTGGACTGGCAGTGAAAGCAACAGCGGCGCTCACACACACACGACGTTAACCTTGGCCCCGGCGCAAGAACCTATTTAGAAAACGAGGTCAAGTTCAGCTAGCGAGCGCAGACGCAGCCAAATCGATACCGGTATCGCGCCAAGCCGTCGCCAACATACAAAGTTCGCCAAATTACAACCGCGCCAAATCCCACGGGGAGTTCGCTTTTTGTTATTGATTTCTTGGAGCCATAAATGGCGGTATTTTTTGTGGCTAGTTTTAAAAATAATTTTACGCGGAGGAAGTTAATAGCTCTGGTGTGAGTTTAATATGCATATTTTTCCCTCTGTAGGTGAGCGGTGTTTTCGAAGTTGATAATAGTGTGTTAGGATTCCTTTCTTTGCTCTTTCTGAAAACATCTTGCATCGTAGAACATTTTATACGGATTCATATTTTTCTGTGCAAGTTCCCTTCTCTGTGCGTATAAGAAAAACACTGTGCGGATTTGAAAACGAGGAATTGATATTTCAAAGTATGCATCGGAATTTTATTTTTGGTAGTTACGCACCTTATGCTTCATTCATTAGATTTTGGTGCAAAGCGAAAAGCATGTCTGTGGCCTATTTTCTTTAATTGTACTGTAATTTTTAATAAAAAAGAAAATAAGTATCCTTAGCTAAGAGTATTTTCAGGGGCGAATGCAAAATTTCATTATCGCCTATTTAAGAGATTTATTGACATTAAAGTTCACTGAAAGGATATTTTCAGAATATAGAATCTGCTAAGAAGGAATGCACTAACCAGAATAAATAAAGCAAAAACCTCTAATATATATATACTTATTCAATATTATTTAGATGTGCTTATTTAATAATTCAAATTTTAAAAAGTTTCTAAAATTTAAATTTTAAATATTCCACTATTTTTAATCAATTTTAATATCTAAAATTTGTCAGATTATTTATATATTCAAAATATTAACAAATATTTTTTAAACATATTAAGATTTTTCAATTTTTTGTCCATTTTTAAACATAAAAATTTTAAATTAAATATTTCAAAATAAATAATTTTAAAATATTACACAAAAGTTTGAATACTACTATTATATATATATATATATATATATATATATATATATATATATATATATATATATATATATAATAGGATAGTTACTAATTTATTTGATAAAAAGATTATTTTAACTTTAACATTAATAAAATATTACCTTTTAATGCCTGTAATTCGATTCAATTGTTTAAAAATATTAAACTTAATCAGCTGTTTAGAATTTATAGATTATCAGATAAAAAAATTTCATGCTATGCATATAAGCTAAAAATTACTAGCAAATTATATAAATATCCATCCTATTTAGTACATGGTATAGTTAAAAAGTTTGGAATGGTGGAATATACTTAAATTCTCTCCTTAGTATCTTATATTAGCCAGACATCCACTTTCTCTTGAATAAGCATTACCATATATTTACATCCCCTTATATTTTAGCCTCTATGTTTTCTATTATCATCTGCCCCATTATTTTGTACCTCTTACTGTTGAATTTCACCTTTTATCGTCTTTTCGCATTACTGTTATTTATTTATCACGATTGGCAACAGCAGTTCTCAACTTCTTATTTTTTGCGATTGGCAAAATTGGTCTCTTTATTCAAGGCTCCAATGGATCAGACATACGCAGTGCTTTTCCAGGTATTCTTGTTTCCTATTATTTTTCAATCTCTATGCATGTTGTCCAAGTTATAAGTGTTTATAGATATAATCTATCACTGATATCGGAAACATGCATTTTGTGTTCATTTTTATAAAATACTTGGCCTTGACAAAGAGTTTTAACGAAATGAACAATTCATTAGTTTAGGCTTAGGGCTTGTCCACGTTGTTGTTGTTGAAACCCAGACCGTTCGACCTACCAGAAAGGCGTAAGGTAACAGTTTGGACGGTCGGGAAGTGCCACCCAATTTAGACCGGAACCCAGTGGGGGAGGCATCCACAGGGACCGTACCCTCCTTCCCCTACCACCAACCTCTCGGAAGGACTTTCGGACCCACATGTTTAACGTGATCGTACTCTGCATGAACACGGCGGCAGTTTTGGCAGCGGCCGGAATCGAACCCGGGCCTACCGAGTGCAACTCCAGGGCTTGTCCACGTGTAAAACTTTAATGCTTGGATATTATTTGATTTTATATTATCGATTCATTTCCATTGATGTTTGTTTTCAGCTTGATGACTAGAGGTTTGTATTTTATTTTCCACTTCATTGATGATTCTCCTCTGTTTGCTACATTTTATTTGTAAGGCATTTTTTAATGTTGGAGTTTTTTGAGTTGCAACTTCTCTCTATTCTAGCATTGGATTTTCAAACTATTATATATATATATATATATATACAGGTGTATCTAAATTCATCATCAATATTTGGTGGGGAAGTAGGGAATAGGAAAAGAAGACTATTTCACATGGGAAAGCATGGGCGCGGTAGCCCATTGGTTAGCGCGCTGGAGTTGCACTCGGTAGGCCCGGGTTCGATTCTAGCCACTGCCAAAACTGCCGCCGTGTTCATGCGGAGTACGATCACGTTAAACATGTGGGTCCGAAAGTCCTTCCGAGAGGTTGGTGGTAGGGGAAGGAGGGTACGGTCCCTGTGGATGCCTTCCCCACTGGGTTCCGGTCTAAATTGGGTGGCACTTCCCGACCGTCCAAACAGTTACCTTACACCTTTCTGGTAGGTCGGACGGTCTGGGTTTCAACAACAACAACATGGGAAAGCATGGGTGCAGACGTCATGTAGTAGGGCAACATAATCTCGGTTAAATGATGGTAAGAAAACATAACAAGAAAATTGTAAGAAACAAAAACATTTATTTGTGCATCGTTTGTACAGACTTACAAGAGGTACTCGAAATGCCGACCATTTGCTAAAGTACATGCCTCACAACGACGTTGCATGGACAACCGGACTTTGTGGAATATGCCCGGCATTTCCCGGATGTTTGCGGCGGCAACCGATATGCGTGCTACAAGGTCCATAGCACTGGCAACAGGGGTCTCGTACACCATGTTTTTCATCGCACCCCATACAAAGAAGTCGATTGGAGATAAATCCGGTGACCGTGGTGGCCAACAAACCGGTCCACCGCGACCAATCCATTGGGCTCCAAATTTTCTGGTCAGGTAACCACGCACATCATTTGCGAAATGTACTGGAGCGCCGTCATGCTGGAACCACATTCGCCGAAAAACATCAGCAGGAACCTCGTTCATAAAACCCGGTAACACAGTCTGAAAAAATGTGAGGTAGTTTGCGCCGTCCAAACGGGATGGTAGTAAATACGGTCCCAGCAAACAGCTCATCAGGTAGGAGAGTGTGCGACAGCAAAGACATTTGATCAAAGATGCTTGGACCCTGTACCCGAATTATAAGAACGGAGCCGAAGCTAGCTTTTGCTCTATGATTATAATATCGGTCTTGTAAGCACATGGTCCCGAGTTCGGTCTTAACTCGGGACAGGCGTCGCTCATAACACGTTCATGAGTGAAAGACGCTTCATCGGTGAAAAGAACATACGTTGGAAAATTGGGATCAACGGCTGTTCTCTGCATGAACCACTGACAAAAAGTAACACGCTTGGGATAGTCGCTTACATCCAGTGACTGCACTTTTTGCAAATGAAAAGGATGTAAACGTTGCTCGTTTAGTATCCGCCACACTGTTGAGTGCGAAACTCCAAACTGGCTAGCAATACCTCGTGTGCTAAAACTTGGCTGTTCTTCGATAGACTGTAGGACAGCTTCCTCTACAGAAACTATCCGTGTCGATCGGCGGCTTTCCCGATCAACATTAGTACCAGCAAATGATCCTGTTTCGCACAGTTGTCGATGAACGCGTGAAAACATTTGATGCTGTGGCACGCGCCGGTTGGGTAGCGCTTTGCATACATTTGAGTAGCTCTAAGACAGCTTTCCCCTGCGTCAACTTAAGTTAGATGCATATCTTACTTCTGCGAAGTCGATTTGACGACTGGCTGCACACGTCAGACAGCTTTGCGCGTGAATGGGAGTTGTGAACATAAAGCGCCCTCTACACCGTCATGCTTTCGTTTTGCTTCTATGCTTTCCTATGTGAAATAGTCTTCTTATCCTATTCCCTACCTCCCCACCAAATATTGATGATGAATGCAGATACAGTATATATATATATATATATATATATATATATATATATATATATATATATATATATATATATATATATATATATATATTAAATTTATGCAGAAAATTTATGTTTTTAAATATAATATGTGATATATTATCTTATCCATCATATTGTATTTATTTCTTTATTTTCGTTTCGAAATAGTTAAAGAGAAATAGTAGCGAAATTTTGAATTATATTAATAGAATAAATTAGTTAACTAGAAATTTTACGGAAATGGTATGACTAATTGGTAATACGCATACGAAAAACAAAAGAAGTGAATGATTGCTGTGCAGATCATCTCATTATCCTGCAAAATATAGAGCGTTCCGCTCATATAATTTTATTTTTTTCCTCTTTTGAGTTCTACATTTTCCTTCTTGTCAATATTTGAGAATGAATTTTTAAATTCGAAAAAAAGAAGCAGGTTGGGTAATTGATTAATTATGAGTACACAGTTACAAAGTTTTTTGTTTGTTTTTTAATTCGCCTAATAGAAAAATAAAATTACTCTGATCTCTAAATTCCTTTAAGTTATCAAAACCTTGAAATGTGTCTTGATAACTTAAATGAATCAATACTGGCTGATAACCGCATTTATTTAAAACGTCTGATCCCAGTCGTTCGCCAGTTGAAATGATCAAACTCAGTTATCATAAACAGACTATAATTGCATCTGAACATATAATTAAATCATCCTCTTCATCTCGATTTATTTTAAATTCCAGTTTCTCTCTCAACGCCTCTAAGCTGTCAAGCATTTTGACAAGCATCTCGAAATATTAGCGATAACCATCTCCATTAGCATATCTTCTTGAATTTCTACGATTCAATTAAATGGTTCGTATTCCGGTGCGACCTCAATATTACAAGAATGACTTGCCTCTATATCCGTAATACCTTATTATCCATCTCAACCTTGTTTTACTGACTGTCCCGGATCTGTTTGAAGACCATTACTTCTCTATGAAAGGCGGAAAAAAAAAAAGAAATAGAAAAAAGAAATTCAATTAACGTCAATCGAAACTTCAGAATTATTTCTTTAAGATGGCCGCCTTGCCGTCGACCAATTACCTATTTTGTGTGATTTCACGCTCCTGTGATTTGCCAGAATGACAAGAAGCAGAACCCCACGTGATCGATGAGAGCTATTGTGATTGGGTGAATGCTGGATATCAATTTCAAATACGTATAGAAAATGAAATGATCTTTCATTCCGATGTGAATAGTGTTGTTAGTGTAAGTTGAGATGTTGCATTCAGGCGTGTCCGCAAGAGAATCCTTCCATATTTATTTTATAATAACTGTCAACATGTCACGTTCTAAATATATATTCGACTCACGCTTCTTAATGAGTAGAAGCAAATGATATTTGCTTTTTATCTCTAATACTTTCGCAACAGCAGATTGTAGTGGAAGGCAATGGTGTATACTCATTGGTTTCTGCAGCCTATCACGGCGCTTACCTGCGTTTTCGAAAGCAGAATTCAAGGCCTTGTAGTCACACACGCTGTTCTTTGTTAGAGGCACACTGATTCATGAAATATTTCTGTTGATATTATGAAATATCCGTATTATATTTGTTCGATAAATATTATTATCATTGACAAGAAATTTTCTTGAATCAAATCCAATACATGTATAGAGTAGCGTATTTGTTTTCTCCATTTGAATATTCTCTCCAATATGACAAGAATAATACAAATCTGAAGTTTTTCAAGCGGAGACAGACATTGCTTATTCCTTTCCCTGCAATACATGGTAATGTATAGGGAAAGTATTGGAATCATGCCGAAAACCGCAACTCGAGTTTTCGACGGATCTCCACGTTTTGAAACTTCTAGAATACGAAAAAACTATTTTTACCGTAACGTCTGTGTGTGTGTGTGTGTGTCTGTCTGTGTAATGCAGGTATCCAATTTAACTCAAAACTAATTAACCGAATTTCATAAAATTTGGTAGGTAAGTCACTTGGGTGTGACCCTGGTACTGATTAGCTTTTGGTACGATACGGAAAAATAAAACCCGCCTTTTTTAGCGAAATGGCCCCTAAAAATTTCATGTATCCACTCTAGCTAAAATACTGATCGACCAAATTTCACAAAATTTTGTAGATAAGTTACTTGTGGGATACTCTGGTGCTGATTAGATTTTGGTACGATTCAGAAAAGAACACCCTGCCTTTTTTTACGAAATAGCCCGCAAAATCTAAAGAAAAAAAAAAAAGCTACGTATGCTCAAATGTATCAATTTAATTCTTGTTTTATACTCAATTTTTGATGAGAAAAAGAATATAACACACTCCATTAATTTAGAGCTAAACGTTCTCAAGATATTTGAGATTTCTTGCATTTTTGTTACATCGCTTTCGGAAAAATGTCCAATTACCAAATAAAAACAAAAATCGAATTGAAAATACAAATTTAGTATTATTATGTGCAATTAAACTCATGAATTATTAAAAAAAATGAATTTATGTCTGCATGGAAAGTCATGTGCTGCCCATATCAGAGTTTTATTTGCAGTTGTTCGTTCGTTCGTTATTAATTCCCCGTGATGAAGGGGCGCCTACGCACCACGTCCACAAGACCCCCCAGGGTATCCCATGGCCAAGGGGAGAAGATTTGCAACTTCACTTTTATAGAGGTTCCCCGAAGGCCGGAAGTCTGACTTGGCCTCGACATGACAGCATCCATGCCCGCTGGCAGGATTCGAACCCGGCAATCCAGCGATCGGACGAAAACGCATGCCCCTGACAGCTGGATCACCGGATCGGCATTTGCAGTTGTAATACGTATCATCATAATTCGTGGAATTTCAATTGCATCACGGCATGTTACTGCATTGTCATATTGATCTTGCAGTGTAGTAAGAATGTTCATTTTCGGGGATTTTTATAATTTTGACATCTCACAGACCATCAGATCGCAACATAAATTTAGCAACGTCATATCGATGTCCAAGTACACAACAAGTAATGAAGGCATGCATCATCTTATGGCCACAAGATTACACACACATATATCTATATATATATGGTATATATATGTAGAAGGTAGAATCAAAAAGTTCGGAGACTGTGCTGATATCTCCAACCCTGATTGGAGGAGAGGGGAACTATTTTACCGTGGCGTAGAGGCACATGTGACGCGAGATGTAAAAAGGAAGAAGCAGGTGTTTTTCCAGATAATGCGTGTCAGTGAACTGTAGTCGTTCGCTTTCGTCGAAAACGGAAATGGCGTTTGAAGAACAACGTGCGAATATCAAATTCTGCCAACGTTTGGGGCAAATCGTCAAGAGAAACATTACATCTACTGCGCAGGTGCAATGTTTCTGTCGACAAAATATTGATAATTTTATATATATATATATATATATATCAATAGCTTTGGAAAAGAAATCAATTGAAATCACAATATTTTATACCTTTAGCCAGATAAAAGCATTCTGATATTTTCTACACTCTTGTTCACTATTTATCATTTTTAAATTCCGTAAATTTCTGTAATATGGTAATACAAATAATAATAACTTTTTAAAAACATATTCTGCTGAGGACCAAAATTTTCTGAGCACATTTGTAACGTCTATGTGCAGTAACAGACGAACATGTCGCAAAAATCAATCAGAGTGTCAACAATATTAATATGCTGCATGCAAGTCACAACTTTGATGTAACATTGTCGCCCAGGACCCCGGAAAAACAATAATATCGGGTCCGATGACAGAAAAAACTGCTTGTGGATCGAAATTGTTCTTCATTAATCCAATCTGCAGGTTACACAGTACCTTGGGTTACACAGGCCTCGAGAATTCATTTCGGCTCCCCCTCTTCGGGCCTGTTGTCTCCAACTTTGATAACGTTATAATATTTAGTAAGCACTATACAGTAACACTGTCAGAATTGTGAAATGTTAGCTGTATGGAATTTGTATTACACTTTTATGAAAGCCAAAACTAAAACATCCTATATTTGTTAATGCAAATTTCTTATTTATATTATATGTGTAGTCTGAAAAACATTGAACACCTGAAAAACATTGAACATCTTTCCTCCCCACTTTCTTTTAGTCTAGAGAAACAATCTCTATCCACAAATACTATACTTCTAATATACAATCCTTTTTTTGTAGTACATAAAGTCTAGTTTTCAAATAAGGTCAATATAAGTAGAACTAACTTGAATTTCTCTGAGAATATGTTTAAGAATACTTTTAAAAATAAATTTTCTTTTTTATTAACACTTTACAGCATAGATGAAAAGTGTTTATGACTTTGGTCATTCTGTCTGTCTGTCTATCTGTTTGCAAGATAACTGCCGTAAAAATGACTTTAAGAAAATGAAATTTTAGTATGTTGTTCAGACGGTCTGTGGAACATATGGGACTGTAAATGAATAATATCATCCAATTAGTTTTGGATTGAACCCGGGTTGAAAAAAGTGAAATACATTGAACCCTATGGGACTTAATTTTTCAAGCATTTTTTAAGCAGATTTAAAATTCACAAATTGCTTCGAAAATTTTTGAAAATATCCAAATTATCTCATAAAATGTATAAAAATATTTTCAGCAAAATATGTTAGGTATTTTATTAAATAAAAATTAAAATAATAATTGCACCCATATTATAGGAAAAGATCACCTGACCCACTTCAAAGTAAAATATGGTATCCATCTTTTTTCCCAATGGCAAAATCTTGATTTTTAAAGTTCTTTTTAATTTATATTTAGTGTTGCATCCGTCCTAAAACCGCTTTATTTTTTTTTCTGTGCTTCTATATACTGCTCCAACGCAATTACGATATTTTGGAGTTTAAATGATCATCCAATTTTGATTATTTCTACAAAGAAGCCTAATTTTCACGTATGGAGAATGTAAACACATGAAGCTGTAAGATTGTATAAGAATTTCTGAATTTCTTTAGCGCAAAATTATTTAGCTTTGGAGTCTGCAATATAGCTGTTATGAATGAAACATTCATTGATTTTACATAGAGACGCAGACGATTTAGTATTGCGTTTTACGATGAAGTTTTAAACATGAAGTTAGAAAATACTTTTACCTCCATGTTTTAAAGATTTTAAGTAAAATAAATTATTGTAATATTGTGATAATTTTTAAAATATCGCCGCTGAATGAGAAGAATGGAAAAAGTTTATGGATGAAATATTCACTGCTTTTATATAGAGAGCCAGGCGATTTATATTTCGATGACGTTATTTGAATAAAGTTCATTTGTTTTCGATTAAGTTTTCAAATATAATAAATTATTGTGGTATTGGGATAATTTTAAAAATATCACCGCTGAATGTATCGCATTTTACAAATGCTTAAATAAAACTGCATTGCAGTTGGGAAGTGTTTCATAATCAATGCTTTATGCATGATTTGATCTTTCTTGTTTTTCTACTTCGAATTATACAATGTTTTAGAACTTTTATACGACTTACTTTTACCCTTTTTATATATCGCAACTTTGTTCACTAGTCCGGCATTCTAAAGCATCAATCAATAATACGAAGCAAGACAGACCTTTCAGTTACGCTTAAACGAAAGCTCGTAAAATTGGCCAGCGATATCTTGATCGAAAAGCATATACGGTAGATAAATGGCTCCTACTGATGCGAAAATCGCCTGCTTTCTATTTATTGGTATTGCTAATGGAACATTCTAATCGAAACTGCAGACGAAATTGAACACATGTGTTAATCAAATAATCGCCTACTCGTTTGTCTCGGTCGTACAATCGGTTTATTAATTATTAGAATTTATGCCGCAGAATAGAGTTGTACGACAATATAAATGCTTCGAACATGGACAAAAGAATTTACAAGTGGGAAAATATTGAATTAATATTGTGTACAACTAAAGATATAGCAAATATGTCATTTAATTTTCACTATAAGAACGGATTTCAACGGGTTAAAACGCTCTAAATGTTTCTAAATACATTTTATTGTTATTATTATTTTTTAATATTCACCACTAACACATTTTTTTTTATCTGCTATGTAAATATAAATATTTTGTGTTGTCCCCCAGTGACTGAGATAATGTTTTTAACGGTTAATCAGTTTAAGTACTCGATTAAAAATTTCAGAAAATATCGAATTTATGTAATTAAATAGTGACACTTACGAAATTAAATTCCGTTATGAAAAATAAGTTCATATGAGTTTCGTAAATATATCCATTCCAGAGGTCTGCACGAACTGAAATTTTAGATCTTTAACAGGCCCGATGGAACCAGTGCCTATACACATCCGATCTCAATTTTAAAATGTAGAACCCGAGCTCAAACCGCCCCAGTTCAATAGCCATTAAGTTCTCACCCGGTCGAAACGTTTTTTAATAAAAGGTAAGAGTTGATTTTTTTTTTAATATTTATTTTTGCATAGTTAAAATTAGTAAAATGATTTCATGTATCCCATTAACTTTAATTTATAAATATTTCAAACATTGTATACGCTCTGCTTGACCCGAATTAAAAAAAAATAAGCCTCACCCAGATTATGCGTCTAGCCAGTTCCACACCCATGCAAATCTCTAATCTATGCATATTTAACAACTTTTAATCATTTATAATCGATTTATGGTCTCTAAATAATTCAGGGTCTCTAACCAATAAAATACAATTTTACAAAATAGAATGTGCTTATTGAAGTCCTAAAAACACGAATATTAATAAAATTACTATAAAAATGGTGCTTATGAAATACATCTAAGGAAAAATAATGCACGGTTTCTAACCAATAAAATACAATTTGCACAATAGAATGTGCTTATTGAAGTCGTAAAAACACGAATATTAATAAAATTACTATAAAAATGGTGCTTATGAAATACATCTAAGGAAAAATAATGCACGGTTTCTAACCAATAAAATACAATTTGCACAATAGAATGTGCTTATTGAAGTCGTAAAAACACGAATATTAATAAAATTACTATAAAAATGGTGCTTATGAAATACATCTAAGGAAAAATAATGCACGGTTTCTAACCAATAAAATACAATTTGCACAATAGAATGTGCTTATTGAAGTCGTAAAAACACGAATATTAATAAAATTACTATAAAAATGGTGCTTATGAAATACATCTAAGGAAAAATAATGCACGGTTTCTAACCAATAAAATACAATTTGCACAATAGAATGTGCTTATTGAAGTCGTAAAAACACGAATATTAATAAAATTACTATAAAAATGGTGCTTATGAAATACATCTAAGGAAAAATAATGCACGGTTTCTAACCAATAAAATACAATTTGCACAATAGAATGTGCTTATTGAAGTCGTAAAAACACGAATATTAATAAAATTACTATAAAAATGGTGCTTATGAAATACATCTAAGGAAAAATAATGCACGGTTTCTAACCAATAAAATACAATTTGCACAATAGAATGTGCTTATTGAAGTCGTAAAAACACGAATATTAATAAAATTACTATAAAAATGGTGCTTATGAAATACATCTAAGGAAAAATAATGCACGGTTTCTAACCAATAAAATACAATTTGCACAATAGAATGTGCTTATTGAAGTCGTAAAAACACGAATATTAATAAAATTACTATAAAAATGGTGCTTATGAAATACATCTAAGGAAAAATAATGCACTGTTTCTAACCAATAAAATACAATTTGCACAATAGAATGTGCTTATTGAAGTCGTAAAAACACGAATATTAATAAAATTACTATAAAAATGGTGCTTATGAAATACATCTAAGGAAAAATAATGCACGGTTTCTAACCAATAAAATACAATTTGCACAATAGAATGTGCTTATTGAAGTCGTAAAAACACGAATATTAATAAAATTACTATAAAAATGGTGCTTATGAAATACATCTAAGGAAAAATAATGCACGGTTTCTAACCAATAAAATACAATTTGCACAATAGAATGTGCTTATTGAAGTCGTAAAAACACGAATATTAATAAAATTACTATAAAAATGGTGCTTATGAAATACATCTAAGGAAAAATAATGCACGGTTTCTAACCAATAAAATACAATTTGCACAATAGAATGTGCTTATTGAAGTCGTAAAAACACGAATATTAATAAAATTACTATAAAAATGGTGCTTATAACCCATTGGTTAGCGCGCTGGAGTTGCACTCGGTAGGCCCGGGATCGATTCCAGCCACTGCCAAAACTGCCGCCGTGTTCACGCGGAGTACGATCACGTTAAACATGTGGGTCCGTAAGTCCTTCCGAGAGGTTGGTGGTAGGGGAAGGAGGGTACGGTCCCTGTGGATGCCACCCCCACTGGGTTCCGGTCTAAATTGGGTGGCACTTCCCGGCCGTCCAAACAGTTGCCTTACACCTTTCTAGTAGGTTGGACGGTCTGGGTCTCAACAACAACAACAACGGTGTCTAACCAATAAAATACAATTGGCACAATAGAATATGCTAAAGTCGTAAAATCACGAATGTTAATAAAAATTACTGTAAAAATGATGTTTAAATACTTCTAGGGGAAAATATACAGTTTAAGATTAAGTGCTGATTCTTAATCAAAGAATAAGTCTGGTTAAAAGGCTGTAAAAATCAAAGTTAATATGTCCACTATTTTATTTTCTATCGTGAGTTTGATGAAAATCTCCTTATTTTATAGTTAGTAGCTTCAAAATACATCTTTTACATTTCCAGGAATTACATGATCAGCTGAGTCATTCCCACTATCAGAATCAAATCGCTGATTCATTTCCGAAAATATCGTCTACTTGTACACATTTACCGAATTCCGTTAATGATTTTGTGGTTTTCCTCAAAACCAAATCTCAAAACGATTTACCTTAAAAATATATTTATTTTTAGATTATTATTTTATATTTCGTTACACATGAGTGCATGAAGTTTTCAAATAATTTCATTTCATTGAACTTTGATAGTGTGAAACTAATCAAGGTCATTTCGAACATAATGTTTTGCTCCGAGAAGTTTTTATAATCGCTTCATCTGTTTCCATTAAACTGATAAAAATATATATCGATGAAGGATAGAATTGTATACATGTTGTAACGAAAGGGCTTAGATTTTTTTTTTTTTTTTTTTTAGTCTAATTTCTGTTTTACTTAATAATTATCCTTTCTCTTTGTTTCAATATCTTCCAATGTCATTTTGGGC
Organism: Amaurobius ferox; assembly: GCA_951213105.1. Classification (NCBI taxonomy): domain Eukaryota; kingdom Metazoa; phylum Arthropoda; class Arachnida; order Araneae; family Amaurobiidae; genus Amaurobius; species Amaurobius ferox. Next base: position 13,656,480 of record OX578134.1, read on the forward strand.
GATTTAATTTGGATCATTGATGCTTTGCATGCTCAATTCGATTATTAAATAATACTAAAATATGCATTAAAGAACAACGGAAAGTAAAATAAAAAAATTAATACTTATGAATAAATCACACACTTTGAATTTTTATTCACGCAGGAATTCAATATGTATGATGTGTCCAATAAGATGCATCCCAAAAATGTAGTTAAAATTAAAGTTATAAAAAGTAAGCAGCATTTCATCTAATTAATACATAAACAATACAAGTTTACATTATTATTACTCCTTAAATAGATTATAATAAAAATCATTACAATAGAACTTAATTATTAATAGAATGTAAATACATTATTTGGAAGAAAATATATCTCTGAAAGCATTATGAAAGTGACACTAAATTATAATGCAGAACAATCTGGGCTTCGTGGGGAATGTGTACAGGTCGCGTTGATTCCTTGTTAAGTGTCCATTCATAGTTCAGTGTTCAAACTGATTATAAATATTTGCTAGTTTCTAGACATTAAAAATGTGTGATCTCCTTTGAATTTTGTTGCACATGTCCTTGCCTCTTGAACTCTCCCTTATCTTCTCTTCCTATTTAGTACAAATTCGACACTGCCTGAACGAACGCCTTCAATTTTCTACCCCACCAAAGAAACTCACCATTCCAGTTTGCCTGTATATCTACTTTCTTTGCAACGTTACTTTAAAGGAGGGAAAATGAAGTATCAGTTTAAAAATAAATTTAATGGCTTTAAAACCGATTCTTTAAAAAAAAAATTCGATTGAATTTCAGGTGGAGGGTGGGGAAATTTAAATTGAATACTAGAAGCTTATTTTTGCATTATTTTCACGAAATATTTTCAGTATTCAATCAAATCTGAAAAGATAAAATCCAAAACAAATTAACATCGATTAGTAAAACTGTGACTATTATGATTGTGAAAAATGTCACTATTAAGATTGTGAAAATTTAATAATGATTGTAAAACCTTTTTATAAGCATAATTTCTGATGTTTGCATTCATTTTCTTCGCCCGCTACGCGAGCGCATGCTTAAATCACAAAACACACGCAAACACATGCTCGCCCTAAATAAGTACCGAATCACTCCTTAGACGGCTGTAATACTCCTAGGTCCTGACACTAGGCATATTGAAGTGGACACATCACATATTAATTTAAATGAATAAATAAGTAAGCAATTATGAAAACTACATGCTGAAACCTCAATCTTATTTTTCCTTTGGCAGTCAATATACTGACTTTTTCTGGTTGAAAAGTAAGTTATTTACTTTGCTTTATTTATTTACTGTACGTTATATATTTACTGTAGTTATTTAATGTCTATTCTGCCTCTTTTACTAATTATTACTCTCTACTTCGTCTAATTGTCTCCTCTCATTTTCCGTTTTTCTCTGACTGTTCTTACCCGCCTCATCTTCCCATTCATCTCTCAATCTCTCCTCAATGTTTCATTCGTTTAGCCGTCGAGAAATAACTCTCTGATGAAATAACTCTCTGTTGACAAATAAGAAAGATATCTCGTTTCTTTGTTGCTCACATTTCCCTCTCCGTGTTTCTTTAATGCCTTCCACCCGTATTTTTTCAAACTCGTTCACCAACTAATTCTCTATTTGATTCATTCTCCTTCTGATTGACTCTTCCCTTTGCACTGCAGATTCATCATAAATGTCTGTAAGGGCTACAGTTTAGTATTTTACAGGTAAATCACGAACCGATAATAACAATTAGTTATGATCCGGCCCGTACTGAAATGTGTTTCTCGGCCATTAAAAACTACTATTTGAGTCCTTGGTGTGCCCATAATTATGAAAGGAGTTTTCGTTACATTTTTACCATAAGTAGCAGAATTTAACAATAACTTCTTATATATTACATAATATTCATTTATAACTTTTTCTACTTTGATCATGTTGGAACTTTTTAGTGCTGAACTGAACATGGCCAGGCTTGGTTAGAAATGTTCCAAAAAACTGTTCCCAGGAGCACCTATGCAAATTGCATCCCACAAATATTTATCACCAGCTCCCTCTTCATATTTGATTTTACTCTCTTTGTGAAATTTTCGTATATTCTCCTACCTGAAAAGAGGGGGGGGGGGTGCTTTTATAGCCCGGATTTCCCCTCACTTGAGTGGTACCCTTACCCCCTATAGGCTGTCCTGTAGATATCCTATATCTACTGGCTGCCCTGTACCCCTGGACCGAAACATTCCGCGTAAACTGCCCAAAGAACGTTCCCGAGTCCGTGCAGACACTGTTCGTCTAGAATATCTTATCTGTTTTTTAAACTCCCCATCACTGTACTTCTCACTCATATTCTCTCCCCTCAATATCGTTCCTTTCTTTGAAAATGGCTCTTCTTCTTTCTTCTCACTCTCTACACTCTCTGCTTATCCGATTGTTAGTTAGACTCGGTAACAAAAGATACATTTAATATCGCTTTTAGATGACAGCAGTATTAATATAAATTAAATAATGTTATAAATTATGGATTTAACATGCACTGAATAACAGTGACGGCTCGCGTATAGGCACTGCGGGAACGACAGTGCTCTCTCTCCCTCGCAGCCTCGCTTGCAGCTTCCTATGTGCGCATGCGCTCAACAGTCAAACACCGCTCTCTCTCCCTCGCAGCTTCACGTGCACACTTCCTATGTGCGCATGCGCACATGGGAAGCTGCACGTGAAGCTGCGAGGGAGAGAGAGCGGTGTTTGACTGTTGAGCGCATGCGCACATAGGAAGCTGGAAGCGTGGCTGCGAGGGAGAGAGAGCACTGTCGTTCCCGCAGTGCCTATACACGAGCCGCCACTGCTGAATAACGAAATTAAATTCCGTCACTCCAGAAAATATGTCTTAAACGAATGATATGCTTTCTTTAATGCAGGAATTTGAAAAGCGAATTTTTACCTCAAATTTTTCCATATATCCTTAACAAAACTGGTATGTTTAAGACCCAACGCGTTAAAATATGTAGTATATATCCTTCCTGCTTTGCAACCAATTGGTTTCAATGTCTAGACTGCAAATAGACGCATCTGTTGATCCGAACTTCTCTAAAACAGTCGAGACGTTAATATTGATTAGTTGTCGCCCAGACTTCTATGTATACTCCCCACCTACTTTTGCATTCAAACGTAAACACTTCTCGTCTAGTAACTGTCTACTAAAATCATATCATTTCCGAAATTACAAGGAAATCTGCCGGAAGAATATTATGGAATAATTTTTGTTATTAGAAAATTTTAGAACGTCGAAAAATCTCAAAAATCGAGGTAGGTAAATATATTTTAATAACATTTTTTTTTACCTTTCCATACTGTTGTATAGAAAGTTTTATTTACCAGAAAAGTTTCGAATTCGAAAATTTTCTATAACATTCTATCTTAAAACCCCCAGAATTTATTTTGTACACTTTTGGGGGAAATGTCCCATTAAAAACTAATCGCCGAAGTTTAACCTATTGATACCTTACGTAAAAAACTAGAACTAAATATTGCATAATGCTCTATAATTCAGATGATTATTTAAAATTTTAGACTTTTCTAGCATTATTTCTTAGAGAATAATTGCGAATCAGTTACAGAACTCAAAGGAAGTAAATGGTTGATTGTTGAGGGGATGGGGGGTAGAGCGATAGATAACATTTTCCAATGTGAACCCTTTAGAGAATTAATGTAATTCTTCAGTCAATATGAAGGGGAGGGTTATGATTCCGTGACCCCCCCCCCCCTCCGTGTTTAAGCCAGTGATCAGTGCAAGAAAATAATAGCGTGAAATTCGGTGATCATGTCTAAAGTAATAAAATATGTATTACTGCGAATCAAATCTATCAATCAAATCAAAAGCCGAATCAAAAAGCATCAAATTCATCTGCTCGACTAGCCTGTTGCTAATTTTTACTCTTTACAACATAGCTGAAAAGTGTTTATGACTTTTTTCATTCTGTCTGTCTGTCCGTTCGCACGACAACTACCGTTAAAATTACTTTATCAAAATGAAATTTTAGTATATCGAGACGGTCTGTGGGACACATGGGAATGTAAATGAGTAACTTCACCCAATTAGTTTTGTTCTGAACCCGGGTTGAAAAAATGAAATACATTGAACCCTATGGGACCTAATTTTTCAAACATTTTTTAAGCGAATTTAAAATTCACAAATTGCTTCGAAAATTTTTGGAAATTCAAATTAACCAATAAAATATATGAAAAAAAATTCAGCAAAATATGTTCGGTAGTTTTTTTAAATAAAAATTAAAATAATATTACACCTATATTATATGAAGAGATCACGTGACCCACTTCAAAATAAAATATGGCATCCATCTTTTCTCCCAATGTCAAAATCGTGATTTTTAAAGTTCTTTTAAATTTATATTTAATGTTGCATCCGTCCTAAAACCTCTTTATTTTTGCGTAATTTCTGTGCATCTATATTCTGCGACAATGCAATTACAATATTTTTTAATTTAAGTGATCATCAAAATTTGATTATTTCTATAACGAAGCCTAATTTTAATGGATGCAGAATATAAACAAGTGCGTGTAAGATGAGTTGTATAAGAATTACTGAATTATTTTCATGCAAAATTATTTAACTCTGGAGTCTGGAATAAAAGTGTATAAATTCATTGCTTTTACATAGAAAGCCGCAGACGATTTATATTTTGAAGGCATCATTTGAATAAAGTTCATTTTTTTTATGAAGTTTTAAGTTTCCAAGTAAAATACATTTTTGTAGTACTGTGATAATGTTTAAAATATCACCGCTGAATGTATCGCACATGGAGTTAGAAAGAAGGAGATAAAACTTTTATGGATGAAATGCTTGAAAATGCAATAATGCTTTGAGAAATATATCTAATGTCGCTAGTGTTAGCAAAGTAGCTGCTACTGTTAGTTGACACAGCAGAAAGGCATAGTATTTATTATATTTATTTCTGATTATTTTTAAATTAAAAGTTCCCTAATTATGTGTACAATTCACCAGTATTTATTCATAATTGTACAATAGAGTACAGAGTATACGAAGATAAAAATACATTGAAATGTAAAATAATTTTGAATACGTAGGAATTTTATTTATTGCTTTAGTTCTTCTTTGTATTGCGCTAATAATTTATTTTTACAAAATTGACAGTTTAAATAAATATTTTATGCCTTTCGCTAGAGAAATGCATACAATGCAGGGCTACTTATTTTATCCCAGCGACGAATTATTGTCTCAAACGATATTGGTGTTTTCTTAATATGAAGTTTTATCGGCTTACTTTTACCTCCATGGTATCACATTTTAGAGATGTTTAGATAAAATTTAGTTTAGATAAAATTCAGTTGGAAAGTGTTTCAGAATGAATGCTTTATGCATGATTGATCTTTCCTGTTTTTAATTAGAAAATATTTCCTAAAAAAATGACACTTAGATTGATGGAAAAAGGTGTGGAATCTAAATTTATGAGAAAGAAGAGTGGTGATTTATACTCTAAATGTGTCTATTGCAAACCGTTAATCATCAAACTGTAATGTTTATTGATCACATATTGGTACAGTTCACTGATTATTTAAATATAGTAGCGATAAGAATAATTTATGTACATCGAATGGAGAAATGCATTGATTGTTTTTATAAAACTTTATAAAACAAGTATGCAACCGTACTCTTACTTTTTAATACCTCTTTCGCATTATTGACGGTTTCCGTATAAGCTTGGTTGTACTTATAAACCTTTACTTGAATTAAAAGAATATGCAGCTGCATTACAACTTTTTTCTAACACCGTGCAAATCGCGAACCGGAATTAAACAATATTTAGTTCGCAAATAAAGAATTTGTGAACATTCATTTCGCTCTGGTAGTTATTTTAAGACTTTTAAATTACTCCTAACAAGTACTAATAACAGGCAATTACTAATAATAAATTGAATTTTTCTGCACCGAAATAACTTCCTCGTTTCGAATGTTATTTTTAAATGCATGTCATTTCCCTATTGCAAAGTCATATACATTATTATAAAGATAGAGAACATTGAGATGCTATTTTTTCTCGGTACTTATTGTAAACTAGATTACATTGTGGTTTTACTGTGGTTTGCCATTTTCCTTGATGTCTTACTCTTGGGGAAGGAATTAGAAATCGAACTCAAATGTTTCTCCAAACATTGATGTCCAAACGCATCTGGATTAGGAATTTTAAATTTAAAAGACGTATATTTGTATAGATTTTTTCTATAAAATGTATAAAAAAAGTGAAACACCCTCATTTAACTTTCAATTAAATAATATTTTAATTGAAAAAGAGGAATAAAAATTTAAATGTATAATACTTTTTATCAAGGATAAAGCATCATTCAGAAAACATAAACATCTAATATATTCCTTGACATAACCAGGATATATTCTATTTTACCTTCCATTTACCCAGAAAATTGTTGCATCAAGTGATATTGCCCCCGCCCCCCGCGTCCAAAGAAAAGAAGAGGGGAAAAAAAAATACCTTCGGAAAATGTCGCAATGCAATATAATGAATAGTGATATTCGTCCAATTTATTCTCCATTTGTATATGCAAAGCTATGGAATAAACATAAAATGGAATAATAAATATGTTCTACTGAGAATCGTTTGCGTAAAAATATTCAAGCTAGATGGCATTAGAATATTTTCAATAAAGACAAAATGCGTTTACTGCAAAACGTCTTGTTGCCATGGTAGCAGACATGGGACAAAATTCATTCTAAAATAAGTAAAATAAGGAATAAAAAAAATGACGAAACTGGTTTTTCATTCAAATAAAAGCTATACTTGATTAATCTATTTATAGGGAGGGAGCAAAACTTGTGGGTTTTCTCTCTGATTAGTTTCAGTGAGAAGATAAAGTAAATGAAAGCTTTAATTTTTTTTATCTGAGTTTTCGAATTGTTTCGAAAATAGAATTTGTGTTGGAATCTTTTCAAATGCTAATCATTATATTTTTGCTGATTTTCAAAATGTCTTTTGTCAATTCATCACATATTTTATTCTAAAGATGGTTTTAAACTTATATGCAAATTTAAATCGATTTTTTTAGGTGGTAACAATAAATATATCTCTGATAGCAACATAAAAGTTTAAAATTTCGAACAAAGAAACCTTATTTTAAAATTTTCACCGTATTAGAATTTTCTTTTTTTTTTATCTTTCGATACATAAAGTTACAGATTAATTTGATTTATTATTTTAGAAAAACCGTGTTCCTATAATTTGGTTATTTTAGTAAATGATATTTATTTTTACAACGTTTAGTTGAAAACACAAGATTTTCACATACTTCATAATTATATATATATATGTTTTTATTAAATGCAATTATTTAATGGAAATGATAATGTATTTATATAATTCAGTGACAGAAGTTCAAATCCTACCTCACCCCACCCACGAAATTCTATCCTGGGCCTTTTTTTAGGCCTCATTGTAGGATTTCGCTGCATGGTAGTTCCACGTCTATCAAATAATTAGGAGGCATCCAGAATTTTCTTTCTCAGAATAAGATTTTTCTATGGGTGTGTTCATTTTTTCTTTGGATAAAATGTAGTGTCATTTTGTGAAAAATTCAAGACCGCAGCCACAATCCTGTACACTGTTGCATTTTCTTTACGCTTGCCATTTATTTAGCTAATTTGATTTTTAGGGTTCGTATTTATGTATGATTTGTTTCAAAAGATTAATCAAGCTTTGTGTGAAGAGTTATTTTTTTGGTATGTGCTACTTTGAAATATCGCAAAAAAATCATCGATTTTGAAATTTGGAATTGTCAGAAAACGGTCCTAAATTTGCTTCTAAACATACCTCCCCCCCCCCCCCCCCCTACTCAAAATCAAAATAGTGTGCAGTTCACTTTAAGTACCAGTCGAGGACTAACCCATCATTTTTACTATGGAAAATTCTACTTTTTATTTCAATCTTCTTCGTGAAGAATTTTTTCTGATTTCCGTCAGGTGAAATTAGAGAACCCTGCGATGCATCAAAGCGTATCGTTCTCCGCGTTCACTGCAGATTCTTCTCGTGTTGCCATCTCATTGAAAAAAATAGTGCTTATTGCGCGCCCCCTTGCGATCAGGAAACACTCTCTTTGTCTTCATTCACGAATGAAACTTTCAAGTCGTCCCTTTTCTCGCATTATGTTATTTCATTTGTTATCGCGTTATGCATTATGTTATTGGACCAAAAACTATATCAATACCTTGAACAAAATGTTGTATATAATTGTTAATCGATTGTTTGCTACAAAATTAGTGACAGATTTTTTCAGTTCAATCTTAAGTATAAATATAATAAGCTCATAATAAACAATGAACTTTATTAATTGAAATAAATTAATAGAATTAGATAGGATTATACTCAATCAATCATACTCAACATTTTTACATTGTAAATCCAGTGCAACTGAAAACATAAAGAATTAAACTTATTAAAAAAATTATATCACTGTCAGAATATTAAATATAAAACCGATACATAACATGGAAAAGCGAATACGTATTTCAAAATACGTTGATTTGGTAAAGATATAATTCGCCATCTCTCTCTTTCTCTCTCTCTGTATATATATATATATATATATATATATATATATATATATATTCTCATATTCTCCCCTTATTATCTTATTTTAGCCGTACTTCTTCATTCTCCTGCAATTATATTTTCATCTTTTTATCTCGAAGCTTTAACAGTTGAATAACTCATTTTATTGCTTTTGCGCAGTACTGTTTTTATTACTCTCTTTGGCAACAGCAAATCACATCTTTTCATTTTGGCATATGGCAACGTTGATCCAGTCATATTTTGCTCGTCATGGTTGCGCTGAAGAGGTGCGTTTTGAGGTATTTATGTTTCCTTTATTGTTCCAATCTTTATGCTTGTCGTCCATATAACACAAGTTTATAGATAAAATCTATCTTGTGTTTCAGAAACAAGCATTTTTGTGTTCATTTCGAAAAGATATATGGACCCGATGAGAATTTTTTCGAAATGAACTTTTCGTAAGCCTAATCTCGTAAGCCTAAATCTCCTCCATGTGCAAGCTTTTTTGCTTGATTTTTTTTGTTTTCTTATTTGCATTCCTCATTTTTGAAATTTGTTGATTGTCTTTGTCCTTATGACTTGCATTATGCTTTATTATTTCCTCTTTTTGTCTTAATTTCTTTGTATTTGTAGAAAATTTTGGAATAGTGTATTATGAGTTACTACATACATTCTAACTTTGGACTTAATAATTTATTTTTATATATATATATATATATATATATATATATTATATATATATATATATATATATATATATTATATATATATATATATATATATATATATATATATATATATTATATATATATATATATATATATTTATATATTATATATATATATATATTTATATATTATATATATATATATATATATATATATATATATATATATATATATATATATATATATATATATATATATGTATGTATATATGTAGCTAGACTTGTATTTTTAAACATATTTTCTGTTTTTGCAATATATTTATTTAAATTGTTGCTTAAATTAAATATTTTTACTGTTTCAAATGTGTTAGAAAAGCGATTCTAAAAGGATAATTTTCATCAAAAATGTTCTAAAATTGTGTTTCAGTACTTTTAACACCGTAAAATATATTTTTCCATTTAAAGACTGAGAAAGATAATATTTTATAATCATATAATTTTTAAGTATAATAAAAAGAAAGTAACATAAATAACATTTGTTTCAATTCAAAATGTTATTAGACACTTATTAATCCCGGTTATTACGGCTAATTTTCGTAACACGTATTAAAGTATTTTTCTATATCAAAATATTTTGCTTTGCATTAAATGATAAATCCAAGATTAACACCGATTTTCTTCAACACCGGGTGATATTGATATTCGTACTTTCGCAATTAATCGTTATCAGTTTATTGACAAAATACGGGTGTGTTACTCGGGTACGGACATTTCTTATGAATATTCATCTAAATTTATCTTGATTACTAGAGAAAGAGAAGAGGCGAAACTGCCTTATCGCACTCTGCAGGATGTTTACTCAAATTTCTATCACAGAAAAAATATCCTTTGCCGAAAAATTCCCTGGCCTTTGTGGGTCAAGGTCAAAGCAAGGCAACATAAATTCGGCAAACTTTTCTTTTGCGAGGAATAAATCACACGGAAGCCATGGGCGCCCATATGGGAGGGTGCCCCCTGCACGTTCAAGGTCACAGAGGCGGACATCACGTTGGTCAGTGTTGTACGTCTTATCTTTGAGTCCACCCCCCGGAAAAAGTGGTGCCCATAATGGGATTCATAATGGCTATTTTAAAAATTTGTTTCGTAATTTAGTTATATTTAAAAGTGAATGGCATCATTTATAGGACGTTAACACGTGTTCTCCAGATATTGCACGTTGTGATCTAATGAAAATCATAGAAAATTAGATATGCCCCAAATCAAACGACGGAATGTTTTGTAAGTACTTTAACCAGCAATGAAAGCACCTTAATTTTCTAAATAATTAAAAATATAGTAATATTTTTGGAATTTTCGAATGTTTTGTGCATGTTCTCTGATCACACCTCACTTGATCCTAAATGAACTGAAAATCCCATTTACAAGGAAGCGATAAAAACATATAAATGGGAAATTTATTAAATAAATTAATGCAAACATTGCGCACACTCTATCCCAAACCTTTTGAAAGATAGGCATTTGTTTTTGATTATTATTTTCTGATGCTGTGAATAAAAAACAGTGTAAACTTCCTTGCAGTTTTGCCCACATAAACGTGCATAACCTATTTAAATCACTGCTCTGGCCTTGGAGTAAAACTATTACGGAGCATAAAAAAGTGCTAAACTTGACACGCAATACTAGTTTATGTATGTTTACCTTGAGATGGATAGCGTTAAACCTGCTTTAAAGTTGCTCAGTGCCATTTTTTTTATGTTTTGCCACGACATAAATTTATAACACGTTGCGAAAGTCCTATTATGCCAGATTAGCAGAATAATGTATTTAAAGATATTCAAATTTCACTCAGGATACTCAAATTTCTGAAAACTGGACTAAAAAATAAAGCAAGATGAACGTAACATTGATAGTGAATACTACCTGATAGGTAGTCAACAAAATATAATAAAAATGAGAGGGGGAAGACACAAAATTTTGAATGCGAAATGCGAAACGTAACAACTACAGTAAAGAAACACAACAATATTCAAGGTTATTTTATACAAAATAACAAGAGTATTCAGAAGAAAGAAGAAAAATATATACATGGATGCAAGGGCTATACAAGATAAAGAAAAACAAGAAAGATCAATCATGCTTAAAGCATTGATTATGAAACACTTTCCAACTTCAATGCAATTTTATTTAAACAAGTCTAAAATGCAATACATTCCTCTGTAATATTTTGAAACTTATCACAATACTGCATTAATTTATTATATTTGAAAACTTAAACCTTCATCGAAAAAAATGAACTTCATTCAAATGACGGCATTGAAATATAAATTGCCTGGTTTAAACATCTCTAAAATGTTATACATTCCTCGGTAATAGTTTTAGAATTATCATAATACTACGATAATTTATTATATTTGAAAACTTCATCGAAAACAACTGAAATTAATTCAAATGACGTCGTAGAAAAAATAACACGCCTGGATCTCTCTATAAAAACAGGATTTCATTCATAACTTTCTCCCATTCATTTCATTCATCACAATACTATAATAATTTATTTTATTTAAACATTTTGTTTAAGACCATGGAGCTACAAAAAATTAAACTCTATGCTTGAAACTTCATCGAAAAAAATCGTCCTTCTCTTTATGAAATCAATTAATATTTCATTCATATCAGCCATGCAGACTCCATGGACTAAATTATTTTGTGTTAAAAAAATACAGGAATTCTAATACAACTCATTCTATATATTTTGCTGTTTACATTTACATAGGTGAAAAATAGGCTTAGTTGTAGAAATAATCAAATTTGGATGAGCATTTAAACTCAAATATATTGCCATTGCCTTGTTTTAGTATGTAGATGCACAGAATTTAAGCAAAAATAAAGTAGTTTTAGGACGGATACAACACTCAATATGAATTAAAAAGAACTTAAAAAAATCACGATTTTGAAACAAGATGGATGCCATATATCATTTTGAATTGGGTCATGTGATCGTTTCATATCATGGTCACGTGATCGCTTCATATAAGAGGTGTAATTATTATTTTAATTTTTATTTAAAAAACTACTGAATATATTTCGCTGAATTTTTTTTTATATATTTTATGGAACAATTTGAATATTACCTAAAATTTTCGAAGCAATTTGTGAATTTTAAATCCGCTTAAAAAATGTTTGAAAAATTAGGTCCCATAGGGTTGAATGTATTTCATTTTTTCGACCCGGGTTCAATCCAAAACTAATTGGGTGATATTATTCATTTATATCCCCATAGGTTCTACAGACCGTCTGAACAACATACTAAAATTTCATTTTGATTAAGTCATTTTTACGGCAGTTATCGTGCTAACTGGCAGACAGACAGACAGACAGACAAACAGACAGAATGAACAAAGTCATAAACACTTTTCAACTTTGTTGTAAAGTGTTAAAAAACAATTATATGATAGCAAAAAAGCAAACACAATGAGGAAAGACACAGAAAACTGAACACGCAGGCTGCTAAACTAAAAATCTTATGTTGGCAGCACATGACTTTCCCTATAGACTCAAATTAATTTTCTCTTTCTGAACTGGACTTATTTTAGTATATTAGGCGACGTGTCAAAGATGCGAAAAAACTAAAATATCTCGAGAACGGTTAAGGCCTAGAGTTATGGGATAGATCTTATTCTTTTCGTTGTCAAAAATTACATATAAACAAGAATTTAATTCATACATTTCAGTACATGTAGTCTTTTATTTTAGATTTCGATGAATTTTGCGAACCATTTCGCAAAAAAAAGAAGGTTCTTTTCTTTCAAAATAATTTCACCAAAATCTATTCAGTACAGGGTAATCTACAAATGATTTATCTACCAACTTTTGTGAAATTCGGTCAATTAAATTTTCAGCTAAAGTGGATTTATATGGGTCATTTTCTGTAAACAGGAGTTTTGTATGTCCCAAGTGTTTTAAGAAAAGTTCGCATGACTTGGGACTGATCAGTTTTACGATATTGTAGTTCATATTTGTCACCCAGTAACTAAAAACACAATGTATGTTTTTAATATTTAAAAATTTAATTTTTCTATAAAATGCTATTCGCCTGTGTGTCCCAACAGCCGGATCATAAAATCACAACTTCATTTATAAGCCTTCATTTTCCAGTTTTGTTTTAATTTGATATTTTATATTAAATTAGACAATTTGAATTAAAACAGTAATAAAAAGTCCGCTGTGCATTAGAGTAATATTTTAAATTAATTTTTACAACTGTCCCCTAGCTTTTTGGTCATTCACCTGTCTTTAAATTTTAACACCTCATTCTGTACATAGATGGCAACACAATATAATTAAAATATTATTTTTTCTACTAAAGTCCATATTTACCATTTCAAGAGTTCGACTATGTTCTAGCTATCATTCTGTGCAGGGAAATATTATAAAACTGAATAATTTTGAGTAAGTATTTTTATTCCTTGTCAGTAACCTGTCTTTAATTATTGTCAGAATAGAAAAGTATATACTAATTTTGTTAACATATATGTGTGCCTAATTAGTGTAGCAAACTGAATATTAAGTTAGGCTTAAATGAAAATAAATACCTAGAAAATAATATCACATGATTTGTCTTTCCCCTGTCGTCATTTACCTGTCTTCTTGCTAAACAGGGGAATGACATTAGAACAGGTAAATTACTTTTAAACTATAATTTCTTCTTAGAAAACAAAACAAATAAGAAGTTAGTTCTAAATATAAGATTGTAGCTAAAGCAAAACAAATTTTTGATTTTTCTAATGATATATATATATATATATATATATATATATATATATATATATATATATATATATATATATATATATAAAATTGTAAATCCAATGGTAGAATGTAAGTAGTAACTCATAATACACTATCTTAAAATTTGCCTACAAAATACAATGAAATAAAGGAAATTCAACCATAAAGAGGAAATTATAAAACGTAATGCAGGTCATAAAGACAAAGACAATCAACAAATTTCAAAGGTGAGGAATGAAAATAGGAAAACAATAAAATCAAGCAAAAAAGCTTGCACGTGGAAGAGCTCTAGGCTTAAGAATAGTTCATTTCGAAAAAATTCTTTTTCAAGTCCATATATCTCTTCAAAATGAACACAAAAATGCTTGTTTCTGAAACACAAGATAGATTTTATCTATAAACTTGTGTTATATGGACGACAAGCATAAAGATTAGGAAAAAAATAAATAAAGGAAATATAAATACCTTAAAATACACCTCTAACGTGCAACCATGACGAGCAATATATGACTAGACCAATGTTGCCATTCGCAGAAATGAAAAGAAGTGATCTGCTGTTGCCAAAGAGAGTAATATTAACCGTACTGCTTAAAGGCAATAAAATGAGGTATTCTACAGTTAAAGCTACAAAAGTAAAAGATGAAAATATATTATAATGTAAATTCAAGAGAATGTAGAAGTATGGCTAAAATAAAATATTAAGGAGAGATTATGAGAATTTTAGGCTAATCGAAACTTATTAACTATTCATATATATATACATACATACTAACAAAGAAGTTGTCTGTATTAAGTGCCATTCCCTTGTCATGCTGTCATTATTTACTTGTCTTGAAAATAAAAATTTGCATTTCCTATTTAATTTCCCAAAATGGTCGCTGCTACTGTAGAGACATACATGCCCACGCAGACGTCATGCTAAAAAGTGTTTTCAAGTTCAAGAGAGCTTGGATCGTGTAGATTCGTCGAAAACTCTCAAGTTGCGATTTTAGACACAATTCCATACGTTCCCCATGCATTACCATGTATTGTAGGGAAAGCAAAAATGCAAAAGCATAGCAACTAACATAGTAACTAAGATTAAATAAAATCATAGCATAATTATAAAACACGTAAAAAAAAAACCTAGAATGACTGTAGTAATAAGGACAAATTACAAAAAATAAATTACCAAATGACTAATTACTAAAAACTATCAGTAACCCATAAGATGAAGAAATAGTTATTGCCAGATGAAATACCAGTACGTTTGAAGGTAATAAAAAAAGATAGGACAGGGGATTAGGCAAATGCAGTGCTTGCCAAAGTACGTAGTCATATTCTTTGGTAAGCATATGACCACGTACTTTGACAAGCATTGAAGGTGTCACATTTAAATGCGCATTATTACTGACGGAGGGCGTCTGCGTATATAAGTGTTGTTTATTTTAACATTCTTGAATAGTACAGTCATTCACCGATAACTCTTTTGTGAAACAAATGCCTATGTTGTGAAACAAAAAATTTTGTATCAGTTTTAGGATCCATTCCTACTCATGAGTTCTACAACTTTGTGATTTCCGTCCGTCCAACTACCTACTCTAAACTTTCTGTTGAGTCGGACGGTCTAGGTTGTGTAATTTTGTAATTGACTCTTTTTCGTCTATCTCGCTTTGTTGCCGATTTTAGAATCCCAACTTTTAAATACTCCTCTAAGGGCACTGAAATTACTTTTATTCGATCGAGCATAATCAATTTTAATGTATGTAGACCTAACGTAAGCAATCGTGGACCTTTCCTTACAAAGTTATTAGGATGCTTAAAGACTTTTTTGGAAACCCTATATTCATCCATGTCACTAAAGTCCCACCAAAACTATATATATCTATACCGTTAAAGTACAACCAAACTATTGCACCATGCCACTAAAGTACCGCCCAAACTATTCATTTATGCCAGTAAAGTTCCTCCAAAAAACTATTTACAACTCCCCTTTCTCTGTTTGCACTGTGAAGTTTCTTTTGCTAATCATCAGCTCATAAACAATCGTATCAGCCCGAGTAACACAGTAACCCATTCATGGAGTTTTATTAAATCAAATAATCACTTATCGCGACCTAATTTACGACGATAAGTTATAAATTATTAAAAGAGGGCGCCTCGAACGCCCATTCATGCTTAAAAGCCCGCAGGCCGCAGCTTGTTAAGAAGAAACGCACTTTTACTACTTTGTATCTCGCTGATTTAATGATAGTCACTCGGGTATTTTTTATGATATATGCAGTTAAAAAGGCTGTCGAGATAGTCGTATAGACTATGTAGATGTAGGTAAATGTGTGTCCAAATTAGCTCCATCGGTTGAAGGGGCCGTGCACTTGGTGAGTTTTTACAATTGTAGGTAGACGATGCAGCTAAGGCTGATTATGTGTGCGTCTTTGAATTTTTCGGACAGTAAAAACTGTTCTGTGTTAAATCTTAAAAGGAAGAAAAATAGATTAACCTTCCGTTAAACTCCAAGAATACTACAAGAGCGAGGTCTGTAAGGACTCGAACCTGTCCCTCTGGCTCTAAATCGGGCCAAATTTCTAAAGTTTGAGGTCGGGATGGTTGGTCTCAGGCTTAGTTTGGAAAATTTCCGGGCCATACGAAGTTCCGCAACAATTTGGATAGGTCAGACGAGGTCCATGTTTTGAAAAGTTAAAAATTAAAATTAACATAGCATGTATGAAAATTATTATTAATTTCAGCAAGGTCAAGGGAAGTAAAGCTAAAAAAAACATATCTTTTACATACTTCAGCGAACATAGATGTTTTAGCTTTACGTTTTCATACATATATAAAAAAAGTAGCTGTTAGGGGGCGAGGCCGGGCTGAGAACGAAAATTTTTCGGACTGGATCAAACTCAAGTATTACATTGCAAAATGTGTCGGTACTGTCCGACCGGATCGATAGAATTATCAATTTTTTGCTCTTGTACTCGGGGAAAATATATATATATATCCAGCTGTCCTGTAGAAATCATAAATAGGGTTATCCGGTATGGC
This sequence comes from Amaurobius ferox, assembly GCA_951213105.1. Lineage (NCBI taxonomy): Eukaryota > Metazoa > Arthropoda > Arachnida > Araneae > Amaurobiidae > Amaurobius > Amaurobius ferox. The sequence goes on from OX578134.1 coordinate 13,673,537, forward strand.
ATCGGTAGTTTTGTACGCGAAACCTTTCATTAGTTGATGTTCCTCTTTTGCCATATCTTTTGCTATGGGGAATAATGCTATGAAAATCTAAATTTCATATAAGTCGAGTTCTAATCATAGAAATTCCTAAAAATTATATCTCGTTCTAATTTACATAATGTATCCACACATAAAATTTCATTTCGATAAAAATATTTATTCTTAATTCATCGTGTCCCACACATCACAGACATACACAGACGGACATATTTCCAAAAGCGTTCGAAATGGGTTCAGGATGGGCTTATCCGTCAAAATCTCGAATTCAAAAATTTCCGTGAAAACAACCCTTCTCTGTACAATAATATGAAAAATAAAAATGTAATTTCATTACTTAAAATTTAGAGAATTTATATTTTACTTTCGAAATGCATTACAAAATATCTATTTAAACTTAAGGGATATTTCAAATCAACCCAACGCGCATGTTGACGCTCTTTTGTGTCGGATTTAAATATTTAATCGACCCCTAATAATAAATTTACACTCCCTCATAAACCACCCTCTCTTACCCGGAAGAGTGCAGGTGCCCGCACCGTATTAGTGCTGATCGTAAAAAAATGCTTCGACACTCCTGGATCGTAACTCTCAATTCGAGGGCGTTGCCGGAATCTCAGTCAAGAGGGATTCCCGAGTTTAATTTTTTTACACTCCCGGATTCGAACCGGTGCTGTCAAAGAACCAGGAAGGGCAATCATGGGGAGTAAAAGCACAAACATAGTCACGTGATCAGTGCGTCCCAGTTTTTGAAGGGCCGGATTGGGAGCGGAAGCTCCTTCGAAAGGCCGGATCTGATGAGTGGACGTTGGATCAGAGGATACTGTTGATGTTGACATTGTTACCACGTGGTCAACAGAAGTGTAGCAGAAGGGTTAATAATAATACCCGCAACAGCTGATTTGAAATTAACTATGTATTTCATTATAAAATAACTGTTTTGATGTAAATAAGCATGTTTTAGAAATAGTCTGAGCTCAGCAACTAACAAATTTAAAGCCAGCAGCATGTTCGGACTGAATTAGTCGGTCTCTATAGAGGTTCACAAAATGATGGCACATAAGAATTTTTCTTGCTGCCAGTTCAGGTATCAGCTATTCCTTGCTGCTGATGAGCGTGAAACTGACTATGGATGCTGAAACTTGCAATGGGAGTGCGATAATTGCTTTAGGTGCCCCTATATCATTTAAAATTATTTTTGCGAGTATAGAAGAAAACATTAATATTCAAGTTGCTCAAATAGACAGAACATTGTCTCTACAGACAAAGGTGCATTATTCGAATCCCGGTTGGGACACTACAATCCATCGAAATCATCCTCATAAAAGTGTAACCATCAGTATCCTCTGCATATTGTCATCGTCTTGATTTCTTCTAAAGGGGTAAAAATGAATTGGACGTCCACGGTTGGCAAAATATGACATTGAAAAATGAGGTAGCTGTAGAGCGCTCGCTCTCTTTTCTGCGCGCATCGCTCGCTGTGACTAATATGGGAAGTGTTTTTAAGCTCCACTGCTGGCATTACTTGACAAAGGTGTATTCATGGGCAGAAAACATGAGAAAACTGGAAGAGTCTTGTGAGCGAACAGCATTTTTTTGATTTTGATATTTTTCGTCTTTGGGATGAACATGGTAGTCAGTATCGGTAAGAATAAACAAGGCCGCCGATGTGGGGTGGGGAAGTAAAAGGATGCATTGAACAAGGGGCTGGAAACAGTTTATGAAAAAAACTCAACACCTTGTAAAATAGGGGGTAGTATATGTGGTCCCGCGCTTAGGGACCCGAAAATTCTGTCGTTCGCACCGAAAATAAATATTTTGATTTTAGAAAATGTTATCAAGGGATAACTGAGGATTTAATAATTTTATTAGCAAATTTATTCAATATTAAAAAATAGGTTTGTCAAAATATTACATTATAAATTCTACACCATAATTCTAAAAGTATATTCTATTTCTACCCTCAAATATTATTGAATAGATAACGTATTGTTTGCTAAAAATTATGCACATGAAAAAAAAATTATGATTTCAAGCTGCACAGTTTAAGACCTCCTGAATTTGTTTTGTATTGAATGTCTTTTTTTTTTTAGAAAACGTCCTTCAGATTATGCCCTAATTTTTATAAAAAAATGTCTTTTATTTTATTTTATTTCAACATTTTCTATAGCTCATTTTTATCGTAGTTCAGGTTTATAAATGAAGACTAAACGTTATGCAAGAACGGATAAAGAAAACAGAAAATATTTATTATGAGAAAGTTTCGATTTCACTTGTCAGTCGGAGGAGCTACGCAACATCCAGATTGCTGTAGTGCTGCCATCTAGTTTCAACGTCAGACAATAAGTTTCTCTTTTATCGTATTTAATAGCTCATTGTTACATGAGCTTGATTTGTTTATAAACAGTGGCGTCGCCAAGGGGAGGGGGGAGATTTTTGGCCCATAACACCCTCTGGAACCCACCGAACTCATTGAATTTGAAAGAAAGTATATATGGAGAAGTGGAAAACAAAATATTTGGTTATCCCCCCCCTCCCCTCCAGAAAAATTTTCTGGCGACGCTACTGATATAAGTAATACAGACCTATTGCGCAAAACCATTTTATCTTCTTACGGTATCAAAAAGTGGTAGATGTTGTGGATGACTATATTTTTGTTTCTCCGAGACTGTATCAAAATAACACCAACCATCTAACGATGAAAATTTGCTCGAACGGAATTTTTAGTTCCCATGCTGTTCTTTCGTTGATAGAATATTTCACTATAGATCTTTCTGAAAAATAACAATATACCCAATAATAAATAATTTTTTGAAAATTTTAATTTTTCGTCGATATATAAATTTTAGAAAATGGTGTCAAAATTCAAACATATTGATGTGACTTAAAATTTAGACTTCTTAATTACGAGTTATAACTGGCTAAATTATTTCTTATTATTAAAAGAAAACGTAATGTTAATTTTAAGACAATGTTAGTATTTATTTATTTTTTTTTTTAAATTACATTCAACTCAATCGATTTATTTCCTTTCGAGGGGTAAAAAACCCCATCAGGGCAAGATACGAAACCAAGGAGGGGCGTGGGAGAAATCCATGTATGTATGGGGGAGAAGGGGACACACAAGGCTTAAAAAGAAACTGGTTATAAGCTATTTTGAATATGTATTAACATTAAACTTTTGAAAATATTTAAATCATTAAGATTATCTTTGAATTTAAGTATTTTTCATGATTTTTTATATTTAAATTCATATACTTTAAATCTCTTATTTAATTATATATTTTGGGTAATTTGATCTTTATTAGTGTCTCTGCTTTGTTGATGTCCTAAGTACGTGTTAGAGTGACTATTGGATAAGCCCTGACTGGAGACTTCTATGAATTACTATTTAAATCATTATATTACAAATAATTATGAATATATATATATCTTATGAATAATTATCATAATATTAATAATAATGTATCGTAATAATAATCATTATATTATGAATATACGAATTATTATTTGGATTACTATTGAAATCAATATGAGAAAAGTGGTATTATTTTTCTAAATTTTCCCTCTAATCGCGGCATAGCTCTCAAACACAGATTTTTCCCTTTTCCTACTGGCGATGGTCTGAAGTAAATCGTTCCATTTTATCGAATGCGAGAACTCCGGCTTCAGGAGATTTCCCGCGTTTTCCATCCGCGAGGAACGAAATTCTATGTTTTGTTTATCTTTATTCTGTCAAGCGCCACACGTGACTTGATTTTCACGTGCTTTTTCACTACATCGTAACTGCTGTCTTCTGAACAATACGCTGGCAAAGGTGACCTCCATTGAATCAACTTTGCTAATGAATCTGATGAGAGTGTTATCTGGATGGGGTATAAATAAAATGTTCCATTTTTATACAATGGTGTGGTTAAGAAATGATGTAGGCCGGGACATGACTTGTCCAACATAGTGAACAAATTTAAATTGTGTGTATTCATACGTAAATCCAATAACAAGATATTTTAATGTTGCAGTTCTTTGATTTTTTTACAACTTCCATATATGATCAGTATTGTTATTGTCTGAAATTACATAGGAGTGAAGGCTCTAAATAATTTGCTGCACAAAGCATTGCGAAGCTTTGCCACCCCTTTAAAACATATTTTCACAGATTTCCTATCTACAAATTATACATGATTGTGAATAGCATATATTTTACTAAATTACTAAAAAAAAAACGTTTTTGTCATATAGATATGTTTTTTTTTTACATTTAGACCGTTGGACGCCCTAAAATGTCGCCGCCCGAGCCCTGTGTCGCATGTGGTTGCCCTACAAGCCAGCCTTGAAATGGCCATATACTTTTAGTCTCAAGATTAAAAGGATAATTTATCATTTGTAAATGAAATAATGTAATTTATTAATACGAAAATATATCAATTATTGATACCTCTGGAATACATTTTATACACAAGATGTAAAAATGTATTTCATAATTCGGCGATCAACTGAAATTAATGCGAATTGAAGATCTTGCGCTGCACTTGTCAAAACTACCTGAAACTTTTAAAAGTGTTTAACGAATAAGTATTGAAAATATTTATTAGAGCAAATCCTCAACTGTTTTCAACTCTACCTATTAGCTTTAAATTCAGTCAGTCTGATAAGAAATTATCACACATTTTACATTGTTTATATAATTTTACAACGATTTAGAGCTTAGTGAGATTTACGTATATGGTGGAAAATATCTGAGATACTACCAGAAAGTATCTGACCCTCATTAAGCTCAATCCTGAAAACACAAATTTTCTATTCTGATGCATCCACTACAAAACCGTTATCAGTTTGATTTACTACATCCATTTACTATTTTCAGTCTGATATACTTTTATTAATGATTGCGGCCTTGGTATTCATACGATTTCCTCCAGTATTTGGAGAAAATAATGCAACTAACTTATTTTGTACGTACTGCTCAAACTGCTGATAATTGAATGTGAATTTTATAACTTACTTTCCTTTATCTGCATTAATCAGCATTTCCTGTCTGAAATTTATCAAATCTAAGTGCGAAAAGTGTAATGATAGAAAGGCTTAGATATCATGTGGTGTCAAAATGACCCTATATATTTTTCAAACGCTTTACAACTTGACTGGCAGATCACGAGATCTGCAACAATCTATCGATGATCTGTAAGTATAGCATCAGCAATTCAATGAACTCATAAACTTTGCCAAAGCTGTGCATTCGGGCATTGCTGTTTTGTTAAAACAATAAAAAAATTTCCGAAAGTGACCTGGTAACCCTGGCCTCGACCATCGAGTGACCCAGGTACCGAGCTGGTAAGTTGATTGGCTTATTAGGTCAGGTTTGTTCTAATTGCCACCTGACCATTGTTTTGCCATACTGACACACTTTCTCGTCTCAGGTCTCGCGCGACTTTAGAGTGAAGTGATTTCGGCCCTTGTTTTCTTTCTCCCTCGATTTGCGTTCAACTACGCACACACACACAAACAAACGAACTTATTTTAGAAGACGAAAACGAGTTTGCTTCTAACCTATTTATGTCACGGGACCTTGCTTGATATTGGTATTCATGATTCTTGCTAAAACAGATAAGGTCAGCATGATCTCGAATTGTTATTTCAATCCTATTGTCCAGGTACTTTAGAACCTTTTGTTTAACGCCACCTGTAAAATATTGGCAGAAATAAATGACACTGACTCACAATGAACAATTTTATTTGAATGGTAGATATGTTTAGGAAGATCCGGTTTACGGGCAACATGCTGCATTTTCGATGCTTACCTTGTATAAGCTGACATATCCTCAACTACAAATCATACTATCCATTTCAGTTTTTAGATTAATGTTATTTCTCTCTTATCATATATCTCTTAAATGGAACAAATCCCCAATTCTTATTCCATTAATCAAAGTATGAAGTATATTCCCTTTTTCGTATCTCGGCATACAGTTCAGAGAAAGGGGTATTATTAAACTCAAACCAATAAGCGATTATCTCCCAAAGAATCAGCTCATTTTAAGTGACAAGCGTTTAACAATTAATATTTATTTATAACGCATTGAACTTGTTTTGAGAACTTTATTATTTATTCTTCAATCTTTAATGCTCATAAAGAAAATATATAACTTCATTAATAAAAACTATCTGCAAAAAATGACCTGATTTATAAGATTGTTTTTCTAAGTCACTCTTTCTCTATTTTAGGTATTGTATCATTGTTAGCATCCACTTTTGCCCATGGAACCTTGGAAGCCACAAGGACCTACTTGTAAAGACTGCCTGAACACTCTTGAGGAAAGGTCGTCTTTCCCGACTTCTGGCACGATGATCACTCCAAACGGCCACAGTACTCCCCTCAAAAATCCACAGAACCTGACCACAGGCTGCAATGGAAATTTACTGCTCAAGAATGGTCACCCTAAGTCTCACATCATAAAGGCACATATCAACAACGGACACACAAAGAATGGGAACCCTTTGGAAAAGAATGGTCACCATTTGGACATAGTCAAAGACAGCTTGTGCTGTTTCAAGCAGTCTCAATCACAGTCTTCTATAAAGAAACAAGGTGACAATGAACGTGTCAACAACAATTATTCTTGCGGACTTTTGTCTTTTCAGCCAAGCTGGCTACAACATCTCGCGAACAAAAAGGTGTTCTTAGCTGTCTTCTGTTTGACCAGTGTTCTTCAGGGCATGTACTATACGTACTTTGTCAGTGTACTAACGACAATAGAAAAACTTTATCAAATTCCAAGCAAAACCACAGGTATGATAATGTCTGCGACAGAGGTTGGTCAAATTGGTGGTGCTCTTCTACTAACTTATTACGGTGGGCAAGGCCATAGACCCAAATGGATTGCTTGTGGTATGATAGTGTTTGCCATAGCCTCTATATTTTGTGCCACACCGCATTTTTTGTATAGTGATATGACAAATCCATTGTCTTCTACCTCAGAGAATGATAATTCAACAACTACTGCTTTGAAAGAGCTTAGGACGAAACTTTGCCACAACACATTTGCCTCAAAGGATGCTTACTCGAGGACTCCGTTCGTGCCAACATTACCATCCCATAATTCTACTTTATCGGGAAATAGAAGTAATATAGAGACGAAGCTCAAGTACAATCGGCCTCTGCGGGCTACCAACGCAGGTAATTTTTTAAAACTTTCTATTTAAATTTTATTTTCTGCTTAATTGCTTGTATATATATATATATATATATATATATATATTTAACAAAAGTATTAAATTGAGAGGAAGTACACACCACACACAACATAACCCCATCCAAGAATCCAACATACCCCCCATCTAAGAATTTGAAGCAGAACATGAAAACACACCTACCTCATACCTCATAAAATCCTCATACAGCTTTCTGGATTTCAACTCTATACATATAAAGAAATATGAAATTATATATATATATAAGTATATATCTGACTATTTTATAGATTCCCCTTAAATATGTATTCGCAATAATGAATGTCTGTTTTCTTGCATCCTTATCCATAGAACAAAGAGATTTTCATAGGCTTAACTGTATTATCATCATTCTTTCCCATTTTACTTCCTATTTGTGGCCTTGGCACGACCTTCAGTCCGAATCTCATAAAATTTCAAGAATGGCCATTTCATCACATCTTTATTCAGCCATTTCTCTTTCAAAGGCCCTTTTAAATCATCGCCGATATGCAAACAAAAAAGTGTGTAACTACTTGAGACAAACTTATGAGTCTGCTTTCGGATAACCATTGTTCGGTTAGAAAATCAGTCTCGTCATATTTTAGCGTTATTTTTACTTTCCATATGCAGTGGAAAGTCGTTTTAACGAACCTATGCTATAAGGAAAGGAACGTTCGTTTTCAACGTTCGAAATGTATAGCCCCGGGCAAGGGCGAATCGATAGACAATATCTACACAATTTACAACAAAGTAACTTTTATTTTAATTATACATTATTCAAAATAAATGTATAAAAGTTTCTGTGTAAATAAACACAGGGAGATGTATACGTATTTTACTCCGACTGGCGTTTGTTTCCTTCAAGTACCGGTTTGAAATATATACTATATATATAGTATATATATGCCTATCCACGTCAAGAGATGTTTCAGTGCAAAAGGAATTGAAAGAGAGTGAAAGCGCACCGTCTACCTGGGCTTAAATAATTATCCGATAGACGTGTGAAATCTGCGACTGCGACTGCATTGTTACTATTACAAATATTTGTGGATTTTAAATCTTTGAGACCCTAGCTAACCAGTTTTCATTATTCATAGTGATATGAAATTCAACATGTAGTTGTCTTTTTTAGAACATTTTGATCCTTTGGGTTTTGAACCTTACCGGTCCAGCTCGTTCTGGATTCGGCCTAGGATATACATGTTTTGGGGAAAGTAACCAAGAACCAGAGCACCTAGAAAGCTCAAATATGGCATAACGCTCGATTTCCATGGCATATTTTCATTTTCTGGATTTCAAACTTTACCGGTCTAGCCTGTCCTGTACCATCCAGAGGAAAGTGCACATTTTTTGGAATAACTCAAGAGCCGAATCATCTAGAAAGTTCATATTTAACACACCGTTGCCTGTCGTGGCATATATATATATATATTTTTTACCTTACTGGTGCAGATAGTCCTAAGCCCCACCTTATGAAGGCACACAAATTTGGTATTCGTTATTTTTTATGTCATATTTCAATTCTTTGGGGTTTTAACCGTCTAGCCCGTCATTGGAAAGCACATGTTTTGGAACGTTCAATCGAGCTAAAAACAGGTTTTCAGGATCCACACAAACATTTATTTTAAAATGAGCTGAAGAGTAACTCCTGCACTGTGTGATCAACCACCAATAAAAAAGAATACAACGAGCTAACTTCAAAATTAATAATATCATGGCGTGTTCCACTCCACTTCGTTCAATTGATCACTTTCACGAAAAAGTCGTCTAAAAGTTCTAATTCACCATTCGAGTGATGTTTCCTTTGTACATAAGACAGTCACACCATTGTCATTACATAACGGGAATACTTAGAACGTGTTCCATATTTAGAACTGTCACTGAAGTGTCACGATATTCGACCTCTTTCGTGTTATAGCGTATCAAGATGATGTGGACTTACTGTTTATTACTTAGTGATATCTTATTTTCTTAATGGTGCATAATTAAGACTAACTGTCAGCAATCCTTACTTCAGAAATATTAATTTTCACTTTCTCATACCTGTCTTGCTTCCACAAAAATATTTGAATTCAAGATTTTCACAAAAATACACGATTTTAAGACCGCTTGAACGTTTTAATTTAAACCTTTTCGAATGTCGAGTGAAATGAATATTCAAAATATGGTCTGAGATCCACGACAATCAATAGGCCCCTGACTTGTGGACTGACTCCAATTTCATTTGATTTTCTCAATTGCTTTGAGAGATGTCTTGCTCATAGACACATAGACATCATTATTAGAATGCCAGGAGGGCTCAACGTGCAGATTCATCAAAATCCGAAAATTTATAATTTCTATCTTTACTATGAATCGTTTTTTTTTTGTTTTTTGTTTTTTTACAAAACGCCATAATGAAAATTCACCATCTTTATCATTACCATCAGTCCTTATTTCTCTTTCCAGAACTCCATAATAAAAATTCATCATCTCAATCTTTACCATCAGCCGAGGCATGGAAGAGAAGCAAAGACGAGTGCGAGGACAAGCATAAAATGAATACGCACACCAAAACTACGAACACAGTCCTAATCATATTATTCGCCAGCCTATTGTTCATTGGCATCGGTGCTACTGCTGTTTATACACTCGGCGTTCCATATATAGACGACAATGTTGCCACCAGAGAGTCCCCACTTTATTTTGGTAAGTTCAATTCATTCAAGAATTTAATATAAAAGGTGATCAGAAGATTTTGAATTAAATAAGGACAAATCCCGTTTCTCCTTAAATAAGGACACGACGGAGGAAAAGACGTTACATATTAAGTGTTAACCGAAGTAAAACATAATATTTTTTTTAGAAAAAGCGTATTTTATGTTTCAAACTTGGATTGTGTTTTAAGTCAAATACTTACTTATTAAATACCATTATCGAAAAAATTTTATGAAGATTCTTGTTTTTACTTTCTTGTATCTAAGCTCCATATGTACAAAAACACATGTTGCATTTTAAATTGAAATGTTAATTTTTTTATAAGCAATAACTGTCTGCGAAGAAATGATTGTATCTAACATGTTAAATCGTTGCAAGAATTAAAAGATTATGCTCTATTTCCTGACAGTTCTTGCTTATAAAAATTAGCATTTCAATTTAAAATGTAACATGATTTTTAACATGTTTAGAATAATATTGAATATTTTTATAATATTTCATTACGAAATCCTTATTTAAAGTTCATAAATAACCTTTAAGTATGATAAATCATGCAGTAATGTAACGAAGAACCACATAAAATTAAAGAAGCAATGCATTTTTGATAAAGTACTGTTAAAGAAACTTTGTACCGTAAAGAAAGTTTAACGGTTATACGCCACTTTCCTCCTTTCAGGAATGGGTGTTTACAATACACTAACACAACATGTATACAACTAAAAAGCAGCAAGAAACTGGATAACTCATAAATGCGTCTACAATTTGTATAACCAAAATCGCAAATTCACAAAGTAAGATAAAAGAAAAGAAAATGTACTTATTTTTTTAGGACAAAGTAATATTTGTTTAGTGCTGCCATTTGTATGTGATAAAATCATATAGATTCATTCAAACTTGTTTCAATATGAAAATATTCACATTGTTTATTTAAAAAATTTGATGTGGGCAGCATATGACTTTCCTTATATGCTGCAATGGATTTACTAGTTTTACAGTAAAAAAAATAACGTATAAGATCCACGGTGCTGTGTTTTTATCGTTGAATTGTATATTGGGCGATTTTCCGGATGACAACATGTTGTTGTTGTTGAGACCCAGACCGTCCGACCTACCAGAAAGGTGTAAGGTAACTGTATGGACGGCCGGGAAGTAAGGATGACAACATGTGAAACTATTTCAAAATACTCAACAACTTATATTTCGCGCAACTGTAAATAAACAATCATCAATATTGATAGCATCCTCAATAAACGATATAGTCAATATATCAAAAATATCTGATGTGGGCAACACATGACTTTCCTTATATAATGCAATGAATTTACTACTTTTACAGTAAAAAAAAATAGATTTTTCTTTTAGGAGATACTTATATTCTTTACAAGATATTGAATTTTCGACAATTAGTCATCATTTTCATTGATTTAGCGTCATTTTTATCTATTTGGCGAGATTTTCGTTAATTTGGCAACATTTCAAAAAATCGCCAAGTTGGCGACATACCGCCAAATTCGTCGCCAATAACTTATTCTTATAGAAAGAAGTAATAAATGACTATTGGCGTTTAAATACAAAAGTATTACTCAAAGTATCTTTTCTCATGAATGGAACGAGCTAGATCCACGAGAATGATGTCACCCAATTTATCACATGATATTACATATGAAAAGTGAACATGTTTCTCAACAGTTAATATTTTTTTAATTTATGGGATTTTTTGACAAATTTATTTGAAAAATGTGCAATATCTCGAGAACGGCTCATGCTAGCGTTCTAAAATTTATGTCACTCGTTTTCTAAGGGAAATTTACACAAGAAATGTCTATTTGCGTAACTTTATTAAAGGTTTTGATTTTTTGGTGATTTTTTCAAAATTTCACTCGAAAATTTAGGGGGGGAGGGGGTTCTGAACATTCGATTACGTTTAGAAACAATAGGCTTCCAGTATTTACAGATGGTGATTTTTGTACCAAATTTCATTCGAATCGCTTCATTCGTTCGTGAGATATCGTCTCTACAGACTCACTGACACACATACTTTCACACACAGACAGACATCACCGCAAAACTGTTCGATTCGTGATCAGGAATGCTTGAAACGTGCTCTCCCGTCGAAAACTCGAATTCGAATTTTCGACCCCGTCACAATACTTTCCGTATACATTATGTATATAAGGAAAGTAAAAATTATTAAAGTGGTATTTCCACTGTGCAAATACAAAAGAAAATCCGTCTAGATCGCTGATTTTCTGATACAATCCTCCCCAGTCGTTGGTTCTTTTCTGGAGATCGACACTTTAATTTCCTTTTCACAAACAACGATTCAAATGTTAAAAATTTATTTAAAAATTCAGTAAATTTGAAAAAAGGAGACAAAAGTTTAGAAAATGAAGAGATTTGATGATTTAGTTTTAGAAAACTAAAGAAGAGGTATTGAAACTTGGAACTCTCAAAACGAGAAATATACTCAGCTTGCATTGCGCTTCTTAATAGTACATTACGCTTCTAGTAGTTTAAAATAAAGCATATGAGACAGCAATTTATAAACTTCTACAATAACATTGACCATTGAATTGATTCAAAATATAAAGTGCTTTAAAAAAGTAGATGATAGTAAGATGTAGTTTAGTTCTACAAGATAAGTAGCAAGTAATAATTCTGTTAATTTTATAGGTATCACAATCGGTGTTCGAATTTTTGGTCCTGTGTTTGGTTTTTTACTTGGTTCCTTTTGTACCAGTATTAACGTCAATTTTCCGTTTGGTAAGTACACATTTGAAAAGATTATTTAATTTTATTGAACTCTATTATTTTACGGATCTTTTAATGTACGCATGATTTAGTTCTTCTCGAATGAAGGTATTTTTTTTTCTTAAACTATAAGAATCCAAATCTGCATTTAACACTTAAAGAAATCTGCATTATTTTTATCTGCATTTGAATCCACCACTACTAGAAAATGAGTACCAAATGAATGAGGAATTATAAGGGAAAATGACACAGCATTTTATATAATTTTATGTATTAAAATATAAGTATACTAAAATATAAGGTTTAATTAAATATATGCATTATTAAATATTAATGAAAATGAAATAATTCTGGAAGTAAATTTGTTCTAAAATTAAAAATTTTCTTCTGGACAATAACATATAATTGAATTTCTAGCTGTACGACTGCAGATTTTAATAAAATTTATTAAAATAGGTGTTTGAATAATTTAGGTAGTGCCAGAAAAATGTTTTATATAAGAACAATATAAATTCCATAATACTGGTTAAAGAAAAATATTGTTCGTTTTAAAGTTATAAGGTAGTCATTATTTTTTGGTTTAGTATTAACATTTTAACCAAGTTTAATTAAAATTTAGTACTTAATCTTACCATAATATTTCATGAATACGGAAATACATATATAAAGAATTTTCAAGATTTTATTTATTAATTTATTTGCTTTACACGATTCTCTGTCTGTAATTTGTTTTGTTCTAAACAACTTAAAATGTCAACTGCAAAATTTGTTTCACTGTTTAAAGACTTATTATGCAAAAAAAAAAAAAACTTAAATGCTAAATAAATAAATAAATACGCTGATTTGAGCTTCTAATTTGAGCTTCATGATGTTTCTCCGATGTTGTTTTCTCAGCATGATGTGTTATGAGATAAGGAAACAACTTTTACAGTTGATTTATATTTATTGTAAAAATAATGTCTTATATTTATTGTTGTGAAGCAAATTTGCTGTAGTATATTAATATCTAATCAGAATCATACTAATGCTTATTTGCAATTTTAAACAATCAATTAATTACTTTGGTGCCAATATTAGTTTATTACAGTAAATGTAGCTCAATACACGGTCCTGAATGCCGTTCAAGAGGCGTGCCGGACTATATAGCATGCCCAACCTTGGATGCTGGATTAAAGAAAGTTTACTATAAATAAGTACTAACCTTCTTATGGTTATAACCTAGAACAGCTATACTACTTATAATTGAGCATATAATTGGTTTTATTCATCAACTAAGGTTTAACTAAATATTTTTAGTTGAATTTTAGTGGAAATATTTTTTTTTTCAGCAGCCAAGAAACTGAAAAATATTTTACCTATACTTAGTTATAGTAAACTTTCTTTAATCCAGCATCCGAGGTTCGGCACGCTCGATAGTCCGGCATGTCTCTTGAACGACATTTGGGACCATGCACTGAGGTACGTTTAAAGTAATGAACTAAATGATTTTATATGCAGACTTCTGTTCACTGAAGTTTGCCTTATAATTAAAAAAAATAATTTAATTTTTTTCACATACTGTACAGTGTAATGTTTTATTAGAACTCAGCTTTAATTTGTAATTCGCCTACTCTGTAATCGGGCTTTGCCTATTGAAGGGCTTATTAAATAAATAAAGTAATCCGGTCTGTGTAACGTTTTAAGCAAATAAATGTTGTGATCCATAATTTTATTTTGAATTGATTTTACCCATTTTAGTATGATGTCCAATATTCCAGCACCCCTAAACTCCAGATTAATGGAAAGTTACTTTATTGGTTTTCTCATACGCTGCTTTGAAACGTAAAGCTTAACCATAATTATTAATTTTACTATTTATAAAGATTTTTACAATGTTTTCTGGATTGTCCTAATTACCTTTTATTCAGATCATCCCTCGATAAAAGAAAATTCAGATTGAAAAGGAAATTACCGCATTGGAAGAGACAGATTGGAACAAATATGTTCCCAAACTTGTCAAGGGCCTTTTTGGTCCAATCTATGATATATACCGATTTCATACGTTTATATTTGAATTTTTAACTTTTATTAACGTTTTGATACCCTCCCCTCATTCCGTTAGTCTGACCTCTGGCCCAGATTGATTTGGATAAAAGGATTTATTATAAATAAACAAAAGTAATAAATCTTAATTAATTAACTTATTGCTGTGACTCTATGCAGAAACTCCTGAAATAACAACTGACAATCCTCGCTGGATCGGAGCATGGTGGCTCGGTGTACTAATAGTTGGAGCAGCTCTCATTGTTACAACCCTTCCCATGGCGGCTTTCCCAAGAGAATTGCCCAAGCCTTGTAAGCATAAAAAGAAAAATAAGTTGAAACTTCCAAAAAAGCTTAAACCTACGATGAGTGAAGGGGAGCTACTAAAATGCAACGATGTAAAAGGAACATCAGCAGACAGCCGTAACTGCCATTTGTGCCAGCAAGCAGCTTTTTGCAACGATTTGAAGAAGCCGAGCCTTAAAGGTATGTACTTGAATCATTTCTTTCCTTTCATAAATAATGTGTTGTT
The DNA here is from genome assembly GCA_951213105.1 of Amaurobius ferox. Lineage (NCBI taxonomy): Eukaryota > Metazoa > Arthropoda > Arachnida > Araneae > Amaurobiidae > Amaurobius > Amaurobius ferox. Next base: position 13,688,784 of record OX578134.1, read on the forward strand.
CATTATAGTCAGCTCTTGTCATAACGTAACCTGTTACACCTTTATATCGTCCTTTAATGATTCTAGACCTAGCTAATATACATAGAGGCCTGTACTAGAAAACTTTTAGTAAAACGTTAGTAGTGAATGTTCAACTCTGGATAATCCATAGCTTTTCGTTAAGATTAAAAAAAACAAAATCCCGTTAGCGGAAGTAAGATATCATTGCGAATAAGTGCTTTGAAACTTAAGATCGCGTATGAAGATTTTTAAGCAACAGTCGACATGATGAAAGAATTCTTTCAGTAGTACGGTTTGGTGTTTCCATAGCTTCAATTACATATGACTATTTAGATTTATATCTCCATGTAAACGCCGCAGTGGTGAAAATTCGTAGGAAAACAGCGAAAACTTAATAAAAATGGCAGCTACACTATAAAAAAAATCCTTGAATTTTTTTTACTGAACAGAAAAAATGTGGAATAGTTATTAGTTTTCTTTTAGGAAACAAAGCTTTGCGACTGAGGAAACATTTTAAAAGATTTACCTGACATGTTTTTAAAAGATTTACCTGACATGTTTTTAAAAGATTTACCTGACTGTTTAAGACATTCGACTTAACGGAAATTTCTGTGTGCTGAAAGTCTCACCAGTGAATGAAAGACTTATTTTCTGGTCTTATAAAACTTAAAATTAAGCCCGTCATATGATAATAGTAAGTTTTCTTACTGATATTGCAGAGGTAGTCTATTTCATGAAGGACGCATAAAAAACACAAAACTAATCTATAGTTGCTACTACCTGCAACGGGAGCGCGATTCTAGCTTTGAGAACCCCCTCTATTCGGGTTCTGGGAATTTGGGGATATACAAAGTAATGTAAAAAGTTCTCTTCCATTCATTTCATCCGCAGCACTTGCAAACTTAAAATTTTCAGACGGACATGTGCACCTTTCTGATCAATATTGTTAATCACAAAAAGATCCCTTAAATAAAACGTAATTACTTTACGATCCTTTAAATAAAACGTAACTACTTTACGACCCCTTAAATAAAACGTAATTACTTTACGATCCCTTAGGAAAAACATAATTACTTTACGATCCCTCGAACAAAAAGCAAGTTCCAACCCTTAACGAAACATAAATTAAATTCTAACCAACACATTTCTGAAAATTCACAAAGTTGGCGATATTGCACAACATTTGACGCCAAGCATGACAGACAAACAGATAGAGATATTAACTTTTCTTATGTATATTTTCAGCAATGTTATATACTATACACGTGCTTCATATCTTTAATGACGCCCACCCTTTTTAGATTTTCCATCTGCCATTCGGAGGCTGCTTGGAAATGAGATTCTCATGTACCGGACTGCAAGCAGCGTGCTCCACATCCTTCCGATTGCAGGGTTATACACTTTCTTGCCAAAATACCTGGAAAGCCAATTTCAACTTACAGCCACTATGGCCAATATGATATCAGGTAAGTATAACAGTTTATGCAGAGTGCTTCAAAAAGATTGCACGACTGAGCATCTCTTGAATGATGGCTCGCATACCCCATAGTTTCAATTTAGAAATGTTTTAAACAAGATAGTCTATCAAACTACGACAATTTTGGTCTCGAGACATATTGTAATTTAAAAAAAGTACAAAATTCAACATTTTATGACGTTTCTTTGCAAAGAAAATTCCATTTGGCAAATTTTTAAATTGTTCCCTTATAAATAAAGTTTTTTTTTAAGGGGGGGGGGGGAGGTCAGTTCCCTATTATGCAAAATTCGCAACGAAAATATCGTTGAAGTTATACGACTTAAAGCACTTTGTCACGATCAAAAGAAACTGCGAAAACATAAATTGCAGGAGTTATACAAAAATTGAATTTCGTTATTCTGTAATCTCTATGCACTGGATTAGTATTAATGTTTATATTTTGTTACTGAAAGATGTTTTGCATAAGTTGATCGTCTACCTTAATTAAAGTCCTTAAATTGGAACCTTGGGTCTATGACTAATCGTTCAAGAGATATTTAGTCGTGCAATTTTTTTAACATAATTGTGAAACCATTCTATCAACATAAATAAAATAACCAACCAGAAAGCTCCTTTTTATGATTATAAAATTTATTTTTTTGACAATAATATCAATTTTGTCCTCCATTTCAAAATCATAAGTTCAACAAACAATAACTGGAATTGGTTGGAAATTAAAAATAAAAACATTTAAATTCTTGAAACATTTGAATCCCAAAATTTCATTTTGAAGGTTTAGTCCTAATCTGACAATAAACATTAGTGTACATTTTCAATATAATTTAACTTACAATTATAAATAAGTTCTTTTGTTTTTTAGGAATTGCTGGTATATTAGTAATGGGTGTTGGAATTCTTGCCAGTGGAACCTTTATGCGTACCTACAAACCAACTGGCAGATTTGTTGCCCGCTGGATAGCTCTATCTGCCCTTCTATATGCCATTGGGATGATGATTCTTATGATATTTGGTTGTCCACTCAATAGTTATGTTGGATTAAATGCTGGAAGGTAAGGCTTTATTTAAATTTTCTAATTTAATGCTCATATTGTTAGTTTAGTATGCACAGATTAATAAAATATAAAAAAAGATATTCTTCTGAGCATTAAAATATAATGCCATAATGTTCAGGAGTGTAGTGACGATAAAAAAAAAACAGCTCAATACATTAGGCAGTATTGTCAAACTAAAATACAATTACTGACACATAGCAAAGAACCTGTATACTCCAAGTATAAAATTTAGCCAAAACCCTAGAAAACTGACAGCCCAGTCAGCCTCTAAGTAGCTTCAAAACTAGATCTTTAAAGTCTGAAATTTAAAATCCCATATAAAGTCTCAACTTTTAGATGCGACTTTATAGCACCCTATACAAGCTCTATAATTCTAAGCTGAGCTTTATAATTCTGAATCCTTTTCTATATCCTTATTCTGTCATTTTCTATATATTTTATAGTGGCCATAATTCAAAAGCCTTCTATTTATTTTTTATAGAATTCTATAGAACTGTTTTTATATGAATGAACAAAAAGTGCTTTGTGTTTAGTTTTAGAAATGAATTTTATTTTATAAATTTAAAATACTAATAAATAAATTATTATTACTCAGCGATCATTAAGAATCTAAAGGATTTTGGACAACAATCTGATATATAGCAATGCTCCAAAGAAGGAAGACGTTTTTTTCACAATATGAATATACGTGCAAACCATAATCTCACTGTGTATAATATCTTTCTTAGTACGCAACATTACACAAAAATATGACGATAATAACCAATTTTAAAAGCAAAACAATCGTGCTTCTTCAAAACAAGAGAAACACAGCAATTACACTATCAAAAGTGGGCCTCTCCCACTGGGTTCCGGTCTAAATTGGGCGGCACTTCCAGGCCGTCCAAACGGTTACCATACACCTTTCTGGTAGGTCGGACGGTCTGGGTCTCAACAACAACAACTATCAAAAGTGGAATTCAATTGAAAATATGAATTTTGTATTCATCACACAAAGAGAGTCTTGTCAAACCAGAAATTAAAAAATTGTTTATAAAAAGCTAGACACTTCCTGTGTGGTTTGTACAAAGTTATCACAGTGTCTTCTACTTTTACTAGTGTAAATACTATTAGTTTTGTTCTGAAGAAAAATCATTTTGTTCTCAAAATCGGGGAACACGAACATTTTTGTTTGAAAATGTTTACCAGCAAAACTACTTTTTATTCAAAAGTGTTTTTGCATCAGCATAAAATAGTTTATATATATACATATATATATATATATATATATAGTTTATATATATATATATATATATATATATATAGTTTATATATATATATATATATATTATATAATCAGCATCAAGTAGCAATGGGAACTTCAACTTTATCCTAACCTTCTGATGATGTGGTTCATATCCTTGGTTTATGATAAAAGATAATGTATATATTATGCATAGAACTGAATCCTGCTGTTACTTTTATCTTTACTTTTCCTTTCAACCCCCCAGGGAGGTCATTCTCACAATTTAAAGCAAGAAACTTAATCACTCTTATCTAGAGTCATTTCCTCTGCTCTTAAAGACCAGATCAGATTTAAAAGACATCATCTTCAGTGGCAGACTGCTCTCTATTTATATTCTATGAGACATGCCACAAAATGATCGAGTGGCAACTGCAGTTGATTAAAAGAAAGCTTGTTCTACAATTTCATATTGGTTGAAATATAAAAAGATAATTATTATTGGAGGCAAAAATATTGCCACACTATGTTTTTTGGGAAACATTTTTCCTTGAAACATATATTTCTCAGGATATGATATAGATAAGATTTCAGATGATGACTGATTTGGATTCAGCACCAAATTCCGGAGAATCACTATAAGGGTTGCCACTTCTGGTTAAAAAAATGTTGTTTTGCTTAAAAATCTATTTCTCAAGATTGGCTATAAATAGAGGTTAGATGATAACTGATATGGATTCAGCATAAAATTCTGGAAGAAGTGTAGAAGAAGGATGGGGTTCACTCATAATTTAACTTTTGGTTTTTATTCCACTTCAGGGTAAAAACATTCTTTGAAACACCTATTTCTTAGGGTTGAGTATACAGCTTAAATAATGACTGATATGGATTCAGCATTCAATTCTAAGTAGGAAGGGGGGGGGGGGTCACTAAGGATTTATATTTCTGGTTCTAGAGATGCCACTTCCAATTCAAAAATTTGCATTTTGTTTCAAACATTAATTTCTAGGAATTTACTATAGATATAGATATAGCTTAGATGATGACTAATATGGATTTAGCATCATATTCCAGAGGAGAATGAGGGGTTCACTAACGATTTCCACTTTAGTTTTAAAACATTTTCTTGGAACATCTATTTTCCAAGATTGGCTATAGATAGAACTTAGTTGATGATTGATATGAATTCAACATTGATATCCAGTAGATGTAGAGGGGTTTATTAAAAAAATTCCACTTCTGGGTTTTGTTCACTTTTAGTTCAAAAAATTTCCTTGAAACATCTATTTTTCAAGATTGGCTATAAATAGAACTTAAATGATGACTGACATTTCAGGGAGGGGGGGTAGGCAGGTTTACCATGGCTTTCCAGTTCTGGAGATGTCACTTCCAACTTTTTCAAGAATTCATATGATCATACGAAATTATGCAAAAGATAATAAAAGTGCTGCTTGTAGGTGGGTGCAACAGTAGTATGCAACTGAAACCATTGAGAGTTGAAATTAAAACATAGGTAGATTTCCCTTAATGAAAAATTTGACCTTTGTTTACTGAATACAGAAGTTTCACTATATATATATATATATATATATATATATATATATATATATATATAACAAATCTTGCTACTTATTTTCAGAAATAATTTATAATCTTTATGTTTAGTGAATATGAAGATACATCTCAAATAACCTGCAATGACACCTGCAATTGTAAACCTGGAGAATTTGCCCCCATATGCACAAGTGAAGGTATCACCTATTTATCTCCATGCTTAGCTGGCTGCACTGAAGTTTCGGGATCCTCTTATGAAGAAGTAAGAAATATATTTGTGATATACTTCTTAATTTGCTACTTTTATTAAGATGCTAATTAATGTTTATGTTTAACACTATAAAATTACTTAAATACTTTCGAAAAGCAATATTTAATATCATTTGCAAGCTTAGAAAGTATGTTGATACATATATTAAAAATAAAAATGCTGTTTCACAAATTTATAAAATTTTGTTAGATTTATTCATAATTAAACAAAATGCAAGATAAAAAGATAAAAAGCAAGATTTTATGTGAAAACAAAAGATAATTTTTAATATAAAGTACCAAAGTGGTGGTCTCGCTATCCAAAAAAAAAAAAAATCTGATGTGGGCAACACATGACTTTCCTTATATAATGCAATGAATTTACTACTTTTACAGTTAAAAAAATGTTATTCTTATAGTAGATACTTATATTCTTCCAAGATATTGAATTTTCTGCAATTAGTCGTCATTTTCATTGATTTAGCGTCATTTTTATCAATTTGGCGAGATTTTTGTTAATTTGGCAACAATTAAAAATGTCGCCAAGTTGGCGACATTCCGCCAAATTCGTCGCCAAAAGCTCGCCAAGCGTTATGGACGGAGAAGTAAGTTATTCTTACAGCAGATAAATGACTATTGGCGTTCAAATACAAAAGTATTACTCAAAGTATCTTTTTTTCATGAATAGAACGAGCTAGATCCACGAGAATGATGTCACCCAATTTAACGCATGGTATTACATATGAAAAGTGATCATGTTTCTCAATAGGAAATATATATTTTTTTTTATATAACTTTTTGATAATTTTTTTTTAAAAATGTGCAATATCTCGAGAACGGTTCATGTTAGCGCTCTAAAATTTATGTCAATCGTTTTCTAATGAGAAATTACATAAGAAATGTCTATTTGCGTAACTTTATTAGCGGTTTTGATTTTTTGACGATTTTCTCAAAATTTCACTCAAAAATTTAGGGGGGTTCTGAACATTCGATTGCGTATAAAAACAATAGGCTTCCAGTGTTTACGGATTGTGATTTTTGTACCAAATTTCGTTCGAATCGGTCCATTCGTTCGTCAGTTATCGTCTCCACAGACTCACTGACACACACACACACAGACAGACATCACTTCAAAAATGTTTGATTCGCGATCAGGGATGCTTGAAACGTGCTCTCCCGTCGAAAACTCGAATTTGAATTTTAAACCCCGTCACAATACTTTCCTTATACATTATGTATATAAGGAAAGTAAAAATGAATGTCTTCAAGAGTAACTTTCTAGGGGAAACGGTGCTATATATTGCCTGCTAGGAAATCTCGAAAACTTAAAATACATATCCTGTTCATATTGCTTGTTCACTTTTACAACAAAGTCCCCATGAATCCTTACTTTTCAGTTACACAGAAGATTTTCTAAGAGAAATTGAACAAATCAAGTTCAGCATGCAGAAATTAATTTGTTCTTAATCAGTTATTATTAATCACTAATTATTATTATTAATCACATATTATTAGTCACTAATACAATCAAATTAGATATAAATTTTTATTCCATTTTGGTTGTTCAAATATAAAAAAATATATTCTGCTATCGAAATCATTTTCTGATTCAGAATATTTATTGAAGAGCAATATGCTTACATTATTCAGTGTGTAAATAAAGCACAAAACTGTTTATCCCTTTGTATTCAATGTTGCTGCACTTTACTTTTTCTCATCATCTATTCATCTCTTTGGAACAAACATATAATCAAGTTATGCAAGCAAAATCAAACCCATAGAATTAGTTTATTACAAGAAATATTATGTGCTTTTTATATTAATATTATATAGAGTTAAGTAAAAAACGGGACAAATGAATATTTCACATTCTAGGAGGGGGGGGGGGGGCGGGATCTACTTCACTAGCTGCTGTTCACTTGTCCATCACAAGTTTTTGGACAAAAAATAGTACACCAATAAACTAATTGCAGTGAAAACTCTCTAAAAATAGTTTTGTGTTTCTTCTTTTTAATGCAATTTTTTCAATGGATGGCAAACTAAAGTTTGGATTGTCTAATATTAATTCAACCATCGAGATTTTCACATGTATCCCAATGAAAATACTTAACTAAATCGCTTTTACAGTAGAACACATAGTTTGATGACCTATAAAAAGTGATGTAATGAAAATTTTAAAAATTATTTTTTTTATTTGGATTATTTTTTAAGAAAAAAAAATTTTTTTTTGGTGGGAAGTTCCTGTAACAAAGTTCTTTGGTGGAAAGCCTGTAACATATTTCAATATGTTTTATAGAATCTTTATATATTTTTAAACTTCTATATACAAAATTTAGTTGAACTTGATATTTGAAAATTTGTATTTTATAAACTTAGTGTCATATTTGTGGGTTAGTCTTTATGTATTCTTATTAAATATTTTATAAATTCAGGATAATTGTTAATGCATATATAACTAGTATACGAAGCAATTAAACAGAAATATCCATTATTGTAAAGAAAAACATTTATATACTTATATTCTACTTTTGATCTTCAATAAAACTGTCATACTATAAAAAATGCACAACTTTTTCAATCATTTCAAACTTCTTAACATTACAAATATTTTTAGAGTTACTTAATGATTGCAATGTTTATGAACTTTTGAAACAAAATATTCAATGTATTAATTTGTTTTTATATAGATTACCTATGAAAATTGTCTATGTTTGGGAACTAATGTGACTGCAGTCAATGGATTTTGCCCTTTGAAGTGTGACAGCTTACTACCTTATGTCTTTGTGTTTGCGCTTTTTGTCTTAGTTCATTCTACATCTGAAGTTGGTTCCATGCTTCTTACACTGAGGTATATATATATATAATATATATTTATTATAGTAGTCCAATTAATATAAATTCATTATTGTATTGTAAAATCTTGTTCTTTGTGAAGTTACTATGATCAGCATAAATTACAGTTTTTGTCTAAAAGAACAACTAAATAAACCTAGCACTTACTTTTTCACTCATTTGTTAAATTCAATTGGGAAATATCAAATTTGAGTGTGTGTGTGTGTGTGTGTAACATGCTAAAAAGTTACACATTTTTAAGTTAATACTACATCAATTCTCTAAATAAAAACTATAGGTAGTATAAAAATATATTTTTAGTATATTTCAACATACAAATTTAACTTCAAAATAATTATAATTTTTATAACTTTGTAAGGCAATAACTATGTCTACCCCATCATATAATGAGCTGAACATCTAGTACGCAAAATAAGTCTTTATATAATTATTTTAATTTTTCTTGTGTATAATACTTCAAACTTAATTATAATGATTTTACCTTTTACTTAATTTATTAAATAACATATAATATTTTTAGTTTTAGTTTTTACAGTATGTAATTAAATTTTCAAACTGTTCAATAATTCAGCAATATTTAATTTATCAAATTTTAAAATATATAGTTAATTAACAAAAAACATTTATAAACATAATTTGAGTCAAACAGAATTGCCAAAATTTGATGGCTTAAAGAATGTTTGCTTTAACATTGTAATTAAACAATTTATTAAAGCTTAAGTGAACATTGACCATTGTCTTGCATTGAAAACTGATTTTTCCCTCTTTTATTTCAGATGTGTTGAACCAAAGGATAAGGCTATGGCTCTAGGACTTATTGCATTTGCGATTGGACTCTTTGGTAAAAACACATTTTAACAATTTTCACATAGCATCTATTCTACATTATGAATTAAATATTTCTTATATTTGAAAGTGTGAATTACATAATCATATCAAAAATAAGCTATTTAGAAAAATTTATCTATGTGACTAGTTTAAAACTGGCTAAAAATATGTATTAGTATTTTACTTATGAAATTTATATAAAATTTATATGCACTGCAGAGAAAAGATTAATGAAGAGCAGTGCTATTTATAGAAACAAGGACAACAGTTAACAATTTGATTTTCTCTGATAATAAGACTTATAATGTTATTCATTAAGCTGTTAAAATTTTCAGATTATTTGCTTTTGTTAATGTTTAGAAATTTTTTAATGACTAAAAATAAATTTTTATTCATTGCTTGACCTCTGATACCATTATTACTATCTGATGAAATCTCTATTAATAGATATTTTAAAGAAAAAATATAAAAAAAATAGCTTAATGTAAATATTTAAGTTAAAATGACTTAAACTACTCATATTCTAAGCTAAACTGTTTTCAATATATTTTAATTTTTTAATTTCTACAACTTAGCACCATTTAAAAATGTGCCTAGTCATAAAATAAAGAAAACAATTATTTAAAAACTGCAAAATTGATATACTTTGAAACAAGTATTGCTTTCAAGCATTATTTTGTGCTATGAAAAAAAATAAATACATTATAACATTTAAGTATATTACCTCACAATAATTTATTCAATTTTAGGAAATGTACCTTGTCCTATTATTTATGGTGCTGTGGTCGATTCTGCATGTCTCTTCTGGGAAGATAACTGTGGAGAACCTGGAGCGTGCAGACTCTATGACCCCTCCAAGTTCCGTGCAGTTTTCCATGGTGTTACTGCAGTGATCATGCTTATGGCATTCGTTGTGGACATTGTTGTGTGGTATAAGGCTAAAGACATTAAGTTCGAAGATGAAGACCCTCCAGGTGACGAAGAGGAAACAACTCCTATTAATGAACCAGAACTAGAAGCAGAACCACAACCAAATCCCCAAAGGGAAAGCACTGTGTGAATCAGGAATGATAACTTAAGATGTACAGAAGCTTAAAGTGATCAAATCAGATGTAAGTAAATACTTACAGAACTTAAGTGACAAAGCAGGTTTTTTTTTATACAAACTGCTCCCGGTAGCCGAAGCTGGTTAAGAATGAATGAAACAGACTGAATTGCAGAATATGCATAGAGACCCTCAAATTATGCTACTTCAGTGGTGATACATACAAGCATAAAAGCTTATTTATGTTATGGTATGAAACCTATATTTATTCATCATAAATACAAATTTATGAACAATGGATTTTATAACTTATTCCTCGCCTGAAAAAAACTGTAAGCGACTTTAGTTGCTTGTATTCAGTTTGGCAGCTTTTAACACGTTTCAACTGATATAAAAGACTGTATGTAAAATTTATAAGTCGTTTTGGGTCATTGCTCATATGTGAGTAACGTTTATATATATTCTGAACTTGTAAATAGTACGACGCATTTTACCTTACACTCATCTTTTGATGTCGGACTTTTTTGAGCCCTGATAGTTTTTATAAGCATTTATTAAATATTCATATTGAAGTTTAAATCAATGTATGTAAATTTATTAAGCGCTGTGATTTTTTTACGGAATATAAACTTATCCAGTTGATTCACATGAAATGTATAAATATTATCTAAAGATTGTTTTATTTGTAAAGTTGTTTAACACATCGGAATAATGAATAGGGATTATTTCTACTCAGGGTGCTAAATTAGAGTAATAATTGCAATGCTTAATAATCACAAGAAATTAACAATCCTATTTTAAATATTTAGAAACTTGCATAATAGTGGTGCTTAATTATTTTGACTAATATCTATACAGGACAAAATAAACATATTTCATTAAGTGAAAAATTTGGACGTTATAGTTCCTAGAAGTATAGAAAAGTACAGTCATTTTGTTTAGACTGTAAAACTATATTTGTACAAACTTAACCTCTGAGTACAATTTCCAATATATTAAGCACAAAATAAATATTAAAAAAAAAATAAATAACCAAAAGGATATTCCCAATCAACATTTTTTGTTTCTAATTTCAATACTTTCACTGTCAAACAGTGTAATAACACACTTTCTCTTAATTTTTTAATATATATTTCTTTAAATCATTAATAACGTTTTACATTTACTCATATTATTCTAAAACTTTTGTTTACTCTAGATTTAAAAATATTTTCTAATTGTCCATTGTTAAAATATTTTTACCTTCCTAATTTTTAAAATATACTAAATTTATATAAAATAAGTTGAGCTTTTTTCCTATAGAAAAATGTTAATTTTAACAACTTAATTGCTTATGTCATTTCTCTTTTAAGTCTGACTGTTAGAAGCAGTTTATTGATCATAAATCCCCATTCACAAAAAAAAAAAGCCATGGAGTCTTCATTGGCTGAACAATAGACTGCTGAATCATATTCAACTCACCTTTTCTGATTTTATGACTATGTCTATGGTATACTCTGCTAATAAGATGACAATACATTAAAATTACATTAATTTAATGATTCCAATTCATCATCTACGTGTTACACCAGAATTTTCTAACCTGGGATGTGTAGAATTATTAACAATGGCCAATGTGGAGACATTAATGTTTCTTTTAACGCTGTGGAATATAATAAAATTTTTAGAAGTCAAATTTACATGTTTTTTATTTAGTAAAACAACAAAAATAGTCTTGACTGATACCTTTGAGTACTAACAATAGTACATTGAATATTAAAAAAAAAAATTAAATAACATCATTTTATACAACCAAATTATGGTAGTAATTAATGGCATTAATAACATATATGAATAACCTTATGAAGCTGATGTGGTTGTAAAACAATCCATAGGCAAATTCTTGGAATAGAAGTGGGGGGGGGGGGCATGTAATCAAGTTATACATAAAAATATCCACCTGTCTTATATTAGGGTTTCTGCAGAGATAAGAAGACTAAATTTATAATCAGAAAATATTTTTTTTATGATTCTAAACTGAAAAAATTTCCAGCTTCTCTCTTGTAAATGTTTAAGTTTGAAATTTTAAAATTAATTTTACCATCATTATAACTATAGTTCCTACTTAGACACAATTAGTCACAGGTATATGCTTTCTAATAAGGTGCAAGATAATAAGGTGCATAGTGTTATTATTTGTATTTTGATAATAATTAAAACTGTAATAGTAAAATTTAATCCAGCCATAACATATCATCAAAACAGTATTCCTACTGAATTTAACACAACATATATTAATAGGCATACCCATTAAGAACTAAGTATGCATCTATATGAACTGATTTTGAACCAAGGTTTCAAAGGGTCCAAGGACCCCCAGGAGTCTACAAGACTATGATGGCAATGGGATATAATGTACCTTCAGCAAATTAAGTTAATGACAATGTTAAAAGAACAAATATTTATATTTAATAATTAGTAATCAATTTTGCAGATTATTGTACATTATTAAATATTTTCATTATGACTGGTAAAAAATGGGAATCATTGTTATAGACAATAAGGCATATTACATTCAACATTAAAATGAATTTTATAGCATTACATTCTCAGCTGCATGAACTGAAAACATTATTTGTGCAATTTTTGTTGCATCATCAGTCTATTTCTAGGATTATGAAATCCATTCAAAGTGAAATTGCATTCTATGTAGCAAAATGTTGATAATTATATATATATATATATATATATATATATATATATATATATTTATATATATATATATATATATATATATATATATATATATATATTGAAATGATTACTACTGTTAAGATAGTTTTTAACTATGTAAAACTTTTTAGTGCTTCACTGTTTCTGGAAATGTATGGCATTTTGCATAAATTTTATACTAATATAAATTTATATTGCAAAAAATATATAACTTACTCTGTGAAATTTATTAATGCACATTTTATTTATTTTTGAGTAAATATGCAGTTGTGTCGAATGTGCCAACTCACATACTTTTTCTAATATTTTTTTAATAAACCCATGAAAATAAAATATTATTTACACAAAATGCACTTATTTGAATTATATTTGTTTAATTTAATTAACAATATTTTAATATAAAATTTATTTTAAGCCATTATACATCTTAGCACTTTAGTTATTTTTTTAACATATAAAAAAATAACACACATTCATAACTTTTTTTTTCATATGAAAATTACTTTTGCATTTTCATTTATGCATATTTTGTTTATATTCTAATCAATGAAAATTGCTGTAAACATTTGTTTATGGGTAAAAGTGAAATATTATTTATTTTATTTATTCAACTCTTATGATTTAAAAAAATATATTCTAAAAAAAATGAAAAAAAAATCATGCACGATTCTTATGCATCACAATTTTATTTTTGTCTTTCAAAGTACATCATATTATTTTACATTGTATTTAATTCCAATATTATTGCACAGCACGTAACTCCTTCGGTGTTTTTCTTCTTAATTTCATACAAAATGTAAGTGTGATAACATGTTGAATGTTAATGTTTGTTAGTGTTTGTTGAATGTGAAGTTTGGAAATTTTTAGATTTGAATGACTGTACTCACTTGTATTGTAAGCTTAATGAGTGTGCTACTTGTTTATATTGTTCAGAGTATTTGTGCCATGTTTTGTTGTTATATTTTGCCATTTCAGATTAAGAAACCATTCATAAAGTTATATTGTTTATCCGTTTCAAATTCTATTCAATTACAGTATATAAGTCTATAACTAACCGCATAAATCAATGAATAGTAAAAATAAGAAATTTATTTTTACCTCCAATATTTTATTAATTACCACTATATGTAATATAGATCTATGTTTAAATTTATGTACTTACAACTATAAAATCAAGAATATGCATAAAAATAAGGCAATGAAATAAATTGAATTCATTTATTTCTGCTAAGATCGAGCTTATACTTGATAATACAAATGTGTGACTAATAGATACATTTAAGATATAGCAAATAAATGCTAAACTAAATTCATCTGTCATTCATCATATTACCAATGAATAGTCTAAAAGTTTGTCTAAAGAATTCAGGCCAACTTTTAAAGTTCTAAGATAATCATAATTTTTTTGTCTATATAGTTAATATATGACACTTAAACAATGAATTTCTACAGATGTTTGCCCAATTTTTTTAAACATACTTTTAAAGAATTTACTTTGTATTTTTGCCAATCATGGACCGTACATATATATTTATTACATCGACCCATGGAATATGGAATAGCTACACCGAACCTTTTATTCTAGCTCCTACTTTTCTACTGCTGTCCAATTTTGAATCTCTGCTGAAATTGATAAAACATGAAAATATATTTTTGGTTAAAATTTATGAACAAGAAAACATTTATAAATTCCTGTCATAAATATGCAACAAACTATGCATTCCATAAATTTAAAATGGTTTTAACAGTACAGAGTATAGTATATAAATACACACACACAGTCCCTTACTTACAAACTTCAAATGTTTTTAACTTTCTCATACTTCTATGAAGAAAGCAGGTATAGGCAAATTTGCTGACTACAATTGTTTCAAGGGTGTTTTGAACCCTCTTTATAAGGCCCAAACCAGTGTGCTCTTAAACAGAAGTTAAAAACATCACAAATGCTTTCTTGATATACACTGCCTCATTATTTATGGTAAAGCTAAGAGAATTTTGAATAATTACATTAACATAATTGTTTTTTAAATATCTACACAAAATTAGGCTGACTGTGGCCATATAGTTTCTTCTAGAAAGTTATCTATAAAAGTCTTAACCAAAAATTAAATTTAAGAGAAGAATGGTATATTTTGAAATATTTTTCTTACCACTATATGCAATGAAATTTTTGACATAAATCATTGAAAAAGTTGCTTTCACAGCATTCAAGTACTTTCTGGATTCTACATATTTCTATTATTGCCTGTAAATGTATCATAAAATCCCATACCAGAATGGCCTATATAATTAAGAAAGGGAGGTAAGTTTAGCTGTATTATTCTTATTGGTAAACAGAAAACTTTACCAATCTTTGACCGTACATTATAAGGTTTGTTGTCTATTTTAATGATACTGATAATTTAAGATATGCAAAATGGAACTACACCTTTCTTTGATCCAGTCCACAACAGAGATGGGTGGATTGGATCAAAGAAAGGCGTAATTCCATTTCGCATACATTCATTTGCACCTGTGAATGCAAACTTTGGGGAATGACCAACTTTTATGGATAAGGACTAATGTTAGACCATATTTACTAAACATAAATTATTATTATCGCATTCAAATTCAATCTCTGCAGAAATAGCAAATAAATTTGTTCCATGATATAATTTTTGTAGACAGCAATCTAATATTTTAGTAGTTGCTTGAGTAACACATTGTTGACATGACATAGAAAGATTGCAAGGCAGAGAATTGCAAATAGGATGATTAAAGCTTCTCATTAAGAACATCAGGAAATATTTCAATTGTTATTTCTTCCAAGGGATATAAATCTACTATCTTCTATTTAGAGATCAGCAAATATGATAATCAACAAAATTTTAACCAACGTTTCATTAACCATCCCCAAATGCCATTTTTTTCCATCACATATTGCATTAAACCTAAATCATTGATTCATGCAGTAGTGAATTATTTTTGCAAAGTAAAAAAAAACTGTAAAATTGGTGTTTATATAAATTGCATTCCCAGAACTTTATGATTGGTTTCATAAATTATAAACAAATGTGTTCATTTGAGTTCACCTCATAATGTGGCCACTATCTTATTTCATAGATTGTGGAACAATCCTATATGTTAATTTGCTATGTTGGTATATGTGAATGTTACATATATTTAAAGACTTCATTATTTTGTTCTTCAACCATTGACACATTTTACGAATTATTAAGCAATCAAATGGTAGGCTGAAATGAACAGAACTTCTTTTTGAGCTTGAAAAATTTAAACACTGTTCAATGAAATATATCCATTTTATTTTTTAATTGCAATTAATTATAATGAACTTTATTAATCATAATCCTATAGACCATCTTTATTGTGGATTGTGTCAAACTAACACAAATTTCCAAATCAAAATTGTACTATTTAATGGCTTTCAAATTTGAGTGCTAAATGTGATACAGAGTATAAACTGCATTCATATGTGTGTGAGAGAGTAAATATATTTTTAGCTTAACTACTTTTAATTTAAAATGTACATAAAAAAAACTTTATTTCTGTAATTACACTATATGTAGATGTAAAATAAAGATAAATACATCATGGGGATTTTAAAATGGGTAAAAAACTAAAGTTATTTATAAAAAAAATTAGTAAAGGGGAAAAGGTAATAGTAAAAATTAAGCAAACTAACCATTTCTTTATTCATATTACTTTAAATATGAATCAGAATTTTCAGACATTATCAATTTTCTATGTGATAAAGAATATGATATAATTTTCTTAAGCAAAATATTGATCTTACTAACTGTGTGTATTTTTCCTTCATCAATTTGTAAATAAAAACAGCCAATGATGTCTATGCCAACTAATGTAAAAACTATGTAGAAATTTTTTATGTTTTTATACAGGTTTTTGCTCTAAAGAATCCTATGAGCAAGAATTTTTATTACAAATAAATAATTCCAATGTTCATTATGCTTGCAAAAAGCATGAATTTTTATAAATAAAATGTTTCTCATTTACTTTCTTTCTTGTTAACTTATTTGAAATACTGTGCAGCGTTAAAATGTGCAGATTTATTATGGGAAAAAATTAATTTTCAATGAAATCTAACTGTGCAAGAATTGGAGAAAAATATACTCTAGAATTCTGTCAATCCACTGCCTTAACTGTGATGTAAAATGTAGAGGGGAGAGGAGCTTACTGAAATGTTTATGCTAAAAGAAGAAATGCAAAATACCATGGAACCACCCCCTCAAATTGACAGAAAATTGTACAGTACATAGGGGACTTATTTTCGGAATTTTGTTAAAACAAACATTACCGTATGTGTATGGTTATAAAATAAAATAATATTTTTATTAATAAATTTATTTTATCCGATGATGAATTTTATATTTTTTCCAATGTTTGAAGAGGGAACAATTTCAAATTGAGACAAAAACTACAGGTGGAACAGATCGAAAGAATTCTACAGTTATAGTTATTGTAATTTTAAAGAAAGTCACAGTGGCATAATTTCTGCAGTAAAGAAAGTGAATAAAGGAAAATAAAAGAATGAATAGAAACTAACACTATTATTATGTAATGAAATATTTTATTAGTTGAATTTCTGAATAGTAAGACATATTAAATAAAAATCTGATATAGGCAGCACATGACTTTCTTAGCAAACCATGATGAATTCTTTTGATATATTTAAACAAAGATCAATAATGCATAAAGCATTGATTATGAAACGCTTTCCAACTGAAATGCAATTTTATTTAAACATCTCTGTAATGTGATACATTCAGCAGTGATAATTTTAAAATTATCATAGTACAATAATTGGAAACTTAAAACTTCATCAAAAAAGGCAATGTTATAAAAATACAATAATTTATTATATTTGAAAACTACATCAAAAACAAATGAACTTTATTCAAATAACATCATTGAAATATAAATCGTTTGTCTTGTTATATAAAGCTGTGAATATATATTATAAACTTTTAATTATATCTTTAATATAAATATTTAATTAAACTTTTAATATAAATTAAAAACTTTTTTCCATTCCTTTCATTCAGCTGCAATATTTTTAAAATTATCACAATACTACAACAATTTATTTTACTTAAAAATTTAAAACCATGGAGGTAAAATTACTTCCTAACTCCATGCTTAAAACTTCCTTAAAAAAAGCAATACTATAGAATCGTCTGTTCTTTATGTAAAACTAATGAATGTTTAGATTCATATCAGCTATATTGCAGACTCCAATGCTAAATAATTTTACGTTAAAGAAATTTAGCAACTCTTATACAACTCATCTTACAGCTTCATGTGTTTACATTCTCCACAGGTGAAAATTAGGCTTCATTGTAGAAATAATCAAAGGTTGGTGATCATTTAAAACTCCAAAATATTGCAATTGCGTTAGTGCAGTATATAGATGCACAGAAAAAACTAAAGCGGTTTTAGGACGGATGCAACACTAAACATAAATTAAAAAGAACTTTAAAAATCCCAATTTTGACACAAGATAGATGCCATATTTTATTTTGAAGTGGGTCACTTGATCACTTCATATAATATGGGTTCAATTATTATTTTAATTTTTACTTAAAAAACTACCAAATATATTTTGCTGAAATTTTTTTTATATATTTTGTGGGATAATTTGAATATTTCCTAAAATTGTTGAAGCAATTTTTGAATTTTAAATTCGCTTACAAAATGTTTGAAAAATTAGGTCCCATAGGTTCTAATGTATTTCATTTTTTCAACCTGGGATCAATCCAAAACTAATTGGGTGATATTTTTCATTTGCATTCCTATATGTCCCACAGACCATCTCAGCAACATACTAAAATTTCATTTTGTAAAGTCATTTTTACGGCAGTTATCGTGCGAATGCACAGACAGACAGAATAAACAGTCATAAACACTTTTCAACTATGCTGTAAAGTGTTAAAAAGTATTTACTTTTACAATGATTTAAACCCACATTAAAAAACTTGTAACATAAATTTTATATATAGCTTTGTGGGCAAATAAAATCATTAATTTATATGCACATGCGAAGTACAATTCAAAGTAATATTGATATTTAATTAATGTTCACTAAAATAAGTAAAATTTTTTAAATTAGTTGGCACTGAAACACAAAACAAGTGTCTTTTCTCATGAATGGAATGTGATAAACACATGAGACAGAAGTTATTAGATTAATCACATAATACAAGGAAAAGCAATCTTAAGGATAGAACATCTCTACTTTTATGTAATTTTGTCAAAAATTTATTCGAAAAACATATGTCTTTAGAATAGTTTATTCCAGGGTTCTAAATTGAGAGCTATTTATTTTCTTATGATAAATGACATATAAAATGACTATTTATTTAGCACGATTAAATGTCATGATTTTTTTACAATAAAAAAAAATCATTCAAAAATCTGAGGATTTCTGAATGACCAACTGTGTTTATAATCTATTGTTATGACTGGATTTATTCTAGTATAACAACTGTATTAAAATAATGTAAAGTTTGTAAAATCATTTAAAGAATTCAAAATCATTTAAACTCTTAAATTCTGCTTAAAAATCTCTGCCATGTGAATATTTATATATTTGGAGTACTTATGTGAAATCTGACATTTAAAACCTTAAGCTAAAATTAATATTTTGGATCGAGCTCTCGAAAAGATATAATTCCATTTTTCACCGAAGTCAATCTTTTGCATTAAAAAAATCCTTTCCAAGTTTCATTTCATTTGATTAACTACGTCGAGTGCAATATAAATGTAAAAGCTGTTTTTCTTTATGTTTCCAACTGTTCCAATATATTCATTGTGATAATTATACAAAACTTCATTCAAATGATCCATTTATTCATGAAATCTGGCATGGATGCACATATACAGACACATGGACATCACTTCAAAAGCACTCAATGCAAGTTCAGGAGTGCTGTCCAAACCTGTAAATCCTCAAAAAACTCGTAATTCAGATTTACGACCCTGTCACAATACGTTTACTATATGCATTATACTATGTAAGGAAACTAATAAATAAACTAAAACAAAGATTCTAATCTTTTCTATCAGAGTTCACTAAGTTAAAATTTTTCAAAGAGCATCCTTTGCAAAATTCTTCCCCAGAGCACCATACAGTATTAAATTCTTTCTGAACGTGACTAATGAACATACATATATTTTCTGCATTACTACACATTAAATGCCACAAATGCTTAACATTTCAATGTTATCATGTAGATAAAATCGTCATTGGCAGTCAGTTAATATTTGAATTTAAATTATACAATGCATGTAAATTAATCAATTTTTTAAATGTTAATTAAAGGTATAGTAACTGAAATTCTAAAAATGTTCATTCTGTTTAACTAATTGCTGAAACAGGATAAAAACTAGCATGGAAATATTTTTTGCTACTTATTTTAGCGTGCTTATTTTGATATACAAACAAAATATATATATTTTTATAGACTGGTTTTATAAATAGGTCCAAAATATTTCGGTCATATTTGTATATGAAGATTATTTTGGTTAGTGAGAACTGATATTCTAATTTTTTTTTTTTTTTTTTTTTAATTTCATATGGAAATTAAATATTTTAAGGGAATTTGTTTGGAAAAACAACATGGATATTATTGAAATTTAAACATATTTTAAATCATGACAACCTCAAATATATCTGCTGGGATCTCCTTAAATGCTATACAAAAAAAAAAAAAAAAAAAAAAAAAACCTAGTTTCTAAACATTCAAATTCTGTAATTGCACCAATATTTATTACTGTACTTATGGTATAAACTGCATAAGAACTAAGAATAAGTGCAATAAATGTAAAGATTAAATTAATTAAGAGGCTGAAAATCTGATAACTTTCAATTTTCAGGTTCCAAAAATGAAATTAACCTATTAGTTTCTAGAAAATTTTGCTTGTTGGAAAGGGACACAGTATGCTATCAACATTTTTTTTTAATTTTAAGTATTACAAACATCCTGGTTATATTATATTTTAATATTAAATTATAAACAAAATTTGACAAAAAATACCTTGTCAAATTAATAAAACTAAATGTTGAATTAAAATTTAAATTTCTTTAGAAAAAAATTTTTTTTTACATTTCTACTATTTTTTTCAAATATTAATATTTTCACTCCAAATTTTTCTTTTACATTCCTTGGAATATACTACACAAGATTAAGCATGGATTTTTAGATGCTTCTGATAGATTTAATATAACTTTTTACTGTCATGTATAGTGAACAAAACAGGAAATTTAAACAGTTCTTAGTTTGACATTTTTTTAAAATATTAACTACAAATATTAATGTTAATCCCATGCACTGTTTTATCAAATACAAAAAAAAAAAAAAAAAAAAAAAAAAAAAAAAAAAAAAAATGCACAAAGAATTTAAAACATCCATCTTAATTATAAAAAAAAAAGCCTCAGCATTTTAAAAAACATGAACATCGGCCAAAAATGAGCATGGAAAAAAAACAAATTTAACGTTCTCATTTATGTGCTATTCTATCATCGTGCAGAAAGACACTAATAGTTTCTTAAATTATGAAAATACAGCTTTGAAATTTCACCTACATGTTTAGAAATGTTACAGTTGTAATTTGTGCCAATAAAACAGAAAATTGATATTTTGACCATTTATAGGGTACTGTGTCCCTCGAAATGTCTTTTAAAATTTTGGTTGGATGACAGAGTTAATGCTTATTCATTGTATTCCAGTGTCAGAAATGACACATGGATTTGGTTTTGTTCTGCATGGAATTTGAAACTAATATTGGAAAACAAAATATGCATTATTGCATAACTCTCTTTTACCCACTAACAGGAGACACAGTTCTTAAATTTTCATTGATATTAATAATAACTAAAGGCATGTCAAAAATGACAAGATATAAATATACTCATCACAGTTGAGTAATTGTGTTTTCCACTTACCTGTTAATAGCAAAGTTCCAAAACTTCAAACAGATGTGGAACAAAACTCTAAATGGCTCTTGCTCTGTAACTGATTTAAAATCACTCTAAATGGTTCTTGCTCTGTAACTGATTTAAAATCACTGCTGTTTTCATCTGAGACAAACCTGTGTCACGAATTTTGCTAAATAATATCATTAAAATTTTTTATAAGGGTAAGAAATATTTTTCTCTACAAGTTAGCATTATAATTTTTAAAATTCACCAATTTATTTTCATTATTTATGTGTTTTACTGATGTAATTAGGAGATGAAAACTCAATTCACCACTGAGGCAAAATGATAGAAATAATAAATGTGCATTTTTATGAAGACAAAACTACATTTGATATTATTAAAAAATACATTTTTGTTGAAAAATATGTAGAACAAATTATGTTCTAAAAAAATACTGCAAAAAATGTCTATCCTATTTATTATTAATTTTGTAAAACTTGAGGAACACAAAATTGATAATTATCAATCAGATATTCAGCCATGCAGCTTTAATGCAAAATAGTTTAGAGCCAAAAATTAACATACTCAAGTCATATCATATATATATAATATATTTTATTTATTTTTAGGAAACAGCTAATCACAAAATTCACCAATCAATACAAGGTGTTATCAATAGCTTGAAATCATGCTTTTAATACAATAACCAACATTGGTAGATTGGTTTTGTTTATATAGCCATCAGCAACAAATATCTGTTACATGCAACAGAACTATTGTATAGCCAACTTTGTAGGTCACTATAAATACTTGAAAAATTACAGCTCACAGCAAATTCTGCCAATGCATTTAATGAATATTTGCTGCTGATGGAGGATAACCTGGAATCTACTCCATTCATGCTGATTACTGTGCTGTGAGAGCATAATTTTTAGTAACATATACATTTACTAATACAATTTAACTTTGGACTGTTAAAATAAATTTTAATGAATATTATAGAAAAAGTAAATGTTATTCATGCAAAGTGAGTCAAAGTAGATATATAAAATCAGTTAAATTGAAGAAATGTCATTTTAAACATGCACATACTTTAACCCTTTCGGGACGGCGGCATTCCGAAACCGCTGTGGCCCAAAGGACGGAGCGCTTTGTTTCCGAACTTTTCCCAAAAGACGGCTAATTTTTTGCGCTAAGACTAACTCTCGAAAAAAATTTACTAAAAATCACCCGTTCAACACAGCATTCTACTTTTTTCAGGAAGAAAGGAAATACTTATTTTCTACTTGAAGTATATTTTTATATAAATTTTCTTTTATCCAAATATTAAAAATTTTAGTGTATATATGTTTTAGGTACAGATGAATTATTCTTTGGCATGTCCTTCCGATTTTTTAAAACTGTACCACATATATGCGTATTCTTAGACAACAAATACTTTGCAAGTACAGGAGAGGTAAAAAATATATCCAAATACAAAGTATATCCTTTTCCTGAAAGTTCATTTAGAAATGTGTTCACAACGCGTTCTCCATACCCACCATCAGAGCTTGATAATTCCGTGTCCTTTCCTGTATACACTAGGAAATTCCATTTATAGCCTGCTTCCGATTCTGACAATTTATATATTTTTATTCCATATCTGGACCTTTTCGAGGGGATATATTGACGAAATCCCAACCTTCCTTTCCATGAGAACAAAGATTCATCAATGAACACATCTCTTCTAGGAGTGTATATAGATTTAAATTTTGAAACCAATGCATCTAACACGGGTTTCAATTTATCTAGTTTTTGGGCATTACTATCAAGAGTAAAATGAAGGTAACGTAATATTCCTATAAATCAATCGTGACTCATAACTGAATTAAAAAAAGGAGTACTGACAATTGGATTCTTAGAAAAATACATTTTAAGATTTGGTTTTCTGACAATGTTCGTCAAAAATACTAGTGCGAGAAACACACGAAATTCATTTCCTGTCACAGCTGAAGCTGGCGGCGTTGTAATAATAGTACGCTCAGAATCTGAAGAATCAATTGTATTTTCAGATTCATCATCCACGAATCTTCACTACATGCAGCGCTTTCATTACTGTCTGGTTCGTTTACCATACACGTATATTCTTTCACAGAAAGAAAACGTTTCAAACCAGCCATACTTTTATCCGAAATAACCTAATCATTTCATTGCCACACATTCCTTTACCCCCCCCCCCCAAAGAATACTCTCTTATATTCCTCTAATTCAGCAACGAAATCAATAAAAGCTAAAATCAGAACGAGACCCGGAACTCAATTATAAAATTGTTTATGCTGCGAGAAGTGAGCTGTCTGTTTACGTTACAGAACCATGTCCCACCCCCTCCAACCCCGCTCCAAATGGAGAAATAATTCATTGGATTCTCCTTGTGCCAAGGTCAAACATCCATAAAATACATTTAAGTTGCTTCCACAGGCATTTAACGCCATCTAGTAGACAAATAAATTCAAATGAAAACGTTCCACGTAGAAACACCAATACATGCCACTCGGCATTTAGGGTAAAGTTCTCTCTGGCACCAGTGCATGCCGTACGTCCTTGAATGCAAGTTCGCAGCCGGCATGCGGGCGTGCCAACTGTCGCGAAAGGGTTAATGGGCATGATATACCTAAATCTGTGACAGAGTAAAACCTAACGAGATGGGTGTAGTGAGGAGGAGGGTCTGATTACCTGCGATCCTTATAAACTGAGGTCACTAAAAAAATATATGCCTAAGAAGGTGCAATTTCCATGAAGGATAAACAAGATTTAAAGTGGTCTCCAAATACAGATGGTCACTGATACATATTTTGCAGCATAAGATTGAAATTTAGTTAGCAATTAATGCAAAGAACTGTACAAATGTTTACATTAACAAAATACTGTAAGAGAAATACAAGTATAACATACAGTAACTTATGTTGTTATAATTATATTCTCAATGCCCCTAAATTAAAAAAAATGCATATAAAAAATGCTTGTAGTGCATAAGTAAAATAAAATCACTCTAACAAACTTATAAAGCCTAGATTTAAAAAAAAAATAATAATTTAACAATGAAATTTTAGTATTTTAATTGGCAAAATGCTAATTGAAATCTAATTTACTTATTTTTAATGTACAACATTTTATACAGGATAATCGAAAAGTCACTCACATTAAATTTTAAAATCATTCGTCTGCTGTCTTAAATACATCAGACAATCATTACAGACTTCTTTTTTGTCAATTTGAGATCATGGTGTTTTTCCATAGTTTAAGAATTTCCAATTTAGAGTAATATTTTCTAATCATTCATATGAGAGTGTTATTTAAGAGTTTTAGCAACAGTCTATATTTCTGGTATTCTTTCACTCTGGGATGAAGTCATGTTCCTCGATTGATACAAAATAGGTTTTTATGATCGTCAGATGTATTAAAAACAGTAGATAATATTTCTGATATATTTTTGAAGATATATTAATAACATCTAATTGAGAAAAATTCTACTATTTCAATTTTTTGGTACAAAGTTTTACAATTTCTCAGTACTTGTGTGTGACTCAACTTGACTTTCTCGTATCATGTGATTTTTTTTTCTCGCAAATTTTGCATTATTCTGTTGCAATTTTGCTTCATATCATGTTGCACAATGTACCCCTCAGGGGTAACTTGTTTCATTCGAAAGAGCTAATGATGTCATGAACACAAAAATTGTATCATGACTATTTTTCATGATGACTGAAATTCTTAAGTTTCATGATCATTGAGCCATGAATAAACCCCTTTTATGCATAATTATGTCAAATTTTGTCCTATGCTGCCATGTTACGAAAATATAAAATTTCGAATAAATTTCAAAAAATAAAAATTTCAAAAAGTTTTAGCTCAAATTTCAAAAAGTTTTATTTAGTTCTAGATTTTTCGTTAACAAAGCTGGATAAAAAGTTTCATGAAAATCTATTAATATTTGTGGCAGCTAACATGTACACAATAAATCAACCATAAACAGCCAACAGAGAGACAGGCGACCATCACTCTAAAAAAGTCAAAATGTGTTTAGGAGATCCTAAAACATATATTGGCATCAAAATCTCGAAATTGACAAATTTCATGAAAACAAAACTTTTTCTATACTATATCCTATAGTATGAGAAAATATTATTTCACTCTAGGAAAACCCTATGTTTTTTTATTGATAAATAAGAGGACTGTAATTATCGTCTAACATATTAAAAACAACAGGTAATATTTCTGACATATTTTTGAGGGTATATTAGTGCCACCAAACTTAAAAAAATTGTACTAGCATATATTGGTTTCAAAGATGTTGCTTCACATTACTTGTATAACTAGGTGAGATAGTTATTAAACTCCTAACCAATTAAGATATGTCATATTCCATTATTGACCATTTCTTAAAATATATAGTTTTGGTACAGACTAGATTTAGTAAGGAAATTAATAAGTCCTAAGTTGCTTCTAGGTTTTGCTGTATATTAAAATAGAAGAAAATTGCCTATAAATGCAAACATTGGGTAAAATTAAGCAAAGTATGCAACTTCTACTATTTACAAGTTCACAATCAATAATGAACTGGTTTACAATGCAAAGTAACATTCATATCAATAAAAATTTCAATAATCAAGTTAATGATTTGTCAATCACTCCATATTTCTCCAAGGTATGGCATAACCATGTCTAATTCTCTATTTCTTTCAGTTTATATTTTCTGTTTTTTGTTTCATCTTATTTACGTCTCCGGTTCATATTTACTTGCTGTTTCTATTTATTTAGTTTTATTTCTCTTTCATGCCACTATATTGAGAAGTTGTCCAACGATAACTCAGTAATGGACTGTATACATTAACTTTATAATATGATTTATTAGAGTATATACAAACTATATACACTATTTACAACTTATTTACAATTTATGTAAATTATTAATGGTATCTGAGGTCTCATGATATTATCCAGGCTTCAGTGCTAGATGGCATGACCTCTTTGATCCATATCTAAATCATAACTGACTAATTCTTGGCAAGGTAGGTGCAAAACAAACCCACCAAGAGAGAGGTTCACGCCAAGGCCGGTTTGCGCGCGGACAGAAGTCATTAGCCATTTCAGTTTGGCTGACATAGCCTTGCACTTATTTGAGTATTCAGGACCAGACTTTTTGCAATAAAAAAGGAAATCCAATTGATTAACAAAATGTACATATGTTTATTTATCTTGATTTGTTTTGCATTTTATGTTATAAACCAGTACATTAGTGGGTAAAATTTATCAAATAAAAATCAGAAGCAAAATTTTATAAAAACAACATACAAAAAATTTATTCAAAATTAAAATATCACACAAAAAAATAATATGAACCATTTCAAGAAAGGACAGAAACAAATAAAAACCAAGCAAAAAAGCATGCATTGCTATTAAAGAATCTAAACATGTAGCATTCTGCATAAGTATCTAATAAACAAAAGAACAAAATTTATAAATGCAACAGTAGGTAAAATTATAAAGTAAAAAACGGAAAAAAAAAAAAAAAAAAAAATCAAATATAAAATATCACATGAAAAAGTTAATCTAAAACATTTTGAGAAATGAATATACAAAGAAACAGAATAATACAAAACTCAAAAACATGCATGCCTTTTGAAACATTTAAATAGGAAGGATTTTACATATAGAAAAAATAACAAAATAATTTTCAAAAAGTGAAGACAAAAATAACAATTATTTTCAAACCATTTCAACAAAATGAAACAAACACAAAAAATGCATAAAAATGTTATATATAAAATTAAAAGCTTCATTATACTGATCTTAATCTTCCAAGTTATAGAAAATGAATATGTTTATGAAATTGTGTTTAATTTTTTTTTTATTTATTTGTGTTTAAAATGTTGAATATTTTGTTTTCTCGATGTGAGGTGTTCTGAAAGCACAGTAATATTAAGATATTCGAAATTGCAAAAAGATTTTTAATTTGTCTGATTATTGTGTAAAATTGATACTACCTAATGCGGTAGGTGAAAACATATGTAGGCACTTATTTAAGCCATATTATGCCTGCACAGTGAAGGGGGGGGGGGGGTGCAGCTGCATGTGTGTCCACACCTTTAGAAAATTTTAATGAATAAATGCAATTAATTCCTACTTTAAATTTTAGGGAACTAAGTGTACATTTAGTAGTAAAATATAAAGCAATTAAATTCTAATATCATTATAAAATTTTATTCACTACATAGGGATCACAAGTTTTGAATATGTATTTTAAACTTTAAAATTTAGAAATATCTTTAAAAATTAAGTATAATAAATAGATCTCAAAGTTAAAATAAGTACAGCTCTAACAGAGTTTTAAGTGCAAAAGTACATTTTCCCTTACTTTATAAATCATTAAATATTAAATGAATAGTAAAAAATTTGTTATAAATTTACAAAATGTAATAACTATACAAGAAGTACAAGATTCATAATTTAAAAATTGATGATCACAAACTTTCATTTAAATTTTAAACTCTGAAATTTAGCAATATTGCTGGTAAAATTAAAATAATATAAATATATTCTAAAATATTTAATATAAAAAATTTCTCCACAACAAATTCTATGATTTTATTTTAATTCCATGTGAAAAAATGAGAATAAAATATGGAAGATCTGAGGAAGATTAAGTATAAAGAACAGAAATAATAAAGCCATGGATGCATGGAAAATTCTTTGGCATAAACAAGAGAAATCACAGATCTATGACTAACTCTCCAGCACAAGAAGTGGAAGTATAATCTTTGAAAAAATGTGCCACAAATATTGCTAATAAAATAGTTTGATCTCCAATTACCTAAAAACTAAAATGAAAAATAAGATCATATATATGTAGATCTGCCAATCTTCAAAATCTAAACATAAAGGCTTTTTTCAGCTCATATCTAATGCATTACCAATTATCAAAATTTAGCACAAACAAGTGGGGTAGCTATTTATGCATAGCAGTTGTGAAAAAAATTATTCTAATTAGTCTTCCATTTTTTGAAATAAATATTTATTTTAATATTCTATTTATTGGTGTTCATTATTAATTAATCTTCTATCTGTTGGTAAAAATAATATTTTAAAGTCAATTATATTCTGTCTTGTAAATATGTTATAAAAAAAATCGAAATTAAGAATAAGCCTTTTACTACCAGGCTAAAAATTCCTAAATACTTGCTATGTGAATTTATGAAAATTAGCAAATATAAATTTTGATTTTGCATTCAAGTGTTTAAAAACGCTGTTTTCTCAAAAATTCTCCAAAGATACCAAACAGCAATAAAATCGAGGGTTTACAGATTTTGTATACCATATAAGATTCTTTAACATACCTTAGAAGATTCTTTAAACTCAGAATAAAAAGGTGGGGATATGATTAGATACTTGCAAAAGATTTAAGACACAAGACAAGTAGATACTATAGTTACAACTAAATATAATCATTTATTCATGAATATAATATTTGGGGTAGTATTGATTACTTTGATATTGCAATCACTGCATGTAAAAGTCTTTTAAAATAGTCACAAAAAAGATATAAAATATAAGTACTTATTAAAATCAATAAGGGAACAGTTAAAATTATCATGACACATCATTAACATTATTAATTTCAACAAACTCTGCATTTCGATTAGACTTTTTCTTAGAATCATCGTAAAAATCAGTCATTTTTGAACTGAGGAGGAAAACAACAAAATCACAGCATGCACCAAGAAAAATAAATGAGATTGATAAACCATGAAGATAATAGCGAAAGAGATCATTATTATAAAATAAGCAACTGCCTTTTTGCTGGCATGTTTCTCCCCACAGAAGGCAACTTTTGTCAATGACGTACCCATAAATCAATGGATATGGAATAGTTGCTAGAAAATATAAAAATGAAGCTATTTTATGAAATATATATATTAAGAATATATTAAGAATTACAATATAACACTTATTATGATTACTAATGCTGGGCAGACCTGTGGCTGGAATCATTTTTAAAATTTTTACTAAGAATTCTTATATCCCGTGGAAAATATTGCCATAATAAAAGACAATGTGAGTGTATGCGCATGGAAAAATCCAAGCAAATAGAAGATGAAGAATTTAGAACATAAATACTTTGGGACAAACTGAGCAACATCTCAGAGACATATTAAAAATTTAATTTAGTTTTTATTTATATATCATTTAAGTGAAATTTTGTGCAATTTTCATACTAATTGGTTTACAGGGATCAAACTAATTTATGAAAATTTCATCTATATTCAAATTTACAGAACTTGCTACACTTCTATTGTTAAATTTAAGGAATATACAGAACTATAAATAAGTTTATTTATTTTCGACAAAAGACGCAAATGGGCTAATGGTAGTTAGTTGTTAAGAAAGTAGCATAAAACAAAATAAATGGTATAAAATAATTTTGGAAGCAAAATGCACCTGGATTACAAATTAAATAGGGCAAGGAAAACTTTAGTAATATATTTAAGCACAAATAGAATAACAATACAGCATACAGCTATTTTGGGGAAATGCATGATCTCTTTTGTTATTGCTAGACAACCACCAAACCCAAAGTTAAAAAGACGAAATGGGTTATAGGATTTTTGGGCAGGGTTATTGTTTGTCTAACAATGATGAAGGAAATCCAGTGTATCCTCGAAACAGCTGTATGCCACATTGTTATTCTACTTGTGCTTAAATGTGTTGCTCAAGTTTTCCTCATCCATTACTCAAAGTGATTTTACTTATTGTAAATTAGGGCAATTCTACCAGTAAATGAAATTCACTACTTAATCTTTTACCAGTCATTGAGCTGGCCGCACAGACATTTTTATGGGTTTTCTCTACATGTAACACAAATATGGACCATTACCCTTAGAAAGTCCCCCAAAATTACACACCTGCCTCCCCCCGATTTCGAAGTAAAATCTTTGAGCAGAAATTAAGTAGAGTAAGTCTTGGCAACCTTAATAATCGCCTAAGGGAAGTCAAGTGGGTGGAGGATAGAATGGGGAAGTCTACCTGCCTAGGGCGTTTGTTTTCCCTGTAATTCAATAAGAGATGGCGAATATTAGCATATTCTTAAAAGCAAAAATTATATATTGTCA